>JAIOJX010000002.1:97634968-98834968 GCA_022376925.1 Tragulus kanchil
CAGCAAATGATTCATGGTTTGATGTATAGAGAGGGTCATTAACATCCTAGAAGTCATTATATACATGCAAGAGGTAAGGTGATTATTTTTATAAAAATTACCAGTGATATAAACATCACTTGCCATTTGACCAACACTTTTCCTTCCAAGGGTGACAACATCCCCATTTTCCTGGGCCTGAGGACTTCCCAGTATGCAGTACTTTGATTTTTAAAACTGGAAAGTCAAACCAAGCACATGACCACCCTATCTATGATTTCATAAGACCTAAGAAGGATTCCTTTTAAAAAATAAATTTTAGCATAGTAATTTTGGTTGGAAACAGAATAGAAACATGAAAGTTATATTTCTTTTAAAATATACATCCTTGAAATTTTTCTTACTGTGTATTTATCCTTTCAAGAAATAACTGATTTTAAATTCAGCCACAAAATTTTGGCAGAAAATTCATGTGACATTTTCCTGACTTTTAATAATAATCCTGATAACAGTATTTACAATCTACTGAATATTGCCAAGTACAAGACACTGACTCTTAGGGTGGCTTAGTGTTAAAGAAGCTGCCTGTCAATACAGAAAACACAAGAGTCATGGGTTCAGTCCCCGGGTTGGGAAGATCCCCTAGAAGTGAGCATGGCAACCACTCCAGTATTCTTGCCTGCGGACTCCCATGGATAGAGAAGCCTGGCAGGCTATAGTCCATGGAGGTGCAAAAAATCTTCACAATCCTGAAGAAACTTAGAAAACATGAATGAGCACTTAAAAAATGTGCATATATAAATAATAAAATAAATTCAAAATTAAAAACTTTAAAAAGAAATAATTAGAAATAAAGTTATCAAAGTGTCTTCCCATCTCATCAGTTATTGTTATATCTAAATTATTGAAATAGCAACTTGATTCCTGCAGATGATTCACAAAGTAATCATTCCTTAAGTATATTACCTAAAATAATTTCTGAACATGAATATACTGTTAAAATTAGTTTGCCAGGCCTGTACCCCCAGAGATTCTGAGTGAGTTGACCTGGGTGGGACAATTACCTGCACTCTCCAGTGGGTTTGTTGCAGGCTGGACCAAACAGGTTTGGCTTCCAGGTGCCTGTTAGCAGAGAAAAAATGCTTGGTTGAGAAACAGAGGGAAAGTGCTTATTCTACCTTTTAAAATAAAAGAAGAATCTACCTTTCTAAAAAAGGGCAAGAAAACCATGTATCCTAGAAGTCATTATATACATGCAAGAGGTAAGGTGATTATTTTTATAAAATTACCAGTGATATAAACATCACTTGCCATTTGACCAACACTTTTCCTTCCAAGGGTGACAACATCCCCATTTTCCTGGGCCTGAGGACTTCCCAGTATGCAGTACTTTGATTTTTAAAACTGGAAAGTCAAACCAAGCACATGACCACCCTATCTATGATTTCATAAGACCTAAGAAGGATTCCTTTTAAAAAATAAATTTTAGCATAGTAATTTTGGTTGGAAACAGAATAGAAACATGAAAGTTATATTTCTTTTAAAATATACATCCTTGAAATTTTTCTTACTGTGTATTTATCCTTTCAAGAAATAACTGATTTTAAATTCAGCCACAAAATTTTGGCAGAAAATTCATGTGACATTTTCCTGACTTTTAATAATAATCCTGATAACAGTATTTACAATCTACTGAATATTGCCAAGTACAAGACACTGACTCTTAGGGTGGCTTAGTGTTAAAGAAGCTGCCTGTCAATACAGAAAACACAAGAGTCATGGGTTCAGTCCCCGGGTTGGGAAGATCCCCTAGAAGTGAGCATGGCAACCACTCCAGTATTCTTGCCTGCGGACTCCCATGGATAGAGAAGCCTGGCAGGCTATAGTCCATGGAGGTGCAAAAAATCTTCACAATCCTGAAGAAACTTAGAAAACATGAATGAGCACTTAAAAAATGTGCATATATAAATAATAAAATAAATTCAAAATTAAAAACTTTAAAAAGAAATAATTAGAAATAAAGTTATCAAAGTGTCTTCCCATCTCATCAGTTATTGTTATATCTAAATTATTGAAATAGCAACTTGATTCCTGCAGATGATTCACAAAGTAATCATTCCTTAAGTATATTACCTAAAATAATTTCTGAACATGAATATACTGTTAAAATTAGTTTGCCAGGCCTGTACCCCTAGAGATTCTGAGTGAGTTGACCTGGGTGGGACAATTACCTGCACTCTCCAGTGGGTTTGTTGCAGGCTGGACCAAACAGGTTTGGCTTCCAGGTGCCTGTTAGCAGAGAAAAAATGCTTGGTTGAGAAACAGAGGGAAAGTGCTTATTCTACCTTTTAAAATAAAAGAAGAATCTACCTTTCTAAAAAAGGGCAAGAAAAAAACCCATGTATAGGGCTTCCCTGGTGGTCCAGTGGGTAAGGACACCACCTTGCAGTGCAAGAGGCGCCGGTTCGATCCCTGGCCTGGAAAAATCCCACATGCTGTGGAGCGGCTGGACCAATTACCGAGCCAGAGCTCTGGAATATACGTGCCCAGAGCTGGCGCCTGCAATGAGACAGGCCACTGCAATGGGAGGCCCACACAGGCACAGAACAAAGATGGATGAAAATAAATAAATGAAAGGCCAGTAAAAGTGGCCAAAACAAACAAACAAACCCATGTGTAGACTAGCATTAGGCAAACAATAACCATTAAATGGGCTTCCTGGTAACGCTAGAGGTAAAAAACTCACCTGCCAATGCAGGCCAATGCAGGAGACATAAAAGAGGTGCGTTAGATCCCTGGGTCTGGAAGATCCCATGGAGGAGGGCATGGCACCCACTCCAGTATTCTTGCCTGGAGAATCCTGTGGACAGAGGAGCCTGGTTGGCCCTACGACTTTGATCCATAGGGTCACAAAGAGTCAGACATGACTGAAGGGACTTAGTACACATGCATCCATTAAAGTAAAGCAATGCATTTGAGAAGTTAGGCAAAACTTTAAGATCCTAAATATCTTTGCCAATACTTGCTGAGACAGTTAAATAAATGGGGCATATAAAATAATAAAATAAATTCAAAATTAAAAACTTTAAAAAGAAATAATTAGAAATAAAGTTATCAAAGTGTCTTCCCATCTCATCAGTTATTGTTATATCTAAATTATTGAAATAGCAACTTGATTCCTGCAGATGATTCACAAAGTAATCATTCCTTAAGTATATTACCTAAAATAATTTCTGAACATGAATATACTGTTAAAATTAGTTTGCCAGGCCTGTACCCTAGAGATTCTGAGTGAGTTGACCTGGGTGGGACAATTACCTGCACTCTCCAGTGGGTTTGTTGCAGGCTGGACCAAACAGGTTTGGCTTCCAGGTGCCTGTTAGCAGAGAAAAAATGCTTGGTTGAGAAACAGAGGGAAAGTGCTTATTCTACCTTTTAAAATAAAAGAAGAATCTACCTTTCTAAAAAAGGGCAAGAAAAAAACCCATGTATAGGGCTTCCCTGGTGGTCCAGTGGGTAAGGACACCACCTTGCAGTGCAAGAGGCGCCGGTTCGATCCCTGGCCTGGAAAAATCCCACATGCTGTGGAGCGGCTGGACCAATTACCGAGCCAGAGCTCTGGAATATACGTGCCCAGAGCTGGCGCCTGCAATGAGACAGGCCACTGCAATGGGAGGCCCACACAGGCACAGAACAAAGATGGATGAAAATAAATAAATGAAAGGCCAGTAAAAGTGGCCAAAACAAACAAACAAACCCATGTGTAGACTAGCATTAGGCAAACAATAACCATTAAATGGGCTTCCTGGTAACGCTAGAGGTAAAAAACTCACCTGCCAATGCAGGCCAATGCAGGAGACATAAAAGAGGTGCGTTAGATCCCTGGGTCTGGAAGATCCCATGGAGGAGGGCATGGCACCCACTCCAGTATTCTTGCCTGGAGAATCCTGTGGACAGAGGAGCCTGGTTGGCCCTACGACTTTGATCCATAGGGTCACAAAGAGTCAGACATGACTGAAGGGACTTAGTACACATGCATCCATTAAAGTAAAGCAATGCATTTGAGAAGTTAGGCAAAACTTTAAGATCCTAAATATCTTTGCCAATACTTGCTGAGACAGTAAAATAGAAATAGTGAGGCTATCATGTAATGATAATGGTAATATGAAGATGACACTGAGCAACTCTTCCCATGTGTGTGTCACTGCACAAAGTATAATGCTGTGCTATTTAATTTGCCTTCTGCTATTTTCTCCATCTGACAAGTGGAGATTCTGGGACTTAAATAAGTTTTGTGATCTGCCCAAACTTACATAATTGGCAAAGTGAAGATACAGACTTCATTCTGCTCTGCTTCTGAACTAGTGGTCTCAATACAACAGTGCTTGTCAAAGCTAGGGTGCACATATGCCACCTGGAGATCTTGTTAAAGTGCAGATTCCTATCCTGAAGGTCTGTGTGCAGCCTGAGAGACCCCATTTCTACAATGCCCTTGGGTGATGCCAGTGCTTCAGGTCAGAGCAGGCTACATAATTAGTAGGGTCCACCACTCTGATATTCTTACCTGGAAAAAACCCATGAAAGAGAAAGTCTATGAGGTCACAAAAGAGCTAGACACAAATGAGCAACTAAACAACAGCAACAACAACACAAGATGAATGTGGGCCTCTGGTTCATCACTTCTGAAAGTGGCAGAGTATTAAGTCAACTTCAGATTCTTCTTAGTGGGACCATGTGCTGCTCTCCAGGTCACAGTTTTATGTAACAGTCACACCACGAGGACTGTGGAAATCACCATGGCATACATTCACTCTATTTGTCCATGTATAGCTAGTGCTTTTTGTAAATGCTGGGTTGTAGAGGGATATCAGTAGTATCTCTGATAATTCTTCTTTAAGTTTGACATACATTATAAAGAATGGATTCCCATGCTTCTCCTCACATGAGAATTTCTCAAGTTTAGGCCCCTACTGTGCTTGGCATGTAGAAGTCAGTCTGTCTAAATGGAATTCTTCTTTCTTTTGAGAACTTCAGAAGATTTTTTAACTTTCCTGAGCACCGCTTTCTTCATTTTAACATATTCGACTTGATCCATAGGGCTTTGATCAAAAGAGTCAGACATGACTGAAGGGACTTAGTACACATGCATCCATTAAAGTAAAGCAATGCATTTGAGAAGTTAGGCAAAACTTTAAGATCCTAAATATCTTTGCCAATACTTGCTGAGACAGTAAAATAGAAATAGTGAGGCTATCATGTAATGATAATGGTAATATGAAGATGACACTGAGCAACTCTTCCCATGTGTGTGTCACTGCACAAAGTATAATGCTGTGCTATTTAATTTGCCTTCTGCTATTTTCTCCATCTGACAAGTGGAGATTCTGGGACTTAAATAAGTTTTGTGATCTGCCCAAACTTACATAATTGGCAAAGTGAAGATACAGACTTCATTCTGCTCTGCTTCTGAACTAGTGGTCTCAATACAACAGTGCTTGTCAAAGCTAGGGTGCACATATGCCACCTGGAGATCTTGTTAAAGTGCAGATTCCTATCCTGAAGGTCTGTGTGCAGCCTGAGAGACCCCATTTCTACAATGCCCTTGGGTGATGCCAGTGCTTCAGGTCAGAGCAGGCTACATAATTAGTAGGGTCCACCACTCTGATATTCTTACCTGGAAAAAACCCATGAAAGAGAAAGTCTATGAGGTCACAAAAGAGCTAGACACAAATGAGCAACTAAACAACAGCAACAACAACACAAGATGAATGTGGGCCTCTGGTTCATCACTTCTGAAAGTGGCAGAGTATTAAGTCAACTTCAGATTCTTCTTAGTGGGACCATGTGCTGCTCTCCAGGTCACAGTTTTATGTAACAGTCACACCACGAGGACTGTGGAAATCACCATGGCATACATTCACTCTATTTGTCCATGTATAGCTAGTGCTTTTTGTAAATGCTGGGTTGTAGAGGGATATCAGTAGTATCTCTGATAATTCTTCTTTAAGTTTGACATACATTATAAAGAATGGATTCCCATGCTTCTCCTCACATGAGAATTTCTCAAGTTTAGGCCCCTACTGTGCTTGGCATGTAGAAGTCAGTCTGTCTAAATGGAATTCTTCTTTCTTTTGAGAACTTCAGAAGATTTTTTAACTTTCCTGAGCACCGCTTTCTTCATTTTAACATATTCATACTATTAATTCTTACCACTTTTAAAACTCTATGGATTCTATACAATAATGATCAGGAAAGTATTACACTGTCTTATGCAATTAAATAATTAATGTTATCAAAGGGTTTTGCAGTCTCTCAAATATTTTTCTAATTGACACTGAATCATTTCTTAAACTTAAAATTTTCTCTGCAGCTTTTACTCAGAATATTTACTTCATAATGCTTGACAAATTCCTTATAGAAACTATTTCACTCCTACTTCAAAAGCTACAGAATTTGAGGTCTACAAGCCACATTCTCTCCTTGAGCTATGCCATATGGTATTTTGAGGCAAGATATGTTCCCTTTCAAGTTAAACCTCTACAATTTATAAACTCTAGCAGACTAATTAAGTAGGTAACGTTTGGTGTCCATATCTCTAAAATAAGATCGATTGATAGTAATTACCTCAATGACATTCTGTTATGTGTAGCTAGACATGACATATATGACTTTTTACTAATATCCCTGCTTGGGATTCAGTTTGAAATCCTGGTATAATCTTTTTCTTAACATTTTATTAAATTATAAAAATTATAAAAAGTAGTCATTACCTCATAGAATTTATATAAGCATCACTGTTTCTTAAGATTAATTTTCAAATATCAACAAATCTAGGGGAGGGGGGCTGGCGGGCCACTTCTCTTGGACATGTGACAACACAAGATGAATGTGGGCCTCTGGTTCATCACTTCTGAAAGTGGCAGAGTATTAAGTCAACTTCAGATTCTTCTTAGTGGGACCATGTGCTGCTCTCCAGGTCACAGTTTTATGTAACAGTCACACCACGAGGACTGTGGAAATCACCATGGCATACATTCACTCTATTTGTCCATGTATAGCTAGTGCTTTTTGTAAATGCTGGGTTGTAGAGGGATATCAGTAGTATCTCTGATAATTCTTCTTTAAGTTTGACATACATTATAAAGAATGGATTCCCATGCTTCTCCTCACATGAGAATTTCTCAAGTTTAGGCCCCTACTGTGCTTGGCATGTAGAAGTCAGTCTGTCTAAATGGAATTCTTCTTTCTTTTGAGAACTTCAGAAGATTTTTTAACTTTCCTGAGCACCGCTTTCTTCATTTTAACATATTCATACTATTAATTCTTACCACTTTTAAAACTCTATGGATTCTATACAATAATGATCAGGAAAGTATTACACTGTCTTATGCAATTAAATAATTAATGTTATCAAAGGGTTTTGCAGTCTCTCAAATATTTTTCTAATTGACACTGAATCATTTCTTAAACTTAAAATTTTCTCTGCAGCTTTTACTCAGAATATTTACTTCATAATGCTTGACAAATTCCTTATAGAAACTATTTCACTCCTACTTCAAAAGCTACAGAATTTGAGGTCTACAAGCCACATTCTCTCCTTGAGCTATGCCATATGGTATTTTGAGGCAAGATATGTTCCCTTTCAAGTTAAACCTCTACAATTTATAAACTCTAGCAGACTAATTAAGTAGGTAACGTTTGGTGTCCATATCTCTAAAATAAGATCGATTGATAGTAATTACCTCAATGACATTCTGTTATGTGTAGCTAGACATGACATATATGACTTTTTACTAATATCCCTGCTTGGGATTCAGTTTGAAATCCTGGTATAATCTTTTTCTTAACATTTTATTAAATTATAAAAATTATAAAAAGTAGTCATTACCTCATAGAATTTATATAAGCATCACTGTTTCTTAAGATTAATTTTCAAATATCAACAAATCTAGGGGAGGGGGGCTGGCGGGCCACTTCTCTTGGTCTTTCATTTCTCTGTTTTCATCCGTCTTTGTTCTTTTTTTTTTTTTTTTTTAACCTTTATTTTACTTTTAACTTTCACAGAGTTTTGTTGTTCACAGACATGCATGTTCTCAGATTAGTCACATGTATATCCCCCCCTTCCCTCCCCTCCCGACCATCACACAGCACCCCTGAAGGATCCCCTTTTCTCACAGAGCAATGACTAGAGCTATTTTCTTCACTTATGATAGTACAGGCCTTCATGCTACTTCCTTTACGCCTCTCACCCACTGTTCCTTCCCCACAATGTCCATATGTCCACTGTCCATGTCTGTCTTTCTGTCGCTTCACTGCATGTGCCATCATCACCATCCTACTAGATTCCATATATATGTGTTAATATACTGTATTTGTCCTTCTCTTTCTGGCTGACTTCACTTTTGATGATACGTTCTAGATCCAGCCACCTCATTAGGGTTGATTCTTCTGCATTTCTCTTTACAGCTCTGTAGTATTCCATTGTATATATGTACCAGATCTTTTGGATCCATTCGTTCGTCGATGGGCATCTAGGTTCCTTCCATGTTCTAGCTATTGTATAGAGAGCTGCAATGAACATTGGGGTACAGGTGCTTCTTTCAGTTTTGATTTCGTCAGGGTATAAGCCTAAGAGTGGGATTGCTGGGTCATATGGTGCTTCTATTTTCAGTTTTTTTAAGAAATTTCCAGACTGTCTTCCATAGAGGCTGTATCAATTTACACTCCCACCAGCAATGTAGGAGTGTTCCCTTTTCTCCGCAGCCTCTCCAGCATTTATTGTCTGTCTATTTGTGGATGATGGCCATTCTGACGGGTGTGAGGTGATATCTCATTGTAGTTTTGATTTGCATTTCTCTAATTATTAGTGAAGTTGAGCATCGTTTCATGTGTTTTTGGGCCATCTGTATGTCATCGTTGGAGAGGTGTCTGTTTAGGTCCTTTTCCCATTTTTTGATTGGGTTGTTCGTTTTTCCAGTGCTGAGTTGTCTGAGTTGCTTGTAGATTTTGGAGATTAATTCTTTGTCCGTTGTTTCATTTGCTATGATTTTCTCCCACTCTGTGGGCTGTCTGTTCAGCTTTTTTGTAGTTTCTTTAGCTGTACAAAAGCTTTTAAGTTTCATGAGGTCCCACATGTTCATTTGTCTTTTGAGTTCCACTATTCTAGTAGGTGGGTCAGAGAAGATCTTGCTTCGATTGATGTCCTTGAGGGTTTTGCCTATATTCTCCTCTAAGAGTTTGATGGTTTCTGGCCTTACATTTAAGTCTTTAGTCCATTTTGAGTTGATCTTTGTGTATGGTGTCAGGGTATGTTCCAACTTCATTTTTTTGCATGTAGCTGTCCAATTTTCCCAGCACCATTTGTTGAAGAGGCTGTCTTTGTCCCATTTTATATGTTCGCCTCCTTTGTCAAAAATAAGGTACCCATAGGTGCGTGGGTTTATCTCTGGGTTCTCGATCTTGTTCCATTGGTCGATAGTTCTGTTTTTGTGCCAGTACCATACTGTCTTGAGGACTGTTGCTTTGTAGTAGAGTCTGAAGTTGGGGAGGCTGATCCCTCCAGCTCCATTCTTCTTCCTCAGGATTGCTTTGGCTATTCGAGGTCTTTTGTGTTTCCATATGAACTGTTCTTTGGCTCCCCGATATTCAGTTTTAAAAGCCATTGCTTCTTATGTGTAAGAAGTATAGTGATTGGGATAGATGTGTTTGTAAAATTAATAAATCTCCCAATTAGTATTTTGAAAAACATTTTGCCCCTTAAGTTTCACTTTTTCCAATGGTAAACCACTAACAGTAACAAAATTCAATTTGTATTCTCTTAATATTGAGATTATCACTGACCTTAATAAAAGTTCTCTTAGAGAAGGATGGGGAGGAAATTTTCAATTGGGTACAGTAAGTAGAGAGTGCAAAGTGATTACGTGGAATCAAGAACTACAAACAGTTCTTTGAAGGATGCTTGTAGTTCACTCAGTTAGAGGACTGACTTGCCAGGGAGCGCTAGTAATCTGTTAATTTCAAGGAGGCAAGAGAACAGGGTTTCCATCCTTGAGTTGGAAAGATCCCTCCTGGCGGAGGGAATGGCTACTCACTCCAATATTCAGTCCATGGGGTGACAAAGAGTCAGACATGACTGAAACTACTTGGCACACCTGGACGCTAGTTAAGAGGATATTTGAGGGCAGAAAATAAGGTAATGTTGAGTATATTGATAGCGAGCTGCATGTGGGAATTCCAGGCTCTGCCATCAGGCGGCTGCATTCATGTGCCTGCACTGTGTTAATTCTAAATATTTAGTCAGTAAAATTCTGACTATCTAAGTTTAAAACAAAGAAAAAGAAAAAGAAAAAGTACTCTACTGAAAAGTCACTCCTTTTTTCTACTGCTGTTGTACTATTTAGTTTGACCACACGATGGGGCTGTTTCTCTACTTTTCCTTATACTGACTTTTTAAGAAAAATCCATCCAAGTAAACAGTAGATGTAATAAGACATTTAAACAACCAGAATATTCCTGTGAAAATTTTAGGTTCCATTTGACAAGGGAAATTCATTAAGGATTCACAACCAGCCACAGATTTTTCAGATGAAATTTCAGATTGCTGAAAAAAATTAATTCAGGAACATTAATTTGAATAATTCTTAGAAAAGACGCTAAAAATAGCAAAAACATGTAACTACTTAAGTAAAGAATGCTATCTCATAATGATTGATTGAATACAAACTTCGTCATTGTTTTGACGAGGGATTCATTATAAGGATGCATTAACAACAGAAAAACACTTGTTACACACAAGTAAACAATTCCTATATTTAATAGAGGATTATCTATCTTACTTTCAATAAATATTAGAAAGAAAAACAAATAGAATAGTAAAGGAAAATAGCAATACGTACATCACCAAATTGGGTTTTGAGTGACATCCAGACTCAAACAGTGCTGGGAAGTCCTGAGTCAGCAATCTGGAGTCTCAATTAGGAAAACAGTCCCTGGCAGTGTGTTTGTTCCACAGGTGGGACTTCAGACTTGCAGTTTGAGGGTTCCCACTTAAAATCTCAGGGCGTAAACTGATATTCTTATCAGTTTCCAGCAAATTGCAGCTCTGGTTTTAGATTTATCTTCTTTCACAAGGAGGTTTTTTTTTTGTCTTGCAAATCCTGGAATGTTGTCCAGAGTGCTGTTGACCAGAACCCCTCCGGCATTCAACTATGCCAAGATCCACCCCCTATCTTATCTCTGATAACTTGACATGCACTCAGAGCAGATCTACAGTCAGAAGTGTCCAGGCAGGCCACAGAAGTAAGGTCAGAGTCCTGCTCTGCTTTCTAGTCTCTGAAGCCTGAACAAGATTACTTCCATTTAATTATCGTAATGGTCAGTCAGAATCAAGTTTTAAAGTTATTTAAAATAGCTGAGTGCTTGTACAGAAGCATAGTATCAAATTGCATTCCATTGTATATATATTTCTGCCAAGTTTAACACGTGTTACCAGAGATGGTTGGATGGCATCACTGACTCAATGGACATGAATTTGAGCAAGCTCCAGATTGGTGAAGGGCAGGGAAGCCTGGCGTGCTGTAGTCCATGGGGTCACAAAGAGTCAGACAGGACCGAGTGACTGAACAACCACAATTTGCCTTTGACCTTTTGTTACCGAGCCCAAGCTTGCTCTGCTTGCTGCATGGACAGGCCAATGAATCTGAGAGACCAGGCGTTGAGGCAAAGAAAATGACTTTATGGTGCTGAGGCGAGGGAAGCGACTTTATTCGTGAAGCAGCTGACCTAGAAGATGGCCAGAAGCGCCTCAGAAATAGCCATCTTATTGGGGTTCAGATGCCAGGTTCTTTTATAGATTAGAGGTGCAGGACGTGAGAAAGCCGAGTAAAAAGGCCATTATGATAGGTGATAGATGATGGTAAATTACTGTGAATGTTGTCAGATTCTTAATCTCCAAGGAGAAAAATTCACATTGGGATCAAAAAGACTTGGCGATGGTCACTCAGAGTTTTGTGCAGTGAAAAATTCATTAGAGTGAGAAAGGATAGGGAAAAGCTTCCAGGACAGGCACTGGAAGGGGGATAGAAGAGTATTCCCCTTTGCCAGTTTAGGCATGACAATTTGTATTTCCCAGTTGGTTATCGAAACAATAGTTTAAGGTCGTACAATGGCATTCCAGTCTTACACCCACAACATGAGATTAGCCAAGGTATAATATCCGGGCTAGGGGAGACATTCTGGTGTAAAGGCCTTTCTAGGCCCACAGCATCAACATAAGACAATAAACTTAGTTTTGGGTTGATCTTATCATAACAAACATTTCAGGTTAGAAAAATACTTGTCCTTCTTTTTGTCCCTCACCTCCTCCTCCTTGGAGCCCACAGGCCTCCTTCAAATCTGCCTATTAGTCTAGCTATTAAACCCTTTCAATTAATCTTGCAAACATCTCTTAGAATGTCAAGCCTCAGTCAGAGGTTGTGTTAATTTCTTCCTTCCTGTCATTCACAGGTGGAAGGGGTTCTGAACAAAGGCATTTTACTTTAATAGGCAGAAAGCCAAGGTCCTTGGGGCAAGTCATTACGTATTATAATAATAAAAGCAACAGAAAGCAAATCAAAGGAACAGTTTGAAACATGGTGCCAGAATTGGTTTTCTCCCTGCAACACTTTCATTAATAATGTTTAAGAATATACTAATAATGATTGGGGCTTTCCTGGTGGCTCAGTCAGTAAAGAAGCAGCTTGCAATGTAAGAGACCCAAGTTTGATCCCTAGGTTCAGAAGATCCTCTAGAGAAGAAAATGACAACCCGCTCCAGTATTCTTGCCTAGAAAATCTCATGCACACAGGAGCCTGATGGGTTCACCGTCAGACACGACTTAGCAACTAGAACACCACCACCTTCATTGGATGGCATGTGATGTTGGTGGACAAACTTACAGTTTACTGTGTGTTTACAGATTTTATTTCATATGATTATGAAGGACCAATCAAGTCCCTATTCCAAAGAAAATGTAAAGGGCTGACAGATTCTGGGAAAAGCAAAATTGGTACCATTACCCCCCTCCTTACATATTAATACCACCCTTGGCATAGTTTTATTTTCTAACAGTGTAACTTTAATTTGAAGTCCTAGGTAGTTTCAAATTACTGTAGACATTGAAGGACATAATTCTTGTCATTTCTGGACTGGAGTGAAAAAAGCTTTTGAAAATCTTACAATTAACATTCCTCTCCCTAGCTCAAAATCTCATTTTTCTCTTTAGACGGTGAAATTCTTTTGGAATTATTCCCATTTAGACTGTGATATGTTTTTAGTTCTCTGTTCGGAATCAACGTCTCTAAAATTCCTGTCCATGGTGACATCTTTGTGTTAAGGCATTATTTGGAGGAAGCCTCAGAGGTAATACATTCGTTCTCAAACTCACTGTCAGGTAAAGCCTTCTTGAAGGAGGAAAAGAACAAACTCCATTTCCTAAGAGATATATGGGAATTTATAAGCTCACATTGTAAGAGAACTTTCCCTGTGACCATGGTGAACTTTGAGCTACGCCCAAAACCATGCAATCTTTGGGACAGAAGCTATAATCCTGGAAATAAAGAACAAATAGCCCACCAGACCAGTGTATGATAAGGAAGCAGGTCTGGTATCTAAGCCAGAGGTTACCTCCATATTTGAGCCTCCTGGGGCTAGGAAAACACACTGTCATTTAAAGATTGATCGTCAATTGTAAAATATACCTAATCAATCTATGTTGATCAAAACCAGATCTCATGTTGGAATGTAACCTGTGATCATGTTCTTCAAACTTTGGGGAATTTGGGGAGGTGGGTTTGGGCATGTATACTTTGGGTACAGATGGTCCTCAGAAAATTCAGTTGGGGTCCTTGGCTAAGAGGGGACTGCCAATAGGCCCACCAGCATAATAAATTTCTGCCCTCCAATATCAGCTCTGTCCCTCTGTGAGTCTGTTTTCCTGGAAATCAGCTACAACAATCCCACTGCTCTCCAGAAACAAGTAGTATTGAGCTCATCGACAAAGACCAGGTTTAGGAATCAACGGATAATTTTCAGTACTCTCAGTGTCTCTCAATGAAACACACATCTTTCTTCCCATGATGCTGTGTTCTTCTAGGTTTCATACTATATTACTAGGCACTATTTCTCAGTTTCCTTTTTTCTATTTTCTTCACTTCCAACTCCATATTCTGATAAACTCCAGATTTATTTCTGTAGCTCAGACGTCTTCTCTAAGCTCATATCTTGTAGCTAAAATTGAATTGTTGATGTTTTCCACGTCCCCATTGTAATGAATGGCATAATCATCCTTTCTCTCATTTGTTCAAGTCAGAGACCTGTTGCCCATCCCTGGTTCCCCTTTCTCCTTCAACATCTCCAATTCCAATACAGAAACAGACTTTATCAAATTTATTTCAAATTATGTATGCAACTTAATTTACTTCTATTTTTTCCTATTTATATTGCCATCAGTTGATCAGACCATCATTCCCTACTATTCCATTAATATTCTAATTGATGTCCTATCTTTCTTTCTTTTTGTTCTTTCAATCTATTCTAGCACCTCAGCCAGTCTTATAAAGCTATAAATAAACATGATGTTACTCCTTGTATAAAACCCTTCAGTGATATACTATTGAATATAGTGGTTCATTGTTGACTAGTGATTTATTATTGAATATAGAATAAAATTCTGTTAACCTACTGGATATGGTTTGACTGGTATTTACCTCTTCACCTCTATCTAGAGTCTCTTTACACATTATTCGGTAACCACCAACCTTTATGCATCTTCTCAACTTATTGGTTGTTTTCAGCAAAGGATACATTAGCATACATTTCCTATATTTTGCATGTTGATCAAAACCAGATCTCATGTTGGAATGTAACCTGTGATCATGTTCTTCAAACTTTGGGGAATTTGGGGAGGTGGGTTTGGGCATGTATACTTTGGGTACAGATGGTCCTCAGAAAATTCAGTTGGGGTCCTTGGCTAAGAGGGGACTGCCAATAGGCCCACCAGCATAATAAATTTCTGCCCTCCAATATCAGCTCTGTCCCTCTGTGAGTCTGTTTTCCTGGAAATCAGCTACAACAATCCCACTGCTCTCCAGAAACAAGTAGTATTGAGCTCATCGACAAAGACCAGGTTTAGGAATCAACGGATAATTTTCAGTACTCTCAGTGTCTCTCAATGAAACACACATCTTTCTTCCCATGATGCTGTGTTCTTCTAGGTTTCATACTATATTACTAGGCACTATTTCTCAGTTTCCTTTTTTCTATTTTCTTCACTTCCAACTCCATATTCTGATAAACTCCAGATTTATTTCTGTAGCTCAGACGTCTTCTCTAAGCTCATATCTTGTAGCTAAAATTGAATTGTTGATGTTTTCCACGTCCCCATTGTAATGAATGGCATAATCATCCTTTCTCTCATTTGTTCAAGTCAGAGACCTGTTGCCCATCCCTGGTTCCCCTTTCTCCTTCAACATCTCCAATTCCAATACAGAAACAGACTTTATCAAATTTATTTCAAATTATGTATGCAACTTAATTTACTTCTATTTTTTCCTATTTATATTGCCATCAGTTGATCAGACCATCATTCCCTACTATTCCATTAATATTCTAATTGATGTCCTATCTTTCTTTCTATTGTTCTTTCAATCTATTCTAGCACCTCAGCCAGTCTTATAAAGCTATAAATAAACATGATGTTACTCCTTGTATAAAACCCTTCAGTGATATACTATTGAATATAGTGGTTCATTGTTGACTAGTGATTTATTATTGAATATAGAATAAAATTCTGTTAACCTACTGGATATGGTTTGACTGGTATTTACCTCTTCACCTCTATCTAGAGTCTCTTTACACATTATTCGGTAACCACCAACCTTTATGCATCTTCTCAACTTATTGGTTGTTTTCAGCAAAGGATACATTAGCATACATTTCCTATATCTTTTGTCATCTTTCAAGTTACAAACTGAGTAATAACTCCTGAGAAAATCTTCCTTCTACCTTGTCCCATTATATCTCCACTTTAGCTATTTTCTCTCTCTCTCTCTTTTTTTTTACTTTTTTTTTGAGCTATTTTCTTTATATTGCTTCTTCATTTGTGCATTTTTGTTTGCCTTCATCCTTTGCTACAAGCACCTTTGAAGGTAAACCAATTTGTTCTTGTTCACTCAATGGGAAAGTTTTTAAGAATTAAGAAAGTAAATCCTAAATGGTAGGTAGGTTGTCAATATACACTAAAAGTTTAAATGGATCTATTTTTATATCAGCTGATGTGGTAGCTAAATTCTGAAGATATCACCATGGAAAATGATAAGCAGAATCATCAAATTTTACTGATGAATGTGTTGGGATAGAATGCTGATGGGGAAGATCATTGAACTAGGGCACTTTAAAAAATAACCAGTGAGAATATTGATAGACAAGTCTAATAGGAAAAACAGAACCCTTTTGCAAGAAATTCACAATCTCAAATTGAAATGTTAGTGAAAAGAAATGACATGAGAACTTTAACCATTAATATTTTGGTGAAAATAGGAAGAAAAACAAAAATAATTATTATAAAAATCCAATCTTAATAGTCTCACAGCTAGGAGAAATATGAAAGATGGTATTCATAGACAAACTACATAACGGACACACATACTCATACACACACACACACACATATTTCAGTACAATTGTAGACATATCTTATTACTGTGTTCAGTCACTAAATCCTGTCTGACTCTTTGTGACCACATGGCCAACATCACCCTGCCCTTCACTCTCTCCTGGAGTTTGCTCAAACTCATGTCCAATATGTCGGTGAGGCTATCTAACTATCTCATCCTGTGGCTCTCCTACTCCATTTGCCTTCAGTCTTTCCCAGTCTTATGATCTTTTCTAGTGAGGCAACTCTTACGTCAAGTGGCCAATATAGCCAGTATATTGGAGCTTCAGCTTCAACATTAGTCCTTCCAATGAGCATTCAGGGTTGATTATTAGGATTGACTGGTTTTAATCCCTTGCAGTCAAGGAATTCTCAAGATTCTTCTCCAATGCCACAATTCAAAATCATCAATTCTTCCACACTCAGCCTTCTTTCTGGTTCAACTCTTACATCAGTTCATGACTACTGAAAAAAACATAGATGATTATATGAACCTTTGTCCACAAGTGATGTCTCTACTTTTTCAATATTCTGTCAAGATTTGTCCTAGCTTTTGTTCCAAGGAGTAAGTGTCTTTTAATTTCATGGCAGAAGACACCATTTGCAGTGATTTTGGAATCTAAGAAAATAAAATCTGTCACCGCTTTCACTTTTTCCCCCTTCTCTTTGTCATGAAGTGATGTAAACAGATGTCATGGTCTTAGTTTTCTGAATATTTAGTTTTAAATCAACTTTTTCATTCACCTCTTTCACCCTAATCAAGTGGCTCTTTAGTTCCGCTTCACCTTCTGCCCTTAGAGTGGTATCATCTGCATATCTCAGGTCATTGGTTCTCCTCAAAATCTTGATTCCAGCTTTTGATGTAGCCAGCCATGCATTTTGCATGATCCACTCTACACAGAAATTACATAAGCAGGATGACAAATGTACAGTTCATGCTCCTTTCCCAATTTTGAACCAGTCTGTTGTTTCACGTTTGGTTATAACCATTGCTACTTGACCAGCATACAGGTTTCTCAGGAAACAGGTGGTGTGATATTCCTGTCTCCTTAGGAATGTTCCAGTTTGTTGTGATCCACACAGTCAAAGGCTTTAACATAGTCAACAATGCAGAAGTTGGTGTGTTTTTTTCTGGAATTCCCTTGCTTTTCCTATGATCCAATGGATGCTGGCAATTTGATTTCTAGTTCCTCGCACTTCTCTAAACCCAGCTCATATATCTGGAAGTTCTCAGTTCATATACTGTTGAAGCCTAGCTTGAAGGATTTTGAGGACAACCTTGCAAGCATGTGAAATGAATGCAATGATATAGTAGTTTTAATCTGAACATTTTTTGTCATTGCACTTCTTTGGGATTAAAATGCAAACTGACCTAATGAGCATTCAGGGTTGATTATTAGGATTGACTGGTTTTAATCCCTTGCAGTCAAGGAATTCTCAAGATTCTTCTCCAATGCCACAATTCAAAATCATCAATTCTTCCACACTCAGCCTTCTTTCTGGTTCAACTCTTACATCAGTTCATGACTACTGAAAAAAACATAGATGATTATATGAACCTTTGTCCACAAGTGATGTCTCTACTTTTTCAATATTCTGTCAAGATTTGTCCTAGCTTTTGTTCCAAGGAGTAAGTGTCTTTTAATTTCATGGCAGAAGACACCATTTGCAGTGATTTTGGAATCTAAGAAAATAAAATCTGTCACCGCTTTCACTTTTTCCCCCTTCTCTTTGTCATGAAGTGATGTAAACAGATGTCATGGTCTTAGTTTTCTGAATATTTAGTTTTAAATCAACTTTTTCATTCACCTCTTTCACCCTAATCAAGTGGCTCTTTAGTTCCGCTTCACCTTCTGCCCTTAGAGTGGTATCATCTGCATATCTCAGGTCATTGGTTCTCCTCAAAATCTTGATTCCAGCTTTTGATGTAGCCAGCCATGCATTTTGCATGATCCACTCTACACAGAAATTACATAAGCAGGATGACAAATGTACAGTTCATGCTCCTTTCCCAATTTTGAACCAGTCTGTTGTTTCACGTTTGGTTATAACCATTGCTACTTGACCAGCATACAGGTTTCTCAGGAAACAGGTGGTGTGATATTCCTGTCTCCTTAGGAATGTTCCAGTTTGTTGTGATCCACACAGTCAAAGGCTTTAACATAGTCAACAATGCAGAAGTTGGTGTGTTTTTTTCTGGAATTCCCTTGCTTTTCCTATGATCCAATGGATGCTGGCAATTTGATTTCTAGTTCCTCGCACTTCTCTAAACCCAGCTCATATATCTGGAAGTTCTCAGTTCATATACTGTTGAAGCCTAGCTTGAAGGATTTTGAGGACAACCTTGCAAGCATGTGAAATGAATGCAATGATATAGTAGTTTTAATCTGAACATTTTTTGTCATTGCACTTCTTTGGGATTAAAATGCAAACTGACCTACTGACCTATTCCAGTTATATTGCCCTACTGAGTTTTACAGATTTTCTGATATTGAGTGCAACACTTTAACAGCAGCATATTTTAGGATTTGAAATAGCTCACCTAGAATTCCATCATATCCACTAGTTTTGTTATTAACAATGCTTCATAAAGCCCACTTAACTTCACACTCTAGGATGTTGACTCTGAATGAGTGGCCACACCATCATGGTATTCTGAGTCATTGAGACATTTCTTTATAGTTCTTCTCTGTATTCTTGTCACCTCTTCTTAATCTCTTTTGCTTCTGTTAGGTTCTTAGCATTTCTGTCCTTTATTGCATTTATTGAATTTAATGCATCTTTGTATTAAATTGTCTCTTCATAGCTCCAATTTTCTTGAAGAGCTCTTTAGTTTTCCCAATCTGTGCTTTCCTCTATTTCTTTGCATTGTTCATTTAAGAAGGCCTTCTTATCTCTCCTTGCTATTTTCTGGACCTCTGCATTCAAGTGGCAGTATTTCCCCCTTGCCCTTCTCTTCTTTCCTGAACTATTTGTAAAGCCTCCTCAGACAACTTCTTGCCTTTTTACATTTATTTCTTTCAGATAGTTTTGGTCACTGTTTCCTGTACAATGTTTTGAACCTCTGTCCATAGTTCTTCAGGCACTCTGTGTACCACCAGATCTAATCTCTTGAATCTATTCATCACACCTACTATAAGTCATAAGGGATTTGATTTAGGTTATACCTCAGTGGCCTAGACTGCTCACTTCTTTAGTGGCACATTTCTCAGGAAACAGGTGGTGTGATATTCCTGTCTCCTTAGGAATGTTCCAGTTTGTTGTGATCCACACAGTCAAAGGCTTTAACATAGTCAACAATGCAGAAGTTGGTGTGTTTTTTTCTGGAATTCCCTTGCTTTTCCTATGATCCAATGGATGCTGGCAATTTGATTTCTAGTTCCTCGCACTTCTCTAAACCCAGCTCATATATCTGGAAGTTCTCAGTTCATATACTGTTGAAGCCTAGCTTGAAGGATTTTGAGGACAACCTTGCAAGCATGTGAAATGAATGCAATGATATAGTAGTTTTAATCTGAACATTTTTTGTCATTGCACTTCTTTGGGATTAAAATGCAAACTGACCTACTGACCTATTCCAGTTATATTGCCCCTACTGAGTTTTCCAGATTTTCTGATATTGAGTGCAACACTTTAACAGCAGCATATTTTAGGATTTGAAATAGCTCACCTAGAATTCCATCATATCCACTAGTTTTGTTATTAACAATGCTTCATAAAGCCCACTTAACTTCACACTCTAGGATGTTGACTCTGAATGAGTGGCCACACCATCATGGTATTCTGAGTCATTGAGACATTTCTTTATAGTTCTTCTCTGTATTCTTGTCACCTCTTCTTAATCTCTTTTGCTTCTGTTAGGTTCTTAGCATTTCTGTCCTTTATTGCATTTATTGAATTTAATGCATCTTTGTATTAAATTGTCTCTTCATAGCTCCAATTTTCTTGAAGAGCTCTTTAGTTTTCCCAATCTGTGCTTTCCTCTATTTCTTTGCATTGTTCATTTAAGAAGGCCTTCTTATCTCTCCTTGCTATTTTCTGGACCTCTGCATTCAAGTGGCAGTATTTCCCCCTTGCCCTTCTCTTCTTTCCTGAACTATTTGTAAAGCCTCCTCAGACAACTTCTTGCCTTTTTACATTTATTTCTTTCAGATAGTTTTGGTCACTGTTTCCTGTACAATGTTTTGAACCTCTGTCCATAGTTCTTCAGGCACTCTGTGTACCACCAGATCTAATCTCTTGAATCTATTCATCACACCTACTATAAGTCATAAGGGATTTGATTTAGGTTATACCTCAGTGGCCTAGACTGCTCACTTCTTTAGTGGCTCAGACAGTTAGAATCTGCCTGCCATGCAGGATAGCCAGGCTTAACCCCTGGGTCAGGAAGATCTGCAGGAGAAGCAACCCCCTCTAGTATTCTTGCCTGGAGAGTCCAAAGGATCAAGGAGGCTATCACCCATGGGGTTTCAAAGAGTCAGACATGTCTGAGTGACTAGCACTTTAACTTTAATGGATTGGGGAAATTTTCCCTACTTTATTCAATGTAAGCCTGGATTTTGCAATAAGGAGCTCATACTCTGAGCCACAGTCATCTTCTGGTCTTGTTTTTACTGACTATATAGAACTTCTCCATCTTTGTCTCTAAAGAACATAATCAGATGTTGAACTATCTGTTAATGTCCACGTTTAGTCATCTCTTGTGTTGTTGGAAAGGTGGGTTTGTTATGACCAGTGTGTTCTCTTGGCAAAACTCTGTTTGCTTTGCTCTGCTTCATTCTGTACTACAAGGCCAAACTTGCCCATTACTCCAGGTAAGTCTTGACTTCCTACTTTTGCATTCCAGTCCTCATGCTAATGGGCAGGGAAGCCTGGCTACAGTCCTAGGGGTTATAAAGAGTCGAACATGACTGAGCAACTGAAGAATAAATAATGAAAAAGATATCTTTTTTTGGTGTTAGTTCTAAAAGGTCTGGTGAGTCTTCATAAAACCGGTCAACTTCAGCATTTTGGCATTAGCGATTGTGACATGTACTTGTATTACTTGTATTATTGTGACATTGAATGGTCTTTCTTGAAAACAAACCAATAATATTCTATTGTTTTTGAGACTGCTCATGAGTATTGCATTTCAGATTCTTTTGTTGACTATGAGGGCTACTTCATTTCTTCTAAGGGATTCTTGCCTCATGAGGTAGTTATAATGGTCATCTAAATCAAATTTGCCCATTCCTGTTTATTTTAGTTCACTGACTCTCAAGATTTTGATACTTAGTCGTGCTATCTCCTGCTTGGTTCCTATGAAATAGTTTTCTTTACAGCATTGAACTTTGCTTTCACCGCCAGATATATCCACACCTGAGCATCATTTCCGCTTTGGTCCAGTCAGCCACTACATTCATACTGAAGCTTTTAGCAACTGTTCTCCACTCTTTCCCAACAGCATACAGATTATTCTACTCTAAGCCTGATTGCTGATTTCTCTGACTGCTGTTCTCATTTTGTGATATTAGCTTTACCAAATATTAGGCTCATCTTTATAATACACTTTGAAAACCCAATGGGAAGAGATAACAAAGATCAGCAGCATGGGTAATGTAGACATAAAGCTTTAGAAAAGCTTACAAATTTTGTTTCCTAAAGCTGAGTCTTTGAACCAATGCAGTAAATGCTTAGTTTCTGAACTGTTTGAGCTTCATTTTCCATAAAATATTGGCTTTTGTAGTAAAAAAATGCTTTAAGATCAAAAGACTTATGCTCAAACAAAAAAGAACTGTGGTGAGTAGACTTGATTGCTTGTAATGCACATATGTGTAAAAAGAATTTTTGGACACTTTTATGAGTCAGATAATTCTTTCAAGCACTGGAATGTGTATTATTACTTTGTTAAATGTTAAATGTGGGAAAAAATGATTGATGCAGTTTCTCTTCTTCTGCCATGTTTTTCCTCAAGAAAACTCAACTTCAAATTAGGAAGTGTAAGAACTTGATGTTGAGGAAACTAAAGATCAATTTTGTTTTGTGGTATTTCTAAACTGTAAAGTATTTATTAATGAGAGTGGTAATAACTATATTCTCAATGTTTAACACAATGTGGAAGAAGCAGTATTGCTAAGATTTTCAGAGAAAGATAAACATTTTAATAAATCCATCTGTATTTCCAAGAGATTAAATCCTGCAATATAGGAAGAAAAACTTGACCTTGAGATTTGATTTTGTAAAAGTCAAGGAACTTTGGATAGTATTAGATTAATAAAACTTAACTATCAATAGCTAAAATTAAAATGTATTGTGTACTGCTCTATAGTGTAGTTTAATAATATAATTTGAGAGAAGACATAGTAGTACCTCAAGCTTGGTTCTTCTTTCTCTAAATTCTTTTAGCTATTTGAAAACTTTTGTAGTTCCAAGTGCATTTTAAAATAGTTTCTATTTCTGTCCATTTGGGATTTTGATGGGTATTGCACTGAATCTATAGCTCATGTTAGACAGTATAGACATATTAACTGTGCTAATTCTTCCAACGTATAAACATGATATATATCTCCATTTATTTGTGTCTTCTTCAATTTATCAAGGTCTTATAGTTTTCACTGTATAGTTCTTTCACTCCTTTGGTTAAATTTATACCTGTGTATTTGATTATCCTGAGTTTTTTTTAGAAAGGTTTGTTTTCTTACTTTGTGTCCTCTTTTAGACAGATTGTTGTAAATGTATAAAAATGAAGTTAGCAGGTAAAAAAACCATATAGACTGATACAGAATAGAGAATCCAAAAGTAAAATCATGCATATGCAGTCGGTTATTCTGCAACAAAGGTGTCAAGAATACACAGTGAGGAAAGACTAGGTTCTTCAACAAATGGCATTGGGAAAACCTTCTATTTGCATACAAAGAAATGAATTTAGATCCTAACCTTATATCATACAGAAAAATGAATTCAAAACAGTTTAAAGGTTTAAATATAAGACCTGAAGCAACAAAGTTCCTAGAAGACATAACAAAATTTTCATGACTTTGATCTTGGCAATTATTTTTTCTATATGACACCAAAAGCACAGACAAGAGTAGCAAAAACAATGGGGACTACGTCAAACTAAAAAAGGGTGCACACAGCAAAGGAAATGATTGAAAAAATGAAAATCAACAGAGTGAAAAGGCAAGTATTTATTAATGAGAGTGGTAATAACTATATTCTCAATGTTTAACACAATGTGGAAGAAGCAGTATTGCTAAGATTTTCAGAGAAAGATAAACATTTTAATAAATCCATCTGTATTTCCAAGAGATTAAATCCTGCAATATAGGAAGAAAAACTTGACCTTGAGATTTGATTTTGTAAAAGTCAAGGAACTTTGGATAGTATTAGATTAATAAAACTTAACTATCAATAGCTAAAATTAAAATGTATTGTGTACTGCTCTATAGTGTAGTTTAATAATATAATTTGAGAGAAGACATAGTAGTACCTCAAGCTTGGTTCTTCTTTCTCTAAATTCTTTTAGCTATTTGAAAACTTTTGTAGTTCCAAGTGCATTTTAAAATAGTTTCTATTTCTGTCCATTTGGGATTTTGATGGGTATTGCACTGAATCTATAGCTCATGTTAGACAGTATAGACATATTAACTGTGCTAATTCTTCCAACGTATAAACATGATATATATCTCCATTTATTTGTGTCTTCTTCAATTTATCAAGGTCTTATAGTTTTCACTGTATAGTTCTTTCACTCCTTTGGTTAAATTTATACCTGTGTATTTGATTATCCTGAGTTTTTTTTAGAAAGGTTTGTTTTCTTACTTTGTGTCCTCTTTTAGACAGATTGTTGTAAATGTATAAAAATGAAGTTAGCAGGTAAAAAAACCATATAGACTGATACAGAATAGAGAATCCAAAAGTAAAATCATGCATATGCAGTCGGTTATTCTGCAACAAAGGTGTCAAGAATACACAGTGAGGAAAGACTAGGTTCTTCAACAAATGGCATTGGGAAAACCTTCTATTTGCATACAAAGAAATGAATTTAGATCCTAACCTTATATCATACAGAAAAATGAATTCAAAACAGTTTAAAGGTTTAAATATAAGACCTGAAGCAACAAAGTTCCTAGAAGACATAACAAAATTTTCATGACTTTGATCTTGGCAATTATTTTTTCTATATGACACCAAAAGCACAGACAAGAGTAGCAAAAACAATGGGGACTACGTCAAACTAAAAAAGGGTGCACACAGCAAAGGAAATGATTGAAAAAATGAAAATCAACAGAGTGAAAAGGCAACTTCTCATTCAGCTGAATATGAGAAAATATTTGCAAATAAGATATCTGATAAGGGATTAGTATAAAAAATAAGTAAGGCAACTCCTTTAACTCACTCAATAGCAAAAATGATTAATAAATTAATTAAAATTGGGCAGAGAAACTTAATAGGCATTTTTTTAAAGAAGACGAGTGGCCAGCAGGCACATGAAAAAATACTCAACAACACTGATCACCAGGAAAATGCAAACCAAAACCACAATGAGATATCACCACACACACCTGTCAGAATGTCTTTATCAAACAAAAGATAGCCAGTGTTGGTGAGGATATGGTGAAATTGGAATCCTTATGCACCATTGATGGAAGTGTAAAATTATCCTGTTGTGGAAAACAATATACGGGTTCCTATAAAAATTTAAAAACAGAACTGTTGTATGATCCAGCAAAGGATTGCTGGGTATTTATCCAAAATAATGGAAATCTGATCTCGAAAAAGTTTTTGCAATCCTGTGTTCATTGGAACATTATTCACATGAGTTTAGTTGTAGAAACAACCTAAATGTCCATCAACAAATGAAAGGTTAAAATTGTTATACACATATTAATACAATGGAATATTATTCAACCTTATAAGAAAGAAATTTTGCCATATGTCACAACATGAATGAACCTAGAGGATATTATGCTAAGTGAAATAAGTCAGACATAGAAATGCAAATAGTACATGATTCCACTTAGATGAGGAATATAAAGTCAGAGACACAAACAGAGCTGAATGGTAGTTGCCAGGAGCTGGGGGAAGGGGGAAGTGTGAATTGCTGTTCAGTGGGATGAGGTTTCAGTTATCCACAATGATTAAGTTTCCAGAGAGCTGGTTTTCTGTGTGCACTTATAGTTAACATTATATTGTATACTTAAAATTTTGTTAACAGGATAAATCTTGTATAAGTATTCTTATCACAATAAAAAGAAACATTACATAAAGAATTGAAGGATGAATTTAAGAATAATCCCCAGTACAATTCTAGAAAGCATACACTTGTTTTACGGTCATTCTATAGGAAAAACGGTGGTCACCAGAGGGCAGCATGTGACCACTAATAAGCTCACACCTGATTTCCTTTTCTGATAGTGTCAGTAGGTTGATCAATTAAATAAATGCCTTTATGACATCTCAGAATTTAAGCCAAGTCCTCATTTTCTTTTTTAGTTATTGTAAATGCAGTAAGATCCATTGCATACTATATACATTCACATATTGCATTACATGTGAACTTACATGCATGCACATACATACACACATACACACATGAATTTTATTCTTTTCAGTATCTTTCTGTTTGAACTTTCCACTTAGTATATTCCAGTATAATAGTGACCTTGATTTATTCTTGCTGAAAATAATACTTTAAATGCTGTTATGTTGCAAAGTGCTGCCAGAGACTGTTTGGAAAATAGTTTTGTGGAAAACCTTATGAATATCCCCAAACAGGCATTATTTTGAATAGGAAATGAAGTGGAGCTTTTCTCAGAGGAATATACAGTGTTTTCATCTCAGCAAGGTTCAATTCTCACCGTACACTGTTTTCAGAGCTTTACAATGTTTCCATGCTGTGGATATCACATTTCTGACCAGAATGGAATATAGTTTAGTTTAAATATTTGTCTCACAAATATTTATGGTAGTAGCTGCAATTGAATGCTATTTACTGGACATAAAATTGGAGCGGTTAGCCATAGATTTAGACTTAGCAGAAATTAATTGATTTACTATAACTGATAGAACTGAACATTTTTCTGAATGTTGGACATGGCTGAAGTGACTTAGCACACACACACACCCTAATATTGCCTATGATTGTCAGAATTTTGGAAACTTTGTCTTGAATGAATCTCCATTTAATGCACTTTTCTAGAGATAATTCTGTAAACTATATTTGTTTATTACTTTAAAGTTTCTCAGTAATAAAGTTTATAGCTAGATATGATCGCAAGCTGATAACATCCAGTTGATAACAACATCTCTGGTGAGAGATAACTGTATCGTATTAAGCAAATCAGGGGAAATTGGCTCTCCACTGTCAGCTTTTTCTTTTCTTTTGTTGCACAGTCTGAAATACTAAAAGGTTGCTCTTAAGTGGATTTGGTATTCAATGGAAATACAGCAACTTTACAACATAAATTCCTGTTTATTTCATAGATAAAAATTCCTTTTGATAAACATGTTTCTCTTGTTTAAATTAAGATAAAAGAAACTAGCAATACATCATACATATTTAAAGCAAAACAATGCTACTTCCATCACCACCAATAAAGATCATTTTTTAAAAGCTATGAGTCAGTACTAACTAAACCTTAAATTTCATGTAAAATTTGGGAAAGGAATACTAAGTAGCTTATTTTTGCATATATGTTAACTTTTGTGATAATACTACTCCAAATTAGAGCAGTTGGGTGTATCTGCCTCTCTCCTGTTTTCACTCTTAAGACAGAGAGGCATCCTTACATTAAGAACTGTCAAAGACTTTGACTAAAGTTATTCCAGTATTAGTGACCTTGATTTATTCTTGCTGAAAATAATACTTTAAATGCTGTTATGTTGCAAAGTGCTGCCAGAGACTGTTTGGAAAATAGTTTTGTGGAAAACCTTATGAATATCCCCAAACAGGCATTATTTTGAATAGGAAATGAAGTGGAGCTTTTCTCAGAGGAATATACAGTGTTTTCATCTCAGCAAGGTTCAATTCTCACCGTACACTGTTTTCAGAGCTTTACAATGTTTCCATGCTGTGGATATCACATTTCTGACCAGAATGGAATATAGTTTAGTTTAAATATTTGTCTCACAAATATTTATGGTAGTAGCTGCAATTGAACGCTATTTACTGGACATAAAATTGGAGCGGTTAGCCATAGATTTAGACTTAGCAGAAATTAATTGATTTACTATAACTGATAGAACTGAACATTTTTCTGAATGTTGGACATGGCTGAAGTGACTTAGCACACACACACACCCTAATATTGCCTATGATTGTCAGAATTTTGGAAACTTTGTCTTGAATGAATCTCCATTTAATGCACTTTTCTAGAGATAATTCTGTAAACTATATTTGTTTATTACTTTAAAGTTTCTCAGTAATAAAGTTTATAGCTAGATATGATCGCAAGCTGATAACATCCAGTTGATAACAACATCTCTGGTGAGAGATAACTGTATCGTATTAAGCAAATAAGGGGAAATTGGATCTCCACTGTCAGCTTTTTTCTTTTTCTTTTGTTGCACAGTCTGAAATACTAAAAGGTTGCTCTTAAGTGGATTTGGTATTCAATGGAAATACAGCAACTTTACAACATAAATTCCTGTTTATTTCATAGATAAAAATTCCTTTTGATAAACATGTTTCTCTTGTTTAAATTAAGATAAAAGAAACTAGCAATACATCATACATATTTAAAGCAAAACAATGCTACTTCCATCACCACCAATAAAGATCATTTTTTAAAAGCTATGAGTCAGTACTAACTAAACCTTAAATTTCATGTAAAATTTGGGAAAGGAATACTAAGTAGCTTATTTTTGCATATATGTTAACTTTTGTGATAATACTACTCCAAATTAGAGCAGTTGGGTGTATCTGCCTCTCTCCTGTTTTCACTCTTAAGACAGAGAGGCATCCTTACATTATAGAACTGTCAAAGACTTTGACACCAATCAAGCATAGATATAAATACTTCTGCAATTTGTAACTGTTTTAATTTGGGACAAGTTACTTAATTACCTTAAGACTGTCTTCAAAATAGAATTATAATCTTGTACAATTAAAAGAGCTAACTAACAATCAAATGATACACTGAATGAACTAAGCACAGTTCCTGTCAAACAAAATTCTCATGAATTAGTAGTTGTCTTCATAGTTGTAGTTGTAAGGATTACAGATGAGATTAATGTTCAACCAGCTTAATTTTTATATTAGACTATGTCAGAATTTCATTATATTATTCTTTGTGCATGAGTTCCAAACTGAAATGTGTGTACATGTAAACAGAATCCTCTAATCACACAATTTATGTGCTGCTCCTAAACATATCTTCTTTACTTATGCTTCTTTCCTCCATGTTTTTGACCAGGAAAATCTTCTCGTACCTTCCTGCTTGCTTTTCAAAGACCTAAGCACTAGTGAAAACCCAGCTGAAATTATATATTCCATGAAGTCTTTTCAGATATCACAATTCAAACAAATCTGTCCTTCTTTGTCATACCCATAGTATCAGCCATGTTACATTTTTACAGCTATTTATGAAATAGTTGTCTGTCCCACTAGACTATGAACTGTTGGAGCCAAAATATTTTCTGTGGCTCACAACACAGTCCTCTGTACACAGTGCCTTCATTTGTTTACCACAATATTTTCTAGCCTTTTTATTTGTAAGGCACTGAGGAGGACACAGCATCATCATAATAAGCAATAACAGTGTATGTTTTGCACTAAAGATCTGACTTGTCTAGCTGTCACATTTCTACTAATTTAAGCAAAACAATGCTACTTCCATCACCACCAATAAAGATCATTTTTTAAAAGCTATGAGTCAGTACTAACTAAACCTTAAATTTCATGTAAAATTTGGGAAAGGAATACTAAGTAGCTTATTTTTGCATATATGTTAACTTTTGTGATAATACTACTCCAAATTAGAGCAGTTGGGTGTATCTGCCTCTCTCCTGTTTTCACTCTTAAGACAGAGAGGCATCCTTACATTATAGAACTGTCAAAGACTTTGACACCAATCAAGCATAGATATAAATACTTCTGCAATTTGTAACTGTTTTAATTTGGGACAAGTTACTTAATTACCTTAAGACTGTCTTCAAAATAGAATTATAATCTTGTACAATTAAAAGAGCTAACTAACAATCAAATGATACACTGAATGAACTAAGCACAGTTCCTGTCAAACAAAATTCTCATGAATTAGTAGTTGTCTTCATAGTTGTAGTTGTAAGGATTACAGATGAGATTAATGTTCAACCAGCTTAATTTTTATATTAGACTATGTCAGAATTTCATTATATTATTCTTTGTGCATGAGTTCCAAACTGAAATGTGTGTACATGTAAACAGAATCCTCTAATCACACAATTTATGTGCTGCTCCTAAACATATCTTCTTTACTTATGCTTCTTTCCTCCATGTTTTTGACCAGGAAAATCTTCTCGTACCTTCCTGCTTGCTTTTCAAAGACCTAAGCACTAGTGAAAACCCAGCTGAAATTATATATTCCATGAAGTCTTTTCAGATATCACAATTCAAACAAATCTGTCCTTCTTTGTCATACCCATAGTATCAGCCATGTTACATTTTTACAGCTATTTATGAAATAGTTGTCTGTCCCACTAGACTATGAACTGTTGGAGCCAAAATATTTTCTGTGGCTCACAACACAGTCCTCTGTACACAGTGCCTTCATTTGTTTACCACAATATTTTCTAGCCTTTTTTTATTTGTAAGGCACTGAGGGAGGACACAGCATCATCATAATAAGCAATAACAGTGTATGTTTTGCACTAAAGATCTGACTTGTCTAGCTGTCACATTTCTACTAGACTCTGCTGTCAAGAACACAGGTGTAAATTTAAAACAAAAAAAGGGGAACGTTTCTGAATACTAATGAATACAATTCTCCTAAACTCTATGATTTACTCTGTTGGTTCCTCAGTACTCAGATCAGAGTGTACTGACCTAATAATACATATCAAATTAAAATAAGGAATTCATGTTAGTTATCTGGTTTCTACTGGCAACCATAAATCCTCTCTAAATTCGAGTACCCATAGATTATAGTCAGAAGTGGATAGGAATCACTTGGAGCACACTAAATGACATTATTATAAAGTGTCAATGGTGAGGAATGATACAGAATAAATGATAAGAATAGCAAGCTGAGTCTTTTCGTGGGAGAGCAACCACCTCCATGTAGGTCAATAGCTTTTGAAGGATTCCTGCTAAGTAGAAATAAAATAAACATTACCAAGGATGAGTATGCCTTCAACAAAGAGTCCTTTGTAGCCACAAAATTATTCAGTATCAGCCAAGATGAATGCATTCATCATAACAAACAGCTATAGAAACCAGAAGGGGCTGTAGACAATGAACCACAGGGGCTTAGATAGGACCTGATGATCACAGCAGTGCATCCAAGTTGAGAACACTCTAAAATGTTTGTAAGCTATCTTTACCAAAATAAGAATTCTGTAACTACTTAAAAAGGACTTTTCCATTATTGGATAAAACTTTACTGAATAATATTTTACAAATAATTAAAAGATATATTCCCTACATTAAGGAAATCCAGCTATTTAAGATTCATGTTGATTTAAATCTCACTTGGATTAATAATAGATTAACTGACTTATGCATTCAACAAGAAGAACAGTGCAAATAGCAATTAGTTCTCAGGCACAATAATTCCAAAACATCTAATTTTAGATTGTATTATTTGTTGAGTCTAAAGTTGGGGTTGTGACATAAAATGAGAAAAAGATTGTCATGCCTGGGTTCCTGGAAGAATCTAGTAATATTTAGAAGATATTAGTTTTAGATTAACAGTGATCAAACTAAAATTGTAGTATATGTATTTAGTTGATAACTGATTAGAGTGCTGAGCTGATCATCTAGGAATCTACTTAAGATACGTTTGATTTGGAGCCATCAGCAGATGAATTATAGTTGAAATCGTAGTATTAAATATCGCCAGATAGAGTGACTAGAGTGTGAAGGCAGGCGATCTCCTAGGATTAAAGTTTCAACAATGGGGAAAGTTCAATAACAAAAAAAAAAAAAAAAAGAAAGAAAAGAAGAAGAAAAGCACAAGGAATGTGGAGGTAGGAGAGAAACCACTGTGCAATGTGTCACAGAGAGGGAACACCAAGGCGGTGGGGGAGGTCAGCATGTTGAACTGACAACCACTCCAGTTTTCACGAATTCATTCTATTGATATGTAAACTGTGGGAAAGTGATGCTCCACTTGGTTGGTTCAACTTTATTTATTGAGTTGAAGTCTTTCACCCTGTAAGTCGTACTTCAATTCTATTTCTGACTCTGTAAAGTCCACATCTGTATATTCCATCATGTGGTTAGAGGGATCCTGCTATTTGCAAGAAAATGATGACATAAAGGTATACAAAGATAGTCATGATTCCAGTTTCTTACCATTATGAAGTATATGTCCTATTTACTAAGGGTGGTGTTGAACATTTACAAAGAGTTAATTAATATGCTGAGTATTCTCTACATGTTTTCTCATTTGATTCTTACAGTTCTACTAGAAAAGATGTTATAATCCATACTTAATGAAGACAAAATGTGAAAGAATTTTTAAGTGCTATACTTCATTGACAGAAGATAAAATAAGTCCAATTATCTTTTATTGTATATTCTTTCTTTCTAATTTTTATAGCAACTGTTATATTCTCTAAGTACTGTCTTTTATGGGAGAGCTATATGTTTTATGACAAAATTTTCCAAGTCTTTTGTTTTCCTAGATAAATTTATACTAAATGTGCACAATGACACCTTCTACAGCATTGTTGGGTATAGTTTTTCAAACACAGTGGCATAATCATCTCTTTTACTGTGGAAACTGGAGATTTCCTGATATTTTACTGCTAGCTTTCCAACAGTTATATACACTGTTGTTGAAATTAAACAAAGGTCATAAATGCCTGTCATTTTTTCATATAAAGTGAAATTATGTCACCTTATCCTTGGATATGAGTAATGTAGGGCTTATTCTTTCTTTAGATCTAGGATATAAAGTGGCACAGCCAGCACAGATCTAGGAGGGACCTTATTCCACATAAGGCTCTTACGGTGCCTGGAATACACATACTCAATAACTTTTAGGGCCTGTTACTATCATTTTATTCTTGTTGTTCTTGAGATGAGGAAACTGAATGCTTCAGTTTTCTCTCACTCTCAACAATTAAGTTTATGTCTTTTTACCCCATCTGTGGATTTATAGCACCTTTGGTTTTCTCTGAGTGTAATAAATATCACATTTTACTCATGAACCTCTGCTATTCCTGGCTTGAGACCTTGAGGTACTATTTATCCCAGTTCACTTTGTCTTTTGATCCCTTTCTGTAATGTAAAGTGTACTTTTCTAACAAAGGTCCATTTGAGAGCTTAGTAGCAGTATACAGGGTCTTCAGAGCCTCTGATTTTTTCTTACTAGCCAAGATTATCTGACTGTCTTACCAGAATTTAATTATGTAGACATTCAGAAAAAGCCATTTTCCTTTCTAACATTACTCTTTAAAGTTATTATTCTTATATTTGCTGTAAAATTTCTTCAGCACACTCCTAAAATTCGGAATCATGACCCTTATCAGTGATTCCTTTCTGGATGGTATAAATTCAAACATGGAAACATATGCTTCTTTCTGTAGTTTTTTACACTGAAAGAACTTTTTTCTTATCAGGGAAGAATGCTTTCTTGTAAGCCTTATAAGTAGGACAAGCTGAGATATATACATTTCATTTATAACGGTAAAGGGACCCAGAAGAAACCTCCAATAAACCCAGATTTTTCCCTTTATGATTGCATGTCTGTCTACTTTTATGTGGAAACTGGTTTTTAGGATTATGAAAAAACCTTTTGAGATAAATTTATACTAAATGTGCACAATGACACCTTCTACAGCATTGTTGGGTATAGTTTTCAAACACAGTGGCATAATCATCTCTTTTACTGTGGAAACTGGAGATTTCCTGATATTTTACTGCTAGCTTTCCAACAGTTATATACACTGTTGTTGAAATTAAACAAAGGTCATAAATGCCTGTCATTTTTTCATATAAAGTGAAATTATGTCACCTTATCCTTGGATATGAGTAATGTAGGGCTTATTCTTTCTTTAGATCTAGGATATAAAGTGGCACAGCCAGCACAGATCTAGGAGGGACCTTATTCCACATAAGGCTCTTACGGTGCCTGGAATACACATACTCAATAACTTTTAGGGCCTGTTACTATCATTTTATTCTTGTTGTTCTTGAGATGAGGAAACTGAATGCTTCAGTTTTCTCTCACTCTCAACAATTAAGTTTATGTCTTTTTACCCCATCTGTGGATTTATAGCCCTTTTGGTTTTCTCTGAGTGTAATAAATATCACATTTTACTCATGAACCTCTGCTATTCCTGGCTTGAGACCTTGAGGTACTATTTATCCCAGTTCACTTTGTCTTTTGATCCCTTTCTGTAATGTAAAGTGTACTTTTCTAACAAAGGTCCATTTGAGAGCTTAGTAGCAGTATACAGGGTCTTCAGAGCCTCTGATTTTTTCTTACTAGCCAAGATTATCTGACTGTCTTACCAGAATTTAATTATGTAGACATTCAGAAAAAGCCATTTTCCTTTCTAACATTACTCTTTAAAGTTATTATTCTTATATTTGCTGTAAAATTTCTTCAGCACACTCCTAAAATTCGGAATCATGACCCTTATCAGTGATTCCTTTCTGGATGGTATAAATTCAAACATGGAAACATATGCTTCTTTCTGTAGTTTTTTACACTGAAAGAACTTTTTTCTTATCAGGGAAGAATGCTTTCTTGTAAGCCTTATAAGTAGGACAAGCTGAGATATATACATTTCATTTATAACGGTAAAGGGACCCAGAAGAAACCTCCAATAACAGATCTCCCTTTATGACATGTTGCTTCTGACAGCTGGGTGACTTGTAGTAGAACAGATTGCCATGTCCTCTGTCTAGTTGTCCAGCCTGTGTGGCACGCATTCCCACAAGTTTAGCCCTTTGCTTTTTTTTCCCCTTTACTAACACCCAAATGTTTCATGTAGGATCCTAGTTTTCTGATCAGGGGTCAAACCTCATTGAAAGCATGAAATCTTAACCACTGGACTACTGGGAAACTCCCCACACCCACTGATTCTTTTACTAGCATTTCCCATTCCATACTTACTTTGTAGATCATTATCTTTTTCAGCGAGAAAATCTTTCCATGGACATAAAATAAATGTATTACTGACCATGACATGGATTTTTTAGAATGTGAAGAGAAGGGAAAAAAAGTAGCAGTATTAAAATACATCCTCATACATTCCAGAGAGATGCCTTCTGATCCTTAAAGATTCATTTTGTCAAAGTATACTCTTCAAAAATTATAAACATGACCCTCATCCAAATACATAATGAATATCTGTCAAAAAAAAAAATTACATCTTCAAATCTATTTAAGGATCAGGAAATATCTTGCATCCCTTGCAAGGGAAAAAAAAACAAAAAAACAAAAAAACACCTTCACAGCTTATTTTTTTCACTCAACCAAAAGGACTCTTTTTTTTTTAAATTAATTTATTTATTTATCTTTTGGGGGGTGGGGTGGGATGAGGGAACGGTGGGCCACTTCTATTGGTCTTTCATTTCTCCATTTTTTATCTTTTGGGGTGGGGTGGGGACGTCGGTCTTTGTCTTTGTTCCTGGCTCCCTCGGTACTTGTCCGGGCCCCTGGGGCTTGCGCAGAGCCCATGGGGTCACTCCATCCGCTGGGCAGGATTGGCATCTAACATTACTCTTTAAAGTTATTATTCTTATATTTGCTGTAAAATTTCTTCAGCACACTCCTAAAATTCGGAATCATGACCCTTATCAGTGATTCCTTTCTGGATGGTATAAATTCAAACATGGAAACATATGCTTCTTTCTGTAGTTTTTTACACTGAAAGAACTTTTTTCTTATCAGGGAAGAATGCTTTCTTGTAAGCCTTATAAGTAGGACAAGCTGAGATATATACATTTCATTTATAACGGTAAAGGGACCCAGAAGAAACCTCCAATAACAGATCTCCCTTTATGACATGTTGCTTCTGACAGCTGGGTGACTTGTAGTAGAACAGATTGCCATGTCCTCTGTCTAGTTGTCCAGCCTGTGTGGCACGCATTCCCACAAGTTTAGCCCTTTGCTTTTTTTTCCCCTTTACTAACACCCAAATGTTTCATGTAGGATCCTAGTTTTCTGATCAGGGGTCAAACCTCATTGAAAGCATGAAATCTTAACCACTGGACTACTGGGAAACTCCCCACACCCACTGATTCTTTTACTAGCATTTCCCATTCCATACTTACTTTGTAGATCATTATCTTTTTCAGCGAGAAAATCTTTCCATGGACATAAAATAAATGTATTACTGACCATGACATGGATTTTTTAGAATGTGAAGAGAAGGGAAAAAAAGTAGCAGTATTAAAATACATCCTCATACATTCCAGAGAGATGCCTTCTGATCCTTAAAGATTCATTTTGTCAAAGTATACTCTTCAAAAATTATAAACATGACCCTCATCCAAATACATAATGAATATCTGTCAAAAAAAAAAATTACATCTTCAAATCTATTTAAGGATCAGGAAATATCTTGCATCCCTTGCAAGGGAAAAAAAACAAAAAAACAAAAAAACACCTTCACAGCTTATTTTTTTCACTCAACCAAAAGGACTCTTTTTTTTTTAAATTAATTTATTTATTTATCTTTTGGGGGGTGGGGTGGGGAGGGAGGGGAACGGGTGGGCCACTTCTATTGGTCTTTCATTTCTCCATTTTTAATCCGTCTTTGTTCTTTGGTTCCTGTGGGCCTCCCATCGCGGTGACCTCTGTCGCAGAGCGCCAGCTCTGGGCGCTTGCACCCCAGAGCTCCAGCTGGGCAATTGGACACATCAGTCCATCCGGTCCGCGGCACGTGGGATCTTCCCAGGCCAGGGATCGAATCGGCGCCCCTTGCACTGCAAGGCGGTGTCCTTGCCCACTGGACCACCAGGGAAGCCCCCAAAAGCACTCTTTATCTGACTTTCTAACTACTGTTCTATTACTTGTCTTTACCTTTATGAAGCTTGAACTTAGTGTCATATCTGAAAATAAGAACAGTAAAACTACTTTACTTTTCAGAAAATATACATAGAACTATGTATATGTATAGTTTTATATACATACAGCTAAGTTTAATTATGGTACCAAAGTCCTATACTTCATATTCCAAAATGCTGTCAGTTTATGATTCTACATGCATGTGAGAGACACAAATGATTATTTCACTTGATGTTATTACAGTAATGGATAATTCACATTACAGATGGTCCCAAACATACACCTAAATACTCTGCAATGTTTTTTTAATATTTATTTTTCACTGACATACACAATGAAAGTGGAGAAATGGAAGAAAATTGAGGCTAAAAGAGAATCATATGTCTTAATATTGGTTCCTCATATATTTTATGGTTGCTTACCCCTTGTGTTTTCCAGGATGTTAATTAATTCAATGCATTTGAGATGGTTATAAATTGAATTAAGGAATTGAAGTATGATGTGTGCCATGGTAATTAAAATTCTGTTGGGTTAAAATGCATTTATTCCTTTCTTGAACTTTAGTATCATTCATTAGAACAGTGTTTCTGTCAATGAAGAAGATGGTGTAGAGAAAGCTGGAACACCAAATTGCAGACATTTCATCTAAATAGAAACAATCACATGAGACTCCATCAATTCAATTTTTTACTTCAGAGTGGATTTGGTCTTTTGAATCAATATTCCTAGGTATTTAAGGACATAAGCAATTATATTTGAAATGTGTACTGTTGTTGTTGTTATCATTAGTAAATGCATCCAGGGGTCAGAAGAGTCTTGGCTAAAGATTTTTGTACATTTTATCTTATTTTCATATCACAGGTAAGAAAAACAGGTTATGTTTATTTATTCGTTCACTTAACCAATATTTACTGAGCATTTTTTCAACCCCAGAGAATTGTTTTTATTTCACGCAAACAGGGAGGGCAAGCAAATGATGCTCTCCTCTGGCCATGGCCATGCCTCTGACAGACTCTCCCACCCAGACACCTCAACCTTGAGCCCAGCCAGGTGGGAGGGTCCCTTCTGGGCACCTGGCAGAGGACTGTAGGAAGCAAAACACAGCCATGGCTTTGAGGGCCCCCTAGGGCACTGCTGGTTTCCCAATCTCCACCCTCTCTGAACTACCAACAGCCAAGGGCCAGACAAGCCTAAAACGAGCCCCCCAAAAAGTTTTATATACATACAGCTAAGTTTAATTATGGTACCAAAGTCCTATACTTCATATTCCAAAATGCTGTCAGTTTATGATTCTACATGCATGTGAGAGACACAAATGATTATTTCACTTGATGTTATTACAGTAATGGATAATTCACATTACAGATGGTCCCAAACATACACCTAAATACTCTGCAATGTTTTTTTAATATTTATTTTTCACTGACATACACAATGAAAGTGGAGAAATGGAAGAAAATTGAGGCTAAAAGAGAATCATATGTCTTAATATTGGTTCCTCATATATTTTATGGTTGCTTACCCCTTGTGTTTTCCAGGATGTTAATTAATTCAATGCATTTGAGATGGTTATAAATTGAATTAAGGAATTGAAGTATGATGTGTGCCATGGTAATTAAAATTCTGTTGGGTTAAAATGCATTTATTCCTTTCTTGAACTTTAGTATCATTCATTAGAACAGTGTTTCTGTCAATGAAGAAGATGGTGTAGAGAAAGCTGGAACACCAAATTGCAGACATTTCATCTAAATAGAAACAATCACATGAGACTCCATCAATTCAATTTTTTACTTCAGAGTGGATTTGGTCTTTTGAATCAATATTCCTAGGTATTTAAGGACATAAGCAATTATATTTGAAATGTGTACTGTTGTTGTTGTTATCATTAGTAAATGCATCCAGGGGTCAGAAGAGTCTTGGCTAAAGATTTTTGTACATTTTATCTTATTTTCATATCACAGGTAAGAAAAACAGGTTATGTTTATTTATTCGTTCACTTAACCAATATTTACTGAGCATTTTTTCAACCCCAGAGAATTGTTTTTATTTCACGCAAACAGGGAGGGCAAGCAAATGATGCTCTCCTCTGGCCATGGCCATGCCTCTGACAGACTCTCCCACCCAGACACCTCAACCTTGAGCCCAGCCAGGTGGGAGGGTCCCTTCTGGGCACCTGGCAGAGGACTGTAGGAAGCAAAACACAGCCATGGCTTTGAGGGCCCCCTAGGGCACTGCTGGTTTCCCCATCTCCACCCTCTCTGAACTACCAACAGCCAAGGGCCAGACAAGCCTGGGGGGGAATAGGAGGGGAGAGCTAGGGAAGAATCTCTGAAAACAACCCTCCCTAAAATTGTAGAAATTTTATGTACAGCAATTAAAACTTAACTAACCTATTTGCTCTCATGGGATGACATGTTAATAACAAGTCAATCAGTTATTATCAGACATAATACATGAGCAAACTATATATTAGATGTAGATATGTATTTTAGAAAAAAGAAAAAGAAAGAATGAAGCATTGTAAGGAAAAGTGATGGAGTGATGGCAGAGAAGTTTATGATTATGAATAGTCACTCTTTCCTCAGTTAAAGTTTTTGGATTCAATTCTGCCTAATTTGACATCAGGATTGTAATCACTTCACTCTTATGCTTTATCTTGTCTATTAAATCTCGTCTGTTTCTTTGGTTTTTAGCATTTGGAACACTGTAGTTGAGGTTTATCCACTTTATATAGTCTAGGGTCTGAGTTTTCTTTATGAGTCAATTTGATTTTTTTTTTAAATTTTTCATTAAATGGATATACCTAATGGTGCTTATTAGATGAATAATATGTTAGGCCCCAGTTCTAGCATAGTATCTCATGTAGTAATTTTCATATGTATTATGTTATCTTACTTTCACTGTGTTTTTACTCTGATTTTGCATGTCCTCTTTATTGTTAATATCCCTTGTTTCTTTTAATTTTTATACTATACTTAGGTTTTTTTATACTATAATTTTGTATTTATTTTATAAAGATTTCTATCTTTGTTCGAGTAGTCACAGTTGTTATAATACTTTTGAATATGGGCTAAGTCACTTCAGCTGTATCCAGCACTTTGTAACACTATGGACTCTAGCCCACCAGGCTCCTCTGTTCATGGGATACTACAGGCAGGAACACAGGAGTGAGTTGCCAAGCCCTCCTCCAGGGGATCTTCCAGATCCAGGGATCAAACCTACGTCTCTCACATATCTGCATTGGCAGCTGGATTCTTTACCACTCCTTGTTTTTACTTCACGCAAACAGGGAGGGCAAGCAAATGATGCTCTCCTCTGGCCATGGCCATGCCTCTGACAGACTCTCCCACCCAGACACCTCAACCTTGAGCCCAGCCAGGTGGGAGGGTCCCTTCTGGGCACCTGGCAGAGGACTGTAGGAAGCAAAACACAGCCATGGCTTTGAGGGCCCCCTAGGGCACTGCTGGTTTCCCCATCTCCACCCTCTCTGAACTACCAACAGCCAAGGGCCAGACAAGCCTGGGGGAATAGGAGGGAGAGCTAGGAAGAATCTCTGAAAACAACCCTCCCTAAAATTGTAGAAATTTTATGTACAGCAATTAAAACTTAACTAACCTATTTGCTCTCATGGGATGACATGTTAATAACAAGTCAATCAGTTATTATCAGACATAATACATGAGCAAACTATATATTAGATGTAGATATGTATTTTAGAAAAAAGAAAAAGAAAGAATGAAGCATTGTAAGGAAAAGTGATGGAGTGATGGCAGAGAAGTTTATGATTATGAATAGTCACTCTTTCCTCAGTTAAAGTTTTTGGATTCAATTCTGCCTAATTTGACATCAGGATTGTAATCACTTCACTCTTATGCTTTATCTTGTCTATTAAATCTCGTCTGTTTCTTTGGTTTTTAGCATTTGGAACACTGTAGTTGAGGTTTATCCACTTTATATAGTCTAGGGTCTGAGTTTTCTTTATGAGTCAATTTGATTTTTTTTTTAAATTTTTCATTAAATGGATATACCTAATGGTGCTTATTAGATGAATAATATGTTAGGCCCCAGTTCTAGCATAGTATCTCATGTAGTAATTTTCATATGTATTATGTTATCTTACTTTCACTGTGTTTTTACTCTGATTTTGCATGTCCTCTTTATTGTTAATATCCCTTGTTTCTTTTAATTTTTATACTATACTTAGGTTTTTTTATACTATAATTTTGTATTTATTTTATAAAGATTTCTATCTTTGTTCGAGTAGTCACAGTTGTTATAATACTTTTGAATATGGGCTAAGTCACTTCAGCTGTATCCAGCACTTTGTAACACTATGGACTCTAGCCCACCAGGCTCCTCTGTTCATGGGATACTACAGGCAGGAACACAGGAGTGAGTTGCCAAGCCCTCCTCCAGGGGATCTTCCAGATCCAGGGATCAAACCTACGTCTCTCACATATCTGCATTGGCAGCTGGATTCTTTACCACTAGTGCCACCTGGTTACAGTGATTCAATTCTCCTTTTCTTTTACTCTCTCTTTTAAATGTTCATATCTTCTGTTAGTTTTTTAATTTGACTCTTGCTTAATATAGATGTAATAGTCAATAGTGATTCTACTTTCTTCTCTCCTCAGTTTTTCTTTGCTTCATTATCTTATTTGTCAGAACATATTGTATGTACACATTTTTTCTTCTCTTATTCTTAGTTCTGTAATTAAAAATTGGAATACTCACCATTAATCCTTTTGCCAGAATTTCTCCTGTTAGCTTTTCACTGGAAGAAACTCATTCTCTAGTAGATTCCTTTAGAAAGGTACATGTGTTCTTTGAGTTTTTGCACATTCAAAACAGGTTTTCTACCACAGGATATTATTTGTAATTGGAATCTAAACTATACTGCAAATGAACTTATTTACAAAACAGAGGTATACTCACAGTTATAGAGAACAGACATGTGACTGCCATGGATGGGGGATGGTGGAGATATGGAGTAGGAGTTTATGGTGAATCACTTTACTACACAGAAGAAACGAACACATTGTAAACCAACTACACTTTAATAAAAATAATAGACAAAGTTAAAAAAATATATATTTCTAATATTTTGACACTTGAAACACCTGGTATCAGGATTTATTATATTTCTGGAAATGCTGCTTCATGTTGCATTCATTGATTTATATTTCATTTTTGAGAACTGCAATTGCTTGTTCATTTTTCATAATTTTGTTGACTTTGGAGGCCCTGAGGAAGTCAGTTTTCTTTATAGTCTAATAGTTTTAGTCAGGTATATTTTGGAGTTGCTTGATCTAGTTCAGTTTCTTTCTGACAACCATTTATGCCTTTTGATATATAGATTTAAATTTTATTTTCTTCTATGGAATTTTTTAGATTATATTTATAAATATTAATTCTGTTCCAAAGTGTTACTTTTCTCTTTCAGGGACTTCAGATATATAAGTTTTACACATCCTTTGCTTATCTTTCCTTTCCATCATTTTCAGTCTGCTTTCCTTTTTTACGTCACTTTCATTCTTCTGGTTGCGGTTCTCTTTCAGCAAGGCCCTTTACCACATTTTCATTTGAATCTGTTCTCACCCGGTCATCTTGTGCTTTAGTTTTCATTCATAATATTTAATTTGTTTCCTTCTATTTCTTTCTTGGGTTTAATACTCATTTTATTTCTTTGTCTTTTGTCTACTTATGCACTCAATGTTGATATTTCTAATTTAGAGTGTTCTTAAATTATTTATTGATGATTCTTTGAGAATATTTATTTCAGTTTGCCATATTGTGTTGCAATTCTCATCAGTTTTTTGGTTGTTTGTAGAAAAAAATTTTGTCAGCTGAAATCCTTTAACTTTCACTGATTTTTTTCATGATAGTTTTGTATGGATATAGTGCATTTTCTATTTCTTTTTGCATCATAGTTTTAGAATGTCCACTTGTCTCAGTTCTGCCCTAATCTGTGCAACTTCTTTTAAAAATGGTACTTTTGATGGTAATGTGGTGGATGGAGAGATTAATCTGTTTTTTTGTTTTTGTTTTTTGCTTTAATGTCCTTGGTTTTTTCAGTTTTCCCCTATTGTTTCCTCCTTGTCCAAGTTGTATCTGCCCATGTTGATTTGACTCCTCCCCTCTCCCCAAATCAATGACCCTTGCACTTGCAACATCCAACACTACTGACTCTCCCCTAACCCAGTACACCAAGTCCTCACTTGTGCTCAGTGTTTTGGAATTTAGTACTGAGATTTCTCTCTTTAGTTATGATTTCATTTGTATTTTTTTCTAAGTCATCTTCACTTGTCTATTTGTTTTAATGGAGTCCTTATCAGACCACCTTTCTTGTCTCCTCTGTGCAGGACAAGAAACAACAGTTAGAACCAGACATAGGACAACAGACTGGCTCTAAGTTGGAAAAGGAGTATTTGAAGGCTATATATTTTCACCCTGTTTATTTAATTTCTATGCAGAGTACATCATGAGAAATGCTGGACTGGATGAATCATAAGCTAGAATCAAGATTGCCAGGAAAACTACCAGCAACCTCAGATATTTATATGATGCCACTCTAATCACAGAAAGCAGAGAGGAACTAAAAGGTCTCTTGAAAAGGGTGGAAGAAGAAAGTTAAAAAACTGGCTTAAAACTCAACATTAAAAAAACTAAGATCATGGCATCTAGCACCATTACTTCATGGCCAACAGATGGAGAAAAAGTAGAAGCAGTGACAGATATTACTTTCTTCTTGTTGTTCGGTCATTAAGTCATGTCTGATTCTTTGTGACCCCATGGAATGCAGCACCCCAGGCTTACCTGTTCTTTACCATCTCCCAGAGCTTGCTCAAATTCACATCCATGAGTCAGTGATATCATCGAACCATCTCATCATCTGTCATCCCCTTCCTCTCACTATCTTCAATCTTTCTCAGCATCAGGGTCTTCACCAATGTGTTGGCTCTTTACATCAGATAACCAAAGTACTGGAGCTTCAGTTTCAACATCAGTCCTTCCAATGAATATTCAGGGTTGATTTCCTTTAGGATTGACTGGTTTCATCTTCCTTTCAGTCCAAGGGACTCTCAAGAGTCTTCTTCAGCACCACAGTTTGAAAGCATCAACTTTCCAGTCTTCTTTATGGTCTAACTCTCAGATCTGTACATGACTACTGGAAAAACCATAGTTTTGACTATATTAACTTTTGTCAGCAAAGTGATATCTCTGCTTTTGAATACACTGTCTGGGCTTCTCAAGTTCTCTTCCAAGGATCAAGTGTCTTAATTTTATGGCTGCAGTCACTGTCCGCAGTGATACTGGGGCTGAAGTAAATAAAGCTGGCTTAAAACTCAACATTTAAAAAAAACAAAATTATGGCATTTAGTCCCATCCCTTCATGGCAAATAGATAGGCAAGCAATGGAAAAAGTGACTGACTTAGTTTTCTTGCATTCCAAAATCACTAAGGACAGTGACTGCAGCCATGACACTAAAAGACACTTGATCCTTGGAAGAAAAGCTATGACTAACCTGGACAACATATTACAAATCAGAGACATCACTTTGCAGACAAAGGTTTGTCTAGTAAAAGTAATGGTTTTTCCAGCAGTCATGTAGTGGTAAAAAATTGATGCTTTCAAACAGTGGTAGTGGAGAAAACTTGAGAGTCTCTTGGACTGGAAGGAAGATGAAACCAGTTAATCCTAAAGGAAATCATCCCTGAATATTCATTGGAAGGATTGATGCTAAAGCTGAAGCTCCAGTACTTTGGTTACCTGAAAGAAAGTGTCAACTCAATGAAAAAGACCCTGATGCTGGAAAAGATCATGAGTGGAGAAGTGGGAGACAGAGGATGATATGGTTGGATGGCATCACTGGCTCATTGGAGTGAGTTTGAGAAAATTCCAGGAGATGGTGAAGGACAGGGAAGGAGTTGCAGCCTATAGGGGCACAAAAATTCAGGCACAGCTTAGAAACTGGTAACAACAAACCTCTGCTCTCCCTTTCCATACCAACAGACTTTCAGGTCAGGCAGTGGAACTATTATTGGAATTTTTTCCCTTCTACTTACAAGTCCTTTGAAGATTTCTGCATTATCTATTTCCTGCTTCTAATGAATGTGTGTATCACTGTGGTTTTATATGTGGATCTGTGGATCTTCTATCCTTGTTCTCACCTTTTTTTTTTTTTTTTAATGTTTTGAAGGGAGTGTGGATGAAGAGATTCAAAGTTAGCAACCTCTAAGCTCATAGATCATCAAGATCTGACATGGGGTCAACAGAGGAGATTTGAATGAGAAAGTTACATCAAACAATATTTGTAGGAGGTTAGAAAGTTATTCAGAAAGATTTAGGGTCAAAACGATTCAGGCAGAGGGAAGAGAAAAGCTCCTAAGGTGTAAACATATCTGATATGTTTGAGGAAATAAATCAGAGGGGAGCTGGAATTGACTGTGGATGTGGACGTGGACGTAGCTATGGAGATAAGAATAGAATGGGAGCTTGGAGAAATAAGGGAAAGGGTGCATTGTAAGGGTTGAATTAACTTTTCTGAGGATTACAGTTGGTGGATGTGATATTTGAATCTAAATCTGTTTCCAGCCTGTATTCCTTCCACAGTATAATGTTCCTATTCATGAACAATTTTATGAGGTTCATCTAAATGAAGTTTAGAGTCCAGAGTCTGAAAATTTGGATTGGTAAAATAATCTCCTGGTGTGGAAATATCATCATGGACCCAATTTATCTCTGGTATTTGCTCTTCCCTTGAGCTTACTGCACTTTTCCCCTGGTATCCCCAGACACTCTTCTAGGAAATAATTGAACCCTTTTAACGTTTTAGTCAAACAAATAGACAATCCTTTATCTTATACCTTTTAAGTCTTTTTAAAATATAGCAAATATAACAACTAAGACAATAAACCAAAGATTTATTAGAAGCAATGGGGAAACAATGAAATAATGAAACCTGTAATATGAATGTTATGCAATATTTATTATGTGCTAGGAATGATCATAATTGCATTATGCATATTAAACCATTAATATTGCAAAACAATCCTAAGAACTAAGAATCTTGTCAATTCTATTTTAAAGATAGAGAATCTGAGGCATTGTTAAGAAGCTTCCTCAAGGCTGCCCAGGGAATTTAGCTGATCTGGTTTATAGAATCATTCTCCGTACAAGTATAACTAAATTATCTCTACAAAAAATCTATTGAACTCTTAGAGAGAGGGTAAGTCCTTTCTTCTAGCTGACTTTTCCTATCTGAGTATTTCTTTCTTGCTGTCATTCCCTGATAATTGGCACAATGCTGTTGTCTCTTTCTCACATAACTCCTCTTCCTTAGCAAAGGGATATGTTCTTCCCTTTTAACCACAAGTAAATAAAATTAACATAGCACTTTGACTGGAAATAAACTGGAGCAAAGGCATGGATTTCTTTAAAATAACCTAGTGAAAATTGTGAAATTCCCCTTCTGTGTTCTAAATTTCTTTTGCCCAATATCTCTGTGTCTAGTTAGTTACTGAGTGTATTGAAAAAGATAGACAGGTTTGATCTGTCTTTTGTACTGTCTCACGGTTCATTAGATACACATTTCCAGTAAGAGCCCTGGGAGCATCTGAAAAAAGAAAGAGGAGTGAAGGAACATTTTTAATAAGCCTGCTTCATTTAAGCCCTCACCATTCAGTACCGTATATTCAAGTAACTGAGTCTCTTGCTTCTAAGAACCAGGAAACAAAGTCAAATTAAAAAAAAAAAAAAAAGAATGCATTATGTTATAAGGATAAAACTATAAGCTGATCATTAGAGTCCAGAACCATTTATGCTGTAAAAAGAAGATCATTGAGAACACCCACATTCTTATGTCAAACATGATAAGCCAGGGTGTCCTTATCCTAGCTCTCCCCATATTCTATTAGTGGAATGTTGATCTATGGGTCCCCTTACTTGCATCCTACAGGAAGGCTTTATAGAGAACTATCAAGCATGCAGGTATTTGCACAGGTGCACATGAGACACATCCTACCATATGTCTAGTACATAGAAGCTACTGCCCAGAAATATACTAAATATTGGTGAAATGAGTGGTCACTTTAGATATGTCCTTTTTCTGTTTAATTTAGAAGAGTAAAGCTCTTAAATGGCTTAAGCTAGTGAGACATTTGGGACAACTTTATTGTGCACAGGATGAAAATATCACAGCTTGTGGCAGTAGAAAGAACATGTAAAGAATCATGGATCCAAATCCTAAATTTAACATTGACTAGACATTCATTAATTTAGCCATTTATTTAATTAACAAATGTTTGTTGAGCATCTACTCTGTGCCAGGGATTGTTTTGGTGCTGAGATGGCAGCCATGAATAAAAATGGGTAAAATTTCTAGTTCATGCAGCTTGCATTCCATGGAGGGAGAAAGACAGAAAGAAAGATGCATAAACTATGTGGTATAGTGGCAATTACTCAACAATGAAAGGTAATAAGAAATATGAGGGGTGAAATGTTCAAAATTTTAGGCACAATTGCTAGAGAAGTGCCTACTGGAAGAAGTGATATTTTAATTAAATACCTGAGACACGAGGGGCTTAATGCAAGTTATTTAATCTCATCTATAATTTGGGTTAGGATTAAACTGAATGGCTTCTGTAAAAGTAAATAGCTAAGTAATAGTCCTTAACTGATGCCTTGTACATAGCTGTCCTTTTGATGCACAGGTTCAAAGTCAGCACCACAGAGGATCACGCCCGTTGTTGGCCAACAGATTTTAAATGCTTTAAAGGAAAAAAAGACATACAAGATAGACAGTTAATCCTAGCTAAGATTATTTTGGCCTCTGAATAGACATTTCAATATGACTGTCACCTGTGGAGGTAGACCCCTGAAGACAACATTCAATCAAGTTTTCATTCATGATTAGAAGGAAACATTGGATTCCGAATGTGCAGCTTAAATCTGATGGCATCTACTACTGTCAGTGTTGATGGCTCAGGCTACTCATCACTAGAGAAAAAAGAGAAATAAAATTGTGTGTTTTATTCATTTATTACTAATTTGCATATTTCTTGATGCAGAAATAAAGCAATTCAGTCAATAGATGGTGCCAGAGAGCTGGTTTTCACCACAAGGCCAAAATTAGTGTGTGCTGGGATTCTGTCTATGTTAAGCATTTCTCTTCTTTGAAGAACTGTTAATGTTAAAAAATCTAGAAATTTACATTAAATTTACACTATTGTACATGGGGTGGATACTTACAAATCTCTTCAAAAATTGTTTAAATGCAGAAATTTCGAATAAGTTAGAAAGGAAAAAAATTAATTCTAACATTTTATCAGTAAAAGTAAACACTTTCAACATTTCAGTAAAAATATTATATATATTGCTTGAATATATATTCAGTGTATTGAATTGAATAATGAATGTGTATTTGTGTTTATGTATACACACACACATATATATATGTACATAAATATATATTAATAATATTGGAACAGCTTAACCCAAATTATGCAGGGAGTACATGATGGTTCTATCTACTTATCTGAGGAGATTTTCTCACCAAATTATTCCTGTATTTGGTAATTAAAAAAAAAAGGCAAAATTTTAGGCACAATTGCTAGAGAAGTGCCTACTGGAAGAAGTGATATTTTAATTAAATACCTGAGACACGAGGGGCTTAATGCAAGTTATTTAATCTCATCTATAATTTGGGTTAGGATTAAACTGAATGGCTTCTGTAAAAGTAAATAGCTAAGTAATAGTCCTTAACTGATGCCTTGTACATAGCTGTCCTTTTGATGCACAGGTTCAAAGTCAGCACCACAGAGGATCACGCCCGTTGTTGGCCAACAGATTTTAAATGCTTTAAAGGAAAAAAAGACATACAAGATAGACAGTTAATCCTAGCTAAGATTATTTTGGCCTCTGAATAGACATTTCAATATGACTGTCACCTGTGGAGGTAGACCCCTGAAGACAACATTCAATCAAGTTTTCATTCATGATTAGAAGGAAACATTGGATTCCGAATGTGCAGCTTAAATCTGATGGCATCTACTACTGTCAGTGTTGATGGCTCAGGCTACTCATCACTAGAGAAAAAAGAGAAATAAAATTGTGTGTTTTATTCATTTATTACTAATTTGCATATTTCTTGATGCAGAAATAAAGCAATTCAGTCAATAGATGGTGCCAGAGAGCTGGTTTTCACCACAAGGCCAAAATTAGTGTGTGCTGGGATTCTGTCTATGTTAAGCATTTCTCTTCTTTGAAGAACTGTTAATGTTAAAAAATCTAGAAATTTACATTAAATTTACACTATTGTACATGGGGTGGATACTTACAAATCTCTTCAAAAATTGTTTAAATGCAGAAATTTCGAATAAGTTAGAAAGGAAAAAAATTAATTCTAACATTTTATCAGTAAAAGTAAACACTTTCAACATTTCAGTAAAAATATTATATATATTGCTTGAATATATATTCAGTGTATTGAATTGAATAATGAATGTGTATTTGTGTTTATGTATACACACACACACATATATATATGTACATAAATATATATTAATAATATTGGAACAGCTTAACCCAAATTATGCAGGGAGTACATGATGGTTCTATCTACTTATCTGAGGAGATTTTCTCACCAAATTATTCCTTATTCTAGTATGTTCTTTTGGATGAAAGGCACCATGTCTTATTCATTCACCAGGCTCTTGATCATAATAGAAATACGCAGTTTCATTCATTCAGCAAATATCGTTTGCATTAAAATCTCACATAATGATATTTTGTTTTCAAGACCTCCCATCTTCTGTGTTATTCTCATAAAACTCTTGGTTAATTAATAATGCTCAGTTTTTTCTTAGGTATATATACTGATTACCCATGTTTTATACAAAGCTTGTTAAAACCATTAAATTCATATAGAATACTTCCAGGCAACATGGAAAACATGATATAAATGTTGTTATTAATATAATTCATATTGTAATACTATTAGCAGTATGCATAGAACCACAACATTACATGACTTATCTCATGGGACAAGGAATGATAAAAATATATACTAAATTAAAGTACGAAAATTTAACAAATCTCAGAACATATTTCAAACTTCAAGCTCTGGCAGGAGTTTAGAGACAGAAGCAAATAATTTCTGCATATGACAAAGTATTTGAAGTTATTTCATCTGAATTTGAAGTGTTAAAAATAAGCAACTGAAACGTAAATTGGTCATTTGAAATATATTAGACTATGTAAATTGACAAAAGTTAACTATTGAAAATTACCAGAATTTCATAAACATTTATGCATTATATGAAATTAAAAAATATATGTATATATATATATATATATATATATATATATAGTAGAAATGAATAAATATATATAATCATTGGAGAAGAGTTGGGGAGCAAAATAGATAATTATTAAACCAGCTGAGGTTGATATGAAGCAGAACATCAAATTCTGTGAAAAAATCTGGGAAAGAAAAATAGGTTAAATTAAAAGGTAATTAAAAAGAGCAGAGGAAATCTTAATATCTTGAATTTCAGTAAATGAAATAAAGCATCTTTAAATCTTTTGCCAGTACACTCAGATTTGTATTTGACATGAAAATTGGACATGTTTTTAATTCTCAAGAGCCTTGAATGCCCCTTAAGGATCTCCAATAGGAATCTGAAGTGAGAGGCAATTGGTGTCAAATATGTTTGTACAAGTAGATATGGCATTAGACTACAATTTTTAAGAGGCAGGGAAAATTGTTAATCCATTCTAACAAAGAAAATTTTCTTATCAAAACTGACCATTTGAAGTCAATCAATGCGATACTTAAAAACTTAAAAACCATTTTTCTATTATGAAGTTCTTTATTCTAATATTAAGACTATGGATACTATGTTACATGATTCTATCACTTCCATTATTATGATTTCAGTTAAAGAAATAAAGATTACATTACTATTCATACCAGAGTATATCATAAACACACTGCTGGTTACTTTGATATTCACTGAATAATTATAGTTCTACACTACTAAGGACTTAAAACATAGCCCAGAAAATTTTATAATAATTCTCTTTTAATAGATTCTATAATAATTGAATATAATTCTTTCAAACATCCCATTTCTGCTCAATCTGACTCTTAAAATGGCTATGTCCAAGACATTCTTGCCCTTTCATCTGAATAAATTTTCTTAAGCAACCAAATTTCATAACTTTTTATATGGGTCTAACACAACCTGAATAAGCTTCCATAAGAGATAAGGCTGTTTTTCAATTCTTGGTAACTCCAAGATTCTTGTTTGATATATCTTCAGGGCCCACATGGTCTGTTTGTCTGGGACAGTTCTGACATATTTCCTTCCAGTTTAGCATTTGTCCTCCACCAAAGTGTCCTACTTCAGATGATAAATTAGTCACTCTAGATCAAACTAAGGAACCAGGATTACTTAATCAAGATTCAGACACAGAATTAATTCACTGGAAAGCTAGAAATGTGCTTTCTATTTGAGAACTTTAAAAAACAATTCGAAAGAAAATCTCACCATCTATTTAAGTTAGTGTCTACCAGATATTTGCAAAAATATACTTGTGAATACCAGGTAGCCTAACACTAAAACAAAACAAAACAAAAAACAGAATATGAAACTTGGGGGTGAGTACTAGAGATAAGTATTAGAAAGTTTTGCATGATGCAAATATTCCTTGAGGAAGAATTTGTCCTAGAGTAAAATTTATTAATAAAAGGCATTCTTCAAGTGATTTTATAGTAATTCCCTGCTACTATTTTTTAACTGATATACTACAAAACAGATTATTTTCTCAACCAACAGAGTTCTAAAAGTATCGTCATCAAAATAATTATCTAGGGCTTCCTTGGTATCTCAGTGGTAGGGGCTTTGCTTGCCAATGCAGGAGACATGTTTCAAGCCCTGAGCTGGGAAGATCCCACATGCTGCAGACCAACTAAGCCCATAAACCACAACTATTAAGCCTGTGCTCTAAAAGCTCAGAGCCACAACAATTGAGCCGATGTAATGCAATTACTGAAGCAAGTGAGCCTTAAAGCCTGAGTTCCACAAGAGAAGTCACCACAATAAGAAGTCTGCTCATATCAACTAGAGAGTAGCCATCATGCCCTGTAACTACAGAAGAGTCTTCAGCAGCAGTAAGAACCCAGAATAGCCATAAATAAATAAATTAAAAAATGCATGTCTTAAAAAATAAAATTATACATCAATATGGATGAGTTGAGTATCTGGTCAAAGTTTAGAAATGACCCCCGAAGCCTTTGTTGTTGCCATTCCCTGTACTTGGAATACTTTTCTTTTTGAGATCCTCATTGCTTCCTTCCTGTCCTTCAAGTCTTTGCTCAAAGGTCATCATCTAATGGAAATCTTTTTTTCACATCACTCCCCTCATTCTCTTATTCTTTTTTCACCACTTTATTCTTCTTGACAAACTTGTGTTCTCTAACATACTGTTTAGCTTACATATTTTCTGTTCTTTGTCTTTTCCTCTAAAACGTAAACTCATTGAGAGCAGGTCTTTATTTTGCTTTGTTTTGCTGTTCAGTGTCTATGTTCTTTCACTGATATTCTTGCAATATATAACAAAATGTCTGGCATATTGGAGGTCTTCAGTAAATGTTTGCTGATCAAAAGAATGAATAAATAGATTCTGAATATGCTGAATTTCGGCTTAGAGATGAATGCTCTGACACTCTTGTTGGAAACATGTATCAAACATTAGCATGGTCATTCACTGAAACAGAAGCTTCCTTTGACTGCTCTTAAATATTAGCCATCTCTGAGAATCAGCAATGGTTATATCTTATGTGCGTAATATAGTACCAAAACTCGCCATAATGCTACATGATGGATTTGAAATGAAATAATATGATTCTTATACTTATCAAAAGATGGGGGGTTCAATTTATAAGTAGTCAGTTATTTGTTTTGTTTTTCCAATTACAATGGGACATTTTTGCAGTGTGACTGACTACTGGACATCTTTACTCCTGGGTGTGGATTCAGTCTCATTTCCTTGTAGTTACACCCTATTGAAGAGCTGATTCTCCAAAGTCCAAGTAATTTTCATTCTGATACTATTGAAGTTCCCATCAATAGGCAAATTTTTGTTAATGATTTTAATGGGAAACCTTGAAAAACAATTGCTCCATTGAAATAGTTTTTCCTTTCAAAGTAATATGACCAGTTTTTGGACAACCTGGAAGAAATGAACAGTTTCTTAGAGAAGATTAATCTCCCAAGACTCAACCAGGAAGAAATAGAAACTATGAAAAAGCCAATCACAAGCTCAGAAATCGACCTTGTGATCAAAAATTTACCCAAAAATAAAAGCCCAGGTCCAGATGGTTTCACAAGTGAATTCTACCAAACATTTAAAGAAGAGCTAATGCCTGTCCTTCTAAAACTCTTCCAAACAATTGCACAGGAAGGAACACTTCCAAACACATTCTACGAGGCCACCATCACCCTGATACCAAAGTTCATCGCTAAATCTAATGGAAATCTTTTTTTCACATCACTCCCCTCATTCTCTTATTCTTTTTTCACCACTTTATTCTTCTTGACAAACTTGTGTTCTCTAACATACTGTTTAGCTTACATATTTTCTGTTCTTTGTCTTTTCCTCTAAAACGTAAACTCATTGAGAGCAGGTCTTTATTTTGCTTTGTTTTGCTGTTCAGTGTCTATGTTCTTTCACTGATATTCTTGCAATATATAACAAAATGTCTGGCATATTGGAGGTCTTCAGTAAATGTTTGCTGATCAAAAGAATGAATAAATAGATTCTGAATATGCTGAATTTCGGCTTAGAGATGAATGCTCTGACACTCTTGTTGGAAACATGTATCAAACATTAGCATGGTCATTCACTGAAACAGAAGCTTCCTTTGACTGCTCTTAAATATTAGCCATCTCTGAGAATCAGCAATGGTTATATCTTATGTGCGTAATATAGTACCAAAACTCGCCATAATGCTACATGATGGATTTGAAATGAAATAATATGATTCTTATACTTATCAAAAGATGGGGGGTTCAATTTATAAGTAGTCAGTTATTTGTTTTGTTTTTCCAATTACAATGGGACATTTTTGCAGTGTGACTGACTACTGGACATCTTTACTCCTGGGTGTGGATTCAGTCTCATTTCCTTGTAGTTACACCCTATTGAAGAGCTGATTCTCCAAAGTCCAAGTAATTTTCATTCTGATACTATTGAAGTTCCCATCAATAGGCAAATTTTTGTTAATGATTTTAATGGGAAACCTTGAAAAACAATTGCTCCATTGAAATAGTTTTTCCTTTCAAAGTAATATGACCAGTTTTTGGACAACCTGGAAGAAATGAACAGTTTCTTAGAGAAGATTAATCTCCCAAGACTCAACCAGGAAGAAATAGAAACTATGAAAAAGCCAATCACAAGCTCAGAAATCGACCTTGTGATCAAAAATTTACCCAAAAATAAAAGCCCAGGTCCAGATGGTTTCACAAGTGAATTCTACCAAACATTTAAAGAAGAGCTAATGCCTGTCCTTCTAAAACTCTTCCAAACAATTGCACAGGAAGGAACACTTCCAAACACATTCTACGAGGCCACCATCACCCTGATACCAAAGCCAGGCAAAGACATCACAAAAAAAGAAAATTATAGGCCAATTTCACTGATGAATCTAGACGCCAAAATCCTCAACAAAATCCTAGCAAACAGAATTCAGCAACACATCAAAAAGCTCATTCATCACGATCAAGTTGGGTTCATCCCAGGCATGCAAGGATTCTTCAACATCCGCAAATCAATCAATGTGATACACCATATCAATAAATTGAGAGACAAAAATCACATGATCATCTCAATAGATGCAGAAAAAAGCCTTTGACAAAGTACAGCATCCATTTATGATAAAAACTCTTCAAAAAATGGGCATAGAAGGAACTTATCTTAACATAGTGAAAGCCATATATGAGAAGCCCACAGAGAACATTATCCTCAATGGTGAAAAACTGAAAGCATTCTGTCTAAGATCAGGAATAAGACAAGGGTGTCCACTTTCACCACTCTTATTCAACATAGTCCTGGAAGTTCTAGCAACAGCAATAAGAGAAGAGAAAGAAATCAAAGGAATCCAGATTGGAAAAGAAGAAGTCAAACTCTCTCTATTTGCAGATGACATGATATTATACATAGAAAATCCCAAAGACTCTCTTACAAAACTACTAGAGTTAATCAGCGGATTCAGCAAAGTCGCAGGATACAAAATCAATATACAGAAATCACTGGCATTCCTATACACAATGAAAAATCAGAAAACGAAATCAAGCAGGCAATCCCCTTCACCATCGCAACCAAAAGAATCAGATATCTAGGAATAAACCTCCGCAAAAGACGATACAAAATCAATAAAGAAAACAATTGCTCCATTGAAATAGTTTTTCCTTTCAAAGTAATATGACCAGTTTTTGGACAACCTGGAAGAAATGAACAGTTTCTTAGAGAAGATTAATCTCCCAAGACTCAACCAGGAAGAAATAGAAACTATGAAAAAGCCAATCACAAGCTCAGAAATCGACCTTGTGATCAAAAATTTACCCAAAAATAAAAGCCCAGGTCCAGATGGTTTCACAAGTGAATTCTACCAAACATTTAAAGAAGAGCTAATGCCTGTCCTTCTAAAACTCTTCCAAACAATTGCACAGGAAGGAACACTTCCAAACACATTCTACGAGGCCACCATCACCCTGATACCAAAGCCAGGCAAAGACATCACAAAAAAAGAAAATTATAGGCCAATTTCACTGATGAATCTAGACGCCAAAATCCTCAACAAAATCCTAGCAAACAGAATTCAGCAACACATCAAAAAGCTCATTCATCACGATCAAGTTGGGTTCATCCCAGGCATGCAAGGATTCTTCAACATCCGCAAATCAATCAATGTGATACACCATATCAATAAATTGAGAGACAAAAATCACATGATCATCTCAATAGATGCAGAAAAAGCCTTTGACAAAGTACAGCATCCATTTATGATAAAAACTCTTCAAAAAATGGGCATAGAAGGAACTTATCTTAACATAGTGAAAGCCATATATGAGAAGCCCACAGAGAACATTATCCTCAATGGTGAAAAACTGAAAGCATTCTGTCTAAGATCAGGAATAAGACAAGGGTGTCCACTTTCACCACTCTTATTCAACATAGTCCTGGAAGTTCTAGCAACAGCAATAAGAGAAGAGAAAGAAATCAAAGGAATCCAGATTGGAAAAGAAGAAGTCAAACTCTCTCTATTTGCAGATGACATGATATTATACATAGAAAATCCCAAAGACTCTCTTACAAAACTACTAGAGTTAATCAGCGGATTCAGCAAAGTCGCAGGATACAAAATCAATATACAGAAATCACTGGCATTCCTATACACAATGAAAAATCAGAAAACGAAATCAAGCAGGCAATCCCCTTCACCATCGCAACCAAAAGAATCAGATATCTAGGAATAAACCTACCCAAAGAAACAAAAGAACTGTACACAGAAAATTACAAGACACTCATGAAAGACATTAAAGAAGAGTTAAACAGATGGAGAAATATTCCATGTTCCTGGATCGGAAGAATCAATATTGTGAAAATGACCATACTACCAAATGTCATCTATAAATTCAATGAGATCCCTATCAAACTTCCAATAACATTCTTCATAGAACTAGACCAACGAATAACACAGTTCATATGGAAACACAAAAGACCTCGAATAGCCAAAGCAATCCTCAGGAAGAAGAATGGAGCTGGAGGGATCAGCCTCCCCAACTTCAGACTCTACTACAAAGCAACAGTCCTCAAGACAGTATGGTACTGGCACAAAAACAGAACTATCGACCAATGGAACAAGATCGAGAACCCAGAGATAAACCCACGCACCTATGGGTACCTTATTTTTGACAAAGGAGGCGAACATATAAAATGGGACAAAGACAGCCTCTTCAACAAATGGTGCTGGGAAAATTGGACAGCTACATGCAAAAAAATGAAGTTGGAACATACCCTGACACCATACACAAAGATCAACTCAAAATGGACTAAAGACTTAAATGTAAGGCCAGAAACCATCAAACTCTTAGAGGAGAATATAGGCAAAACCCTCAAGGACATCAATCGAAGCAAGATCTTCTCTGACCCACCTACTAGAATAGTGGAACTCAAAAGACAAATGAACATGTGGGACCTCATGAAACTTAAAAGCTTTTGTACAGCTAAAGAAACTACAAAAAAGCTGAACAGACAGCCCACAGAGTGGGAGAAAATCATAGCAAATGAAACAACGGACAAAGAATTAATCTCCAAAATCTACAAGCAACTCAGACAACTCAGCACTGGAAAAACGAACAACCCAATCAAAAAATGGGAAAAGGACCTAAACAGACACCTCTCCAACGATGACATACAGATGGCCCAAAAACACATGAAACGATGCTCAACTTCACTAATAATTAGAGAAATGCAAATCAAAACTACAATGAGATATCACCTCACACCCATCAGATTGGCCATCATCCACAAATCGACAGACAATAAATGCTGGATAGGCTGCGGAGAAAAGGGAACACTCCTGCATTGCTGGTGGGAGTGTAAATTGATACAGCCTCTATGGAAGACAGTCTGGAGATTTCTTAAAAAACTAAAAATAGAAGCATCATACGACCCAGCAATCCCACTCTTAGGCTTATACCTTGATGAAATCAAAACTGAAAGAAGCACCTGTACCCCAATGTTCATTGCAGCTCTCTATACAATAGCTAGAACATGGAAGGAACCTACATGCCCATTGACGAACGAATGGATCCAAAAGCTCTGGTGCATATATATAATGGAATGCTACACAGCTGTAAAGAGAAATGCAGAAGAATCAACCCTAATGAGGTGGCTGGATCTAGAACGTATCATCAAAAGTGAAGTCAGCCAGAAAGAGAAGGACAAATACAGTATATTAACACATATATATGGAATCCAGTAGGATGGTGATGATGGCACTTGCAGTGAAGCGACGGAAAGACAGACATGGACAGTGGACATATGGACATTGTGGGGAAGGAACAGTGGGTGAGAGGCGTAAAGGAAGGAGCATGAAGGCCTGTACTATCATAAGTGAAGAAAATAGCTCTAGTCATTGCTCTGTGAGAAAAGGGGATCCTTCAGGGGTGCCGTGTGATGGTCAGGAGGGGTGGGAAGGGGGGATATACATATGACTAATCTGGGAACATACATATCTGTAAACAAAAAAACTCTGTGAAAGTTAAAATTAAAATAAAGGTTTAAAAAAAAAAAAAGTAATATGACCAGTTTTATTTAGGGTACCTCATGAAAATGAAATGATAAAGGAAAGTAATATCACTGACTGATTACTGACTATATGCTAGACACATCCAGTAATCATTTGAAATTTACAAGATTATATTTTTTGTTAATCTTTTATTGGAGTATAATTGATTCACCATGGTGTGTGACTTTCTGTTGTATAGCAAAGTGAATCAGTTATACATATACATGTATCCACTCTTCTAGATTCTATTCCATATAGATTGTTGCAGTGTATTGAATAGAATTCCATATGCTGTACAGTAGGTTATTATTAATTATTTTTTATAGGGTAGTGTGTATTTGTCACTTCAAATTTTCCATCTTATCCCTTCCTCCATTCGCTTTACCCCTTGGTAACCAGAAGTTTGTTTTCTACATTTGTGTCTCAATTTTTATTGTGTAAATAAAATCATTTGTAGCATTTATTTTTGATTCCACATATAAGTGATATATGTTTATCTTCCTCGGTCTGACTAAATTCACTCTATGCCGATCTCTATACCCATCCATATTGCTGCAATGACATTATTTTGCTATTTTTTTATGACTGAGTAATATTCCAGTGTATACACGTACATGTCTTCTTTATTGGTTTCTCTGTTGATAGACATTTAGGTTGCTTCTATGTCCTGACTTTTGTAAATAGTTCTGCAATGAATAATGGGGGTACATGTATCCTTTTGAATTAGGAATTTCTCCTGATAAATATCCAGGGGTGGGATTGTTTGGTCATATGATAGCTCTAGTTTTGGATTTTTGTAAGGAGTCTCGTACTGTTCTCCATAGTAGGTATAGAAATTTGGATCTCCACCAAATGTGCAGAAGGGTTTTCTTTTCTCCACACCCTCTCTAGCATTTATTGTTTATATACTTTTGGAGGATAGCCATTTTGACTAGCGTGCAGTGATACCTCACTGTAGTTTTGATATGCATTTATCTGATAATTAGTCATGCTAAGCATCTTTTCAAGTGCGTTTTGGCCATCTGTATGACTTCTTTGGAGAAATGTCTGTTTACATCTTTTTCCCACTTTTTAATTGGGTTTTTTGTATTTTTTTAACATAGAGTTGCATGAGCTATTTATATATTTTGGAGATTAATCCCTTGTCAAATATTTGTCAACGTTTTCTTCCATTATATGGATTGTTGTTTTGTTTATGGTTTACATTCTGATGCAAAGTTTTAAAAAATTTAATTAGGTACAGTTCATTTATTTTTGCTCTTATTTTCATTACTCTAGAAGGGTGGCTCAATAAATATTTGTTGACCAAAAGAATGAATTTGCTGTAATTTACATTAGAGATTGTTCTGGCTATATTTCCAGAGTTGTATAGTAATTTCATAGTGGCCAGCCTTACATTTAGGTCTTCGATCCATTTTCAGTTTATTTTTGTGTACGGTGTTAGACAAAGTTTCAACTTCATTCTTTTTACATTTAGCTCCCCAGATTTCCCAGCACCAATTATTGAAGCAACTGTTTTTCCTCCACTGCATATTCTTGTCTCTTTTGTCATAGATTAGGTGACCCCAAGTGCTGGGGTTTAAGTTTATTTCTGGTCTTTCTATCCTGTTACATTTATCTCTATTTCTGTTTTTGTACCAATAGCATACTGTTTTGTTTACTGTAGCTTTATAATATAGTCTGAGGTCAAGGAGGCTGTTTTCTCCAATTTTGTTCTTCCTTAAGACTATTTTGACTATTTGGGATTTTTTGTGTTTCCATACACATCATAAAATTTCTTATTTGAATTCTGTGAAAACTGTCATTAGTAACTTACAGGGACTGCATTAAATCTGTAGATTACTTTGGGTGGTACAGTCATTTTCATAATATTGATTTTTCTAATCCAAGAACATGATATATCTCTCCTTAGATAGGTTTATCCTTAGGTGCTTTATTCTTCTTGATTCAATGGTAAATGGAATTGTTTCTGTAATTTCTTTTTCTGATCTTTCATTGTCAGTGTTTTTTATTAATTTTGTGCCCTGAAATTTTATCAAATCCACTGAGTTTTAGATATGAGGTCATGCTAAGCATCTTTTCAAGTGCGTTTTGGCCATCTGTATGACTTCTTTGGAGAAATGTCTGTTTACATCTTTTTCCCACTTTTTAATTGGGTTTTTTGTATTTTTTTAACATAGAGTTGCATGAGCTATTTATATATTTTGGAGATTAATCCCTTGTCAAATATTTGTCAACGTTTTCTTCCATTATATGGATTGTTGTTTTGTTTATGGTTTACATTCTGATGCAAAGTTTTAAAAAATTTAATTAGGTACAGTTCATTTATTTTTGCTCTTATTTTCATTACTCTAGAAGGGTGGCTCAATAAATATTTGTTGACCAAAAGAATGAATTTGCTGTAATTTACATTAGAGATTGTTCTGGCTATATTTCCAGAGTTGTATAGTAATTTCATAGTGGCCAGCCTTACATTTAGGTCTTCGATCCATTTTCAGTTTATTTTTGTGTACGGTGTTAGACAAAGTTTCAACTTCATTCTTTTACATTTAGCTCCCCAGATTTCCCAGCACCAATTATTGAAGCAACTGTTTTTCCTCCACTGCATATTCTTGTCTCTTTTGTCATAGATTAGGTGACCCCAAGTGCTGGGGTTTAAGTTTATTTCTGGTCTTTCTATCCTGTTACATTTATCTCTATTTCTGTTTTTGTACCAATAGCATACTGTTTTGTTTACTGTAGCTTTATAATATAGTCTGAGGTCAAGGAGGCTGTTTTCTCCAATTTTGTTCTTCCTTAAGACTATTTTGACTATTTGGGATTTTTTGTGTTTCCATACACATCATAAAATTTCTTATTTGAATTCTGTGAAAACTGTCATTAGTAACTTACAGGGACTGCATTAAATCTGTAGATTACTTTGGGTGGTACAGTCATTTTCATAATATTGATTTTTCTAATCCAAGAACATGATATATCTCTCCTTAGATAGGTTTATCCTTAGGTGCTTTATTCTTCTTGATTCAATGGTAAATGGAATTGTTTCTGTAATTTCTTTTTCTGATCTTTCATTGTCAGTGCATAGGAATAAAAAATATTTCTGTGTATTAATTTTGTGCCCTGAAATTTTATCAAATCCACTGAGTAGTTTTCTGGTAGTGCTTTTAGGATTTTCTACATAGAGTATCATACTGTACTATACACAGGCTCCAATACTTTGGCCACCTGACGCTAAGAGATGACTTATTGGAGAATACCCTGATGCCAGGAAAAATAGAAGACAGAAGAATGAGATGACAGAGGATGAGATGGTTGGATGGTATCACTGCCTCAATGGATGTAAGTTTCAGCAAACTCTGGGAGATGGTGAAGGACAGAGAAGCCTAGTGTACCACAATCTATGGGATCACAAAGAGTTAGAAAATACTGAGTATTTAAACTCAACTGATGTATAGTATCATGTCATCTGCAATGACAGTTTTACTTTCTCAATCTGGATTCTTTTTACCTCTTTTTCTTCTATGATTGCTATGAGTAAGACTTTCAAAGCATTGTTGAATAATAGTGGTAAGAGTGGACAGCCTTGTCTTGTTCCTGATCTTAGAGGACATGGTTTCAGTTTCTCATCATTGTGATGTTTATTGTGGGTTTGTCAGTGCAGCCTTAAACTGCATTGAGGTATATTCCCTCTATGTCCACTTTCTTTATCATAAATGTACACCATTGAATTTTGTCACAACTTTTTTCTGTATCTTTAAGATTTTCATATAGTTATTATTCTTCAGTTTATTAATGTGGTGAAACATGTTGATTGATTTGTGTTTATTTAAAAACCCTTCTTTCCCTGGGATAAACCTCTCTTGGTCATGGCATATGATATTTTTAATATGTTGCTGAATTAAGCCTGCTGGGGTTTTCTCCAAGTTCTTCCTTAAGACTATTTTGACTATTTGGGATTTTTTGTGTTTCCATACACATCATAAAATTTCTTATTTGAATTCTGTGAAAACTGTCATTAGTAACTTACAGGGACTGCATTAAATCTGTAGATTACTTTGGGTGGTACAGTCATTTTCATAATATTGATTTTTCTAATCCAAGAACATGATATATCTCTCCTTAGATAGGTTTATCCTTAGGTGCTTTATTCTTCTTGATTCAATGGTAAATGGAATTGTTTCTGTAATTTCTTTTTCTGATCTTTCATTGTCAGTGCATAGGAATAAAAAATATTTCTGTGTATTAATTTTGTGCCCTGAAATTTTATCAAATCCACTGAGTAGTTTTCTGGTAGTGCTTTTAGGATTTTCTACATAGAGTATCATACTGTACTATACACAGGCTCCAATACTTTGGCCACCTGACGCTAAGAGATGACTTATTGGAGAATACCCTGATGCCAGGAAAAATAGAAGACAGAAGAATGAGATGACAGAGGATGAGATGGTTGGATGGTATCACTGCCTCAATGGATGTAAGTTTCAGCAAACTCTGGGAGATGGTGAAGGACAGAGAAGCCTAGTGTACCACAATCTATGGGATCACAAAGAGTTAGAAAATACTGAGTATTTAAACTCAACTGATGTATAGTATCATGTCATCTGCAATGACAGTTTTACTTTCTCAATCTGGATTCTTTTTACCTCTTTTCTTCTATGATTGCTATGAGTAAGACTTTCAAAGCATTGTTGAATAATAGTGGTAAGAGTGGACAGCCTTGTCTTGTTCCTGATCTTAGAGGACATGGTTTCAGTTTCTCATCATTGTGATGTTTATTGTGGGTTTGTCAGTGCAGCCTTAAACTGCATTGAGGTATATTCCCTCTATGTCCACTTTCTTTATCATAAATGTACACCATTGAATTTTGTCACAACTTTTTTCTGTATCTTTAAGATTTTCATATAGTTATTATTCTTCAGTTTATTAATGTGGTGAAACATGTTGATTGATTTGTGTTTATTTAAAAACCCTTCTTTCCCTGGGATAAACCTCTCTTGGTCATGGCATATGATATTTTTAATATGTTGCTGAATTAAGCCTGCTAGTATATTTGAAGGATTTTTGCAGCAATGTTTATCAGTGATATAGACCTAAAATTTTTATTTTTTCATGATTTATTTGCCTGGGTTTTGTACCACGGTGATAGTGGTTTTATAGGATGAACTTGGGAGTGTTTCTTCCTCTGCAATGTTTTAGACGAGTTTGAGAAGGACAGATGTTAACTCTTCACTAAATGTTTGCTAGAAATCACCTGTGAAGCTGTTTGGTACTAGATTTCTGTTTACTGGACGATTTTTAATCACAGTTTGAACTCCAGTGTACATGACTGGTCTTTTAATATGTTCTATTTCTTTTTCCTGGTTCAATCTTGGAAGGTTTTACCTTTCTTAGAATTTTTCCATTTCTTCTAGGCTGTCTATTTTTTGGGACTATAGTTGTTTATGCTATTTTATTATCCTTTATATTTCTGAAATATCAGTTGTAACTCCTTTTTCATTTCTATTGTATTGATTTGAATCCTCTCCATTTATGTCTTGAAGAGTCTAACTAAAGTTTTATCAATTTTCTTAATGAATCAATTTTAGTTTCTATGAGCTTTGTTCTCTTTGTCTCTGTTTCATTTATTTGTGCTTAATGATTTCTTTCCTTCTACTGATTTTTTGGATTTATTTGTTCTTCTTTCTCTAGTGGGTTGTTAACTAGATTTTTCTTACCCCATGAGGCAATATTTTATTGCTCTAAATGGCCCTCTTAGAACTGCTTTTGTTGCATCCAATAGGGTTGGAATAATTGTATTTTTGTTGTTATTTTTCTTTATGCACAGTTTTTTCTTTGATTTTTCCAGTGATTCATTGGTTGTTTAATAATATATTGCTTGGCCTCCACGTATTTGTCTGTTTTTTTTTTTTGTTTTTTTTGTTTTTTTTTTTTTTACTGCGTTTTCCTTCTAACTGATTTCTAATCTAATAGTGTCTCAGTCAGAAAAAAAAAAAATATTTGAAACAATTTCAATTTATTTAAACTTACTAAGGCTTGACTTGTGACCCAAGATGTGATTTATCCTGTATGATATTCTATGTGCACTTGTTAAGAAAGCATTTTCTACAACTTTCAGATGGAATGTCTTATAAAGATCAATTAATTTTTAATATGTTGCTGAATTAAGCCTGCTAGTATATTTGAAGGATTTTTGCAGCAATGTTTATCAGTGATATAGACCTAAAATTTTTATTTTTTCATGATTTATTTGCCTGGGTTTTGTACCACGGTGATAGTGGTTTTATAGGATGAACTTGGGAGTGTTTCTTCCTCTGCAATGTTTTAGACGAGTTTGAGAAGGACAGATGTTAACTCTTCACTAAATGTTTGCTAGAAATCACCTGTGAAGCTGTTTGGTACTAGATTTCTGTTTACTGGACGATTTTTAATCACAGTTTGAACTCCAGTGTACATGACTGGTCTTTTAATATGTTCTATTTCTTTTTCCTGGTTCAATCTTGGAAGGTTTTACCTTTCTTAGAATTTTTCCATTTCTTCTAGGCTGTCTATTTTTTGGGACTATAGTTGTTTATGCTATTTTATTATCCTTTATATTTCTGAAATATCAGTTGTAACTCCTTTTTCATTTCTATTGTATTGATTTGAATCCTCTCCATTTATGTCTTGAAGAGTCTAACTAAAGTTTTATCAATTTTCTTAATGAATCAATTTTAGTTTCTATGAGCTTTGTTCTCTTTGTCTCTGTTTCATTTATTTGTGCTTAATGATTTCTTTCCTTCTACTGATTTTTTGGATTTATTTGTTCTTCTTTCTCTAGTGGGTTGTTAACTAGATTTTTCTTACCCCATGAGGCAATATTTTATTGCTCTAAATGGCCCTCTTAGAACTGCTTTTGTTGCATCCAATAGGGTTGGAATAATTGTATTTTTGTTGTTATTTTTCTTTATGCACAGTTTTTTCTTTGATTTTTCCAGTGATTCATTGGTTGTTTAATAATATATTGCTTGGCCTCCACGTATTTGTCTGTTTTTTTTTTTTGTTTTGTTTTTTTGTTTTTTTTTTTTTTTACTGCGTTTTCCTTCTAACTGATTTCTAATCTAATAGTGTCTCAGTCAGAAAAAAAAAAAATATTTGAAACAATTTCAATTTATTTAAACTTACTAAGGCTTGACTTGTGACCCAAGATGTGATTTATCCTGTATGATATTCTATGTGCACTTGTTAAGAAAGCATTTTCTACAACTTTCAGATGGAATGTCTTATAAAGATCAATTAAGTCTATCTGGTCTTTGAGTCATTTAACACTTGTTTTTCCTTATTAATTTTCTGTCTTTTTTATCTGTTCATTGTGGGAGTGGATATTAAAGTTCCCACTATTACCATGTTACTGTTGATTCTCCCTTTTATTGCTCTTAGCATTTTCCTTATATATTGCAGTGCTCCTATGCTGGGTGCATAAATATTTACAACTTTTTTATCTTCTTAAATTGATCATTCCTTGTTTCTTGTAACAGTCTTCAAAGTCTGTTTTCTCTGCTATGAATATTGCTATTGCAGCTTTCTTTTGATTTCCATGGAATATCTCTTTCATCCTCCCACTTCCAGTCTGAATGTGTTCCTAGGTTTGAAGTGAGTCTCTTATAGACAGCATATATATGCATCTTGTCTTTGTGCTTAGTCAACTAGTCTATGTCTTTTGACCGGAACATTTAGTCCATTTACATTTAAGGTAATTATCAATATGAATGTTTTTATTGCCATTTTCTTAACTGTTTGGGGCTTGTTTTTATAGATTTTTTCTTTCTTTACTGCTTTTTTCTCTTCTCTTATGGTTTGATAACCATCTTTAGTGTTGCATTTGGGTTGCTTTTTTCTTTGATGTGTGTATCTTTTTTTAGTTTTTGAGTTTGCTGTTGCTATAACGTTTACATTTAGAAGTCTATAAATGCATAAGGTTGTTTCAAATTGCTGTTCTCTTTCTCATCTAGAGAAATTCCTTTAGCATTTGTCATAAAGCTTGCTTAGTGTTGCTGAGTTCTCCTGGACTTCACTTGACTCTAAAGCTGTTAATTTCTATGTCAAATCTGAATGACAGTTTTGCTAGGTAGAGTATAGTTAATGGTAGGCTTTTCTCTTTCATTACTTGAAATATGTCTTGCCACTCCTTTCTGACCTGCAGAGTTTCTACTGAAAAATCAGCTGATGATCTAATAAGGGATTCTGTTGTATTTTATTTGTTGCTTTTCTCTTGTTCCTTTTGATATTTCTTCTTGGTCTTTAATTTTTGTGAATTTGATTAATAAATGTCTTGGCATATTCCTCTTTGAGTTCATCCTGTATGGGACCCTGCCTTGTGAACTTGAGTGAATGATTCCTTTCTCATCTTAGGGAATTTTTCAGTTTAATATTTTCAAATATTTTCTCAGAACCTTTCTCTTATCTTGGGACCCCTATAATGTGAATCTTAGTGTGTTTAATCCAGAGTTTAAGATGAAGTATTAATATTCTTAAAGTTTTCCTGGTCTTTGAGTCATTTAACACTTGTTTTTCCTTATTAATTTTCTGTCTTTTTTATCTGTTCATTGTGGGAGTGGATATTAAAGTTCCCACTATTACCATGTTACTGTTGATTCTCCCTTTTATTGCTCTTAGCATTTTCCTTATATATTGCAGTGCTCCTATGCTGGGTGCATAAATATTTACAACTTTTTTATCTTCTTAAATTGATCATTCCTTGTTTCTTGTAACAGTCTTCAAAGTCTGTTTTCTCTGCTATGAATATTGCTATTGCAGCTTTCTTTTGATTTCCATGGAATATCTCTTTCATCCTCCCACTTCCAGTCTGAATGTGTTCCTAGGTTTGAAGTGAGTCTCTTATAGACAGCATATATATGCATCTTGTCTTTGTGCTTAGTCAACTAGTCTATGTCTTTTGACCGGAACATTTAGTCCATTTACATTTAAGGTAATTATCAATATGAATGTTTTTATTGCCATTTTCTTAACTGTTTGGGGCTTGTTTTTATAGATTTTTTCTTTCTTTACTGCTTTTTTCTCTTCTCTTATGGTTTGATAACCATCTTTAGTGTTGCATTTGGGTTGCTTTTTTCTTTGATGTGTGTATCTTTTTAGTTTTTGAGTTTGCTGTTGCTATAACGTTTACATTTAGAAGTCTATAAATGCATAAGGTTGTTTCAAATTGCTGTTCTCTTTCTCATCTAGAGAAATTCCTTTAGCATTTGTCATAAAGCTTGCTTAGTGTTGCTGAGTTCTCCTGGACTTCACTTGACTCTAAAGCTGTTAATTTCTATGTCAAATCTGAATGACAGTTTTGCTAGGTAGAGTATAGTTAATGGTAGGCTTTTCTCTTTCATTACTTGAAATATGTCTTGCCACTCCTTTCTGACCTGCAGAGTTTCTACTGAAAAATCAGCTGATGATCTAATAAGGGATTCTGTTGTATTTTATTTGTTGCTTTTCTCTTGTTCCTTTTGATATTTCTTCTTGGTCTTTAATTTTTGTGAATTTGATTAATAAATGTCTTGGCATATTCCTCTTTGAGTTCATCCTGTATGGGACCCTGCCTTGTGAACTTGAGTGAATGATTCCTTTCTCATCTTAGGGAATTTTTCAGTTTAATATTTTCAAATATTTTCTCAGAACCTTTCTCTTATCTTGGGACCCCTATAATGTGAATCTTAGTGTGTTTACCATTACTCCAGAGTTTAAGATGAAGTATTAATATTCTGATACTGTAGTTAAAAAAAAGAGTTCTCAAAATCAGCTTCACAATATTTAGTAAACATTCAAAAAGTGCTAGTGCCTTTTATTCTCTTCATCAGCCCTTAGATCTCCCCTGTATTTGAAAATTGAATGTAAATATATAAACTTATTATTCAAATTTTAGTATGGATTTCCTATGTTAGATAAATAGTGAAAATTAGAATAAACATTGTCTATATATATATATAATATCCCTTAAATGCATATAAAATAAGTAAAATTCATTATGTCTTAAAATGTGTTAGGTTCAAGGAGCCTTATGAGACAAATCAATTGTTCTCATATTAAATATCTAAAATAGCTTGGAAGTTTTTTTTCTTTCTCTTTACTTGACTCTGATTATAATTTTATAGTTGAAATCATTCTCAAACACATAGAACAATAGAAAAACATTTTGCATAGCAAAATGAGCTTGCTTTAAGCTACTGATTCAGATTTTACAATGCCAAAAATTGTCTAAGCAACCACATTATGAGAGTGAAAGGAATTTCAGCTGCTGACACTATAAAGATTTCTTTCATTGTAATTTTATAAAGCATATTGAAAATCTATCAGCTTCAACAAACCTAGAATATAGTGCTAAATCCAGAAATTGCTGTGCTGCTTCAATGATAATTTATTTTTCAAATTGTGTAATTGATGTTGAATTTTCTTCAGTCTCTTATATTCTTGAAAATTGTCCAGAGCAATACCTGGTACTTAGCAGTTGCTTTTTTAAATGTTGCCATTTGATAAATTACATTTCTTTTATTATAAAGAGAAGACTATGATTTCACAGTAAAAATTTCCAACAGCTCAAAAGAATTGCAATCAAATGGAAACATGCCTTCCTTCCTCGAGTGCCAGTTTTGTTGCCAGATGAACGTCATTCAAGTTTTCTTGGAAACTTAAAGCTGACAGAGAACATTCATATATATATACGTTTTCCCTCATGATACTATATTAATAAAAATATTTAAAATGATGTACATTAGTAAGTCTTAAAAGAACAGAATGGTGTTCATCTGCCAACAAAAACCTTAACCCCTATAATGTGAATCTTAGTGTGTTTACCATTACTCCAGAGTTTAAGATGAAGTATTAATATTCTGATACTGTAGTTAAAAAAAAGAGTTCTCAAAATCAGCTTCACAATATTTAGTAAACATTCAAAAAGTGCTAGTGCCTTTTATTCTCTTCATCAGCCCTTAGATCTCCCCTGTATTTGAAAATTGAATGTAAATATATAAACTTATTATTCAAATTTTAGTATGGATTTCCTATGTTAGATAAATAGTGAAAATTAGAATAAACATTGTCTATATATATATATAATATCCCTTAAATGCATATAAAATAAGTAAAATTCATTATGTCTTAAAATGTGTTAGGTTCAAGGAGCCTTATGAGACAAATCAATTGTTCTCATATTAAATATCTAAAATAGCTTGGAAGTTTTTTTTCTTTCTCTTTACTTGACTCTGATTATAATTTTATAGTTGAAATCATTCTCAAACACATAGAACAATAGAAAAACATTTTGCATAGCAAAATGAGCTTGCTTTAAGCTACTGATTCAGATTTTACAATGCCAAAAATTGTCTAAGCAACCACATTATGAGAGTGAAAGGAATTTCAGCTGCTGACACTATAAAGATTTCTTTCATTGTAATTTTATAAAGCATATTGAAAATCTATCAGCTTCAACAAACCTAGAATATAGTGCTAAATCCAGAAATTGCTGTGCTGCTTCAATGATAATTTATTTTTCAAATTGTGTAATTGATGTTGAATTTTCTTCAGTCTCTTATATTCTTGAAAATTGTCCAGAGCAATACCTGGTACTTAGCAGTTGCTTTTTAAATGTTGCCATTTGATAAATTACATTTCTTTTATTATAAAGAGAAGACTATGATTTCACAGTAAAAATTTCCAACAGCTCAAAAGAATTGCAATCAAATGGAAACATGCCTTCCTTCCTCGAGTGCCAGTTTTGTTGCCAGATGAACGTCATTCAAGTTTTCTTGGAAACTTAAAGCTGACAGAGAACATTCATATATATATACGTTTTCCCTCATGATACTATATTAATAAAAATATTTAAAATGATGTACATTAGTAAGTCTTAAAAGAACAGAATGGTGTTCATCTGCCAACAAATACCTTAACTATTTCAAGAAGACCCATTTTGATGGAAGAAAGCTGAGTGAGAAAACAAAACAGAAAATGTTCCAAAGTGAAACAGTATAATGGAGGAGTAAGGAGTTACATGAGAGTGTCTAGCTCATGTCCATTGAGTCAGTAATGAAATACAACCATCTCACTCATCCTCTGCCATCTCCTTCTCCTTCTGCCTTCTGTTTTCCCAGGCATCAGGGTCTTTTCCAATGAGCTGGCTCTTCACATCAAGTGGTCAAAGTACTGGAGCTTCAGTTTTAGCATCAGTCCTTTCAATGAATATTCATGGTTGATTTGCTTAAGGATTGACTGGTTTGATCTCCTTGCAATTCAAAGCACTTTCAAGAGTCTTCTCCAACACTACAGTTCAAAGGCATCAATTCTTCATTGCTCAGCCTTCTTTATGGTTGAACTCTCAGAGATCTGTACATGACTACAGGAAAAAACATAACTTTGACTATATGGAGCTTTGTCAGCAATGTGATGTCTCTGCCTTTTAATATGCTGTCAAGGTTTGTCATAGCTTTTCTTTCAAGAAGCAAGTGTCTTTTAATTCCATGGCTGTAGTCACCACTGCAGTCATTGTCTGCAGTGATTTTGGAGGTCAAGAAAATAAAGTCTGTCACTTTTTCCATTGTTTGCCCATCTATTTGCCATGAAGTGATGGGACAAGAGCCCATGATATTTGTTTTTTCAATGTTGAGTTTTGATCAGTTTTTTCACTCTCCTCTTTTACATTCCTTAAGAGGTTCTTTAGTTCCTCTTTGCTTTCTGCCATAAAGGTTGTGTCATCTGTATATCTGAGGTTGTTGATATTTCTCCAGGAAAACTAATTCTAGCATGTGCTTCATCCAGAACAGTTTATTGTGAGATGTATTCTGCATATAAAATTAAATATTCAGGGGGACAATATACTGTTTTACTCCTTGATGTACTCCTTTTCCACTTTGGAACCCATCCATTGTTCCACATCTGGTTCTAACTGTTGCATCTTGACCTCAATACAGATTTGTCAGGAGGCAGTTAAGGCAGTCTAGTACTCTCATCTCCATCTCTTTAAGAATTTTCCAAGGCTTTTTGTGATCCACACAGTCAAAGGCTTTAGTGTAGTCAGTGAAGCAAAAGAAGAGGTTTTTCTGAGGCTCCATCTTCAACAATGGGATTTATGCTCTTAGAAAAGGGACCCCAGAAAAAGAGAGGATTGACTCTTGAATTTGTGTTTAACCATTGAGTCAGTAATGAAATACAACCATCTCACTCATCCTCTGCCATCTCCTTCTCCTTCTGCCTTCTGTTTTCCCAGGCATCAGGGTCTTTTCCAATGAGCTGGCTCTTCACATCAAGTGGTCAAAGTACTGGAGCTTCAGTTTTAGCATCAGTCCTTTCAATGAATATTCATGGTTGATTTGCTTAAGGATTGACTGGTTTGATCTCCTTGCAATTCAAAGCACTTTCAAGAGTCTTCTCCAACACTACAGTTCAAAGGCATCAATTCTTCATTGCTCAGCCTTCTTTATGGTTGAACTCTCAGAGATCTGTACATGACTACAGGAAAAAACATAACTTTGACTATATGGAGCTTTGTCAGCAATGTGATGTCTCTGCCTTTTAATATGCTGTCAAGGTTTGTCATAGCTTTTCTTTCAAGAAGCAAGTGTCTTTTAATTCCATGGCTGTAGTCACCACTGCAGTCATTGTCTGCAGTGATTTTGGAGGTCAAGAAAATAAAGTCTGTCACTTTTTCCATTGTTTGCCCATCTATTTGCCATGAAGTGATGGGACAAGAGCCCATGATATTTGTTTTTTCAATGTTGAGTTTTGATCAGTTTTTTCACTCTCCTCTTTTACATTCCTTAAGAGGTTCTTTAGTTCCTCTTTGCTTTCTGCCATAAAGGTTGTGTCATCTGTATATCTGAGGTTGTTGATATTTCTCCAGGAAAACTAATTCTAGCATGTGCTTCATCCAGAACAGTTTATTGTGAGATGTATTCTGCATATAAAATTAAATATTCAGGGGGACAATATACTGTTTTACTCCTTGATGTACTCCTTTTCCACTTTGGAACCCATCCATTGTTCCACATCTGGTTCTAACTGTTGCATCTTGACCTCAATACAGATTTGTCAGGAGGCAGTTAAGGCAGTCTAGTACTCTCATCTCCATCTCTTTAAGAATTTTCCAAGGCTTTTTGTGATCCACACAGTCAAAGGCTTTAGTGTAGTCAGTGAAGCAAAAGAAGAGGTTTTTCTGAGGCTCCATCTTCAACAATGGGATTTATGCTCTTAGAAAAGGGACCCCAGAAAAAGAGAGGATTGACTCTTGAATTTGTGTTTAACCAGATTCTCCTCTGGCCTTATGTCTCAGTTGGTAACTGGATATGGGTTCCCTCAAGAGATAAGGGATCCTCCCATAGAAACAGAATGAAAAGAGGTCTAACTAGATGGACTCTGACTTGCTCCCAGAAAGGGTAGTTTACCACAAGTGGGATGATTAAGGAAGGACACCTGTTGAACTTTCTTTAATACTAGTGGTTTTAGACTCTATCAACATTCTGTGTATTGGTCTGTCTCCAAGTTACTGACCATTGTGATAACCAGAGTAGAATACCATGGTTGCAAATTGGGTTCTTCAGGAAGTACACTGAGTTGGAAGTTAGTACCAGGGATTGACTGCAATACGGATTGACCACTTTATGAAAAGGTAAGCGGAAACAGGATTGAGTGGAGGGAGAAGTGGATCTGCAATGCAGATTCAACAGCCTCAGTCAACTCCAGGAAAAATCTGAAGTCAATGCTGTTTTCCAAATTGTTCTCCACTCAGCCCCAAATGGGACAGCATTTATCCCACAGCTGCCTGGATGGGTCCTCTGATGAGGGCTACCCTCAAGCATGCGTCCTTGGTCAGCTCGCTGCATGTGAGGCAATCTGAGAGCTGCATGTGAGGCAGTCTGTCAGCTGAGAAAAGGCAGCTTGCTGACAGCATGTCAAACTGCTGAGGCAGGTTATTCCTGAGTAGAGCTAAGTGGTGTCATAATATGCTTGAGACATTAGAAAAGCTTGACAATGACAAAGACAGCAATCGCAAGAGAAAAGAAGAAAAGAAGTATTGTAAAATCTGTGACTGTGGGCCAGGAGGAGACAGACAATCAAGCTAAAAATTTTCAGGAAACAAATATAGTAACCATTTGTGTTTACATAATCATAATATCAACTTCATTTATTACTTTTGCCTTTTATATTTAACCTGTTTAAATCAGAAGACTGATGATTATAAAACAAACAATTGTTATTCACATTAATAATCAAAATATAAATTATAGATAACTAATGATTGGGAGTAGAAAGTGGAGACAGAGAGAGCAGGGTTGCAAAGTATGGTGGCAAGAGGAGAAGAGGGTGACAGGGGATGAGATGATTGGATGTCATCACTGACTCAATGAACATGAGTTTGAGCAAGCTTCAGGAGATGGTGAAGATCAGGGAATCCTAAGATATTACAGTTCATGGGATTGCAGAGTTGGACGTGACTTAGACACTGAAGAATAACAAGAAATGAAACAGGCATTCCTATACATCATTTCTGGGACTAGATATGGATTCAACATCTCTGGAAAGCCTATACTGTGTCTACAAGTTCCATATTGGGCCCTAGCTAAATAAATAACGAAATATTTATGCACCAGAATATTTTTGCATAAAAGATAATAAGTAAAAATAATCACCATAACATAATAAGCTCCAGGACAAAAAGACAGATACTATGCACTTCAAAGATCCATAGAAACTTTTTAGAAATATAAAACAAGAATCTTTCAGAGTTTAAAAATATTATATATATGAATGTTTATGAATATACATAGTATAAAAGCTTATAAGCAAAACTAGTCATTCTCTGCTTTACTTCTCTCTATTTCTGTTACTGATCTTTAGGAATATGTAATTTTTAAGCTTTTTAAAAATCCTCCAGGCAATTCCTCACATTTCTCCAAATAATGTGATTCCTGATATCATATTATAAGATGGGCCATTTACATTATTATTATTTTACTGGAAAAACCATAGCTTTGGCTATACTTTTGTTGGAAAATTTATGTTTTTTCTTTGAAATATGTTGTCTAAGTTTGTCATAGATTTTATTCCAAGGAACAAGCTTCTTTTAATATCATGGCTGGAGTCACCATCTGCAGTGATTTTGGAGCCCAAGATAATAAAATCTGTTCCTGTTTCCAATTTTCCCCCTGCTATTTGCCATGAAGTGATAGGACAGGATGCCACGATCCTAATTTTTTGAAAATTGAGCTTTAAGCCAGATTTTCACTTTCTCTTTCTTTTTCATCAAGATGTTCTTTGATTTCTTTCTGCTTTTTTCCATGAAAGTGGTATCATCTGTATAGGTCAGGTTGTTGATATTTCTCTGGCAATTTTGATTCCAACTTGTGATTCATCCAGCCTGTGTATCACATGATGTACTCTCATAGAAGTTAAATAAGCAGGGTAACAAATATACAGGCTTATTGTGCTCTTTTCCCAGTATTGAACCAGTCTGTTGTTCCATGTCCAGTTCTAACCTTTGAATTCAGGTTTCTCAGGAGATGGTGAAGATCAGGGAATCCTAAGATATTACAGTTCATGGGATTGCAGAGTTGGACGTGACTTAGACACTGAAGAATAACAAGAAATGAAACAGGCATTCCTATACATCATTTCTGGGACTAGATATGGATTCAACATCTCTGGAAAGCCTATACTGTGTCTACAAGTTCCATATTGGGCCCTAGCTAAATAAATAACGAAATATTTATGCACCAGAATATTTTTGCATAAAAGATAATAAGTAAAATAATCACCATAACATAATAAGCTCCAGGACAAAAAGACAGATACTATGCACTTCAAAGATCCATAGAAACTTTTTAGAAATATAAAACAAGAATCTTTCAGAGTTTAAAAATATTATATATATGAATGTTTATGAATATACATAGTATAAAAGCTTATAAGCAAAACTAGTCATTCTCTGCTTTACTTCTCTCTATTTCTGTTACTGATCTTTAGGAATATGTAATTTTAAGTTTTTTAAAATCCTCCAGGCAATTCCTCACATTTCTCCAAATAATGTGATTCCTGATATCATATTATAAGATGGGCCATTTACATTATTATTATTTTACTGGAAAACCATAGCTTTGGCTATACTTTTGTTGGAAAATTTATGTTTTTTCTTTGAAATATGTTGTCTAAGTTTGTCATAGATTTTATTCCAAGGAACAAGCTTCTTTTAATATCATGGCTGGAGTCACCATCTGCAGTGATTTTGGAGCCCAAGATAATAAAATCTGTTCCTGTTTCCAATTTTCCCCCTGCTATTTGCCATGAAGTGATAGGACAGGATGCCACGATCCTAATTTTTTGAAAATTGAGCTTTAAGCCAGATTTTCACTTTCTCTTTCTTTTTCATCAAGATGTTCTTTGATTTCTTTCTGCTTTTTTCCATGAAAGTGGTATCATCTGTATAGGTCAGGTTGTTGATATTTCTCTGGCAATTTTGATTCCAACTTGTGATTCATCCAGCCTGTGTATCACATGATGTACTCTCATAGAAGTTAAATAAGCAGGGTAACAAATATACAGGCTTATTGTGCTCTTTTCCCAGTATTGAACCAGTCTGTTGTTCCATGTCCAGTTCTAACCTTTGAATTCAGGTTTCTCAGGAGACAGGTAAAATGGTCTGGAATTCTCATCTCTTTAAGAATTTTACAGTTTGTTGTTATATACTCAAAGAAAGGCTTCAGTGTGGTCAACGAAACAAAAGCAGATGTATTTCTGGAATTCCCTTGCTTTTCCTGTGATCCAATGGATGTTAGAAATTTGATCTCTGGTTCTTCTGCCTTTTCTTCAGCTTGTGTATCTTAGAGTTCTCAGTTCACATACTCTTGAAGCCTAGCTGGAAAGATTTGAGCATTACCTGGCTTGCATGTGAAATGAGCACAATTGTGTGTGATAGCTTGAACATCCTTTGACATTGTCTTTCTTTGGGGTTGGAATGAAAGCTGACCTTTTCCAGTCCTGGAAATTGAAAGCATTTTTATTCCTCAGTGTTCAGTCAAAACTGGCCACCACTTAGTTTTCCAAATTTGCCAACATATTGAATCTAACACTTTAAGAGCATCATCTTTTAGAATTTAGAATAGCTCAGCTGGAATTCTATCACCTCCGCTACTTCTATTCCTAGTAATGCTTCCTAGGGCTCATTTGACTTCACACTTAGAATATTCTGCCTCATGTCAAAATGTCTTTTAAAACATTTTACATTTGCTAATGTGGTATATATATATGTGTGTGTGTGTGTGTGTGTGTGTGTGTGTGTGTGTGTGTGTGTGTATGTATATATACACACACACATATATATATGTATGTATATACACACACATATATGTATGTATTTCTTATTGATTTATGCACATTTCTTTAACTATGAAGTTAACTCATATTCTCATATTCATAAGTTTTTCCTGTGGTGTATATATTAATGTTCTTGATACATTCATTATTATTAGTTATTTGATTCGTTTTAAATTCATCTGTATAGGTCAGGTTGTTGATATTTCTCTGGCAATTTTGATTCCAACTTGTGATTCATCCAGCCTGTGTATCACATGATGTACTCTCATAGAAGTTAAATAAGCAGGGTAACAAATATACAGGCTTATTGTGCTCTTTTCCCAGTATTGAACCAGTCTGTTGTTCCATGTCCAGTTCTAACCTTTGAATTCAGGTTTCTCAGGAGACAGGTAAAATGGTCTGGAATTCTCATCTCTTTAAGAATTTTACAGTTTGTTGTTATATACTCAAAGAAAGGCTTCAGTGTGGTCAACGAAACAAAAGCAGATGTATTTCTGGAATTCCCTTGCTTTTCCTGTGATCCAATGGATGTTAGAAATTTGATCTCTGGTTCTTCTGCCTTTTCTTCAGCTTGTGTATCTTAGAGTTCTCAGTTCACATACTCTTGAAGCCTAGCTGGAAAGATTTGAGCATTACCTGGCTTGCATGTGAAATGAGCACAATTGTGTGTGATAGCTTGAACATCCTTTGACATTGTCTTTCTTTGGGGTTGGAATGAAAGCTGACCTTTTCCAGTCCTGGAAATTGAAAGCATTTTTATTCCTCAGTGTTCAGTCAAAAACTGGCCACCACTTAGTTTTCCAAATTTGCCAACATATTGAATCTAACACTTTAAGAGCATCATCTTTTAGAATTTAGAATAGCTCAGCTGGAATTCTATCACCTCCGCTACTTCTATTCCTAGTAATGCTTCCTAGGGCTCATTTGACTTCACACTTAGAATATTCTGCCTCATGTCAAAATGTCTTTTAAAACATTTTACATTTGCTAATGTGGTATATATATATGTGTGTGTGTGTGTGTGTGTGTGTGTGTGTGTGTGTGTGTGTATGTATATATACACACACACACATATATATATGTATGTATATACACACACATATATGTATGTATTTCTTATTGATTTATGCACATTTCTTTAACTATGAAGTTAACTCATATTCTCATATTCATAAGTTTTTCCTGTGGTGTATATATTAATGTTCTTGATACATTCATGAGTATTAGTTATTTCATTGTTTTTAAAATATATTTTCTAAGATAAAAGTAATTTTATAGTCATAGTTTTAAATTATTTTATTTGCACCATGGTGATTTTTAAATTTTTACTTCTAAACTCATGTCTAGAGAAACCTATGTAGTCTGTGTAGTAGTAGTATGCAGTCAAATTAATCAAAATTTAAAGTTTCTTTGTCTCTTACTAAGAAGCTCCTTTTTTCTACTTTCCTTTTCTAATTTTTTGGCCAGCATGTGTGATCTTAGTTCCTCAACCAGTGACTGAGCCCATGTTCTCTGCACTGGAATTATGAAATCTTGACTCCTGGACCAACAATGTAGTCCCAGAAGCTTTTTCTTAGACATGTTTCTTAGAAAATGTTTCTTGTAGAAGTTTTGTGACTATATGTATATTTTTATCATTCAGGCTGTGACCCACTTGAAATTATTTTAGAATAAGAAATAGCATATTTTTTCTGTGTCAATTTAGCTCTCCCAATTTCAACAAAATATATTTACCTACTGATATGAAATGCTATGTCATAATATTAGTTGGATTGCCTTGAAATTATTTCTAGAGCATCTGTATTATTTCATTTATTTGTATATTTATATATGGGCTTCCCTGGTGGCTTGGTGATAAAATATACTCCTGCCAATGCCGGAGATGCAGGTTTGATCCTTGGGTGGGGAAGATCCCCTGATAGAGGAAATGAAAACCCAGTCCAATATTCTCGCCTGAAAAGTCCCATGGACAGGGGAGTCTGGTGGTCTACAGTCTGTGTGGTTGCAAAAGAATTGCACAAGACAGCGACTAAATAGCAACAACATGCATTTGTGTATGTGCTATATATATATATATATATATATACAGTTATTTACATAAACACTAGATTAACTACTAAACTCAGCTTTATATATTGGCAGCACTATATTAGAACATTCCTAATGTCATTAGTTTGTGTATTTATTGCTTTTCCCATCTGTTTCTTTAGATTAATTTATTTTTAACTTTTTTTAGTTTACTAAAAATTCAATTTATATTTTTTAATTTAGTATGTAATTAAGACTATAAAATTTACAGTAGTGACAAATGTAATCTATATTATAGATACTGCTTTTTTGGTGTTTTTAGATCATTTTATTTTAGATATTCTTAAGACTATAAAATTTACAGTAGTGACAAATGTAATCTATATTATAGATACTGCTTTTTTGGTGTTTTTAGATCATTTTATTTTAGATATTCTATAATTTTGCTTTTGCTTTTCATTAGATTTGAGATTCTTATTTGAGGGAGGTCAAATATTTTTATTTGATATTGTCATCAGAAATCTAGGTATGTATTATTTATAAATTGGGGAATTAATTTAAGCTATAATTGAAGACTATTCTAAAGTAAACTTTGAGTATATATCCAAGAGAATTTGAAAGGAAATACATTTGCTATTTTCAGGGTATAGAGTTTAATATATTTATATACATCTAAAATGCCTTACCACATAAATTATATTTTATACATGCAGCTTATAAATTCTCACCAATTTTGTCCTACTTTATGAGCTATAGATTAAAAAACATAAAGTTGTCCACTTTTCTGATATCCACATTATTCTGCAAGTATTTTGTTTCCATTCTAGCTTTATAAATGTTGAATAAAAAAATTTTTTTAATTATACAATCTATATAGTCTTACCGTGTTTAAGTGATTTGGCCCTCAAATCAAACATAGCTTTTACTATTAAAATAACATCTCCTTTTTTACAGCAAAAAAAATTTTGTATTGTATATAGACAATTAGCACTTTTGTGATAGTTTCAGGTGAACAGTGGAGGGATCCAGCCATACAAACACATGCATCCATTCTCCCACAAACCCCCTCCCATCAAGGCTAAGGCATAACATTGAGCAGAGTTCCATGTGCTATACAATATATTTTTGTCTGTGGTTGCGTTGCAAAAGAATTGCACAAGACAGCGACTAAATAGCAACAACATGCATTTGTGTATGTGCTATATATATATATATATATATACAGTTATTTACATAAACACTAGATTAACTACTAAACTCAGCTTTATATATTGGCAGCACTATATTAGAACATTCCTAATGTCATTAGTTTGTGTATTTATTGCTTTTCCCATCTGTTTCTTTAGATTAATTTATTTTTAACTTTTTTTAGTTTACTAAAAATTCAATTTATATTTTTTAATTTAGTATGTAATTAAGACTATAAAATTTACAGTAGTGACAAATGTAATCTATATTATAGATACTGCTTTTTTGGTGTTTTTAGATCATTTTATTTTAGATATTCTTAAGACTATAAAATTTACAGTAGTGACAAATGTAATCTATATTATAGATACTGCTTTTTTGGTGTTTTTAGATCATTTTATTTTAGATATTCTATAATTTTGCTTTTGCTTTTCATTAGATTTGAGATTCTTATTTGAGGGAGGTCAAATATTTTTATTTGATATTGTCATCAGAAATCTAGGTATGTATTATTTATAAATTGGGGAATTAATTTAAGCTATAATTGAAGACTATTCTAAAGTAAACTTTGAGTATATATCCAAGAGAATTTGAAAGGAAATACATTTGCTATTTTCAGGGTATAGAGTTTAATATATTTATATACATCTAAAATGCCTTACCACATAAATTATATTTTATACATGCAGCTTATAAATTCTCACCAATTTTGTCCTACTTTATGAGCTATAGATTAAAAAACATAAAGTTGTCCACTTTTCTGATATCCACATTATTCTGCAAGTATTTTGTTTCCATTCTAGCTTTATAAATGTTGAATAAAAAAATTTTTTTAATTATACAATCTATATAGTCTTACCGTGTTTAAGTGATTTGGCCCTCAAATCAAACATAGCTTTTACTATTAAAATAACATCTCCTTTTTTACAGCAAAAAAAAATTTTGTATTGTATATAGACAATTAGCACTTTTGTGATAGTTTCAGGTGAACAGTGGAGGGATCCAGCCATACAAACACATGCATCCATTCTCCCACAAACCCCCTCCCATCAAGGCTAAGGCATAACATTGAGCAGAGTTCCATGTGCTATACAATATATTTTTGTTGGTTATCCATTTCTAATATTACAGTGTGTATGTGACTTTCCCAAAGTCCCCAAACAGCCCCTCCCACAGTTTGTTTTCTAAGTCTGTGAGTCTCTTTCTGTTTTATAAATAGGTTCATTTCTTTTTAGAATCCACATAAAAGGGAGGTCATATGGTATTTCTTCTTCTCTGTCTGACTTCACTCAGTATGACACCTTCTAGGTCCATCCATATTGCTGCACATGGCCTTATTTCATTCTTTTTTATTGGCTGAGTAATATTCCTTTGTATAGATAGATAGATAGATACACACCACATCTTCTTTATCCATTTCTCTGTTGATGGACATTTAGGTTGCTTCCATCTCTTGGCCATTTTAAACAGTGCTGCAATGAACATTGGGGAACATGTATCTCCTCAGGCCATGTTTTTCTCTGAATATAAGCCCAGGAGTGGGATTGCAGAGTCGTATGTTAGCTCTAGACTCACTATTTTAAGGAACCTCCATACAGTTCTCCATAGTGACTCTACAAATTTACATTCCCACCAACAGTGCATGAAAGTTCCTTCTCTCCACATCCTCTCCAGAATTTGTTGTTTCTGAATTTTCTGATGATTTCTGACCAGTGTGAGATGGTATCTCATTGTAGTTTTAACTTCTGTAATAACTAGTAATTTTGAACATCTTTTCCTGTGCATGTTGGCCATCTGTGTATATCCAAGAGATTTTAAAAATACTTTGAGGTTTAATATATTTATATACATCTAAAATGCCTTACCACATAAATTATATTTTATACATGCAGCTTATAAATTCTCACCAATTTTGTCCTACTTTATGAGCTATAGATTAAAAAACATAAAGTTGTCCACTTTTCTGATATCCACATTATTCTGCAAGTATTTTGTTTCCATTCTAGCTTTATAAATGTTGAATAAAAAAATTTTTTTAATTATACAATCTATATAGTCTTACCGTGTTTAAGTGATTTGGCCCTCAAATCAAACATAGCTTTTACTATTAAAATAACATCTCCTTTTTTACAGCAAAAAAAAATTTTGTATTGTATATAGACAATTAGCACTTTTGTGATAGTTTCAGGTGAACAGTGGAGGGATCCAGCCATACAAACACATGCATCCATTCTCCCACAAACCCCCTCCCATCAAGGCTAAGGCATAACATTGAGCAGAGTTCCATGTGCTATACAATATATTTTTGTTGGTTATCCATTTCTAATATTACAGTGTGTATGTGACTTTCCCAAAGTCCCCAAACAGCCCCTCCCACAGTTTGTTTTCTAAGTCTGTGAGTCTCTTTCTGTTTTATAAATAGGTTCATTTCTTTTTAGAATCCACATAAAAGGGAGGTCATATGGTATTTCTTCTTCTCTGTCTGACTTCACTCAGTATGACACCTTCTAGGTCCATCCATATTGCTGCACATGGCCTTATTTCATTCTTTTTTATTGGCTGAGTAATATTCCTTTGTATAGATAGATAGATAGATACACACCACATCTTCTTTATCCATTTCTCTGTTGATGGACATTTAGGTTGCTTCCATCTCTTGGCCATTTTAAACAGTGCTGCAATGAACATTGGGGAACATGTATCTCCTCAGGCCATGTTTTTCTCTGAATATAAGCCCAGGAGTGGGATTGCAGAGTCGTATGTTAGCTCTAGACTCACTATTTTAAGGAACCTCCATACAGTTCTCCATAGTGACTCTACAAATTTACATTCCCACCAACAGTGCATGAAAGTTCCCTTCTCTCCACACCCTCTCCAGAATTTGTTGTTTCTGAATTTTCTGATGATTTCTGACCAGTGTGAGATGGTATCTCATTGTAGTTTTAACTTTCATTTCTGTAATAACTAGTAATTTTGAACATCTTTTCCTGTGCATGTTGGCCATCTGTGTGTTCTCTTCAGAGAAATGTTTATTCAGGTCTTCTGCCCATTTTTTTTGAGAGCGTTATTTTCTTTGAGACTATTGAGTGTCAGAAACTGTTTGTAAATTTTGGAGACTAATCCTTTATCAGTCACAATATTTTCTCCCAGTCTTTGGGCTGTCTTTTTGTTTTGTTTCCTTTGCTGTGCAAAAGCTTTTGGGTTTAAGTAGGTCCCATTTGTTTATCTTTGCTTTTATTTCCATTATTCTGGGAGGTGGATTAAAAAAGATTTTGCTGTGATTTATGTCACAGAGTGTTCTGCCTATATTTTCCTGTAAGAATTTCATACTGTTCAGTCTAACATTTAGGTCTCTAATCCATTTTAAGTTGATTTTTGTGTATGGAATTAAGAAACAATCTAGTTTCATTCTTTTACATGTGGCTGTCCTGTTTCCCCAGCACCATTTGTTGAAGAAACTGTCTTTCCAACATTGTTCAGTCTTGCCTCCTTTGTCATAGATTAATCTACTATAGGTGCATGAGCTAATAGAAATCAGGGTTTTCTATCCTGTTCCATTGATCTATATTTCTATTTTTGTGCCAGCACCACACTGTCTTAATTATTGTAGCTTTGTAGTGTAATCTGAAGTCAAGGAATCTGATTCCATCAGGGAGCCTGATTCCATCCAGCTACATCTTTCTTTTTCAAGATTGCATTGGCTATTCAGGGTCTTTTTTGTCACTATACAAATTTTGAGGTTTTTTGTTCTAGAGCTGTGAAAAATGCCATTGGTATTTTGATAGGGATTGCTTTGAATCTATAGATTGCCTTGTTATAGTCATTTTGACAACATTGATTCTTCCAATTCACGACCAAGGTATATCTTTCCATTTGTTTGTGTTCTTTGATTTCTTTCATCAGCATCTTATAATTTTTAGAGTACAGGCTTTTTGTCTTCCTAGGTAGGTTTATTCCTAAGTTGTTTTGTGAATTTTCATGAATTTCTCGTTCTGATGAACCATCTTCATTTCTGTAATAACTAGTAATTTTGAACATCTTTTCCTGTGCATGTTGGCCATCTGTGTGTTCTCTTCAGAGAAATGTTTATTCAGGTCTTCTGCCCATTTTTTTTGAGAGCGTTATTTTCTTTGAGACTATTGAGTGTCAGAAACTGTTTGTAAATTTTGGAGACTAATCCTTTATCAGTCACAATATTTTCTCCCAGTCTTTGGGCTGTCTTTTTGTTTTGTTTCCTTTGCTGTGCAAAAGCTTTTGGGTTTAAGTAGGTCCCATTTGTTTATCTTTGCTTTTATTTCCATTATTCTGGGAGGTGGATTAAAAAAGATTTTGCTGTGATTTATGTCACAGAGTGTTCTGCCTATATTTTCCTGTAAGAATTTCATACTGTTCAGTCTAACATTTAGGTCTCTAATCCATTTTAAGTTGATTTTTGTGTATGGAATTAAGAAACAATCTAGTTTCATTCTTTTACATGTGGCTGTCCTGTTTCCCCAGCACCATTTGTTGAAGAAACTGTCTTTCCAACATTGTTCAGTCTTGCCTCCTTTGTCATAGATTAATCTACTATAGGTGCATGAGCTAATAGAAATCAGGGTTTTCTATCCTGTTCCATTGATCTATATTTCTATTTTTGTGCCAGCACCACACTGTCTTAATTATTGTAGCTTTGTAGTGTAATCTGAAGTCAAGGAATCTGATTCCATCAGGGAGCCTGATTCCATCCAGCTACATCTTTCTTTTTCAAGATTGCATTGGCTATTCAGGGTCTTTTTTGTCACTATACAAATTTTGAGGTTTTTTGTTCTAGAGCTGTGAAAAATGCCATTGGTATTTTGATAGGGATTGCTTTGAATCTATAGATTGCCTTGTTATAGTCATTTTGACAACATTGATTCTTCCAATTCACGACCAAGGTATATCTTTCCATTTGTTTGTGTTCTTTGATTTCTTTCATCAGCATCTTATAATTTTTAGAGTACAGGCTTTTTGTCTTCCTAGGTAGGTTTATTCCTAAGTTGTTTTGTGAATTTTCATGAATTTCTCTTTCTGATTTTTCATTATTAGTGTATAGGAATACAACAGACTTCTGTGTATTAATTTTGTAACTTGCAATCTTATTAAATTACTTGAGCAGTTATAGTAGTTTTCTGATAGCACCTTTAGGATCCTTTATGTAAAGTGTCATGTCATCTGCAAAGTGACAGTTTAACTTCTTCCTTTCTAATTTGGATTCCTTTACTTCTTTTTCTTCTCTGATTGTTGTATCAAGCATTTCCAGAACTATGTTGAATAAAAGTTGTGAGAGTGGACATCCTTGTCTTCTTCCTGATCTTAGAAGGAATACTTTCAGCTTTTCATCTATTGAGTATGATTCTAGCTGTTAGCTTGTCATATACGTATGTCCTTTATCATGTTAAGGCACGTACTCTCTTTGCCCATTTTCTGGAGAGTTTATCATAAATGGGTGCTGAATTTTGTTGAAAGCCTTTTCTGCAACTATTGAGCTGATTATATGGTTTTTATTCTTCAATTTGTTGATATGGTATATCACATTGATTGATCTGCATATGTTGAAAATTCCTTGCACCCCTGGGATGAATCCCACTTGATTGTGGTGTATGATCTTTTTAATGTATTGTTGTGCACAGATTGCTAGTGTTTTGTTGAAGATTTTCACATCTAGGTGATATTGTCTTGTAATTTTTTTTCTTTTTGGTGGTATTTTTGTCTTGTTTTGTTATCAGGATGATGATGGCTTCATAAAAAGTGTTGGGAAATTTTCTTTCCTCTGTGATTTTTTAGAACAGTTTCAGAAGGATAGGTGTTAAATCTTCTGTAAATGTTTGATAAAATTCACCTGTGAAACTGTTAGGTCCTGAACTTTTGTTTGTTGGGAGGTTTAATCACGGATTCAACTTCAGTGCTTGTGATTGGTTTGTCCATATTTTCTATTATCTCCTGGTTCAGTAGAAGGAGACTATACTTTTCTACGAAATTATTCATTCTTTCCAGGTTGTCCATTTTATTGGCATACAGTTGTTCACAGTAGTCTCTTGACAATTCTTGGTATTTCTGTTTTGTGAATTTTCTTTTCCTTTTTTTTATTAGTGTATAGGAATACAACAGACTTCTGTGTATTAATTTTGTAACTTGCAATCTTATTAAATTACTTGAGCAGTTATAGTAGTTTTCTGATAGCACCTTTAGGATCCTTTATGTAAAGTGTCATGTCATCTGCAAAGTGACAGTTTAACTTCTTCCTTTCTAATTTGGATTCCTTTACTTCTTTTTCTTCTCTGATTGTTGTATCAAGCATTTCCAGAACTATGTTGAATAAAAGTTGTGAGAGTGGACATCCTTGTCTTCTTCCTGATCTTAGAAGGAATACTTTCAGCTTTTCATCTATTGAGTATGATTCTAGCTGTTAGCTTGTCATATACGTATGTCCTTTATCATGTTAAGGCACGTACTCTCTTTGCCCATTTTCTGGAGAGTTTATCATAAATGGGTGCTGAATTTTGTTGAAAGCCTTTTCTGCAACTATTGAGCTGATTATATGGTTTTTATTCTTCAATTTGTTGATATGGTATATCACATTGATTGATCTGCATATGTTGAAAATTCCTTGCACCCCTGGGATGAATCCCACTTGATTGTGGTGTATGATCTTTTTAATGTATTGTTGTGCACAGATTGCTAGTGTTTTGTTGAAGATTTTCACATCTAGGTGATATTGTCTTGTAATTTTTTTTCTTTTTGGTGGTATTTTTGTCTTGTTTTGTTATCAGGATGATGATGGCTTCATAAAAAGTGTTGGGAAATTTTCTTTCCTCTGTGATTTTTTAGAACAGTTTCAGAAGGATAGGTGTTAAATCTTCTGTAAATGTTTGATAAAATTCACCTGTGAAACTGTTAGGTCCTGAACTTTTGTTTGTTGGGAGGTTTAATCACGGATTCAACTTCAGTGCTTGTGATTGGTTTGTCCATATTTTCTATTATCTCCTGGTTCAGTAGAAGGAGACTATACTTTTCTACGAAATTATTCATTCTTTCCAGGTTGTCCATTTTATTGGCATACAGTTGTTCACAGTAGTCTCTTGACAATTCTTGGTATTTCTGTAGGGTTGGTTGTAACTATTCCTTGTTGATTTCTAATTTTACTGATTTGAGTCTTCTTTTCTTTCTTGATGAGTCTGACCAAAGGTTTATCAGTCTTATTTATCTTTTCTAAGAACTAGATTTTATTTTCATTAATCTTTGCAATTGTTTTCTGTCTCTATTTCATTAATTTCTTCTCTGATGTTTATGGTTCCCTTCCTTCTACTAATGTTCGTTTGTTGTTGTTATTGTTGTTGTTTTTGGCCACTTCTATTGGTCTTTTATTTATTTCCATCTTTGTTCCTTTGGCTTGTGTGGGCCTCCCTTTGAACTGGCCTCTATCATTGCAGAGCACCAGTTCTGGCCCAGTAGTTGGACACATCAGACTAGCTGCTCTGCCGCACGTGGGATTTTCCCAGGCCAGGGGTGGGACCAGTGACCCTTGCACTGCAAGGCAGTGTTCTTACCCACTGGAACACCAGGGAAGCCCTAATGTTAGGTTTTGTTTATTCTTTCTCTAGTAGTTTAAGTGTAAGTTTAGGTTGTTGAAATTTTTCCTGTTTCTTGAGGTATGATTATATTTCTATAAACTTCTCTCTTAGAGCTGTTTTGCTGTATTCCGTAAGTTTTGGAGCATTGTGCTTTCATTTTCATTTGTCTCTATTTTTTTTAATTTTATTTTGATTTCTTCAGTGATCCAGTGTTTGTTTAGCAGTATATTGTTCAGTTACCACATGTTTGATTTTCTTAGTTTTTCTCTTGTAGTTTATCTATCATCTCATAGCATTGTGAGCAGAGAAGATACTCAATATTATTTTGATTTTCTTAAAATTACCAAAGCTTAAATTTACCTTGAGGCTCAGTATGTCATCAATCCTGGAGAATGTTCCATGTGCACTTGAGAAAAATGTATAGTATACTGCTGCTGTATGGACTGCTATATGAGTATCAATTACATCCAACTCATCTAAAGTTTAAGCACTGAGTTTTCATATTGATTTTCTGTCTGGATGATCTGTCCATTGATGAAAGTGGTGTATTAAAGTTCCCCTCTATTATTGTGTTATTGTCAATTTCTCCTTTTATATTTGTTAGTATTTGCCTTACATACTGAGGTACTCCTATGTTGGGTGTGTATATATTTATAATTGCTGTATCTTCTTCTTGGATTAAACCCTTGATCATTATGCAGTGTTCTTCTTTGGCTTTTATAGCAATGTTTATTTAAAAGTCTATTTTGTCTGAAATGAGTGTTACTACTTCAGCTTTCTTATGATTTCCATCTGCATGAAATACCTTCTACCATTCACTTTCTTTCAGCCTGTAAGTGTCACTCAGTATGTAGTAAGTCTCTTGTAGAGAACATATATATATATATGTATATATATATATATATATATATGATATATATATGTGTGTGTGCCTTTTTTTTTTAATCCACTCAACCAGTCTATGTCTTTTGGTTGGTGCATTTAATCCATTTACATTTAGGATAATTTCATATTGTTAATTGTTTTGGATTTATGCTAATTGTTTGGGTTTATGCTTAGTAGGTATTCTCCTGTGTTTCCTGCCTAGAGAAATTTCTTTAGCATTTGTTGTAAAATTCATTTAGTGTTGAAATTTTTCCTGTTTCTTGAGGTATGATTATATTTCTATAAACTTCTCTCTTAGAGCTGTTTTGCTGTATTCCGTAAGTTTTGGAGCATTGTGCTTTCATTTTCATTTGTCTCTATTTTTTTTAATTTTATTTTGATTTCTTCAGTGATCCAGTGTTTGTTTAGCAGTATATTGTTCAGTTACCACATGTTTGATTTTCTTAGTTTTTCTCTTGTAGTTTATCTATCATCTCATAGCATTGTGAGCAGAGAAGATACTCAATATTATTTTGATTTTCTTAAAATTACCAAAGCTTAAATTTACCTTGAGGCTCAGTATGTCATCAATCCTGGAGAATGTTCCATGTGCACTTGAGAAAAATGTATAGTATACTGCTGCTGTATGGACTGCTATATGAGTATCAATTACATCCAACTCATCTAAAGTTTAAGCACTGAGTTTTCATATTGATTTTCTGTCTGGATGATCTGTCCATTGATGAAAGTGGTGTATTAAAGTTCCCCTCTATTATTGTGTTATTGTCAATTTCTCCTTTTATATTTGTTAGTATTTGCCTTACATACTGAGGTACTCCTATGTTGGGTGTGTATATATTTATAATTGCTGTATCTTCTTCTTGGATTAAACCCTTGATCATTATGCAGTGTTCTTCTTTGGCTTTTATAGCAATGTTTATTTAAAAGTCTATTTTGTCTGAAATGAGTGTTACTACTTCAGCTTTCTTATGATTTCCATCTGCATGAAATACCTTCTACCATTCACTTTCTTTCAGCCTGTAAGTGTCACTCAGTATGTAGTAAGTCTCTTGTAGAGAACATATATATATATATATGTATATATATATATATATATATATATGTATATATATATGTGTGTGTGCCTTTTTTTTTTAATCCACTCAACCAGTCTATGTCTTTTGGTTGGTGCATTTAATCCATTTACATTTAGGATAATTTCATATTGTTAATTGTTTTGGATTTATGCTAATTGTTTGGGTTTATGCTTAGTAGGTATTCTCCTGTGTTTCCTGCCTAGAGAAATTTCTTTAGCATTTGTTGTAAAATTCATTTAGTGGTTCTGAATTCTCTTAACTTTTGCTTGTTTGCAAAGCTTTTGATTTCTCCATCAAAACAAAGTGAAGTAAGTCAGAGAAAGAGGGAGAAATATTACTAACACATATATATGGAGTCTCTAAAGATGGTATTGATAAATGTATATGCAGAGCAGCAATGTAGAATCAGACATAGAGAACAGACTTGTAGACATTGTGGAGAGGGAGGAGTGATAAGGTGTATGGAAAGAGTAACATGGAAACTTGCATTACCATATGTAAAAGAGACAGCCAATGTGAATATACTGTAAGACTAAGGAAACTTACACAGAGGCTATGCAACAACTTGGAAGGGAGGGATAGGGAGGGAGATGGGAGGGAATTTCATGTGGAAGGGGTCAAGTGTATACCTGTAGCTGCATGCAGTAAACAACAAAAAAGTGTATACCTATGACTGAGGCAGTAAATAACAAAACTCTCTAAAGGGAAAAATAAATAAATTTAAAAAATCCTGAATGAGAGTCTTGCTGGCTAGGTTCTTCCCTTTCATCACTTGCAATATATCATGCCCTTCCCTTCTGGCTTGTAGAGTTTTTGTTGAGAAATCAACTGGTAACATTATGGGTTTTCCCTTGTGTGTTGTTTGTCTTTTCTTCTTTGTTGCTTTATTTTTTCGAGTCCTTTCCTCTACTTCTAGCATCCCTATAATGCAAATATTGGTGCATTTAATGTTGTCCCATAGGGCTCTTAGGCTGTCTTCATTTCTTTTCATTCTTTTTTCTATATTCTGTTTTATAACATTGATTTCCACCATTCTGTCTTTGAGGGTCACTTATCCATTCTTCTGTGTCAGTTATTCTGCTATTGATTCCTTGTGGTGTATTGTTCATCTCTGTTTCTTTGTTCTTTAGTTGTTCTAGGTTCTTGGAAAACATTTCTTGTATCATCTCAATTATTAAATACTGCATCATCTTCACTATCATTATTCTGAATTCTTTTTCTGAGAGGATGCCTATTTCTACTTCATTTAGTTGTTTTTCTGGGGATTTATCTTGTTCCTTTGCCTCAGACATAATCATATTTCTTTTCATTTTGGGTAGTTTTCTATGATTGTGATAGTTCTGGAGGTTGATGGGATTGTAATTCTTATTTCTTTTGTCTGCCTTCTGGTGAGGCTAAGAGGTTTGTGCATCCTTCTTGAAGGGAGGGACTGACTGTGGGGGAAACTGTCTTGCTGTGGTGGGCAGGGCCAAGCTCAGTTAAACTTTAATCCAATTATCTGATGTTTCCTGAGGCTATGCCCCTCCCTGTTAGTTGTTTCGCCTAAGGCGTCTCAGTCCTGGAGTCTACAGGCTTCTATATTTGGATGACCTCAAAGAGGGTCTGTGCCATTACACAGCTCCCAGTACTGTTGCTGTCAGTGCCCCCGTCCCTGCGGAAGGCCACTGCTGACTCAGGTCTCCCCCAAGAGACCCTCAAATACTCACAGGTAGGCCTGGCTCAGACTCTTGTGGGTTCATGTGCTTTTCCTCTGTGTCCTGGGGTACAAAATATTTTGTTTGTGCCCCCCAGAAGACTATGTTTCCCCTAGTCTTATGAAAGCTCTGGAATTAAATCCCACTGACCTTCAAAGTCATATTTTATGTGGATTCCTAGTCCTTTGGCCAAATGCCTAGGCCGGGGAACCTGATGTGGGGGTCTAGAACCTTCACAATAGTGCAAAAACTTCTTTGGTGGTATTGTTCTCCAGATTGTGAGTCGCCCACCCAGCAGGCATGGGATTTGATCTTTATCTTAATTGCTCTCCTCCTACTGTTTCATTGTGGCTTCTCCTTTGCCTTTGGATGTGGGGTATCTTTTTTTGGTGGTTCCAGTGTCTTCCTGTTGATGTTTGTTCAGCTGCTAGTTGTGATCTTGATGCTCTTATTCCATTTTTCTTGTTTGAGTGTATTCATGTTTAATTTCTAGACTCTCTGAGTTATTTTGTTATAGGCATGACTTTAAAATTGTTTACATATTTGTCTTTCTTTTTCTTTTTTTTTAGAAAAAACAGGGATCTTCACCTGTCAGCTGCTTCTGCTCTTTCATTCTTTGATTTTGCTCCATTTCTTCCCAGATAAACTAGCCTGACCAACATAGAAGGAATTTCAATTTTTTTCTCTTCTTTTCTTTGAACTGAAGCATCTCTGCTTAGTCATATTGACATTTTTATTTACTTATTTATTTTTTCCTCATGGACCCATGCTAGTGACAGTTCTTCAGACTGGAGAGTTGCTTTCCTCAGGATCTCAAGTTTTTTCTTACAGAAAATTTAGTCAGTCTATAAATCTGCAAATTCTGAAAACCATGGTTCAACACATGATCTTTTCTCCAGTTTCCTAAACTTTACTCAATTTCTTCTCATCTTAAATATAATATGCACATCTTTAAAACTTTTAAATAATTCAAAATCTTCTTGTTGCTTTCAAGATAATACCAATCTCCTTTATATGGCTTGTCATGCCTTTCCTGATAGGACTGTGTTTTTATTTCCTATCTTGCTTCTGAAAACTTCTTGCACTGTATCTGATGGTCACACTAACATACATTTTAGCTTTATTATTAATTCATATTTTGTCAAGTTGCCTCATGGTCCTGGGGATACAAAATATTTTGTTTGTGCCCCCCAGAAGACTATGTTTCCCCTAGTCTTATGAAAGCTCTGGAATTAAATCCCACTGACCTTCAAAGTCATATTTTATGTGGATTCCTAGTCCTTTGGCCAAATGCCTAGGCCGGGGAACCTGATGTGGGGGTCTAGAACCTTCACAATAGTGCAAAAACTTCTTTGGTGGTATTGTTCTCCAGATTGTGAGTCGCCCACCCAGCAGGCATGGGATTTGATCTTTATCTTAATTGCTCTCCTCCTACTGTTTCATTGTGGCTTCTCCTTTGCCTTTGGATGTGGGGTATCTTTTTTTGGTGGTTCCAGTGTCTTCCTGTTGATGTTTGTTCAGCTGCTAGTTGTGATCTTGATGCTCTTATTCCATTTTTCTTGTTTGAGTGTATTCATGTTTAATTTCTAGACTCTCTGAGTTATTTTGTTATAGGCATGACTTTAAAATTGTTTACATATTTGTCTTTCTTTTTCTTTTTTTTTAGAAAAAACAGGGATCTTCACCTGTCAGCTGCTTCTGCTCTTTCATTCTTTGATTTTGCTCCATTTCTTCCCAGATAAACTAGCCTGACCAACATAGAAGGAATTTCAATTTTTTTCTCTTCTTTTCTTTGAACTGAAGCATCTCTGCTTAGTCATATTGACATTTTTATTTACTTATTTATTTTTTCCTCATGGACCCATGCTAGTGACAGTTCTTCAGACTGGAGAGTTGCTTTCCTCAGGATCTCAAGTTTTTTCTTACAGAAAATTTAGTCAGTCTATAAATCTGCAAATTCTGAAAACCATGGTTCAACACATGATCTTTTCTCCAGTTTCCTAAACTTTACTCAATTTCTTCTCATCTTAAATATAATATGCACATCTTTAAAACTTTTAAATAATTCAAAATCTTCTTGTTGCTTTCAAGATAATACCAATCTCCTTTATATGGCTTGTCATGCCTTTCCTGATAGGACTGTGTTTTTATTTCCTATCTTGCTTCTGAAAACTTCTTGCACTGTATCTGATGGTCACACTAACATACATTTTAGCTTTATTATTAATTCATGGATCTTATTTTGGTCAGTATTTGAACAGTATATGATGATATACATTTTGAGATGAAGAAATTTGCAGTCAAATTTCTTGGTCTCAAAATGTATATCATCATATACTGTTCAAGGTTTATAAATGGGGAGAAAGTTTTATGGTTTTGTTTAAATAAACCTTATTTTTTTAGCTATGCTGAGATACTTAGTGGAAAACATGACATAATGTCTAGATTTGTTTAAGAATATTTTGAAGTTGGATAGTAGATAAAAGAAAGTTCTTTTGAGCTGACAATTATTTAAGCTGGATAATGCATGGATTCAGTACACTAATCTCTTGATTTATGTATATGTTTGAAACTTTCCATAATAAAAAATAAACAAGACATAGTCTTGATGAAACCATTTGATGTTGGTTATTTTTCAGCTCTCCCATATCACCAAATGGAGAAAACATGCTGAAAGGAGCCGTCTAACTACAAGTAATGAAAGCAATACTAGATCAATTTTTGCTTAATCTAATACATTCTGAAATACAGATATTTGATCTTGACAAACTGAGAATCAGCTGCCACTTTGATGGCACATGCATTGATAGACTCCTAGATCTGTATAAGGTATTTTTAAAACAAAGATAAGGGCTTCCCCTGATGGTCCAGTGGGTGGTAAGGACACCGCCTTGCAGTGCAAGGGGCGCGGTTCGATCCCTGGCCTGGGAAGATCCCATGTGCCGCGGAGCGGCTGGACCGATGTGTCCAGTTGCTGAGCCGGAGCTCTGGAGGGCATGCTCCCAGAGCCAGCGCTCAGCAACGACAGACCCCACCGCGATGGGAGGCCCAGGAGCCAAGAAACTTTCCTGATCTTTTCTCCAGTTTCCTAAACTTTACTCAATTTCTTCTCATCTTAAATATAATATGCACATCTTTAAAACTTTTAAATAATTCAAAATCTTCTTGTTGCTTTCAAGATAATACCAATCTCCTTTATATGGCTTGTCATGCCTTTCCTGATAGGACTGTGTTTTTATTTCCTATCTTGCTTCTGAAAACTTCTTGCACTGTATCTGATGGTCACACTAACATACATTTTAGCTTTATTATTAATTCATGGATCTTATTTTGGTCAGTATTTGAACAGTATATGATGATATACATTTTGAGATGAAGAAATTTGCAGTCAAATTTCTTGGTCTCAAAATGTATATCATCATATACTGTTCAAGGTTTATAAATGGGGAGAAAGTTTTATGGTTTTGTTTAAATAAACCTTTTTTTTTTAGCTATGCTGAGATACTTAGTGGAAAACATGACATAATGTCTAGATTTGTTTAAGAATATTTTGAAGTTGGATAGTAGATAAAAGAAAGTTCTTTTGAGCTGACAATTATTTAAGCTGGATAATGCATGGATTCAGTACACTAATCTCTTGATTTATGTATATGTTTGAAACTTTCCATAATAAAAAATAAACAAGACATAGTCTTGATGAAACCATTTGATGTTGGTTATTTTTCAGCTCTCCCATATCACCAAATGGAGAAAACATGCTGAAAGGAGCCGTCTAACTACAAGTAATGAAAGCAATACTAGATCAATTTTTGCTTAATCTAATACATTCTGAAATACAGATATTTGATCTTGACAAACTGAGAATCAGCTGCCACTTTGATGGCACATGCATTGATAGACTCCTAGATCTGTATAAGGTATTTTTAAAACAAAGATAAGGGCTTCCCCTGATGGTCCAGTGGGTGGTAAGGACACCGCCTTGCAGTGCAAGGGGCGCTGGTTCGATCCCTGGCCTGGGAAGATCCCATGTGCCGCGGAGCGGCTGGACCGATGTGTCCAGTTGCTGAGCCGGAGCTCTGGAGGGCATGCTCCCAGAGCCAGCGCTCAGCAACGACAGACCCCACCGCGATGGGAGGCCCATAGGAGCCAAGAAACAAAGAAGGATGAAAACAGACAAATGAAAGACCAATAGAAGTGGCCCGCCTGCTCCCCTCCCTTCCTCCCCAACCCGACCCTCACCCAAAAATAAATAAATAAATAAATCTTTAAAAAAAAACAAAAAAAACAAAGATAACAGGGTGGAAGGCGTAAAGGAAGTAGCATGAAAACCTGTACTATCATATTGAAGAAAATAGCTATAGTCATTGCTCTGTGAGAAAAGGGGATCCTGCAGGGGTGCTGTGTGACGATCTGGAGGGCTGGGATGGAGGGGATATACATGTGACTAATATGGGAGCATACATATATGTAAACAACACAACTCTGTAACAAAGTTAAAAGTAAAATAAAAGTTAAAATAAGGAATAGTTCATAGACAGTTTTGAGTACTTCCATCAAGAGACCAAAGTTATTCTCTTATTCCTCTTTTTGGATTTTGGTGACTATTTATCATCATTGCCTAAAATCTGTTATTTCATCAATAATTCAAACCTGGTGATTTTCTATTATTCTTTCTTAATTTGCTGTAATATTTCTGTGAAAAAGAATCTTGGATCAACTCTTCAGTTAGGCTGTAATGCAAGTGTATATAGGAAATCAAGATAAATGCTTGATTCTTTATCAATTTTCAAAATAATGAATTGGTTAATATAATTTAAATGTTGATTGAGAAAATATTTTTCTATCATTATAAATTCATGTTTTTAAATATTTATTGCTTTCAATTAATTACAGCTATTCTCTTTTATTTTTTTTTCAAATCTTTTCATTTAAATCAGTGTGACTCACTTCAGGTTGGCTCCAAAATAATTTAAGACAAGACTAGAGTCATCTCTCATAGCTTCTTTGCTTTTGGTATATAATAGAATGTAGCCAACTATCTTGTGCCTTTCTTAATCCATATCAAGAATTAGCCAGTTTTTTCAAGTATGTTAGTAAGAAATGGTATATAGGAAGCCATTTTGCATACTTTTACCTGAATTTATATAAACTGGAGAGGATGGTGGTGATTTTCTGAGAATGAATATATAGCAAAGGAGTATTTCCATATAGACTATGGAGTGTGTGGTGCTCTGTGAAGAAATGGTGCCCAAGACAAGAATTTTCCCCTAAGCTTCCTCATTAAATCTTTAGGCAAATGTTTATAGACTGTGTCAACTTTCTTCCATGGTTTGTCTCCTTAGATAAGAAAAGCCATATGATAGTATCAGGTAATTATTCTATAAAATACTGGCACTACATGTCATGGAACCATGTATCTGTCAGGGTTTAATGATGAGCAGAAAATGTTTATTGAATAGTCACTATGTTAGCTATAGGGGATTTAAACATGATTAAAACTTTATTTCACCTCATCCTTCAGCTTGTTTAAATGTTGCTAAATGCTACTGTGGGAGTCCAGAGAAGAAAGTGAGATAGGATTAAACTCTTCCTGAGTGAAAGAAAGAAGCATTCGAGAATAAGGAAGACTTTTTTTTAGGAAGACAATTTTGATTAAAGATCTGAAAAAGAGTAAAAGTTTGGTTTTGTTGGGGTTTCATGGATGAAGGATAGGATATAAGATATTATTTACGACAGCAGTGGTAAAGAATGAGGAAATTCAAAAGTGTGGCTGATCTACATGGTTGGTGTATACAGACCCTCAGTGGAAGTTCAACTATTATTTTGAGAAGACACTTGGGTTAGTCTGTTAAGGCAGAGGAACAACTTACTAAGATGCTATCTAAACTTAAATTTCGCAAGAATATAATTTAAATGTTGATTGAGAAAATATTTTTCTATCATTATAAATTCATGTTTTTAAATATTTATTGCTTTCAATTAATTACAGCTATTCTCTTTTATTTTTTTTTCAAATCTTTTCATTTAAATCAGTGTGACTCACTTCAGGTTGGCTCCAAAATAATTTAAGACAAGACTAGAGTCATCTCTCATAGCTTCTTTGCTTTTGGTATATAATAGAATGTAGCCAACTATCTTGTGCCTTTCTTAATCCATATCAAGAATTAGCCAGTTTTTTCAAGTATGTTAGTAAGAAATGGTATATAGGAAGCCATTTTGCATACTTTTACCTGAATTTATATAAACTGGAGAGGATGGTGGTGATTTTCTGAGAATGAATATATAGCAAAGGAGTATTTCCATATAGACTATGGAGTGTGTGGTGCTCTGTGAAGAAATGGTGCCCAAGACAAGAATTTTCCCCTAAGCTTCCTCATTAAATCTTTAGGCAAATGTTTATAGACTGTGTCAACTTTCTTCCATGGTTTGTCTCCTTAGATAAGAAAAGCCATATGATAGTATCAGGTAATTATTCTATAAAATACTGGCACTACATGTCATGGAACCATGTATCTGTCAGGGTTTAATGATGAGCAGAAAATGTTTATTGAATAGTCACTATGTTAGCTATAGGGGATTTAAACATGATTAAAACTTTATTTCACCTCATCCTTCAGCTTGTTTAAATGTTGCTAAATGCTACTGTGGGAGTCCAGAGAAGAAAGTGAGATAGGATTAAACTCTTCCTGAGTGAAAGAAAGAAGCATTCGAGAATAAGGAAGACTTTTTTTTAGGAAGACAATTTTTGATTAAAGATCTGAAAAAGAGTAAAAGTTTGGTTTTGTTGGGGTTTCATGGATGAAGGATAGGATATAAGATATTATTTACGACAGCAGTGGTAAAGAATGAGGAAATTCAAAAGTGTGGCTGATCTACATGGTTGGTGTATACAGACCCTCAGTGGAAGTTCAACTATTATTTTGAGAAGACACTTGGGTTAGTCTGTTAAGGCAGAGGAACAACTTACTAAGATGCTATCTAAACTTAGGCAATTACCGCAAGAATAGAGAAGCAGATTGCTAAGGCACTGTAATCATAGAGCAGTCATTTTGGTGACTAAATGCGAGGGAAGATTTAAATATGACAATAGTAGGGATTACCTTGGCTGTCCAGTGGCTAAAACTCCACACTTCCAATGCAGGGACCTGGAGTTCAAACTCTAATTGATGAATTTGATCCACATGCTACAACTAAGACCTTAATAAGTCAAAAAATAATACTAAAACTAAAGATGACAAAATAATTTTTTTGTTTTTCTATTTTGTTTTTACAGAGTTTTGTTGTTCAGAGATGTGCATAATCCCAGATTAGTCACATGTATATCCCATTCCCCCCCAGCACCAAATAATTTTGTTTCGATGACTGGTATTACTTGGTTGATAATGGGATGAGACCATTCTAGGGTGGTTAAAGCTCAAAAATGATCCAACAGGATAAAAAATATTAAAGAACTTACAAAATCAATCACAATAAAGAAGCCAAGTAGACAAAATCAGAAATTTTCACTAATAGAGGAGTTATTTATCAGAATTGGGATTGATTGACTTGCTCAACACTACATTCATTTATTTATTCATTGATTTATATGATTGAAAGTCACATTTATTCATTCACATTCTTTCTGCCCAGGATCATCTTCTTAGCATAGTATCCTGATGTCCACTGGGGTGTTTTTTATTGCAAACACACAGCTCAACTACCCTTTTGACTTTGAAATCACTTTTTATTGTACATTGCTATGTGCAAGAAACAGAAAAATAAAACCTGGTCCTGCCCTTGGAGCTGTTATGATATAGTGGTAAATTACAGCTCTCAGGTGATGGAGATTTGCAATAATCTAGAGAGAAATTTGGGGTAGTCTAGTGTTAGTTTTACCACACACCTCTAATTTGCCCCATTTCACTTGTGTCTACTTTTCACTCTTTGACTCAATATTTTATACCAAAGGCAACATTGCATTTGCCCACTTTTGCTGCATGTTGACATTATAATTGATGAATAGTCTCTGTGTTTGGGCAGGGCCATTTGTGGATTAGCACTTCAGGATACTCATGTGAGTGTGTATAAGATTCTGAGCATGTTTATGGTCAACTGTGTCAAGGACAAATGTTAAGGATTCATCATCCCTCTTCAGTACAGTATGACAATTTACCTTTTATAGTTCAGACTTCAGGTAAAGGGCATGCTTCTATCAGTAGTGGAACAGATGTGCCTAATTTTTACCCTGGTTTTATATGTTAGATTAGGGCTTCCCTGGGGGCTCAATGGTAAAGAATCCACCTGGCAATAGAGAAGACACAGGTTTAATCCCTGGATTGGGAAGATCTACTGGAGAAGGAAATGGCAACCCACTCCTGTATTCTTAGCCTGGAAAATCCCATGGATAGTGGAGCCTGGTGGGCTACAGTCTGTGGAGTCACAAAAGAGTCAGACACAGCTTAGCAACTGAACAACATATTAGGCTAGTAAATGATGAATTCCTTAAAAATTATGTGCTTATTAAATAAGCATAAATTCATTCATTTCATAAAACACTAATTTTAAATAAATATTTTACTTCTTAATATATACCTGTAAATATAGTAATTCACAATCTAAAAGTCTGCATCGAAACTGAGGTTCTTTTATATTTATCTTCCTTAATTTAGTCTCAAAACACTCCTAGGTGGTTGAAGCTGACTCTTTTGTTTATTTGACATGAAAATTCTCAAAAGTGTGTTCTTCCACAGCAGAACTTATTTTATGTTTTCCACTTTTAAGACATCTTCTATAACTATTTCCCACTGACAAAACGGGAAAACTCATCTTCTGCCGTCAACTGCACTGATTCCCTACAGCTATTGGGATCCTGGTTATGAACTTTCTGCTCAGGATCATTTCTAACATTTTTCCCTTGAGAAAACACCTAAATAACTCCAAAGATCCTGCATTTTGCTTTTATACTTTTCCTATACGAGGAATTATTCATAAAACTTCCTGCCAGGGATTCAACACATTTTGAACACAATGCTTATAAACCATTTAATAAGTTCTCAGTGTGCTGTCCCTTTAGAATGGCTTAAGAAACATCAGGGATAATTGATGAATAGTCTCTGTGTTTGGGCAGGGCCATTTGTGGATTAGCACTTCAGGATACTCATGTGAGTGTGTATAAGATTCTGAGCATGTTTATGGTCAACTGTGTCAAGGACAAATGTTAAGGATTCATCATCCCTCTTCAGTACAGTATGACAATTTACCTTTTATAGTTCAGACTTCAGGTAAAGGGCATGCTTCTATCAGTAGTGGAACAGATGTGCCTAATTTTTACCCTGGTTTTATATGTTAGATTAGGGCTTCCCTGGGGGCTCAATGGTAAAGAATCCACCTGGCAATAGAGAAGACACAGGTTTAATCCCTGGATTGGGAAGATCTACTGGAGAAGGAAATGGCAACCCACTCCTGTATTCTTAGCCTGGAAAATCCCATGGATAGTGGAGCCTGGTGGGCTACAGTCTGTGGAGTCACAAAAGAGTCAGACACAGCTTAGCAACTGAACAACATATTAGGCTAGTAAATGATAAATTTCCCTTTAAAAAATTATGTGCTTATTAAATAAGCATAAATTCATTCATTTCATAAAACACTAATTTTAAATAAATATTTTACTTCTTAATATATACCTGTAAATATAGTAATTCACAATCTAAAAGTCTGCATCGAAACTGAGGTTCTTTTATATTTATCTTCCTTAATTTAGTCTCAAAACACTCCTAGGTGGTTGAAGCTGACTCTTTTGTTTATTTGACATGAAAATTCTCAAAAGTGTGTTCTTCCACAGCAGAACTTATTTTATGTTTTCCACTTTTAAGACATCTTCTATAACTATTTCCCACTGACAAAACGGGAAAACTCATCTTCTGCCGTCAACTGCACTGATTCCCTACAGCTATTGGGATCCTGGTTATGAACTTTCTGCTCAGGATCATTTCTAACATTTTTCCCTTGAGAAAACACCTAAATAACTCCAAAGATCCTGCATTTTGCTTTTATACTTTTCCTATACGAGGAATTATTCATAAAACTTCCTGCCAGGGATTCAACACATTTTGAACACAATGCTTATAAACCATTTAATAAGTTCTCAGTGTGCTGTCCCTTTAGAATGGACTTTTGAAAGAAACATCAGGGATCATATTTTTCTTCATGAGATAATTTCAAAAGAACGTGAAAATTTTAATAATGTAGTCTCACCAAGAAGTCCTGGTTTCTAGAAATGTGTTCTTCTAATTCTGTTGAACAAATTTGCAAAGACTTTGCTTTACTAACTTGAAAATGGTTTTTTAAAAAAAGAGTTATTGAATTTTCAAAATTTGAAGAGATGGTAGAAGTTTGAGTTTCCATCTCTCATATTACATGTGATTGCATCAAGACCCACAGAAAAGGGGGCGCTGCTAGATTCTTCAAGTTTCAAGAGCTTGGACTTCCTTCTCCTTCCCTACTGCTCGCTCTGTTCATCACATACTTCAACATCAGTCCTAATGTCACTTCCTTTTCAGGTTTTCTCTATCCTCTTTTTTTTCCTTCTCACAAGCCTATGTGTATAGTCATGATAGTTACACAAGACTTTGTAAGTACTGAAGAGATAGTTTTTATTATATCTTCAAGACCAAATAATCCTGATGGAGAGCACAGTTATCTTTTACCTTCAGTATTTTTTAAAATATACTATATACTCAATAAAAATTCATTATACAAAACAACTTTTGTACACCTGTTGGTGTGGTCCTTTCTTGATGACTAAGTAGTAAATAAACTCCAACCTTACAGAATACTTTAGAATAATTCTTTAAGGAAAACACAGTAATTCCTTCAAAGAAATGGCCATTAGATTTAGTCTTACTGATGTTTACATTAAATTTATTTATAGGAAGGCATATACCAATGTTTTTGGTGCAATAAAGAAATGGAAGACAATCTACAGTGCTGCTACTCTAAGTTGCTTAGAATTCTTAGAATATAAATATGCTTCTTAAAGAATCAAAAAGAAAGGTTTTTATAACATAAAATCCACATCCACCAAGATTTTCTGTACTGCCAATACCAAATTGTTTGATAAATATGTTATTCTGAAAGTTTAGCAAATATACCAACTGAAAATTACTTGAATTTTTCTATGAATTTTGTTGTTGTTATCCAGNTGCCAAATTCTTTAATAAGTTCTCAGTGTGCTGTCCCTTTAGAATGGACTTTTGAAAGAAACATCAGGGATCATATTTTTCTTCATGAGATAATTTCAAAAGAACGTGAAAATTTTAATAATGTAGTCTCACCAAGAAGTCCTGGTTTCTAGAAATGTGTTCTTCTAATTCTGTTGAACAAATTTGCAAAGACTTTGCTTTACTAACTTGAAAATGGTTTTTAAAAAAAAGAGTTATTGAATTTTCAAAATTTGAAGAGATGGTAGAAGTTTGAGTTTCCATCTCTCATATTACATGTGATTGCATCAAGACCCACAGAAAAGGGGGCGCTGCTAGATTCTTCAAGTTTCAAGAGCTTGGACTTCCTTCTCCTTCCCTACTGCTCGCTCTGTTCATCACATACTTCAACATCAGTCCTAATGTCACTTCCTTTTCGGGTTTTTCTCTATCCTCTTTTTTTTCCTTCTCACAAGCCTATGTGTATAGTCATGATAGTTACACAAGACTTTGTAAGTACTGAAGAGATAGTTTTTATTATATCTTCAAGACCAAATAATCCTGATGGAGAGCACAGTTATCTTTTACCTTCAGTATTTTTTAAAATATACTATATACTCAATAAAAATTCATTATACAAAACAACTTTTGTACACCTGTTGGTGTGGTCCTTTCTTGATGACTAAGTAGTAAATAAACTCCAACCTTACAGAATACTTTAGAATAATTCTTTAAGGAAAACACAGTAATTCCTTCAAAGAAATGGCCATTAGATTTAGTCTTACTGATGTTTACATTAAATTTATTTATAGGAAGGCATATACCAATGTTTTTGGTGCAATAAAGAAATGGAAGACAATCTACAGTGCTGCTACTCTAAGTTGCTTAGAATTCTTAGAATATAAATATGCTTCTTAAAGAATCAAAAAGAAAGGTTTTTATAACATAAAATCCACATCCACCAAGATTTTCTGTACTGCCAATACCAAATTGTTTGATAAATATGTTATTCTGAAAGTTTAGCAAATATACCAACTGAAAATTACTTGAATTTTTCTATGAATTTTGTTGTTGTTATTCAGCTGCTAAGTTTTTTCCAACTCTTTGTGACCCCATGGACTGCAGCATGTCCAGTTTCCAGTCCTTCACCATCTCCCAGAGTCTGCACAAATTCACGACCATTGATTTGATGTTGCCATTCAACCATCTCATCCTCTCTCATCCTGTTTCCCTCAAGCCTCACTAAATCTTTCCCAGCATCAAGGCTTTTTCCAATTAGTTGGCTCTTCTCATCAGGTGGTCAATGTATTGGAGCTTCAGCTTCAGCATAAGTCCATCCAATGAACATACAAAGTTATTTCCTTTAGAATTTACTTTAAAAAAAAAATTTTGGGCTGTTTTATTGGTCCTTAATTTATTTATTTTTCATTCATCTTTATTTTTTGGCATGTGCGGGCCTCCCATCACAGTGGTGCCCCTTTAGAGCACTGGCTCGCATTTGGACACGCCAGTCCAGCCGCTCCACTGCACGTGTGGTCTTCCCATGCCAGGGATTGAACCGGTGCCCTTTGTACTGCAAGGCAGACTCTTCACCCACTGGACCACCAGGGAAGCCCAGAATTGACTGGTGTTATTTCCTTGTTGTCCAAGGGACTCTCAGAAGATTCCTCCAACACCCTAATTCAATGGCATCAATTCTTCAACAGTCAGCCTCCTTTATGATACAACTCACATTCTTACATGGTTACTGGACAAACCAAAGCTTTGACTAGATAGACCTTTGTCAGTAAAGTGATGTCTTTGTTTTTTAATATACTGTCTAAGCTTATCATAGCTTTTCCTCCACAGAGCAATTGTCACTTCATTTCATGGCAGCAGTCACCGTCCACAGTGATTTAAGCCAAAGAAAATAAAATCTGCTGCTGTTTCCATTTTTTCCTCATCTATTTGCTGTGAAGTGATGGGACCAGATGCCATGATCTTAGTAGTGTTTTGAATGTTGAATTTTAAGACAGCTTTTCCACTCACCTTTTTCACACTCCTCAAATGGCTCTTAAGTTCCTTACTGTTTTCTGCCATGAGAGTGGTATTACCTTCATATCTGAGGTTGTTGACATTTTTCCTGACAGTTTTGATTCTAACTTGTGATTCACCCAGCTTGGCATTTTACATGATGTACTCTGCATATAAGTTAAATAAGCAGGATGACAATGTGCAACCTGGACTGACTCATTTCTCAATTTTGAATCAGTAGGTTGTTCCATGTCTGCTTCTAACTGTTGCTTCTTGTCCTGCATACAGGTTTCTCAGAGGGCAGGCAAGGTGTTTTCTTTCATATTCCCATTTCTAGATGAATCTTCCAATGTTTGTTGTGATCCACACAGTCAAAGGCTTTAGCATAGAAAATGGAACAGAAGTAGATGATTTTCTGAATTCTCTTGCTTTTTCTATGATCCAATGGATGCAGATAATTTGATCTCTGGTACCTCTGTCTTTTCTAAATCCAGCTAGTACATCTGGAAGATCTTGGTTCACATATTGTTAAAGCATAGCTTGAAGAATTTTAAGCATTAGCTTGCTAGCATATGAAATGAGGGCAATTGTTCAGCAGTTTGAAAATTCTTTCACATTGTCTTTCTTTGGGATTGGAATAAAAACTGATCTTTTCTAGCCCTTGGCCATTGCTGAGTTTTCCAAATTTGTTGGCATATTGAGTGTAGGACTTTAATAGCGTCATCTTTTAGAATTCAAAATAGCTCAGCTGGAATTTCATTGTTTTCACTAGGTTTGTTTATAGCAATGCTTCCTAAGGCCCTCTTGACTTTACATTTCAGGATATCTGACTCTAGGTGAGTGACCACACCATTGTAGTTATCTAGGTTATTAAGACTTTTTGTATAGTTTTGTTTATTCTTGCCATCTCTTAATTTTTTTTCTTGTGTTTCTGTTTTGGACAAACCAAAGCTTTGACTAGATAGACCTTTGTCAGTAAAGTGATGTCTTTGTTTTTTAATATACTGTCTAAGCTTATCATAGCTTTTCCTCCACAGAGCAATTGTCACTTCATTTCATGGCAGCAGTCACCGTCCACAGTGATTTAAGCCAAAGAAAATAAAATCTGCTGCTGTTTCCATTTTTTCCTCATCTATTTGCTGTGAAGTGATGGGACCAGATGCCATGATCTTAGTAGTGTTTTGAATGTTGAATTTTAAGACAGCTTTTCCACTCACCTTTTTCACACTCCTCAAATGGCTCTTAAGTTCCTTACTGTTTTCTGCCATGAGAGTGGTATTACCTTCATATCTGAGGTTGTTGACATTTTTCCTGACAGTTTTGATTCTAACTTGTGATTCACCCAGCTTGGCATTTTACATGATGTACTCTGCATATAAGTTAAATAAGCAGGATGACAATGTGCAACCTGGACTGACTCATTTCTCAATTTTGAATCAGTAGGTTGTTCCATGTCTGCTTCTAACTGTTGCTTCTTGTCCTGCATACAGGTTTCTCAGAGGGCAGGCAAGGTGTTTTCTTTCATATTCCCATTTCTAGATGAATCTTCCAATGTTTGTTGTGATCCACACAGTCAAAGGCTTTAGCATAGAAAATGGAACAGAAGTAGATGATTTTCTGAATTCTCTTGCTTTTTCTATGATCCAATGGATGCAGATAATTTGATCTCTGGTACCTCTGTCTTTTCTAAATCCAGCTAGTACATCTGGAAGATCTTGGTTCACATATTGTTAAAGCATAGCTTGAAGAATTTTAAGCATTAGCTTGCTAGCATATGAAATGAGGGCAATTGTTCAGCAGTTTGAAAATTCTTTCACATTGTCTTTCTTTGGGATTGGAATAAAAACTGATCTTTTCTAGCCCTTGGCCATTGCTGAGTTTTCCAAATTTGTTGGCATATTGAGTGTAGGACTTTAATAGCGTCATCTTTTAGAATTCAAAATAGTTCAGCTGGAATTTCATTGTTTTCACTAGGTTTGTTTATAGCAATGCTTCCTAAGGCCCTCTTGACTTTACATTTCAGGATATCTGACTCTAGGTGAGTGACCACACCATTGTAGTTATCTAGGTTATTAAGACTTTTTGTATAGTTTTGTTTATTCTTGCCATCTCTTCTTAATCTCTTGTGCTTCTGTTTGGTCCTTGCTGTTTCTGTCCTTTATTGTACCTATCTTTGCCTGAAATGTTCCCTTGATATTTCTAATTTTCTTGACGAGATCTCTAGTCTTTCCCATTCTATTGTTTTCCTCTATTTATTTGCCTTATTCCCTTAAGAGGGCTTTCTTATCTCTCCTTGGTATTTTCCAGAATTCTGCATTCAATTGGGGTTATCTTTCCCTTTTTCCTTTGCCTTTCACTTCTCTTCTTTCTTGTAAGGCTTCCACAGAGAGCCATTTTGACTTATTGCATTTCTGTTTCTTTGCTATGTTTTTGTCACCAACTTTGTGCAGTGTTGAAGACTCTGTCCATAGTTCTTAAAACACTCTACCAGATTTAATTCCTTGAGTCTATTTGCACTTCTTCAGTATAATCATAGGGATTTGATTTAGTCCATAACTGAATAGTCTAGTGATTTTCCCTACTGTCATAAATTTAAGCCTGAATTTTTCAATATGAAGCTCATGATCTGAGCCGCAGTCAGCTCCAGGTCCTTTTTTTTTTCAGTATTGCTGACTGTATAGAGCTACTCCATCTGTGGCTGCAAATTATATAATCAATTCAATTTTGGTAGTGATCATCTGGTTATATCGATGTGTACAGTCATCTCTTGTGCTGTTGGAAGAGATATTTGCTATGACCACTGTGTTTTCTTGGTAAAATTCTGTTAGTCTTTTTCCTGCTTTACTTTTTTATTCCAAGGCCAAACTTGCCTGTTACTCCAGATATGTCTTGACTTCCTACCTTTGCTTTGCAGTCCCCTATGATGAAAAGGACATCTTTTTTGATGCTAGTTCTGAAAGGGCATATAGGTGTTCATAGAACCATTCAACTTCAGCTTCTTCAGTGTCAGTAGTTGGGACATAGACTTAGATTGCTATGAGGCTGAATGGTTTGCCTTGGGAACAAATCAATATCATTCTGTTGTTGTTGAGACTGCACCTAACTACTGCATTTCAGACTCTTCTGTTGACTAGGAGAGCTATGCCATTTCTTCAAAGGGATTTCTTGCCCACAAAAGTAGATATAATGGTCATCTGAATTAAACTGGTCCATTACTATCTATTTTAGTTCACTGATTCCTAAGATATAGATGTTCAATCTTGGCATCTCCTGCTTGACCACATCTAATCTGCCTTGATTCATGAACCTAACATTCCAGGTTCCTATGAAATATTGCTCATTAGAGCATCAGATTTTACTTTACAACCAGACAAATTCACAACTCAGCATCATATCTGCTTTGGCACAGCTGCTTCATTCTTTCTGGAGCTGTTTCTCTGTTCTTCCCCCTGTAGCATATTGGAGATCTACCACCCTTGGGTTGAAGTGGGGCTCATCCTCCTGTGTCATATCTTTTTGTCTTTTCATACTTTTCATAGAGTTCTCAAAGCAAGAATACTGAAGTGATTTGCCATTCCCTTCTCCAGTGGACTACATTTTGTCAGAAGTCTCCACAATGACCTGTCTGTTTTGGGTGGCCCTGCACAGCATGGTTTATTTACCCAAGGGTATGATTGATGTGATCATTTTGGTTAACTTTCTGTAATTGTAGTTTTAGCCCTGGAGGCTGTTGGCTTGTAGTTCTTGCCTCTTCTGTCTGTTCTCTGTATAGAGCTACTCCATCTGTGGCTGCAAATTATATAATCAATTCAATTTTGGTAGTGATCATCTGGTTATATCGATGTGTACAGTCATCTCTTGTGCTGTTGGAAGAGATATTTGCTATGACCACTGTGTTTTCTTGGTAAAATTCTGTTAGTCTTTTTCCTGCTTTACTTTTTTATTCCAAGGCCAAACTTGCCTGTTACTCCAGATATGTCTTGACTTCCTACCTTTGCTTTGCAGTCCCCTATGATGAAAAGGACATCTTTTTTGATGCTAGTTCTGAAAGGGCATATAGGTGTTCATAGAACCATTCAACTTCAGCTTCTTCAGTGTCAGTAGTTGGGACATAGACTTAGATTGCTATGAGGCTGAATGGTTTGCCTTGGGAACAAATCAATATCATTCTGTTGTTGTTGAGACTGCACCTAACTACTGCATTTCAGACTCTTCTGTTGACTAGGAGAGCTATGCCATTTCTTCAAAGGGATTTCTTGCCCACAAAAGTAGATATAATGGTCATCTGAATTAAACTGGTCCATTACTATCTATTTTAGTTCACTGATTCCTAAGATATAGATGTTCAATCTTGGCATCTCCTGCTTGACCACATCTAATCTGCCTTGATTCATGAACCTAACATTCCAGGTTCCTATGAAATATTGCTCATTAGAGCATCAGATTTTACTTTTACAACCAGACAAATTCACAACTCAGCATCATATCTGCTTTGGCACAGCTGCTTCATTCTTTCTGGAGCTGTTTCTCTGTTCTTCCCCCTGTAGCATATTGGAGATCTACCACCCTTGGGTTGAAGTGGGGCTCATCCTCCTGTGTCATATCTTTTTGTCTTTTCATACTTTTCATAGAGTTCTCAAAGCAAGAATACTGAAGTGATTTGCCATTCCCTTCTCCAGTGGACTACATTTTGTCAGAAGTCTCCACAATGACCTGTCTGTTTTGGGTGGCCCTGCACAGCATGGTTTATTTACCCAAGGGTATGATTGATGTGATCATTTTGGTTAACTTTCTGTAATTGTAGTTTTAGCCCTGGAGGCTGTTGGCTTGTAGTTCTTGCCTCTTCTGTCTGTTCTCTGATAGATGAGAATAAGAGACTTGTGCAAGCTTCCTGATGGGAGGGACTGACTGTGGTGGATACTGGGTCTTACTCTGGTGATCAGGGCTATGTTCCCTAAACAGTAATACTAAAGAGGTTCTTGCACTGTTGCAAAGGTTCTAGACTCCATATTGGACTTCTCAATCTGGGGATCCAACAAAGGGACTGAAAATCCCTAATGGCTCTGACTTTGAAGGACAGTGGGAATGGATACAGAACTTCCACAAGACTGGAGCAACCATGGAATCTTGGAGGGCAGAAACAAAACCTTGTGAATACTAGGAACTGGGGAAAGGAAGCTGTGACCAGGCAAGACACTGAGCCACGCCTATGCCTGGGTGTTTGAGTATCCCCTGCAGGCTATCAGTTGGCAACATCCTGCCACTGGGACAGGGGCACTGATAGCAGCAGTCCTGGAGGGATGTGTTGGCATAAGTCCTTTTGAAGGTTGGCTTTAGTCCTACCATACAGCCTATAGGACTGAGTTTCCTCAGGCCAAGCAACTAACAGGAAGGGACCACAGTCTCCCTCTCTCTCCCTCCCCCATCAGCAGAACTTTCTTAGATATGCGTATTAACTGTAACTTTGTATAATTTATTTCAGAGATAAGTTTGAAGGATTTTTTTATTTTAAATATATTTAAGTATAACCAATTTATTAGGTAAATTGTTTTTTCACTGTTTTTAAATAATTTATCTTAAATAAAAGCTTATAAAATACTCTTTAAATACAGGTCATAGGGGAACTAAAGGTAATTGCCTGATTCCTCAAATAAAAGTTCAAAATCCACTTCAAAAGTATAAAAACTGCCACATAAGATTTGGGGAATATTTTCAAAACTGAATTACTAATTGAAATTTTAGAAGTTGATATTTAATTTTAGGGAAAAATACTTGATGGTATTCATGCCTCAAACGTAAGTATTATCAAATGCAAACATATACATTTCTTCTGGAAGGCCAATTTTACCTTCTTTGTCAAGTTCCTTAGTATTTCATGATTATGGACACATTAAACAGTCTGTATTTTTTAGCCCTCCACTTTTCCATAGATACTATAATGTGTGTCTTTTAATCACAATTTGTAGACATTGGGTGATCTTTATTAAATGATCATGATGGGAAATACTAAATTTTAAATGTCTTTATTTGAAAGAAAATTTTTCTTCTTGGAAGCAGTCTGATTCATGAAATACCAAAGTATTATGGATGTTAAATTTGGGTTGCTTAGGCTACAACTATATTAAATGTTTTTTTTTATTGAAGAAAATTTTCTCTTGAAAATAACAAAGGGACAAAACTAGGAAACTGGGGAACAGTTCCACAAGACTGGAGCAACCATGGAATCTTGGAGGGCAGAAACAAAACCTTGTGAATACTAGGAACTGGGGAAAGGAAGCTGTGACCAGGCAAGACACTGAGCCACGCCTATGCCTGGGTGTTTGAGTATCCCCTGCAGGCTATCAGTTGGCAACATCCTGCCACTGGGACAGGGGCACTGATAGCAGCAGTCCTGGAGGGATGTGTTGGCATAAGTCCTTTTGAAGGTTGGCTTTAGTCCTACCATACAGCCTATAGGACTGAGTTTCCTCAGGCCAAGCAACTAACAGGAAGGGACCACAGTCTCCCTCTCTCTCCCTCCCCCATCAGCAGAACTTTCTTAGATATGCGTATTAACTGTAACTTTGTATAATTTATTTCAGAGATAAGTTTGAAGGATTTTTTTATTTTAAATATATTTAAGTATAACCAATTTATTAGGTAAATTGTTTTTTCACTGTTTTTAAATAATTTATCTTAAATAAAAGCTTATAAAATACTCTTTAAATACAGGTCATAGGGGAACTAAAGGTAATTGCCTGATTCCTCAAATAAAAGTTCAAAATCCACTTCAAAAGTATAAAAACTGCCACATAAGATTTGGGGAATATTTTCAAAACTGAATTACTAATTGAAATTTTAGAAGTTGATATTTAATTTTAGGAAAAATACTTTGGTATTCATGCCTCAAACGTAAGTATTATCAAATGCAAACATATACATTTCTTCTGGAAGGCCAATTTTACCTTCTTTGTCAAGTTCCTTAGTATTTCATGATTATGGACACATTAAACAGTCTGTATTTTTTAGCCCTCCACTTTTCCATAGATACTATAATGTGTGTCTTTTAATCACAATTTGTAGACATTGGGTGATCTTTATTAAATGATCATGATGGGAAATACTAAATTTTAAATGTCTTTATTTGAAAGAAAATTTTTCTTCTTGGAAGCAGTCTGATTCATGAAATACCAAAGTATTATGGATGTTAAATTTGGGTTGCTTAGGCTACAACTATATTAGCAGTGCCGTTTATGCTTTTCTTCAAATAATCTATATGATTTTCTAGCTGTAAATATGAGAGAAATGGGTCTTAGTTTGTAGTACCTATTTATTATTGTATGTATTACTTGCATGTAAATGTATTAATACAAAACTTGATTGACATGACACTTCTATGTGTGAATTTTTATTTTTTAAGGAAGATTTGCAGTCAAAACTGTGCCCTAATATTAGCAGTGTGCTTCTAAATTCCATGTCCCAAATAGAATTTAGTCAGGAGCAAACTGATTATACAGTGAAGCCATGAGATGTCTTAATCTGTCTCTATGGATTCAATGTGTTATGCATAGAACAGATGACCATTTAAGGTCCCCATCCAATTCGAGAACAACATTATGGATTCCACTCAGTTAAATAATAGCTAGCTATGCCATAGTTAAGACCAGCCAAATGATTATCAAGGGCCTTCTGTATTCAACATTTATGGGGAACACAAGAATGAATAGAATGAATAAAGTTTGTAATTCTCTCAAATGTTTTCCATTGCTTAGACTTGATTACATACATGGAAGAGTAAACTGGGATAAAGGAAAGAAGAAGCAGAAAAATTTCATGCAAGTGGGGCCATTTGAATTAAGCCGTAAAAGCTTTGGTTTTCTTCCAATTGTCAATGTCCTAGATGAAATAAAGTGTCACCTTCGTTTTTCCATGATAAATAAGATAATAAATAGTTAAAATTGTTGCCCTAGCAAAATGCATTATGACCAACATGGCACAGCTATTTTCAGAGATATACTGGAGATGATATAAACAGTTAAAAGCTGGTCAGGATTCGTCTTATAACCTGAGAAAGAAAACAAGTTACGGCAAATGGAAATAAGAATAGATTACCTATTCAAAATGGCATATTATAAAATCAAAAATAAATAATATGTCTGTTCTTTAATCATCATAACAAAATACATAACAAACACAAAATGTGTTTTCCAGAGACTTTCTGAATCAGAAAAGTGTACGTACAACATACTCTCTCTAACAATTTAAACTGGTGATAAACCTGGAAATAGAAAAGAATAAAAATGACTTTGAATGGAAATTGCTTCAAACTAGCAGTATTTATTGATATTTTGTGTGATGAAAGAAAATAAAAGATGCAATTACTTCAGCTACTTTCTCAGTTAAAGCAGTTGTTAAGGAAAACTTCTTAGAGCAATGGCCAAACTGGCTCTGATATAAGATAACTTTTTATGACATTTTGAATGTACCTTCAGTGCATGTACTCCTAGTCTAAATTAGTTGGTTCAACTATTTTCCCTTTACCCACTTCAGATAGCACTTTAAAAGAAATAAACACGTACAGCACAAATGGAAAATAAAACCACTTTCCCTTTCGCTATTTATAGGAGGTTGAACTTCTTTGGATTGCTGGAGCTATAGATTTTTCAAACTGTGTGTTTCAGAGTAAAGTGATATTACTTTTCTTTCAAATTACCAGCCAAGTGAAAAAAATTAGATCCAAATTTCAAATCCCACCTCTATTTTAACTTATACAAGAATACTTTGCTTTTTGCACTTATTTTTACACTGTTCATATGAGAATGAGCAAAAACTGATTATTAGAGCTGAATTGTCAGTTTTATGGATTACCTACTATTCAAAGACCCTCCTGCAGCAGTTTTTAATATAGTCAACAATAGATGTGTGATAAATTTTCTTCAAAGAGGCTGCAAAAGATCAGAAAAAATATTTGAATTTACTTCAACATAAAGTTCTTTCTTCAGTCTTTTTTTTATTTTTACATTCCCTAAAGAAAACTAATACTGATTTAGCAATAGAGCTTAACATAAGTAATGATAACAGCTGCTGTTTATTGAGTACATGATACTCTGCTGAGTCTCTGCGTTGAGCACATTTGTTTGTTTATTCAACAAATATTTAGAGTGTATCCAGTACACATCTGGTAGTACAGAAGGAATTAGGAAAAGAAAAGTGACCACTGCCCTCAAGGAATTCATAATCAAATATTGAATGAGATGTCTTTAAAGCATTCTTGCCTGGAGGAGACCATGGACAGAAAAGCCTGGTGGGCTATGGTCCACAGGGTTGTAAAGAATTGGATACTGCTGAAGCATCTTAGCATGCCTGCACATCTTTAAAGTGATGATAAATATATGCTACAGAAATTATGGAAGAATAGACAATCCACTTGGAAAAACAAAAAAAGGCGAAAAAAAAATAAAATGACTTTGAATGGAAATTGCTTCAAACTAGCAGTATTTATTGATATTTTGTGTGATGAAAGAAAATAAAAGATGCAATTACTTCAGCTACTTTCTCAGTTAAAGCAGTTGTTAAGGAAAACTTCTTAGAGCAATGGCCAAACTGGCTCTGATATAAGATAACTTTTTATGACATTTTGAATGTACCTTCAGTGCATGTACTCCTAGTCTAAATTAGTTGGTTCAACTATTTTCCCTTTACCCACTTCAGATAGCACTTTAAAAGAAATAAACACGTACAGCACAAATGGAAAATAAAACCACTTTCCCTTTCGCTATTTATAGGAGGTTGAACTTCTTTGGATTGCTGGAGCTATAGATTTTTCAAACTGTGTGTTTCAGAGTAAAGTGATATTACTTTTCTTTCAAATTACCAGCCAAGTGAAAAAAATTAGATCCAAATTTCAAATCCCACCTCTATTTTAACTTATACAAGAATACTTTGCTTTTTGCACTTATTTTTACACTGTTCATATGAGAATGAGCAAAAACTGATTATTAGAGCTGAATTGTCAGTTTTATGGATTACCTACTATTCAAAGACCCTCCTGCAGCAGTTTTTAATATAGTCAACAATAGATGTGTGATAAATTTTCTTCAAAGAGGCTGCAAAAGATCAGAAAAAATATTTGAATTTACTTCAACATAAAGTTCTTTCTTCAGTCTTTTTCTTATTTTTACATTCCCTAAAGAAAACTAATACTGATTTAGCAATAGAGCTTAACATAAGTAATGATAACAGCTGCTGTTTATTGAGTACATGATACTCTGCTGAGTCTCTGCGTTGAGCACATTTGTTTGTTTATTCAACAAATATTTAGAGTGTATCCAGTACACATCTGGTAGTACAGAAGGAATTAGGAAAAGAAAAGTGACCACTGCCCTCAAGGAATTCATAATCAAATATTGAATGAGATGTCTTTAAAGCATTCTTGCCTGGAGGAGACCATGGACAGAAAAGCCTGGTGGGCTATGGTCCACAGGGTTGTAAAGAATTGGATACTGCTGAAGCATCTTAGCATGCCTGCACATCTTTAAAGTGATGATAAATATATGCTACAGAAATTATGGAAGAATAGACAATCCACTTGGCAAAGTTTCCTGTAGGAGTTGAGGATTGAACTAAATATCATAGGATAAATTAGAAGATTTTCACAAAAACATAAAGCAAAATGACATTCTAAACAGAGAAGCTGTGTGAAGAAAAGTATTGATGGAGACACTGTATGTGTTTAGGTAGTGACTGAGACTTGGGTATTGAGGAGTTTTGGACTGATAAGGGGTAAGACTTGTAAAGCACATACAGTTAAAATCATGAAATAACTACTGTGGCATCCTAAGATATTTGAACTTTATCCTATAACTTCGAAAAGCCAATCAAGAGTTTCAAATGTTCTTCATGGTGAATATACATATCTTATATATATTTCAAAGTAGAGTTTGTATTTATGGGGATATATTAGCAATGGCTGCAGAAACAAATGGTCATTGAATGGGCATCTTAAACAATAGAATTTTTTTTTTTCACATTTCTGGAGACTGATAAGTCCAGGATTGAGTTGCTATTAAGGTAGGTTTTATTCTGAGGTCTCCTAACTTGACTTTTAGGTAGTCACTATGTAGCTCTGTGCTTGAACAGAGAGGGAGAGGAGGGGGAGAAAGAGTAGACTTTATGGTACCTCTTCTTATAAAGAATTCCATCACTAGAGCTCTACACTGATGGCCTCATCTAATTTTAATTACCTCCAAAATGCCCCATTTCAAATCATATCACATTAGCGGTTAAAACTGCAACATAGGAATCTGGGGGGGATGCAGACATTCAGTTTATGACAGGAGAGAAAATGGTTGTCAGAGCAATAAAAGGGTAGGATAATGAGGCCTTCAGCTAGAGGTGAGAAGAGGGCATGAAAGAATAAAGAGAAGTTATGAGATGGAATCAGGGAATTTGGTGATTTTTTGGAGCTGTGGAACAAAAAGCAGTCCAATTTTTTTTCATCTCCATTGTCACCCATCAACTCCAAGTGACCAAGTAAGGCTACTGCTTAGCCTTTATCCTGGTCTCCTTCCTGTACCCAATTCCAACCCACTTTCTACCCTGTGGCTCCTCATCCACCATCCTCCTGGGCACCCTTCAGTCATAGTGACTCTGAACAACTTCCTTCAAGTCTCTGATTCTTTGCATATTTTACTGGAAGAAATAGACAAGTATACAAATAAATGCAATCAGTATGCTAATTACTACTGGATCACAGAATAGGAAAGCGACTAATGGAGGCATAGTGAGTTAAGCTATAACACAACATGTGCTTTTCTAAAAATCACTACATTATGAAAAATTCTGCAATTATATCAAAAACACAGAACTAATAAAGCTTTTTTTAACGATGGAGGACTTGGGTATTGAGGAGTTTTGGACTGATAAGGGGTAAGACTTGTAAAGCACATACAGTTAAAATCATGAAATAACTACTGTGGCATCCTAAGATATTTGAACTTTATCCTATAACTTCGAAAAGCCAATCAAGAGTTTCAAATGTTCTTCATGGTGAATATACATATCTTATATATATTTCAAAGTAGAGTTTGTATTTATGGGGATATATTAGCAATGGCTGCAGAAACAAATGGTCATTGAATGGGCATCTTAAACAATAGAATTTTTTTTTTTCACATTTCTGGAGACTGATAAGTCCAGGATTGAGTTGCTATTAAGGTAGGTTTTATTCTGAGGTCTCCTAACTTGACTTTTAGGTAGTCACTATGTAGCTCTGTGCTTGAACAGAGAGGGAGAGGAGGGGGAGAAAGAGTAGACTTTATGGTACCTCTTCTTATAAAGAATTCCATCACTAGAGCTCTACACTGATGGCCTCATCTAATTTTAATTACCTCCAAAATGCCCCATTTCAAATCATATCACATTAGCGGTTAAAACTGCAACATAGGAATCTGGGGGGGATGCAGACATTCAGTTTATGACAGGAGAGAAAATGGTTGTCAGAGCAATAAAAGGGTAGGATAATGAGGCCTTCAGCTAGAGGTGAGAAGAGGGCATGAAAGAATAAAAGAGAAGTTATGAGATGGAATCAGGGAATTTGGTGATTTTTTGGAGCTGTGGAACAAAAAGCAGTCCAATTTTTTTTCATCTCCATTGTCACCCATCAACTCCAAGTGACCAAGTAAGGCTACTGCTTAGCCTTTATCCTGGTCTCCTTCCTGTACCCAATTCCAACCCACTTTCTACCCTGTGGCTCCTCATCCACCATCCTCCTGGGCACCCTTCAGTCATAGTGACTCTGAACAACTTCCTTCAAGTCTCTGATTCTTTGCATATTTTACTGGAAGAAATAGACAAGTATACAAATAAATGCAATCAGTATGCTAATTACTACTGGATCACAGAATAGGAAAGCGACTAATGGAGGCATAGTGAGTTAAGCTATAACACAACATGTGCTTTTCTAAAAATCACTACATTATGAAAAATTCTGCAATTATATCAAAAAACACAGAACTAATAATAAAGTCTGGGTTTGGAGCACCACATTAAAACATTTCATTAGTGATATATTTTTAAATTGATAAGACCCTAATAAAGATGTAGCACTGCTATATATATATATAGAACATATATATATATATATGTTCAGTTGCTAAGACCTATCTGATTCTTTGTGAATCCACGAACTGTAGCACACCAGGCCTCCATGTCCCTCACTATCTCCTGGAGTTTGCCCAAATTCATGTTCATTGAATCATTGATGCCCTCCAATCGTTTTGTCCTCTACTATAATATATATTAATATATTAAAATTAATATGTAACTATTACATACATTACTTTGGTGTGTAAATGTTAATTTACTTCAATCACATCTGACTCTGCGACTCTTTGAACTGTAGCCCTCCAGGTTCCTCTGTCCATGGAATTCTCCACGCAAGAATACTGGAGTGTGTTGCCATGCCCTCCTCCAGAGAATCTTCCTTCCAGGCATTGAACTTGCACTTTTTAGTGTCCTGGATTGGCAGGCAGGTTTTTACCACTAGCGTCACTTGGGAAACCCCATTATATGTATCAATAGTTATCAAATACATAAATAATGCAACATATAGAATATCTTTATCTTAAAATCTGAAGTTAGTGTTTGCCATTGGAAGAGTTACCGTTGGGCGTTATTGTGAGATATGAAAGGTTTTAGCTTATGCAGGTAAATGTGTCTCACATGTGCAGTGAACTGAGGCTGCAAATTTTATTTTTTTTCAGGTATGTGTTTTTATCCTGCCCCATCAACTCCAAGTGACCAAGTAAGGCTACTGCTTAGCCTTTATCCTGGTCTCCTTCCTGTACCCAATTCCAACCCACTTTCTACCCTGTGGCTCCTCATCCACCATCCTCCTGGGCACCCTTCAGTCATAGTGACTCTGAACAACTTCCTTCAAGTCTCTGATTCTTTGCATATTTTACTGGAAGAAATAGACAAGTATACAAATAAATGCAATCAGTATGCTAATTACTACTGGATCACAGAATAGGAAAGCGACTAATGGAGGCATAGTGAGTTAAGCTATAACACAACATGTGCTTTTCTAAAAATCACTACATTATGAAAAATTCTGCAATTATATCAAAAAACACAGAACTAATAATAAAGTCTGGGTTTGGAGCACCACATTAAAACATTTCATTAGTGATATATTTTTTAAATTGATAAGACCCTAATAAAGATGTAGCACTGCTATATATATATATAGAACATATATATATATATATGTTCAGTTGCTAAGACCTATCTGATTCTTTGTGAATCCACGAACTGTAGCACACCAGGCCTCCATGTCCCTCACTATCTCCTGGAGTTTGCCCAAATTCATGTTCATTGAATCATTGATGCCCTCCAATCGTTTTGTCCTCTACTATAATATATATTAATATATTAAAATTAATATGTAACTATTACATACATTACTTTGGTGTGTAAATGTTAATTTACTTCAATCACATCTGACTCTGCGACTCTTTGAACTGTAGCCCTCCAGGTTCCTCTGTCCATGGAATTCTCCACGCAAGAATACTGGAGTGTGTTGCCATGCCCTCCTCCAGAGAATCTTCCTTCCAGGCATTGAACTTGCACTTTTTAGTGTCCTGGATTGGCAGGCAGGTTTTTACCACTAGCGTCACTTGGGAAACCCCATTATATGTATCAATAGTTATCAAATACATAAATAATGCAACATATAGAATATCTTTATCTTAAAATCTGAAGTTAGTGTTTGCCATTGGAAGAGTTACCGTTGGGCGTTATTGTGAGATATGAAAGGTTTTAGCTTATGCAGGTAAATGTGTCTCACATGTGCAGTGAACTGAGGCTGCATATTTAGGTGTGTGTATGGATGCATTTTGTATATTTCTACTCAGCTTGATTTCAACCAATTCCATTTTTCTATTCACCCTATGTTTCTCATTGAGGAAATCATACATAAGCCAACTCAAATTTTTCCCTTCTATCAATTGTTCTGGAACAAATTCACATTTTCAAAACAACCATTAGAGCAGAACTGAGTGTAATTATGCCTGGAGTAGATGGGAAAATCACCCTAAAGGTGGTGATGTGAAAGTATGTGAACCAGGAGAAAAGAGAACTAGAGACCTAGGCAAAAAGAACAACATGCATACAGGGGGCAGGATATGAAAGTGAGTTTTATCTTTGGCAAATCAAATGTGTGATTTTCTTATATTAATCCATTATACATATATATTTTTAAATTATTTTCCTCAAAGTAACTTCTAATTGATTCCCTGGGTCAGGAAAATCCCCTGGAGAAGGGCACAACAACCCACCCCAATGCTCTTGCTTAGAGAATCCCATGGATAGAGGAGCCTGGCAGGCTACAGTCCATGTGGTCACAAAGAATCAGACATAACTGAAGGACTCAGCACTCAGCATTCAAGTTTGTGGGAAAATGATTTACCATCATTTGATATCTAAAAACTTCATTTTATATGTGCTTTTGTTTTTGTGTTCTTCACCAGATAGCATGACAACAACATACACATTTCAAATGTCTTCATTGTAATAATTGAATTGGTTTTGCCTTTTTTGCTAAATATTACAGACAGTCTTTCCAGGTCCCAAATTAAGGAAACATCATTTACATACTTGAAATGAGTAAAATTGCAATTTTATGAATTCTAATCCAGGGATAATCACACTTTCATTTTATCTGCATTCTGAAATATTATAAATATAGGGATTAAGTTAGGAGCTTTAATTCAGCTAGAGAAATACTGCTCTTAGGGGTTTAATTTACTTAGTTGATTACAAGTTAATAAAACAGAAGATGTGTTCTGATATTACTTGGATTCATTAAATTAATTACAATCACTTATTAAATGCCTGCCATATGCATAATACAGTCTTTGTTCTGTGGTTTGATTTCATTTTAATTCATACATCATAAGACTTCCAATGTTTCCTCCTGTGCTGAGTACCATGGATCTATTTTAACAACACTATTGAAGGAAGCACACTGGATGAGAAGAAATACCTCAGTGAAAAACAATATTATTTTATTCACTCAAAATGATTGTGTTAATTGATTTCCTGATAGACACAGCTCTTGTCTTTCCACATGGATAATCAAATTTGTTTTCGAGTCTAATCCTTTGAGAATTAGATCACAATCTAACTTTCTCCATAACTTACTCCTTCCTATTGGTAAGTATCTTTACTAGAAGAAGCAGTCATTTAAGAAACAGAGTATTGTAGTAATGAAGAAATGTTACATAATAAGAAAAAGCATTGAACCTATTCAAGCTGTGTAGTACATTGTCTCCTTCAGGGAACGTTGAATATTTTACTTAAATAATTATTTTCCATTATACATATATATTTTTAAATTATTTTCCTCAAAGTAACTTCTAATTGATTCCCTGGGTCAGGAAAATCCCCTGGAGAAGGGCACAACAACCCACCCCAATGCTCTTGCTTAGAGAATCCCATGGATAGAGGAGCCTGGCAGGCTACAGTCCATGTGGTCACAAAGAATCAGACATAACTGAAGGACTCAGCACTCAGCATTCAAGTTTGTGGGAAAATGATTTACCATCATTTGATATCTAAAAACTTCATTTTATATGTGCTTTTGTTTTTGTGTTCTTCACCAGATAGCATGACAACAACATACACATTTCAAATGTCTTCATTGTAATAATTGAATTGGTTTTGCCTTTTTTGCTAAATATTACAGACAGTCTTTCCAGGTCCCAAATTAAGGAAACATCATTTACATACTTGAAATGAGTAAAATTGCAATTTTATGAATTCTAATCCAGGGATAATCACACTTTCATTTTATCTGCATTCTGAAATATTATAAATATAGGGATTAAGTTAGGAGCTTTAATTCAGCTAGAGAAATACTGCTCTTAGGGGTTTAATTTACTTAGTTGATTACAAGTTAATAAAACAGAAGATGTGTTCTGATATTACTTGGATTCATTAAATTAATTACAATCACTTATTAAATGCCTGCCATATGCATAATACAGTCTTTGTTCTGTGGTTTGATTTCATTTTAATTCATACATCATAAGACTTCCAATGTTTCCTCCTGTGCTGAGTACCATGGATCTATTTTAACAACACTATTGAAGGAAGCACACTGGATGAGAAGAAATACCTCAGTGAAAAACAATATTATTTTATTCACTCAAAATGATTGTGTTAATTGATTTCCTGATAGACACAGCTCTTGTCTTTCCACATGGATAATCAAATTTGTTTTCGAGTCTAATCCTTTGAGAATTAGATCACAATCTAACTTTCTCCATAACTTACTCCTTCCTATTGGTAAGTATCTTTACTAGAAGAAGCAGTCATTTAAGAAACAGAGTATTGTAGTAATGAAGAAATGTTACATAATAAGAAAAAGCATTGAACCTATTCAAGCTGTGTAGTACATTGTCTCCTTCAGGGAACGTTGAATTGTTCTATGAAATGTTCTACATTCTTTTATATTTCACACAAAATCTTTAGTACTTTAGTGCTCTAGATATTCATTCACTCTCTCAGCACATTTTGAGGACATTTGTTTTACTGAAATCTCAGATAGTTACTGGTCGTGACTCTTATTATCTAAGAATTGTTACGCAGATCTTTTAATTCTTTTTTTTTCCCCTTTATCCATTCTATCTTTTGTTCATTTCATTTTATTCATTTTACTGATAGATTATTTACATTGAGGAACAGTACGAAAATATATTTGGTATTATTTAATTCTACTATTCTTTATTGGGATAAATCAAAGTAAAAGGATTATAATAAATTAGTGAGAAAAAAAACATAATTATTCAATTTACTGAGCTCTTCTCTCCAAATACCATTGATTAATTAGTCTATTTCTCTATCCTTCATTGTTGTTTCATTTCTCTTTAAATTTGGATGAATATTTGTAATACAAAAGAACTGTGAGCAAAAGTTACCTGTATGTTTTAAATAATATGTCATGTTAATCAGTGTAAAATTTCTTTGGACAAGACGTTAGAGACCTAGTGTTTTTTTTCTGGTGACCCATTTGGTAGAGAATCTTCCTGATCATTGCAGGAGACACAAAAGATGTGGGTTTGATCTCTGGGTTAGGAAGATCCCCTGGAGTAAGAAATGGCAACCCACTCCAGTATTCTTGCCTGGAAAATTCCATGGAGAGAGGAGTCTGGTGGACTATATTCCATGGGGTTGCAAAGAATAGGACATGACTAAGCATGCACTCATGCTGTGGAGTCCTTTCATTTAAGAATGTTAGGTTGCGGGGCTTCCCTGGTGGTCCAGTGGGTAAGGACACTGCCTTGCAGTGCAAGGGGCGCCGGTTCGATCCCTGGCCTGGGAAGATCCCATGTGCCGCAGAGCGGCTGGACTGATATGTCCAATTACTGAGGTGGAGCTCTGGAACGCATGCGCCCAGAGCCAGTGCTCTGCGACAACAGAGGCCACTGCGATGGGAGACCCACACTGGCGGAAGAACAAAGGTGGATGAAAATAGAGAAATGAAAGATCAATAGAAGTGGCCTGCCTGGCCTGTTCCCCTCCTTCCCCACCCAACCCCCACCAAAATAAATAAATAAATAAATCTTAAAAAAAAAAAAAAAAGAATGTTAGGTTGCAAAATGACAATGCAAAAATATAGTCAAAATTGTGTCTAATGGTAATATGCAAATAAAGCAAATTAGAAATTAATAATATTAAAGAGAGAGCAATACTTATAGCTTAAAATTATATTTCATTATTATATACAAATAATATAAAAGTGAGAATCAATATTTTTACATCTTTATTAAAAGTCTAGAAATGATAAATATGCTTGTGATGAACTGCGGGGACCTTCCGCAGAAAGGGAAGGCAGCAGGGATTACTCCCGGCAGAACCGGGAGATCTCGGAGAGAGGCAAATCTTGAACTGTCCGCCCCGCAGCCCCTCGGCTGAGGCAAGGGACAATCAGACGCGACAGGGGTTCCATCGAAGTTGTTCCGCTTTATTAATGAAGATCCACAGCTTTTATAGGCAAGTGAAGGGGGTTTTGCACGGGACTTCCTATAGATTTACACCAATCAAGCTAAAGGCCAAGCAATCATTCACGAGCGCGGCAGCCAGGGGAACCAATCAGAAATTTTGACCATCAATTAACAATTTAGATCACGCCCTGCCTCTTCCTGTAGGCGCCATCTTAGCTGCAAACATGTGCTTAAACTTCTTTAAACAATGCGCTTAAGCTTCCCTTCATTTCCATGTCCCTTCCTGTAGGCGCCATCTTAGCTCCAAGCTGAAACAATGTGCTTAAGCTTCTTTTCACTCCCACACCCCTCCCTGTAGGCGCCATCTTAGCTCCAAACTGTAAACATGTGCTTAAGCTTCTTTATGCTTAAAACAGTCCTCTTTCAATTCAGAGCCCCACAATGAACTGCTGCTGAAGGAAAGCCAAAGGAAGTTTTCATTTCATTTCTGTCGTATATGAACTATGGCATTCCAGATTATGAGGAGGGTTATCTACACATCTCTCTTGAGATAGTTCTGTGGCCAAATATTAAATAATTAAGACAGGAAAATGAAGAGAAGTAACTGATGATGTCTAAAAAGCTGGAGTGTGGTCACTCAGGGTTTGGACATAGCATATGTTATCGTATATATTTCTATAGATTTTTCAGTGAAACTGTCAGAAAGATGTGAATCTACAGGGGAAAATATAACATATCCACTTTAGAATCGTGTGATTGCTAAAATTCTTATCCTTGTAAAAGTGAGTTTTGATGTTAAAAGGAAAAGAAATCTAGCATCTGTAAGCATTTTACCCTTATAACATTTTCACAGACAAGTTAAAGCACTGTTTTGAGAATTTCTATATGGCTGGTATTTATTAAATCTAAAAGTTAAAGTTGCTTTCTTCAATTTTATTGCGGTGTATTTTGCATTATTTCTTAGGATAACTTTAGAAAAAAATCTAGAAATGATAACTACTCTGGGGATGAACTGCTGCTGAAGGAAAACCAAAGGGATGTTGCATTTGGTTTCTGTCATATGTGAACTATGGCATTCCAGACTACAAGGCAGGTATCTACACATCTCTCTTGAGATAGAATCTGGGATATTCTAATCATTTCTGTCTAGTTGAAAGTATAGATTGTTTTAGTTTTCTGAATCTCTTTGCTAGAGGAAAATTAAATTGTGTATTTTAATAAGAACAATTTATTTTCATCACTAAGTAGTTGAAATAAGAGTAAATTGAGAAAAGGCACAATAAGATTTAATGATGAAGAGTAAAATCTCCAGAAATTTTCCTGATTGTATCCCTAAGGAATTAATCATCATTCCATTTAATTTAACAAAGATTAATGGTGTACCTCCTAGCTACAAATACGGGCATTCTTTTTACCTTCATAGTCTAATGTGGAAATGGTGATGCCTATAATAGAAGGATATTCCACATGCTGTGAAAACCATAGAAGAGATGGCTCTATCTCTCCACTAAGACAGGCAGAGAAAGGATATCTTCACAGAAAGCAAGCACAAGAAGTGATGCTAAAGTCAGTGAAGTGGCAAAATCTAGTCTGAATTTTCTCATGTGTACAAATGCAAAAACTCTAAACAAGAGCAAAACATTAGTAAATGAAGTGTAGCAATACATAGAAAAGAAAACATTTAATGATTGAATTGAGATTGTTATAAAGATCAACTCTGATGTAACATTTACAAATCAATAAAGATATTTTAGAAAAATGAGAAGGACTTCCCTGGTGGTCCAGTGCAAGGGGCGTCGGTTCAATCCCTGGCCTGGGAAAATCCCACGTGCCGTGAAGCGGCTGGACCGATGTGTCCAATTACTGAGCCGGAGCTCTGGAGCGCATGCGCCCAGAGCCGGTGCTCTGCGCCCAGAGCCGTGTTGAAAAGAAATCTAGCATCTGTAAGCATTTTACCCTTATAACATTTTCACAGACAAGTTAAAGCACTGTTTTGAGAATTTCTATATGGCTGGTATTTATTAAATCTAAAAGTTAAAGTTGCTTTCTTCAATTTTATTGCGGTGTATTTTGCATTATTTCTTAGGATAACTTTAGAAAAAAATCTAGAAATGATAACTACTCTGGGGATGAACTGCTGCTGAAGGAAAACCAAAGGGATGTTGCATTTGGTTTCTGTCATATGTGAACTATGGCATTCCAGACTACAAGGCAGGTATCTACACATCTCTCTTGAGATAGAATCTGGGATATTCTAATCATTTCTGTCTAGTTGAAAGTATAGATTGTTTTAGTTTTCTGAATCTCTTTGCTAGAGGAAAATTAAATTGTGTATTTTAATAAGAACAATTTATTTTCATCACTAAGTAGTTGAAATAAGAGTAAATTGAGAAAAGGCACAATAAGATTTAATGATGAAGAGTAAAATCTCCAGAAATTTTCCTGATTGTATCCCTAAGGAATTAATCATCATTCCATTTAATTTAACAAAGATTAATGGTGTACCTCCTAGCTACAAATACGGGCATTCTTTTTACCTTCATAGTCTAATGTGGAAATGGTGATGCCTATAATAGAAGGATATTCCACATGCTGTGAAAACCATAGAAGAGATGGCTCTATCTCTCCACTAAGACAGGCAGAGAAAGGATATCTTCACAGAAAGCAAGCACAAGAAGTGATGCTAAAGTCAGTGAAGTGGCAAAATCTAGTCTGAATTTTCTCATGTGTACAAATGCAAAAACTCTAAACAAGAGCAAAACATTAGTAAATGAAGTGTAGCAATACATAGAAAAGAAAACATTTAATGATTGAATTGAGATTGTTATAAAGATCAACTCTGATGTAACATTTACAAATCAATAAAGATATTTTAGAAAAAATGAGAAGGACTTCCCTGGTGGTCCAGTGCAAGGGGCGTCGGTTCAATCCCTGGCCTGGGAAGATCCCACGTGCTGTGGAGCAGCTGGACTGATGTGTCCAATTACCGAGGCGGAGCTCTGGAGCACATGCGCCCAGAGCCGGTGCTCTGCAACAACAGAGGCCGCCGCGATGGGAGGCCCACACTGGCAGAAGAGCAAAGATGGATGAAAATGGACAAATGAAAGACCAATAGAAGAGGCCCGCCTACTCCCCTCCCTCCCCACTCCACCCTCACCAAAATAAATAAATAAATAAATCTTTAAGAAAAATGAGAAAAAATTATATGCATCAGTAGATGTAGAAAAATTTAATGAAATTCAACCTTTAATTGTGATTTTCAAAAATTCTTGGAAATAAAAAGGAATGTCTTCAATGTTGGTATGGAGTTTCTCAAAATAAAATTATATGCAAAAGGGAAAAATTATACTTGCTGATAAACTATTTAAACTTTTTGCTCTGAAATCAAGAGTAACTAAAGAATGCCCACTCTTACCACTCATATTTAGCATAATACTGGAGGTCATAGTCATTACAGAAAGGAATAAACACTATCCTTATTTATAGATAATGTGATGCTATGTAGGAAGTCTAAAACAATATGAGCTATTTTAATCAACTAAAATTAGTTTAGTAATTTCATAAGGCTAAGAAACAAAGTCAATATTTTTTTCTATACCATCAAAGGAAACAAACATGAAAATATAACATTAAAGGCACATTATTTACATTTGTTCTTAAAATTGCCAGTATTTCAGAATAAATCCCACTGAAGATGTACAAAATCTCTACACTGAAAATTTTAAAACTTTTCATTAATTTGAAGACTTTTCAGATATTTAAAAATTTCTAAAACATGCTGTGAAAACCATAGAAGAGATGGCTCTATCTCTCCACTAAGACAGGCAGAGAAAGGATATCTTCACAGAAAGCAAGCACAAGAAGTGATGCTAAAGTCAGTGAAGTGGCAAAATCTAGTCTGAATTTTCTCATGTGTACAAATGCAAAAACTCTAAACAAGAGCAAAACATTAGTAAATGAAGTGTAGCAATACATAGAAAAGAAAACATTTAATGATTGAATTGAGATTGTTATAAAGATCAACTCTGATGTAACATTTACAAATCAATAAAGATATTTTAGAAAAAATGAGAAGGACTTCCCTGGTGGTCCAGTGCAAGGGGCGTCGGTTCAATCCCTGGCCTGGGAAGATCCCACGTGCTGTGGAGCAGCTGGACTGATGTGTCCAATTACCGAGGCGGAGCTCTGGAGCACATGCGCCCAGAGCCGGTGCTCTGCAACAACAGAGGCCGCCGCGATGGGAGGCCCACACTGGCAGAAGAGCAAAGATGGATGAAAATGGACAAATGAAAGACCAATAGAAGAGGCCCGCCTACTCCCCTCCCTCCCCACTCCACCCTCACCAAAATAAATAAATAAATAAATCTTTAAGAAAAATGAGAAAAAATTATATGCATCAGTAGATGTAGAAAAATTTAATGAAATTCAACCTTTAATTGTGATTTTCAAAAATTCTTGGAAATAAAAAGGAATGTCTTCAATGTTGGTATGGAGTTTCTCAAAATAAAATTATATGCAAAAGGGAAAAATTATACTTGCTGATAAACTATTTAAACTTTTTGCTCTGAAATCAAGAGTAACTAAAGAATGCCCACTCTTACCACTCATATTTAGCATAATACTGGAGGTCATAGTCATTACAGAAAGGAATAAACACTATCCTTATTTATAGATAATGTGATGCTATGTAGGAAGTCTAAAACAATATGAGCTATTTTAATCAACTAAAATTAGTTTAGTAATTTCATAAGGCTAATAAACAAAGTCAATATTTTTTTCTATACCATCAAAGGAAACAAACATGAAAATATAACATTAAAGGCACATTATTTACATTTGTTCTTAAAATTGCCAGTATTTCAGAATAAATCCCACTGAAGATGTACAAAATCTCTACACTGAAAATTTTAAAACTTTTCATTAATTTGAAGACTTATTATTCAGATATCATTTCTAAACAAATTCGTCTATAAATACAATGCTGACTTAATCAAAAGCCATGGGTATTTAGACAAAACCGGACAATCTTATTCTAAAATTCAATATGGAAATAGAAAGTACTAAAAATATGTGAATACTCATGAAATGAAGCAAAAATATTGGTAGGTATATACCATATCAAAACTCATTATAAATTTATACTAATTGAGAAAAGGTGTGTGGTGAAAGGATAAATCAGCAGATTAAAAGCACTGAATATCGATTCCAGAAATAAATTTACATATATAAATTCAACTGGTTCATAATGAAGGTGACACTACAGTTCAGTGGTAAACTAATAGTCTGTTTAAATTATGTGGGATAATTTGGATCTCCATTAAAATAAGAGCTCTGCTCTTGACCCCCTACATCTTACCATACAAGAAATAGTTGGAGATCAGGAAATGGAAATAAGGAAACTTCTATAAGTAATCAAGAGCATATTTTCATTATCTTGATAAACAGTCAGTCAGTTCAGTCACTCAGTCATGTCCAACTGTGACCCCATGAACTGCCAGATGCCAAGCTTCCCTGTCCTTCACCATCACCTGGAGCTTGCTCAAACTTGTATTCTTTGACTAGGCTAAGCCATCCAACCATCTCCTCATCTGTCATTCCCTTTTTCTTCTGACTTATATTTTCCCCTACATCAAGGTCTTTTCCAATGAGTCATCTCTTCATATCAGGTGCCCAAGGTATTGGAGCTTCAGCATCAGTCCTTACAATAAATGGTCAGGGTTGATTTCTTTTAGGATTGACTGGTTTGATTCTCTTGTGATCCGAGGAACTCTCAAGAATCTTCTCCAACACCACAGTTCAAAGGCATCAATTCTTTGGTGCTCAGCCATCTTTATGGCTCAGCTCTTACAACCATACATGACTACTGGAAAAGTCATAGCTCTGACTCTACATACTTTTGTCTGAAAGGTGATGTCTCTCCTTTTTAATATGCTATCTAGTTTTTCTTCTTTGAATTTCATGGCATGCACAATGATTTTTGAACTCAAGAGAATAACTTGTCTAAAAAATGCTCTACACTGAAAATTTTAAAACTTTTCATTAATTTGAAGACTTATTATTCAGATATCATTTCTAAACAAATTCGTCTATAAATACAATGCTGACTTAATCAAAAGCCATGGGTATTTAGACAAAACCGGACAATCTTATTCTAAAATTCAATATGGAAATAGAAAGTACTAAAAATATGTGAATACTCATGAAATGAAGCAAAAATATTGGTAGGTATATACCATATCAAAACTCATTATAAATTTATACTAATTGAGAAAAGGTGTGTGGTGAAAGGATAAATCAGCAGATTAAAAGCACTGAATATCGATTCCAGAAATAAATTTACATATATAAATTCAACTGGTTCATAATGAAGGTGACACTACAGTTCAGTGGTAAACTAATAGTCTGTTTAAATTATGTGGGATAATTTGGATCTCCATTAAAATAAGAGCTCTGCTCTTGACCCCCTACATCTTACCATACAAGAAATAGTTGGAGATCAGGAAATGGAAATAAGGAAACTTCTATAAGTAATCAAGAGCATATTTTCATTATCTTGATAAACAGTCAGTCAGTTCAGTCACTCAGTCATGTCCAACTGTGACCCCATGAACTGCCACATGCCAAGCTTCCCTGTCCTTCACCATCACCTGGAGCTTGCTCAAACTTGTATTCTTTGACTAGGCTAAGCCATCCAACCATCTCCTCATCTGTCATTCCCTTTTTCTTCTGACTTATATTTTCCCCTACATCAAGGTCTTTTCCAATGAGTCATCTCTTCATATCAGGTGCCCAAGGTATTGGAGCTTCAGCATCAGTCCTTACAATAAATGGTCAGGGTTGATTTCTTTTAGGATTGACTGGTTTGATTCTCTTGTGATCCGAGGAACTCTCAAGAATCTTCTCCAACACCACAGTTCAAAGGCATCAATTCTTTGGTGCTCAGCCATCTTTATGGCTCAGCTCTTACAACCATACATGACTACTGGAAAAGTCATAGCTCTGACTCTACATACTTTTGTCTGAAAGGTGATGTCTCTCCTTTTTAATATGCTATCTAGTTTTTCTTCTTTGAATTTCATGGCTGCAGTCATGGTGCACAATGATTTTTGAACTCAAGAGAATAAAGTCTGTCATTGTTTCCATTGTTTGCCCATATATTTGCTGTGAAGTGATGGTACCAGATACCATGACATTCATTTTTTGAATGTTGAGTTTTAGACCAGCTTTTTCACTCGCATCTTTTCACCTTCATCAAGAAGCTCTTTAGTTCCTCTTCACTTTCTGCCATAAGGGTGGTGCCCTTTACACATCTGAAGTTATTGTTATTTGTCCTGGCAATCTTGATTCCTGTTTGTGCTTCATTCAGTCTGGCATTTTGCATGATGCAATCTGCATATAAGTTAGATAAGCAGGGTCACAATATAATCTTGACATACTCCTTTCCCACTTTGGAACCAGTCCATTGTTCTTTGTCAAGTTCTTACTATTGCTTCCTGACCTGCATACAGGTTTCTCAGGAGGCAGGTAAAGGTGGTCTGGTATTCTCACTTCTTTAAGAATTTTCCACGGTTTGTTGCAATTCACACAGTCAAAGGATTTAGCATAGTCAAACAGAAGTAGATGTTTTATTGGAATTCTCTTGCTTTTTCTATGATCCAGCACATGTTGGTTATTTGATCTCTGGTTCCTCTGCATTTTATAAATCCAAATAGTACATCTGGAAGTTCTCCATTCACACACCATTGAAACCTAGCTTGGAGGATTCTGAGCATCACTTTGCTAGCATGTAAAATGAGTAAGTACAATTTTGTGGTAGTTTGAGCATCCATTAGTATTGCCTTCTTTGGGACTGGAATGAAAACTAACCTCTTCCTCTCCTGAGGCCACTGATGAGTTTTCCAAATTTGCTGGCATATTGAGTGTAACACTTTAACAGCATTGTCTTTTAATATTTGAAATAGCTCAGCTGGAATTCTATCACCTCCACTAGCTTCCAAAGGCCCACTTGACTTCACATTCTAGGATGTCTGGCTCTAGGTCAGTGATCACACCATTGTGGTCATCTAGGTCATTGAAATCTTTTTTGTATAGTTCCGTGCAGTCTCATCCTTTTCTTAATATCTTCTGCCATCTTTAACTCAAAAGAGAAAAAGTTTTTTTTCTTTGAATTTCATGGCTGCAGTCATGGTGCACAATGATTTTTGAACTCAAGAGAATAAAGTCTGTCATTGTTTCCATTGTTTGCCCATATATTTGCTGTGAAGTGATGGTACCAGATACCATGACATTCATTTTTTGAATGTTGAGTTTTAGACCAGCTTTTTCACTCGCATCTTTTCACCTTCATCAAGAAGCTCTTTAGTTCCTCTTCACTTTCTGCCATAAGGGTGGTGCCCTTTACACATCTGAAGTTATTGTTATTTGTCCTGGCAATCTTGATTCCTGTTTGTGCTTCATTCAGTCTGGCATTTTGCATGATGCAATCTGCATATAAGTTAGATAAGCAGGGTCACAATATAATCTTGACATACTCCTTTCCCACTTTGGAACCAGTCCATTGTTCTTTGTCAAGTTCTTACTATTGCTTCCTGACCTGCATACAGGTTTCTCAGGAGGCAGGTAAAGGTGGTCTGGTATTCTCACTTCTTTAAGAATTTTCCACGGTTTGTTGCAATTCACACAGTCAAAGGATTTAGCATAGTCAAACAGAAGTAGATGTTTTATTGGAATTCTCTTGCTTTTTCTATGATCCAGCACATGTTGGTTATTTGATCTCTGGTTCCTCTGCATTTTATAAATCCAAATAGTACATCTGGAAGTTCTCCATTCACACACCATTGAAACCTAGCTTGGAGGATTCTGAGCATCACTTTGCTAGCATGTAAAATGAGTAAGTACAATTTTGTGGTAGTTTGAGCATCCATTAGTATTGCCTTCTTTGGGACTGGAATGAAAACTAACCTCTTCCTCTCCTGAGGCCACTGATGAGTTTTCCAAATTTGCTGGCATATTGAGTGTAACACTTTAACAGCATTGTCTTTTAGTATTTGAAATAGCTCAGCTGGAATTCTATCACCTCCACTAGCTTCCAAAGGCCCACTTGACTTCACATTCTAGGATGTCTGGCTCTAGGTCAGTGATCACACCATTGTGGTCATCTAGGTCATTGAAATCTTTTTTGTATAGTTCCGTGCAGTCTCATCCTTTTCTTAATATCTTCTGCTTCTACCATTTATGTCCTTTATTGTGCCCATCTTTGTATGAAATGTTCTCTTGTCATCTTTAATTTCTTGAGAGATCTTTAATCTTTCCTAGTCTATTGCTTCCCTCACTTTTTTTGCATTGTTCACTTAGGAAGGCTTTCTTATCTCTCCCTGCTATTCTCTGTAACTGCATTCAGATGGTTATAATTTTTCTATTGTCCTTTGCCTTTCACTTCTCTTCTTTTCTCAGCTATTTGTAAGGCCTTCTCAGAAGCCTTTTTGCATTTCTTTTTCTTGGCTGTGGTTTTTTTTTTTTTATTGTCTTTTTTTAAAATTAATTAATTAATTAATTTTTTACATGTATGTTCCCAGGTCATTCATATGCATATCCCTGGACCCTCCCCCCACCCAGTTCCCCCCTTTTGATAACTACCTACTGTACAATGCTATGAACTTCTGTCCATAGTTTTTCAGGCACTCTGTCTATCAGATCTAATCCCTTGAATCTATTTGTCACTTCCACTATATAATCATGAGGGATTTGATTTAGGTCATGCTTGAATGGTCTAGCGTTTTCCCTATTTCTTAAATTTCAGTCTGAATTTTGCAATAAGGAATTTGGAATTTTGCAATAAGTTCATAATCTGAGCCACAGTCAGCTCCTCATCTAGTTTTTGCTGACCACACAGAGTTTCTCCACCTTTGGCTACAAAGAATGTAATTAATCTGATTTCAGTATTGACCATCTGGTGATGTTCATGTGTAGATTCATCTCCCTCCTGTGCTGTTGGAAGAGGGTATTTGATATGACCAGTGCATTCTCTGTTAGTCTTCTCCCTGATTCTTTTGGTACTCCAAGGTCAATCTTGCCTGTTTCTCCAAGTATCTCTTCACTTTCTACTTTTGCATCCTATGTGCAAATGATGAAAAGGACTTTTTTTTTTGGTGAACACAAGGCCTTCTTAAAGATAACAGAAAATAATAACTACACAGTAAAGAATCAAAAATTTGGATCTTATTCCAAAGGCCCACTCAAGGGGATCACACCATTGTGGTCATCTAGGTCATTGAAATCTTTTTTGTATAGTTCCGTGCAGTCTCATCCTTTTCTTAATATCTTCTGCTTCTACCATTTATGTCCTTTATTGTGCCCATCTTTGTATGAAATGTTCTCTTGTCATCTTTAATTTCTTGAGAGATCTTTAATCTTTCCTAGTCTATTGCTTCCCTCACTTTTTTTGCATTGTTCACTTAGGAAGGCTTTCTTATCTCTCCCTGCTATTCTCTGTAACTGCATTCAGATGGTTATAATTTTTCTATTGTCCTTTGCCTTTCACTTCTCTTCTTTTCTCAGCTATTTGTAAGGCCTTCTCAGAAGCCTTTTTGCATTTCTTTTTCTTGGCTGTGGTTTTTTTTTTTTTATTGTCTTTTTTTAAAATTAATTAATTAATTAATTTTTTACATGTATGTTCCCAGGTCATTCATATGCATATCCCTGGACCCTCCCCCCACCCAGTTCCCCCCTTTTGATAACTACCTACTGTACAATGCTATGAACTTCTGTCCATAGTTTTTCAGGCACTCTGTCTATCAGATCTAATCCCTTGAATCTATTTGTCACTTCCACTATATAATCATGAGGGATTTGATTTAGGTCATGCTTGAATGGTCTAGCGTTTTCCCTATTTCTTAAATTTCAGTCTGAATTTTGCAATAAGGAATTTGGAATTTTGCAATAAGTTCATAATCTGAGCCACAGTCAGCTCCTCATCTAGTTTTTGCTGACCACACAGAGTTTCTCCACCTTTGGCTACAAAGAATGTAATTAATCTGATTTCAGTATTGACCATCTGGTGATGTTCATGTGTAGATTCATCTCCCTCCTGTGCTGTTGGAAGAGGGTATTTGATATGACCAGTGCATTCTCTGTTAGTCTTCTCCCTGATTCTTTTGGTACTCCAAGGTCAATCTTGCCTGTTTCTCCAAGTATCTCTTCACTTTCTACTTTTGCATCCTATGTGCAAATGATGAAAAGGACTTTTTTTTTTGGTGAACACAAGGCCTTCTTAAAGATAACAGAAAATAATAACTACACAGTAAAGAATCAAAAATTTGGATCTTATTGAAAGAACTTCTGTTTGGAGAGTGAAAAACAAGCCACAATGTTTATTTAATATATTTATTTTCTCCTGGTGCATATGATTTCTTCTTATTTATTCTGAAATATTTCATTGCTTTTAAATGCTGTATCAGACCTGTATTTCTATAAGAAACCCAATATGACTGTGATATATTATCCTTTATATGGATCATAATATATGATATGCTAATATTTTACTCTCATTTAGATTTTTGCATCTATGCATATGAGTGTTGAAGTGTTTTTCCATTAGTCGTGTCCAAGTCTTTGTGATTCCATAGACTGTAGCTCCCCACGCTCCTCTGTCAATTGGTTTTACAGGCAAGAATACTGGAGTGGGTTGCTATTTCCCTCTCTAATGGAATCTTCCTGACCCGAGGACTGAATTCAGGTCTCTTGTGTTGCAGGCAGCTCCTTCACTGTCTGAGCCACCAAGGAAGTTCTTATTGCACCTAAAGACAGCTACTTTATTTGTTTACATGTTTTAATAGCCGTTTCCCATCACTGTCATGTAATACACTATGGGCAGCAGACATTCTCTCCTATTCACAGAAAAACCTTTAACATCTAGAATATTAACTTGCACGTAGTAGGTATTATATGTGCAATACATATTGATTCAACTTGAAGAAAATAAAAACAACAGTATTCACGTTTTGCCCTTAGCACAGGGCTAAATGAAGATCCCTCCCAAATTCTGATAAGTAAATCTATTTTTGATATATCAACATTCAAGGTTATGTTAACCAAAGTCAGTTATTATGTAAGTCATACCTTTGGCTACAAAGAATGTAATTAATCTGATTTCAGTATTGACCATCTGGTGATGTTCATGTGTAGATTCATCTCCCTCCTGTGCTGTTGGAAGAGGGTATTTGATATGACCAGTGCATTCTCTGTTAGTCTTCTCCCTGATTCTTTTGGTACTCCAAGGTCAATCTTGCCTGTTTCTCCAAGTATCTCTTCACTTTCTACTTTTGCATCCTATGTGCAAATGATGAAAAGGACTTTTTTGGTGAACACAAGGCCTTCTTAAAGATAACAGAAAATAATAACTACACAGTAAAGAATCAAAAATTTGGATCTTATTGAAAGAACTTCTGTTTGGAGAGTGAAAAACAAGCCACAATGTTTATTTAATATATTTATTTTCTCCTGGTGCATATGATTTCTTCTTATTTATTCTGAAATATTTCATTGCTTTTAAATGCTGTATCAGACCTGTATTTCTATAAGAAACCCAATATGACTGTGATATATTATCCTTTATATGGATCATAATATATGATATGCTAATATTTTACTCTCATTTAGATTTTTGCATCTATGCATATGAGTGTTGAAGTGTTTTTCCATTAGTCGTGTCCAAGTCTTTGTGATTCCATAGACTGTAGCTCCCCACGCTCCTCTGTCAATTGGTTTTACAGGCAAGAATACTGGAGTGGGTTGCTATTTCCCTCTCTAATGGAATCTTCCTGACCCGAGGACTGAATTCAGGTCTCTTGTGTTGCAGGCAGCTCCTTCACTGTCTGAGCCACCAAGGAAGTTCTTATTGCACCTAAAGACAGCTACTTTATTTGTTTACATGTTTTAATAGCCGTTTCCCATCACTGTCATGTAATACACTATGGGCAGCAGACATTCTCTCCTATTCACAGAAAAACCTTTAACATCTAGAATATTAACTTGCACGTAGTAGGTATTATATGTGCAATACATATTGATTCAACTTGAAGAAAATAAAAACAACAGTATTCACGTTTTGCCCTTAGCACAGGGCTAAATGAAGATCCCTCCCAAATTCTGATAAGTAAATCTATTTTTGATATATCAACATTCAAGGTTATGTTAACCAAAGTCAGTTATTATGTAAGTCAATTACCAATAAAGAAAGAATACTGGTATATAGATCAGACTTTTTACCATACAGCAAAGAAACAAACTTGCATTTTTTGATACTTTCACTTACTTTATATACCCATGATAAAGCTGGAGTACATTTTCCCATTCCATGACTTCTTTTAAATGCTATCTGTGTGTGTGTGTGTGTGTGTGTGTGTGTGTGTGTATATAAAACCAAGGACTGTTGTCCAGAATCTTTAAATAATTCCTAGAAATCAAATTTGGAAAAAACACTGAAAACTCAACAGAAAAATGGGAAAATAAGATTGAAATAACACTTTAAAAATAAAGATACACAAATGAACAAAACACAATGGCATTCAACCTCATAAATCATCAGAGAAATGCAGATTAAAACTGTATTGATATCTCAGCACATAGCTACCAAACTGATTAAAATCAATATAGTGACAAATGTTGGCAAAGATGTGGAACATCTAGAACCGTCATGCATATATGGTAGGAATGTAAATTAGTATAAGCACATTGGAAACATAAAGCTACAATAATTAAAGCAACATCTTGGGCATATCTATTATATTTGATTATGCATTACCTTATGAATTAGTAATTCTACTCCTATACACACACACACACACACACACACACACACACACACACACACACATATATGTAGGAGTAAAATCAAATACATATGTTTACCAAAACACATTCAAACATATCCATAATAGGTTAATTCTACAGGCTCCAAACTGAAACAACCTAAAAGTTCATCATCAGTAGAATGGACAAAAAAAAAAGCTGTTTTAATTGATACAATCAACTACTACAACACTGATGAAAATGGACAGACTGTACAACACCCACCAAAATATTTTAATATCCCAAACATAATTTTGGTAACAAGAAGTCAAATGCAAGTGAATACAGGATATGATTCTGGTTTTGTACATAAACTGAAAATGGAAATCCCTTCCCAAATTTTTCTGACTAAGTAAATCAATACATATTGATTCAACTTGAAGAAAATAAAACAACAGTATTCACGTTTTGCCCTTAGCACAGGGCTAAATGAAGATCCCTCCCAAATTCTGATAAGTAAATCTATTTTTGATATATCAACATTCAAGGTTATGTTAACCAAAGTCAGTTATTATGTAAGTCAATTACCAATAAAGAAAGAATACTGGTATATAGATCAGACTTTTTACCATACAGCAAAGAAACAAACTTGCATTTTTTGATACTTTCACTTACTTTATATACCCATGATAAAGCTGGAGTACATTTTCCCATTCCATGACTTCTTTTAAATGCTATCTGTGTGTGTGTGTGTGTGTGTGTGTGTGTGTGTATATAAAACCAAGGACTGTTGTCCAGAATCTTTAAATAATTCCTAGAAATCAAATTTGGAAAAAACACTGAAAACTCAACAGAAAAATGGGAAAATAAGATTGAAATAACACTTTAAAAATAAAGATACACAAATGAACAAAACACAATGGCATTCAACCTCATAAATCATCAGAGAAATGCAGATTAAAACTGTATTGATATCTCAGCACATAGCTACCAAACTGATTAAAATCAATATAGTGACAAATGTTGGCAAAGATGTGGAACATCTAGAACCGTCATGCATATATGGTAGGAATGTAAATTAGTATAAGCACATTGGAAACATAAAGCTACAATAATTAAAGCAACATCTTGGGCATATCTATTATATTTGATTATGCATTACCTTATGAATTAGTAATTCTACTCCTACACACACACACACACACACACACATACACACACACACACACACACACATATATGTAGGAGTAAAATCAAATACATATGTTTACCAAAACACATTCAAACATATCCATAATAGGTTAATTCTACAGGCTCCAAACTGAAACAACCTAAAAGTTCATCATCAGTAGAATGGACAAAAAAAAAAGCTGTTTTAATTGATACAATCAACTACTACAACACTGATGAAAATGGACAGACTGTACAACACCCACCAAAATATTTTAATATCCCAAACATAATTTTGGTAACAAGAAGTCAAATGCAAGTGAATACAGGATATGATTCTGGTTATATAAAATTTAAAAACACATACAAATAATTTATGGTATTCTTAGCTGGCATGGTGGTTAACTCTGGGAAGAAGTCTTTGGGAAGAGACAGGATGGAGACAGTGTCTTAATGTGAACGCTCATTTACTTAGTGTATTCACTTTGTAAAAATATACTAAATTTCTCATGTATTCTCTGTTTACTTCTCTGTGTGTATATTATCTTTTGACATGAATTTTACTCACATGAATATTACATACAGAGATATTAGTCTGGGCTTCTGAGAGAAGCAGATAGAAATATTTACATTCAATTATAAAACAAATCTAGTTATAGTCTATTATAGTATGTTGTAGTCAATATTGTAAATAAATAATTATGCTGACATAAAAGGAAAAGGAAGTACTCAGATTAGGGTACTGGAAGAAAGCTTCAAAACACATGCTTTCTTTCAACTAACTAAGGTAGAAGGAAGGGTCTTTCAGAAAATAAACATAGTGAAAATACTGTAAATGGACAATTAAATTTGTGGAACAACCTAAATCCAAATGTTTTGCCCATATTATGGAAGATGGGAGAAGCTAAGAATATGAAAGAAAAGTTTAAGCTTGATTACAGAGGATCATAAATGTTATGCTAAAAATTGTGGATGCTATTTTTAAGTTATTTGTAAACCACTTAGACAAGGTACCAAAATGGAAGAGGATTAGAAAGAACATTTTAGTAGTAACATGAAAACTGGGGTGGCCAATTGAAATACTGGAGCTGAGAGACTTCTCCATTACCGGTGGAGAGCTCTGAGAAAGGTGAAAAAGGTGATGATCATAGGAATGCGGAAAAGCACCACCTCTGAAAATGCTGGTGAAAGTTGGAATGGGGAAAGCAATCTATATGGAAGAGATATGTTGGTAAATTAGTAGTAGCGTGATCAGTTATGAGAAAAGGAGCCCAAGAATATGATTAGTCAAAAAGTTTGAGTGTGATACAATCAACTACTACAACACTGATGAAAATGGACAGACTGTACAACACCCACCAAAATATTTTAATATCCCAAACATAATTTTGGTAACAAGAAGTCAAATGCAAGTGAATACAGGATATGATTCTGGTTATATAAAATTTAAAAACACATACAAATAATTTATGGTATTCTTAGCTGGCATGGTGGTTAACTCTGGGAAGAAGTCTTTGGGAAGAGACAGGATGGAGACAGTGTCTTAATGTGAACGCTCATTTACTTAGTGTATTCACTTTGTAAAATATACTCAATTTCTAATGTATTCTCTGTTTACTTCTCTGTGTGTATATTATCTTTTGACATGAATTTTACTCACATGAATATTACATACAGAGATATTAGTCTGGGCTTCTGAGAGAAGCAGATAGAAATATTTACATTCAATTATAAAACAAATCTAGTTATAGTCTATTATAGTATGTTGTAGTCAATATTGTAAATAAATAATTATGCTGACATAAAAGGAAAAGGAAGTACTCAGATTAGGGTACTGGAAGAAAGCTTCAAAACACATGCTTTCTTTCAACTAACTAAGGTAGAAGGAAGGGTCTTTCAGAAAATAAACATAGTGAAAATACTGTAAATGGACAATTAAATTTGTGGAACAACCTAAATCCAAATGTTTTGCCCATATTATGGAAGATGGGAGAAGCTAAGAATATGAAAGAAAAGTTTAAGCTTGATTACAGAGGATCATAAATGTTATGCTAAAAATTGTGGATGCTATTTTTAAGTTATTTGTAAACCACTTAGACAAGGTACCAAAATGGAAGAGGATTAGAAAGAACATTTTAGTAGTAACATGAAAACTGGGGTGGCCAATTGAAATACTGGAGCTGAGAGACTTCTCCATTACCGGTGGAGAGCTCTGAGAAAGGTGAAAAAGGTGATGATCATAGGAATGCGGAAAAGCACCACCTCTGAAAATGCTGGTGAAAGTTGGAATGGGGAAAGCAATCTATATGGAAGAGATATGTTGGTAAATTAGTAGTAGCGTGATCAGTTATGAGAAAAGGAGCCCAAGAATATGATTAGTCAAAAAAAGTTTGAGTGTGATATAATACTCACTCAGTATGGTAGACAGAATAGTGTTCTGAAACTATCCATTTCTAATCCCCAGAACCTCTGAATATGTTAACTTATATGGCAAACAAGACTTTGTAAATGTGGTTAAATTAAAGATCTTGACATGGAAAGAGATTACCTTGGATTATCTGGGTTGGCCACATAATCACAAGGAGTCTTATAAGACCCACAGCAGGATCAAAGTGAAGAAAATGAGATATGACAATAAAACCAACTATTTTGAAGTAATACACTTTAAGATAGAGGGAATGGCCGTTCATCAAGACATGCCTGAAGCCTTTAGAAGCTGGAAATGGTAAAGAAATAGATTCACCCGATTCTACTCTGAAGTATCCAGATGGAATGTTACACTGCCTACAATTTAGTTTTAGATTTTTGACCTCCAGCCTTAATAAAATTTTGTTGTTTTAAGCCACTGTTGTTAGGGCAATATGGTACAGCAGTAAAATGAAACTAATACAGATTTTGGTACTTAGAACTGGGGTGTAGTTGTAACAAATATCTAAAAACTAGGAAGTGGCTTTCAAATTGTATAATGTAATAGTTAGAGGCTGGAAGAATTTTCAGCATGAAAAAAATTTTAGGTTTCTTTAAACAAATTATTAGTAAGGTTATGGATGTTAAAATTGTTGTCATACAAGACTCAAAAAGAAATTAGAAGCATGATAAGGAAAATCTATATTGTCTTTGAGAAAACTTAACTCATAATAAGCAGAATATTGGTATTGACAGGACATTATATCTGAAATGAGGAATGCTGGTGAGGATTCAAAGATAAATAAGGGATATGTTATTGAAAACTGGAGGAAAATTGATCCTTTTATATACTGGTATAAGCTCAGCTGAGTTGTGTTCTACAGATTTATGGAAAGCAGATGAACTGCTATGTGTACATGTAATATACTCATGTGGTAAATGATGAGCCTAGATATTTAGCTGGGGAAATTTCCAAGCAATAGATTGGCATTCCAAGCAATACGTATAACCTGATTTCTTCTTGCCATTTATAGTAAAATGCAAGAAGAAAGATAAATTCAGGAAAGAACTGTTAAGCCAAAAGAAGCCAGGATTTGATGATGTGAGAAATTTCCATTCTATTGAGACTGCAAAAGGTGATAAAATAATTAATTATAGTATTCAGTCAGGAAAGTTTGTTCTGAAGAGATTTCAAAGTGTGTGGATTGACAACTTTTGCTAGTACTTTGAAAGGATTAGTATAGTCTGTGTGTTCAGTTACACAGACAGCTCTTTGAAGAAGTAATTAGCATGTGTCTCATGGATCCTCTCAGTTATCTCAACAGAATCCAGAAACAGAGATAGGATTGTCCATGAGAGAGCAGTGGATTATCTTTATGTCCGATAGAATCATGCCTTATACCATACATGGGAGATCCACACATTTTTAAGGGCATCATACAAACAAAAATATCACCAGCTTAAACTGAAGGGAAAGAGGAAGGACAAAGCCTCCTGGACTCTCAAAATCCCACAAAAAAGAAACAGTATGATAAAACTGCTCTATTGTAAACATTTGGTATGCTCAAGAAAAATTAAGAATGTCTCTGAGGGTGAAGCTTCAGACTCAGAGAATAGAAACAAGGTCCTAAAGAGGAACCAAGAACCACACAGGATTATTCCCAGGCCTTGAATCATGACATTTTCCCAGTAGGTTTCTTTAACAAATTATTAGTAAGGTTATGGATGTTAAAATTGTTGTCATACAAGATTCAAAAAGAAATTAGAAGCATGATAAGGAAAATCTATATTGTCTTTGAGAAAACTTAACTCATAATAAGCAGAATATTGGTATTGACAGGACATTATATCTGAAATGAGGAATGCTGGTGAGGATTCAAAGATAAATAAGGGATATGTTATTGAAAACTGGAGGAAAATTGATCCTTTTATATACTGGTATAAGCTCAGCTGAGTTGTGTTCTACAGATTTATGGAAAGCAGATGAACTGCTATGTGTACATGTAATATACTCATGTGGTAAATGATGAGCCTAGATATTTAGCTGGGGAAATTTCCAAGCAATAGATTGGCATTCCAAGCAATACGTATAACCTGATTTCTTCTTGCCATTTATAGTAAAATGCAAGAAGAAAGATAAATTCAGGAAAGAACTGTTAAGCCAAAAGAAGCCAGGATTTGATGATGTGAGAAATTTCCATTCTATTGAGACTGCAAAAGGTGATAAAATAATTAATTATAGTATTCAGTCAGGAAAGTTTGTTCTGAAGAGATTTCAAAGTGTGTGGATTGACAACTTTTGCTAGTACTTTGAAAGGATTAGTATAGTCTGTGTGTTCAGTTACACAGACAGCTCTTTGAAGAAGTAATTAGCATGTGTCTCATGGATCCTCTCAGTTATCTCAACAGAATCCAGAAACAGAGATAGGATTGTCCATGAGAGAGCAGTGGATTATCTTTATGTCCGATAGAATCATGCCTTATACCATACATGGGAGATCCACACATTTTTAAGGGCATCATACAAACAAAAATATCACCAGCTTAAACTGAAGGGAAAGAGGAAGGACAAAGCCTCCTGGACTCTCAAAATCCCACAAAAAAGAAACAGTATGATAAAACTGCTCTATTGTAAACATTTGGTATGCTCAAGAAAAATTAAGAATGTCTCTGAGGGTGAAGCTTCAGACTCAGAGAATAGAAACAAGGTCCTAAAGAGGAACCAAGAACCACACAGGATTATTCCCAGGCCTTGAATCATGACATTTTCCCAGTAGGATTTTCTTTTCTCTTTTTGGTCTCTTTTATTGGTTTTTCATTTTTTTATTTATTTTCATCCCTCTTTATTCTTTGGCTTGTGTGGGCCTCCCATCACGGTGGCCTCTGTTGTTGCAGAGCACTGGCTCTGGGTGCATGAGCTCCAGAGCTCCAGCTCAGCAACTGGACACATCAGTCTAGCTGCTCCACAGCACGTGGGATCTTCCCAGGCTAGGGATCAAACCGGTGCCCCTTCCACTGCAAGACTGTGACTTTACCCACTGTACCACTAGGGAATCCCCCAGTAGGATTTTGAATTTTGATTTGATAATGTACTGGACTGAGACTTTGGAAGATATATTTTGTATGTGGAATAGACATAATTCTTGAGGAGCTAGAGGGTAGATTAGAGTGGAAGAATAACAAATTTTCCTGATACATTCTATCACAATCTCCAAAACTTGTGTGAATGTTACCTTACTTGGCAAATGGATTTGGCAGGTATGAGTAAGTTAAGGATCCTAAAATATCGGAAATATCTGAGTGGGCCATTGAAAATATAAGAGCCCTTATAAAAGAAAGGTGACAGGGACAAAGTAAGAAGAAGGAGATATGGTGAGGAAATAAGTGATTGGAATGATGAATTTTTAGGGTAGAAGACAAAGATCTGAACCAAGGAAGACGAACAATTTCTGGAAGGTGGAAAGAAAGAATCTCCTCTGAATTGTTCAGAGAGAATGTAGCTAACATTTTATTTTCACTTCTGATTTCCCAAACTATTAGAATAAATTTGTGCTCTTTTAAGTCACTAAATTTGTGGAAATTTTTGCAGCAAAAAATAGAAAAGCAATATATTAATTTAATTTTATAAATATATAATTGTGGAGCAACTAATATATCTCAGACACTGAGGGCGATGCTAGGCATATAGTAGCAAATAAGATAGACACAGTAGATGACAGTTTTAGAATTTTATGGTATGTTGTAATCTGACCAGAAACAATGCAAGAGAAGGATGTTTTATTTTTGCATCATGTTGGGTTTCATATGACTTTTCAATCTCTACATGAAAATATTTAGAAATAATACCTATTATATTGGTCATTGTTCTAAACATTTTTATTTATTAACTCATTTATTTCCTATAATAAATCCATTAATTATAAATAATAATGTGAAGATGCTACAAATGAGGAAATTTTTGTGAATGAGGAAACTGTGCTATGTATATACAAAGCAACCTGTCCAAGATAACAAAACTGGTAAGTGGCAGAATTGATATTCAAATAGGTCAAGCAAGTCTGGTTCAGAATCTCGAGCTTGAAAAATTGTTAGCAAATATAGAAGTTGAATCTATATTTTTACATGCATAAAATTTAAAAATTACTTTATATTAATATTACCACTAGGGAATCCCCCAGTAGGATTTTGAATTTTGATTTGATAATGTACTGGACTGAGACTTTGGAAGATATATTTTGTATGTGGAATAGACATAATTCTTGAGGAGCTAGAGGGTAGATTAGAGTGGAAGAATAACAAATTTTCCTGATACATTCTATCACAATCTCCAAAACTTGTGTGAATGTTACCTTACTTGGCAAATGGATTTGGCAGGTATGAGTAAGTTAAGGATCCTAAAATATCGGAAATATCTGAGTGGGCCATTGAAAATATAAGAGCCCTTATAAAAGAAAGGTGACAGGGACAAAGTAAGAAGAAGGAGATATGGTGAGGAAATAAGTGATTGGAATGATGAATTTTAGGGTAGAAGACAAAGATCTGAACCAAGGAAGACGAACAATTTCTGGAAGGTGGAAAGAAAGAATCTCCTCTGAATTGTTCAGAGAGAATGTAGCTAACATTTTATTTTCACTTCTGATTTCCCAAACTATTAGAATAAATTTGTGCTCTTTTAAGTCACTAAATTTGTGGAAATTTTTGCAGCAAAAAATAGAAAAGCAATATATTAATTTAATTTTATAAATATATAATTGTGGAGCAACTAATATATCTCAGACACTGAGGGCGATGCTAGGCATATAGTAGCAAATAAGATAGACACAGTAGATGACAGTTTTAGAATTTTATGGTATGTTGTAATCTGACCAGAAACAATGCAAGAGAAGGATGTTTTATTTTTGCATCATGTTGGGTTTCATATGACTTTTCAATCTCTACATGAAAATATTTAGAAATAATACCTATTATATTGGTCATTGTTCTAAACATTTTTATTTATTAACTCATTTATTTCCTATAATAAATCCATTAATTATAAATAATAATGTGAAGATGCTACAAATGAGGAAATTTTTGTGAATGAGGAAACTGTGCTATGTATATACAAAGCAACCTGTCCAAGATAACAAAACTGGTAAGTGGCAGAATTGATATTCAAATAGGTCAAGCAAGTCTGGTTCAGAATCTCGAGCTTGAAAAATTTTTAGCAAATATAGAATTTGAATCTATATTTTTACATGCATAAAATTTAAAAATTACTTTATATTAATATTAAAACATTCTTATGGCAAGGAAAATAGGAAATAATGACCTATAAACCACAAAGTGGAGATTTCAAGAAAAAAGTAATAATTAACAGGGTCAAATATTAAATAATTAATGTCAAGTATTATGCAGATTAAGCAGAAATGGCTTGAGTGTTATTTTCATAAACTTTTCTTATTGCCATTTTTAAGCTTATGTTCATTAATCACTATTTCTCAGTAACATGTCAGGTCTTTGCATGTATTTTCCAGCAGCTTATTTGTTTCATCTGTTTCAGTGTATATGGACAGCTACCACTAACCCATTGAAGTGATGATCAGCAACTCATATAAAGATATATTGGCTTATGTTTCTGTGATGTCCTCAGGGATATATATTTCTTCTACTATCATTGGAATTTCCCAAGATACCTCGTCAATGTTCTGCATGGAATGAGTTCTTATTAGATATATATTGAATTATTACACAACTTTCTATTACCACTCACTGCCAGTTTTGTTAAGCTAGAAGCAGCATTTAGAGGGACTGAGTTCTAGATACATTTATCCTCTTGATGTAGACACATATTTTCATGAAAACCTTGTTTAAAAAAACACTTTAGATTCACATAATATCTATTAGTAAATAAAACTTCAAGATTAAGATAATAACTACTTCATTATCTTCTTTTACCATCTATATCTTGTTGTTCAAGTATATTCTCAACAAGGTTTTGCTAGATGGAGGAATGAGGCATAGAAATATATTAACTATTATTGTCTTAATTTGAATAATGAACAATTATTTGGATCTATGATTACAAATTGGAAACAAACTTCAACTTTTATGAACATTATTTGTTATATACCAGTTGTATAACATCATTTACTTCCTATGTCACCACACGTGTTTCCTATAAGCTTTCCAATCATATCAATAACTCTCTCACTAATAGTTTATAATTACCAGTGACTGTTCTTTACGCAGTCCTTCCATGGCACTCCTCCAAATAGCCACAGAGAAGAGTGAACCTAATTACTGTCAAAGACTATTTTTTGACACATTTGAATAGAACTGACTATCCATCTACTTTTAGAAAGCCTATTTTAGAACCTATAGAATATATTCTGTCATATTATCCCTCAATTCTTGTCTGTGTTCCTCACTAAAATAAAAGCTTCATGAACAATCACATCTATTAGTGCTTAGAGTACTTGCACAAAGTGTAAGTACTAGGTATATGAAAGAAAGAAAGTTAACTTCAATGAAGTACATATCTGGTGTCCTAAATTTTATAATAATAAAGAATCAGGATCACCTGATCCAGGTGGGAACATGGGTAGCTAAGCTATTGGAAACTTATACCATAAGTTCCTCCAGAAAACAGAAAATTCAAAACATAATTTTATTTTTCTTTATATCAAGGTAGTTTTCCTCTATGAAAAAAAGTTCCACAGAAATATCTCCTTCTGTTTCATTAACTCTGGTAAAACTTTTGACGGTGTGGATCACAACAAACTGTGGAAAATTCTGAAAGAGATGGGAATACCAGACCACGTTATTTGCCTCCTGAGAAACCTGTATGCAGTGCAAGAAGCAGCAGTTAGAAACTAATTTGGAACAACGCACTGGTTCAATATTGGGTAGGAAGTACATCAAGACTGTATATTGTCACCCTGCTTATTCAACTTCTATGCATAGTACATCATGCAATATGCCAAGCTGGATGAATCACAAGCTAGAATCAAGATTGCTGGCAGAACTAGCAACAACCTGAGACATGTAGATGATAACACTCTAAAGGAAGAAAACAAAGAGGATGAAGGTGAAAGGGAGGGTCAAGATTGACAACTTTTATTATTTTTCTCAACAAGGTTTTGCTAGATGGAGGAATGAGGCATAGAAATATATTAACTATTATTGTCTTAATTTGAATAATGAACAATTATTTGGATCTATGATTACAAATTGGAAACAAACTTCAACTTTTATGAACATTATTTGTTATATACCAGTTGTATAACATCATTTACTTCCTATGTCACCACACGTGTTTCCTATAAGCTTTCCAATCATATCAATAACTCTCTCACTAATAGTTTATAATTACCAGTGACTGTTCTTTACGCAGTCCTTCCATGGCACTCCTCCAAATAGCCACAGAGAAGAGTGAACCTAATTACTGTCAAAGACTATTTTTTGACACATTTGAATAGAACTGACTATCCATCTACTTTTAGAAAGCCTATTTTAGAACCTATAGAATATATTCTGTCATATTATCCCTCAATTCTTGTCTGTGTTCCTCACTAAAATAAAAGCTTCATGAACAATCACATCTATTAGTGCTTAGAGTACTTGCACAAAGTGTAAGTACTAGGTATATGAAAGAAAGAAAGTTAACTTCAATGAAGTACATATCTGGTGTCCTAAATTTTATAATAATAAAGAATCAGGATCACCTGATCCAGGTGGGAACATGGGTAGCTAAGCTATTGGAAACTTATACCATAAGTTCCTCCAGAAAACAGAAAATTCAAAACATAATTTTATTTTTCTTTATATCAAGGTAGTTTTCCTCTATGAAAAAAAGTTCCACAGAAATATCTCCTTCTGTTTCATTAACTCTGGTAAAACTTTTGACGGTGTGGATCACAACAAACTGTGGAAAATTCTGAAAGAGATGGGAATACCAGACCACGTTATTTGCCTCCTGAGAAACCTGTATGCAGTGCAAGAAGCAGCAGTTAGAAACTAATTTGGAACAACGCACTGGTTCAATATTGGGTAGGAAGTACATCAAGACTGTATATTGTCACCCTGCTTATTCAACTTCTATGCATAGTACATCATGCAATATGCCAAGCTGGATGAATCACAAGCTAGAATCAAGATTGCTGGCAGAACTAGCAACAACCTGAGACATGTAGATGATAACACTCTAAAGGAAGAAAACAAAGAGGATGAAGGTGAAAGGGGAGGGTGAAAAAGTTGACCTAAAATTCAACATTCAGAAATGAAGACCATGGCATTGTAACCCATCATCTCATGGCAAATAGATGGGAAAAGAAGTGGAAACAATAACAGAGTTTCTTTACTTAGGCTCCAAATTCACTGTGAACTATGACTGCAGTCACAGAATTAAGCAATACTTGCTCCTTGGAAGAAAAACTATGATAAACCTAGACAGTGTATTGAAAAGCAGAGACATCATTTTGCCAACAAAGTTTCGAATGGTCAAGGACATGGTTTTTCCAGTAGTCATGCATGGCTGTGAGAACAGGACCATAAAGAAATCTGAGCCCAGAAGAATCGATGCTTTTGAATTGTGGTGCTGGAGAAGACTCTTGGGAGTTCCATGGAAAGCAAGAAAATCAAACCAATCAATCCTAAAGGAAAGCAACCCTGATTATTCATTAGAAGGACTCATACTGGAGCTAAAGTTTCAATACTTTTGCTACTTGATGAAGTCAACTCATTGGAAAAGATTCTGATGCTGGGGAAGTTTGAGAGCAGAAGGAGAAGGAGATGACAGAGCATGAGATGGTTGGGTGGCATCACTGACTCAATGGACATTAGTTTGAACAAACTTCAGGAGATAGTGAAGGACAAGGCAATTTGGCATGCTGTGGTCCGTGGGGTCACAAAGAGTCGGACACGAACATGACTTAGCGACTGAACAACAAATCAAGGTAGTTACAAGCTGAAATTCCACTTCCTTCTCTCTCATACGGTATTATCTTACAATCATTTCCCTAAGTAGTCTTAAAAGTTAGGAACCAAAGGATTTTAAAAATGAATGATCACCTTTGCACACACTGTATTTGCATTCGTATTTGTGAACCTCTTAAATGACCTAAGTATTGCACAATTCAGGTGGGCTTTCTAAAGCTTTTTGAAACATAACATAAAGATAGCATGCTATTTAGTGTTCATGGAACTAAAGGAGACAGTTTGGGAAACAAATGTTGATACTCTTTTTTTTTTTTCCACCTATAGCTCCTGTTTCTATATCTAAAGCTATTTAAGTAAGCATCTATAAATGGTTTTTATGACAGGAAGAGAATGTGGAGAATTTCATTTACATGTTTACTCTTCATACACTGCTGTGCTGGTAATGGCAAATGCAGTTTATTCAAATAGTTGTCTTTGAACACATATGTGAGGTCAAAGACTATCCAGGTGGTTCTGAGCACTTTAGCAGACACAAATATACAAAAAATGAGGATTGGAGCTGAATTCCTGTAATACCCTTGGGCTATGTAATGTTAAATTATACCTAAAAATTCAATCTATTCAGCTCAGCAGGCTGAAGTAGCTCATCAATGTGATAATTATAACTAAATATGAACAGGAAAGGAATTAGGAGAACAGTACTGCTGTGTATGCTGCTCTATAGACAGGCTGAAATGAATTCTATTAATACATACTTAAAATACTTAGTGCACATTTTACATTGGAAAGGATTAGATTTTTGGAGTAACAATTTGGATACTATTGTTAGAAACCAAAATTCATACTGAGGGCAGAAGACTCTTGGGAGTTCCAGGAAAAATCCAATCAATCCTAAAGGAAAGCAACCCTGATTATTCATTAGAAGGACTCATACTGGAGCTGAAGTTTCAATACTTTTGCTACTTGATGAAGTCAACTCATTGGAAAAGATTCTGATGCTGGGGAAGTTTGAGAGCAGAAGGAGAAGGAGATGACAGAGCATGAGATGGTTGGGTGGCATCACTGACTCAATGGACATTAGTTTGAACAAACTTCAGGAGATAGTGAAGGACAAGGCAATTTGGCATGCTGTGGTCCGTGGGGTCACAAAGAGTCGGACACGAACATGACTTAGCGACTGAACAACAAATCAAGGTAGTTACAAGCTGAAATTCCACTTCCTTCTCTCTCATACGGTATTATCTTACAATCATTTCCCTAAGTAGTCTTAAAAGTTAGGAACCAAAGGATTTTAAAAATGAATGATCACCTTTGCACACACTGTATTTGCATTCGTATTTGTGAACCTCTTAAATGACCTAAGTATTGCACAATTCAGGTGGGCTTTCTAAAGCTTTTTGAAACATAACATAAAGATAGCATGCTATTTAGTGTTCATGGAACTAAAGGAGACAGTTTGGGAAACAAATGTTGATACTCTTTTTTTTTTTTCCACCTATAGCTCCTGTTTCTATATCTAAAGCTATTTAAGTAAGCATCTATAAATGGTTTTTATGACAGGAAGAGAATGTGGAGAATTTCATTTACATGTTTACTCTTCATACACTGCTGTGCTGGTAATGGCAAATGCAGTTTATTCAAATAGTTGTCTTTGAACACATATGTGAGGTCAAAGACTATCCAGGTGGTTCTGAGCACTTTAGCAGACACAAATATACAAAAAATGAGGATTGGAGCTGAATTCCTGTAATACCCTTGGGCTATGTAATGTTAAATTATACCTAAAAATTCAATCTATTCAGCTCAGCAGGCTGAAGTAGCTCATCAATGTGATAATTATAACTAAATATGAACAGGAAAGGAATTAGGAGAACAGTACTGCTGTGTATGCTGCTCTATAGACAGGCTGAAATGAATTCTATTAATACATACTTAAAATACTTAGTGCACATTTTACATTGGAAAGGATTAGATTTTTGGAGTAACAATTTGGATACTATTGTTAGAAACCAAAATGTGCTGAATGTGATCAATAACTAGAAATTTATTTTTAGCTAATATGTTTTAAAAGTCCATAATCACATACCTAGTATTGGTCTTTGCCCGTTTAATAGATTCTATTTTAAAGAATGAAAATCATCATAATGTCTAGTCCAATATTTTTAATATTTTGTGTGTATGTGTACTTAATTACTTTACCTAATTTATCCATTTTTAATTGAAAGCTTTATTCGGAATATTCTAAGTTACTTGATTCATTTTCCTGAAAAATATTCTCCAAGTTCATACCAGACCTTCATGCATTCACGCTCATTCATGTTCAATTCTTAGTAACCCCTTTTCCAAGCAGAACCTGAAACAGGTTGCCATTTCCTACTCCAGGGGACCTTTCTGACCCTGAGATTAAGCCTGTGTCCCTTGCATCTCCTGCATTGACAGGTAGATTCTTAACCACTAGTGCCACCTACAAAGCCCAGAGCACCAGGGAAGCCTCTATATTAGACCTTAGGTGAATGCAAACATGTCATATGCATTGATTAGCTCCTGTTATGCCATTACATGAATATCTTTAGAATCCTCAGGCTTGCAATCTCTAGGATCCTAAATATGGAGTACTAGGATGGGTGAGTAACAGACTGAATTCTATACTAAAATTCTGTATATTGAATTTATTCTTCCATTGTATCACACATTCAAATCAGGCATAGTTTCTAATATTCATCTTTTGGTTTTATGACTATTTTTGTTTACTCTTCACACACTGCTGTGCTGGTAATGGCAAATGCAGTTTATTCAAATAGTTGGCTTTGNACACATATGTGAGGTCAATGACTATCCAGGTGGTTCTGAGCACTTTCGCAGACACAAATATACAAAAAATGAGGATTGGAGCTGAATTCCTGTAATACCCTTGGGCTATGTAATGTTAAATTATACCTAAAAATTCAATCTATTCAGCTCAGCAGGCTGAAGTAGCTCATCAATGTGATAATTATAACTAAATATGAACAGGAAAGGAATTAGGAGAACAGTACTGCTGTGTATGCTGCTCTATAGACAGGCTGAAATGAATTCTATTAATACATACTTAAAATACTTAGTGCACATTTTACATTGGAAAGGATTAGATTTTTGGAGTAACAATTTGGATACTATTGTTAGAAACCAAAATGTGCTGAATGTGATCAATAACTAGAAATTTATTTTTAGCTAATATGTTTTAAAAGTCCATAATCACATACCTAGTATTGGTCTTTGCCCGTTTAATAGATTCTATTTTAAAGAATGAAAATCATCATAATGTCTAGTCCAATATTTTTAATATTTTGTGTGTATGTGTACTTAATTACTTTACCTAATTTATCCATTTTTAATTGAAAGCTTTATTCGGAATATTCTAAGTTACTTGATTCATTTTCCTGAAAAATATTCTCCAAGTTCATACCAGACCTTCATGCATTCACGCTCATTCATGTTCAATTCTTAGTAACCCCTTTTCCAAGCAGAACCTGAAACAGGTTGCCATTTCCTACTCCAGGGGACCTTTCTGACCCTGAGATTAAGCCTGTGTCCCTTGCATCTCCTGCATTGACAGGTAGATTCTTAACCACTAGTGCCACCTACAAAGCCCAGAGCACCAGGGAAGCCTCTATATTAGACCTTAGGTGAATGCAAACATGTCATATGCATTGATTAGCTCCTGTTATGCCATTACATGAATATCTTTAGAATCCTCAGGCTTGCAATCTCTAGGATCCTAAATATGGAGTACTAGGATGGGTGAGTAACAGACTGAATTCTATACTAAAATTCTGTATATTGAATTTATTCTTCCATTGTATCACACATTCAAATCAGGCATAGTTTCTAAAATAACTGTAGTAACCCCCAGCAATTCAAACTGAAGTAAAATCCAAGATAGTGTTGTCTGTTCTCTACTTTTCTCTGAATTTATTTTTATTGTCTAACATTTACTTGTTCAGTAAGGTAGTGGCTTTTGCAGTTTACTAAACTTGGATTCAAATTCCAACTCTTCTTCTTGCCAGCTTTATGAACCTGACACTTGAACTTCCTGTCTTAGCTGCAAAATGAGATAACAATACCTTCCTCACAATGCTGTCTTAATAAAGTAACATAAGTAAATTTTATAAAATAATAGCAATAAGTCCAGCAATTCAAACTGAAGTAAAATGCTAAATAGTGTTCTGGCACAAAGTAGGCACTTAGTAATTGTTTATATGATTCCATTCAATTTTATTTTTAATAATTCTTAATTGAGGTATCTCATGTATATTTACATTACTTACATTATGAAACTAATATTGTTGGATTCTAGAGATGGTGATGTGAATTTGTAATAATATTTGATCCTAATCATAGTAAGGTATAACTCTTCCAAGCAGAAAATGTAAGGTATCAAACAGTAAAGTGATAAATTACATGGTACAGCTGTTTTTGGCCTCATGTACTTATTCTCTGCCTAATATCAATAAGAATTTGAGGTAACTAACCCCAACTTACAGCACTATACATGTATACAAAAAATATAGTTTTATATAGACAAAAGACAGCAACAAGTAAAAAACAATAAACTAAAAAGACAAGATGAGATGTTTGATAAAAGGAGTTGATGGAGAAAGAATCCAAAAAAAAATGACCAACCTTACGGGAAGCCCCAGATGCAGGTAGATTCTTAACCACTAGTGCCACCTACAAAGCCCAGAGCACCAGGAAGCCTCTAGATTAGACCGTAGGTGAATGCAAACATGTCATATGCATTGATTAGCTCCTGTTATGCCATTACATGAATATCTTTAGAATCCTCAGGCTTGCAATCTCTAGGATCCTAAATATGGAGTACTAGGATGGGTGAGTAACAGACTGAATTCTATACTAAAATTCTGTATATTGAATTTATTCTTCCATTGTATCACACATTCAAATCAGGCATAGTTTCTAAAATAACTGTAGTAACCCCCAGCAATTCAAACTGAAGTAAAATCCAAGATAGTGTTGTCTGTTCTCTACTTTTCTCTGAATTTATTTTTATTGTCTAACATTTACTTGTTCAGTAAGGTAGTGGCTTTTGCAGTTTACTAAACTTGGATTCAAATTCCAACTCTTCTTCTTGCCAGCTTTATGAACCTGACACTTGAACTTCCTGTCTTAGCTGCAAAATGAGATAACAATACCTTCCTCACAATGCTGTCTTAATAAAGTAACATAAGTAAATTTTATAAAATAATAGCAATAAGTCCAGCAATTCAAACTGAAGTAAAATGCTAAATAGTGTTCTGGCACAAAGTAGGCACTTAGTAATTGTTTATATGATTCCATTCAATTTTATTTTTAATAATTCTTAATTGAGGTATCTCATGTATATTTACATTACTTACATTATGAAACTAATATTGTTGGATTCTAGAGATGGTGATGTGAATTTGTAATAATATTTGATCCTAATCATAGTAAGGTATAACTCTTCCAAGCAGAAAATGTAAGGTATCAAACAGTAAAGTGATAAATTACATGGTACAGCTGTTTTTGGCCTCATGTACTTATTCTCTGCCTAATATCAATAAGAATTTGAGGTAACTAACCCCAACTTACAGCACTATACATGTATACAAAAAATATAGTTTTATATAGACAAAAGACAGCAACAAGTAAAAAACAATAAACTAAAAAGACAAGATGAGATGTTTGATAAAAGGAGTTGATGGAGAAAGAATCAGCCAGAGAAAGAAAAGGACAGCGCCCTGAGGAATCCACACTTGGTGCAACAGGATTTTCAGCACTTTACTTTTCCAAGCAGCTTTGCTACATTTTGTCTTCCCTTGACTTGGGTGCGACTTGGTGGTCACTTCCATTGCCTGCATCATCTCTGCTTTTTATAGCGTAGTCTCCAGCTACATTCTGTAGTACAGCATAGTCCAAACACCACTGGATGCTCTTTTATTAAGTAGTTCTGACTCAGATGGTAAAGAATCCACCAGCAATGCAGGAGGCCCAGGTTCAATCCTTGGGTCATGAATATCCCCTGGAAAAGGGAATGACAACCCACTCCAGTATTCTTTCCAGAGACGCCTGGTGGGTTATAGCCCATGGGGGGTCACAAAGACACCACTGAACAACTAACAGTTTCACTTTGGTACAAGTCACAACTGATTTTTAAGATAAGTATGTGGTAATACAGATAAAAAGATAGAAAGAATACATGTAGAGAGATATATAGATAAATAGATAATAGAGTATATGTTTCCTATTTTATAAATTTTGCTATAGCAAAAAATAGTCATTTCTTATGTGAATTATAAATGAGAAATATTGTAACTGTATTTAATACTCATAGATATTAAATATTTCAAAAATTTGATGATTTCAAAGATTTATCTGATATTAGAACATAAGAAATTGGAGGAATTCCAAAGAAATGAATGAAGACTTAATAACAAAATCCAATTATAGTTTACAGAAATCTTAGAAAAGTCTTCTCCAGATATATAAAAGTGTTCAATGAACCAAACGGAAGAACACAGAACTGACTTGTTTATTATTTCACTTTCAGTAACAGTCAAGACTAAAGAAGCATCATTCATTCATTTTTTCCTTTGTTTGAATGAATATTTCAAATGAAAACTTGAGTTAAACATGAACAAGTTTTCTGATTCCTTTGATTTAGAATGAGCAGTGGTAAATATATTAGCAATAGAAGGTGCTAGGTAAAGTGAAAATATTTTTACATTTTCGCCATTCAGTATTTTAATTAATTTTCAGTTAACAAGAGAGCACATAACTTTGGATGAATGGACATGAATACAGTTTCAGAGGCATTAGGCAATACAGCAAATCACATAACATAGGCATGTACAGAAAATATAGATATATTTGCTTAAATTGTTGAAAAAAGAGATTGGTGATTGTACTGTACTGTAATTTTTGGTACTAAAAATTATTGGATGCTATCCTTGAAAGAGCCCAAAGGAAAGGATTTCTGACAAGTATTTATAGGGACAACACTACCAAGGTGATGTTTCAGTAAAGAAAACAGAGTCATGATTCTAAAACATGACAGAATTGAGCTTATCCATGAAACTGACACAGACTCACAGACCTAGAGAAGAGACCTGTGGCTCCTGAAGAGGGTTTAGGGGAGAGTGTTGGATTGGGAGTTTGGAATCAACAAGCGAAAACTCTTATGTAGAAAATCAATAGACAACAAGGTCTTACTGTATAGCACAAGGAACTCTTTTCAATGTCCTGTAAAAAGTACACTAGGAAAGACTATGAAAAAGAATCTATGTATAACTGAATCATTTTGCTATATCACAGAAACTATCACAACTTTATAAATCAACTATACTTCAGTAAAAAAACTTTGAAAAAGAAATCAGAATTTATATCTAAGAGGAGAGGAAGCAGCATTCCCAAGGGATAGTAGGCACGACAGTGAGGGAAGGAAAGAGAAGGTTTACATCTGTTCACTGTGCCATTGAGTGATAAGAATGACCTAAGAGAGAGGTTAACTTTCTGTCCAAACTGGAGAAAAACATACCAAAGGAGGGTTGAGATATCACTTATCTCCCTTAAGGATGTTAATTTCAAGAACTGATGTGTCCTAGAGTAGAAATGTTCAATGAACCAACGGAAGAACACAGAACTGACTTGTTTATTATTTCACTTTCAGTAACAGTCAAGACTAAAGAAGCATCATTCATTCATTTTTTCCTTTGTTTGAATGAATATTTCAAATGAAAACTTGAGTTAAACATGAACAAGTTTTCTGATTCCTTTGATTTAGAATGAGCAGTGGTAAATATATTAGCAATAGAAGGTGCTAGGTAAAGTGAAAATATTTTTACATTTTCGCCATTCAGTATTTTAATTAATTTTCAGTTAACAAGAGAGCACATAACTTTGGATGAATGGACATGAATACAGTTTCAGAGGCATTAGGCAATACAGCAAATCACATAACATAGGCATGTACAGAAAATATAGATATATTTGCTTAAATTGTTGAAAAAAGAGATTGGTGATTGTACTGTACTGTAATTTTTGGTACTAAAAATTATTGGATGCTATCCTTGAAAGAGCCCAAAGGAAAGGATTTCTGACAAGTATTTATAGGGACAACACTACCAAGGTGATGTTTCAGTAAAGAAAACAGAGTCATGATTCTAAAACATGACAGAATTGAGCTTATCCATGAAACTGACACAGACTCACAGACCTAGAGAAGAGACCTGTGGCTCCTGAAGAGGGTTTAGGGGAGAGTGTTGGATTGGGAGTTTGGAATCAACAAGCGAAAACTCTTATGTAGAAAATCAATAGACAACAAGGTCTTACTGTATAGCACAAGGAACTCTTTTCAATGTCCTGTAAAAAGTACACTAGGAAAGACTATGAAAAAGAATCTATGTATAACTGAATCATTTTGCTATATCACAGAAACTATCACAACTTTATAAATCAACTATACTTCAGTAAAAAAACTTTGAAAAAGAAATCAGAATTTATATCTAAGAGGAGAGGAAGCAGCATTCCCAAGGGATAGTAGGCACGACAGTGAGGGAAGGAAAGAGAAGGTTTACATCTGTTCACTGTGCCATTGAGTGATAAGAATGACCTAAGAGAGAGGTTAACTTTCTGTCCAAACTGGAGAAAAACATACCAAAGGAGGGTTGAGATATCACTTATCTCCCTTAAGGATGTAATTTCAGAACTGATGTGTCCAGAGAGAAAAGCTGTGGGCTAACTCCTAGGGAGTCTGAACTGAAGCCCCTGATGGAAGGAGCAGGGTCAAGGCCCTTGAAGTCATGCCTGGCAGTTCTCTTCAGTGTTCCATCCATCAAATGTGTTAACAGATGTTAGTTGTGGAACAGATATCCATAAATGAGGAATTTTGGCAACACAACTTCATTACACTTTTTCAGTTATAACATTTTATTATCCTACTAATACTCTGAAATATAAGTGTCATGCAGTTCAAATGAAGTATTTCTATATGGTCTGCATGTGATGTGCTGGAAAAATTCTTGAAAGTTTTCTCCAAAAAGCAGATAAGGATTTAGAATTCTGGCTGCACTAATAATTTGCTACTCATTGTATTCTTTAGATTTTCTTTTGGTATTTCCTTTGGAGGGAAGATGAGGGTTGAATGTGGAGAGGAAAGGAGGGGAGGTGACATGTCTGGGAAAGGGAAGTCACCACTGATGCAAAGGGGAGCAATTCTCTTATCCCAAGTAGTCTGCTGTGCATCTCAACTTGATTGTCCCTGCCAGAAGCTAAAACTCTGCAGTTAATTACATCCATTCAGTTCAGAAGTTAAACACCACTCGTTGTTATGGAAACATGTCCCTTGTGAGTCCTCATCCCCTGCCACCTAAATAACTACCAAAATTATCCTTTCAGCCTTACATGGAGTGTTACAGTGCACAGGCTCTGGAGAAAGGCCAGCCATTTCAAAGCATGGCATGACCTCTTGTTCTCTGTGAGACTTTAGTTGGAACACTTTTGCCCTCAGCCTCATTTAACAGAAATGTAAAATGAGGATGTTGATCCTAATAATAAATAATGTGATGATGCTGATAATGATGATAAATCCATCAAAGAGCTGTTTTCGGTATCCACCGAGTAAGGCATATAAAACTTGAAGAAAAGAGACTAGCACCCGATATGAACTCCATCTGTTCACTGTGCCATTGAGTGATAAGAATGACCTAAGAGAGAGGTTAACTTTCTGTCCAAACTGGAGAAAAACATACCAAAGGAGGGTTGAGATATCACTTATCTCCCTTAAGGATGTAATTTCAGAACTGATGTGTCCAGAGAGAAAAGCTGTGGGCTAACTCCTAGGGAGTCTGAACTGAAGCCCCTGATGGAAGGAGCAGGGTCAAGGCCCTTGAAGTCATGCCTGGCAGTTCTCTTCAGTGTTCCATCCATCAAATGTGTTAACAGATGTTAGTTGTGGAACAGATATCCATAAATGAGGAATTTTGGCAACACAACTTCATTACACTTTTTCAGTTATAACATTTTATTATCCTACTAATACTCTGAAATATAAGTGTCATGCAGTTCAAATGAAGTATTTCTATATGGTCTGCATGTGATGTGCTGGAAAAATTCTTGAAAGTTTTCTCCAAAAAGCAGATAAGGATTTAGAATTCTGGCTGCACTAATAATTTGCTACTCATTGTATTCTTTAGATTTTCTTTTGGTATTTCCTTTGGAGGGAAGATGAGGGTTGAATGTGGAGAGGAAAGGAGGGGAGGTGACATGTCTGGGAAAGGGAAGTCACCACTGATGCAAAGGGAGCAATTCTCTTATCCCAAGTAGTCTGCTGTGCATCTCAACTTGATTGTCCCTGCCAGAAGCTAAAACTCTGCAGTTAATTACATCCATTCAGTTCAGAAGTTAAACACCACTCGTTGTTATGGAAACATGTCCCTTGTGAGTCCTCATCCCCTGCCACCTAAATAACTACCAAAATTATCCTTTCAGCCTTACATGGAGTGTTACAGTGCACAGGCTCTGGAGAAAGGCCAGCCATTTCAAAGCATGGCATGACCTCTTGTTCTCTGTGAGACTTTAGTTGGAACACTTTTGCCCTCAGCCTCATTTAACAGAAATGTAAAATGAGGATGTTGATCCTAATAATAAATAATGTGATGATGCTGATAATGATGATAAATCCATCAAAGAGCTGTTTTCGGTATCCACCGAGTAAGGCATATAAAACTTGAAGAAAAGAGACTAGCACCCGATATGAACTCCCTAAGTGAATGGTAGCTCTTATGAAATCATATTGACGAGTTCCAGCAAAGGTCATTTTGTTGATTTCAGTACATTCAGTACATTTCAGTACATTACTACAGACATTACAGTGACCCTTTTATATAAGCCTTCTTCAGCAACTTTCTCTCTCTCATTCACACACACAAACACATGCACAGAGGCGGGCTTCTTCTTTCCTCTTTCTCTCTTTCTCTTCTTTTCACTGAGTGCTATTCATTCACTGTTAAAAAACATATCCTTCTTTTTGCCAGGTACTTTTATGTCAAACTGATTCCTATCAACAACAAAGGAAAAAAAAAAAAAAAGGTGTGGATTTTAGATGAGAACATAGCCTTCCTAATCAACATTCATTGAATTTGTATTTAACTACCAAAGACTGATCTCCTCAAAGAATTATAAGGCGGGGGGATAGATAGGGAGATGTTCTATAAAGCAAGTGATGTTTCTTTGGACCTCTGACCATTATAGGCATAAAGCTGATTTTGAAGACAAAACACCTCTATTCAGTCTGAATTTTTTAAGAGTGTAAGAGAAAAGAGTGATACACCTGCATGTGTCTTATATTCAATGATCTTTTGTCTCATTATGTATATATTCTTCCTCTTTATTCTTTTGGTTAAAGGTTTCCCAGGTCCTGCTTTCACTAAAGTCTCTCCTCTGCCTCAGCCACTGCTCCTGCCTCTCTCCCATCTTCCTAACTGTACGGCATCATGGTACTCATGAATCTGGCCTTAACTTATCAGGTACATTAGAGATCCCTAATTTTGGTGGCTTAAAACAGGATTTAAACCACTGACCCCAGACAAGATTCAAGAGTGGATGTGCTGTATACCTTGAGATGAGAAAAGTAATGTAGAAAGGCATTGATGAGATTTAAATCCCTACATATAACCTAAGAAAGTCAGCTTCGGTACAAGGTGTGTCAAATGTTGATGAGTCAGGATATTTGCTTTAACATTTATCTGTGTGTATGTGTAATGATGAATGAGGCTAGGTGAAGGATTATTGTATATGTGAATGAAATTAATTAAATTATTGCATATGTGAATCAAAGGATTGTCTATGTGAATAAAGTTAAATTGTTATCTAATCTTTGAAAAGAGTGTTCAGGTTGATGTTGATTATGGATAATGAAGAATTAACAATGAAAAAAACAAAAGCTACAGATTTGATTTTACCATGTAATACTGTCAAAGTTACTAACATTTGTGTCATTATGCAGTTAGGTCATTTCCACCTAACAATCATTAATGGCATGGTTATTTATATCAAATATATACACCATATATGTCATGTAAGTCTTGTTTTAACTTTGGTTATAATAAGTTTTATGTCTATTGGCCTTAAGGAATAAGTACTTTTATAAAAAGAGAACTTACTAGTTTTATAAAGAAGAACCAGTTGCTTCTTGGATATAACTTTATTTTATGTTTAAACATAAATTTAAAAATACAAAAAAAAAATGGAGGAAGATCTGTTAGGGAAGGGAATGGCTACCCATTCCAGTATCTTTGTCTGGAGAATTCCATGGGCAGAGGAGCTGGAAGACTACAGTCCATGGAGTCTCAAACAGTCAGACGTAACTGAGCAACTAACACACATACACACATCTCTGAATAGAAACAGTTTCATCTAAATCAGTGAGCTCATTCAGACCAATCTTGGACAAAAAGATAGATGTGAAATGACAAGTACTTGTATTAAGTAAGAAAGTAATTTTAGTCAATAAACATGAAATTGGCTCTTATACTAATTCATTGAAAAATAATCTGGTTTTGTAAATAAAAATAAAAATAATTGTTTTTGTACTTTAAGTTTGTTCATAAAAGTCTCTTATTCAGTGAATAGTTACTGAGAGCCTACATTGTGCTAGATAACCTGGGAACCCCAGACAAGATTCAAGAGTGGATGTGCTGTATACCTTGAGATGAGAAAAGTAATGTAGAAAGGCATTGATGAGATTTAAATCCCTACATATAACCTAAGAAAGTCAGCTTCGGTACAAGGTGTGTCAAATGTTGATGAGTCAGGATATTTGCTTTAACATTTATCTGTGTGTATGTGTAATGATGAATGAGGCTAGGTGAAGGATTATTGTATATGTGAATGAAATTAATTAAATTATTGCATATGTGAATCAAAGGATTGTCTATGTGAATAAAGTTAAATTGTTATCTAATCTTTGAAAAGAGTGTTCAGGTTGATGTTGATTATGGATAATGAAGAATTAACAATGAAAAAAACAAAAGCTACAGATTTGATTTTACCATGTAATACTGTCAAAGTTACTAACATTTGTGTCATTATGCAGTTAGGTCATTTCCACCTAACAATCATTAATGGCATGGTTATTTATATCAAATATATACACCATATATGTCATGTAAGTCTTGTTTTAACTTTGGTTATAATAAGTTTTATGTCTATTGGCCTTAAGGAATAAGTACTTTTATAAAAAGAGAACTTACTAGTTTTATAAAGAAGAACCAGTTGCTTCTTGGATATAACTTTATTTTATGTTTAAACATAAATTTAAAAATACAAAAAAAAAATGGAGGAAGATCTGTTAGGGAAGGGAATGGCTACCCATTCCAGTATCTTTGTCTGGAGAATTCCATGGGCAGAGGAGCTGGAAGACTACAGTCCATGGAGTCTCAAACAGTCAGACGTAACTGAGCAACTAACACACATACACACATCTCTGAATAGAAACAGTTTCATCTAAATCAGTGAGCTCATTCAGACCAATCTTGGACAAAAAGATAGATGTGAAATGACAAGTACTTGTATTAAGTAAGAAAGTAATTTTAGTCAATAAACATGAAATTGGCTCTTATACTAATTCATTGAAAAATAATCTGGTTTTGTAAATAAAAATAAAAATAATTGTTTTTGTACTTTAAGTTTGTTCATAAAAGTCTCTTATTCAGTGAATAGTTACTGAGAGCCTACATTGTGCTAAGCACTAATCTACTCTCTGGCCATATATCCCTGAAGGAACAAAAACTCTATCTTCTGGAATCTTATATTCCAATAGGCAGAGACAGACAGAAGGAAAACAAACAAGTAAATACAGATTATGTCAGGTGATCACAAAGTGCTTGATAGAGAAAAATTAAGCAAGTAGGGTGGTAGAACATTAGGTATATTACATGTCATTCAGAAAAGGCCTACTTTTGAAACATCTGTATCTCACTATTGTAGAAAACGAAAGGAAAATCCTTGTAGTGTTTTACATTGTAGGTAGCTAAATACAGACACTGATTGCCTTAAAGAAATACTGACAGTGGTTTTTGACAGAGTCTTACTAAACAGTGTAATTGTTAGTCTGAAGTCAAGGAAACTAGAGAATTCTGCTAAAAATTTAAAATGCTACTCTTGGTATCTGAGACTATGAACTATAGTAATCACTGAAGTGTAACATTAATGACACTGAAGTAGTCCTTCTATTATGAAGAGTCATGGAGATCATATCACCTCCTATTAATAAGTAGCTTGAGTTTGTTAACACTGAAAAAGAATTTTGTCAGTTGGAGATGTTTACTGGCTTTGGCTGGCAGATGAAGGTTTTTACATAGTCAAGTCATGTCACACAGAAGTTCTTCACTAGTGTATAAATGCTTCTGTATTATAAATAAAAAATGCATGAGCACATAAAGGAGATTTGAAATCACGTATTTGTGTGGATGATTTGAGAGAGGTGGTGGTGCTGAGCTTCAGTTGGTTGCCAGACTTGCTGTCAGATCAGAGTACAAGACTTAAAAAACCAAACTTTTCTGGGTGCCCAGGTGAGGTTACAATGTGCTGATAAGAATGTGCTCAATATCCTATGACGAAATAGTGTGCAAATAGAGGTTTGAGGACTAAACTGAGGTGACAGGGTAAAAGCAGGTGGAAATTTCGTGAAAGGCTTCTTTCTGGAGAGGGCTGAGTGTGCAGCACAGAGTAGGCATTCCCTAAGCCTGAGACCCTATTGCGGATCTTCTGTGCTAGTCCTGGGGATATAAAGTGAAAACGTGCAGTTCCTGCTTTGCCTGAGAAACAGACTGTTTGGAGAATTAGGCAAAACTAAAAGCAATAATTGCCTTAGTAACTGAACATTACAATGTGCATTGGGAGCGCATGGTAGGAAATAATTTAGTAGATTTAGAATAAAATGCAAATTGAAACATACTAGAGTTATGTCAGGTGATCACAAAGTGCTTGATAGAGAAAATTAAGCAAGTAGGGTGGTAGAACATTAGGTATATTACATGTCATTCAGAAAAGGCCTACTTTTGAAACATCTGTATCTCACTATTGTAGAAAACGAAAGGAAAATCCTTGTAGTGTTTTACATTGTAGGTAGCTAAATACAGACACTGATTGCCTTAAAGAAATACTGACAGTGGTTTTTGACAGAGTCTTACTAAACAGTGTAATTGTTAGTCTGAAGTCAAGGAAACTAGAGAATTCTGCTAAAAATTTAAAATGCTACTCTTGGTATCTGAGACTATGAACTATAGTAATCACTGAAGTGTAACATTAATGACACTGAAGTAGTCCTTCTATTATGAAGAGTCATGGAGATCATATCACCTCCTATTAATAAGTAGCTTGAGTTTGTTAACACTGAAAAAGAATTTTGTCAGTTGGAGATGTTTACTGGCTTTGGCTGGCAGATGAAGGTTTTTACATAGTCAAGTCATGTCACACAGAAGTTCTTCACTAGTGTATAAATGCTTCTGTATTATAAATAAAAACTGCATGAGCACATAAAGGAGATTTGAAATCACGTATTTGTGTGGATGATTTGAGAGAGGTGGTGGTGCTGAGCTTCAGTTGGTTGCCAGACTTGCTGTCAGATCAGAGTACAAGACTTAAAAAACCAAACTTTTCTGGGTGCCCAGGTGAGGTTACAATGTGCTGATAAGAATGTGCTCAATATCCTATGACGAAATAGTGTGCAAATAGAGGTTTGAGGACTAAACTGAGGTGACAGGGTAAAAGCAGGTGGAAATTTCGTGAAAGGCTTCTTTCTGGAGAGGGCTGAGTGTGCAGCACAGAGTAGGCATTCCCTAAGCCTGAGACCCTATTGCGGGATCTTCTGTCCTAGTCCTGGGTATATAAAGTGAAAACGTGCAGTTCCTGCTTTGCCTGAGAAACAGACTGTTTGGAGAATTAGGCAAAACTAAAAGCAATAATTGCCTTAGTAACTGAACATTACAATGTGCATTGGGAGCGCATGGTAGGAAATAATTTAGTAGATTTAGAATAAAATGCAAATTGAAACATACTAGAGTGGCTAAAAGAAATGGAAACCCAAAGGATAGCTTTTAATTCCTGTGAATATCAAACAGAGGTTCTTACATTTCACATTTAGATTTTCAGGTTTACTATTCTTACTAAATATATGAATCCATTCTTAATCCAACGTTGCTTCGAGCACAGCACTTTCGCAGTGGAGATTTTATTAGAGAACTTAACTGGTATCAGTTGGGAGAGGTGAAGGAAATACAATTTGCTCTAGAAGATTTGCATTAGATAGAGTAGTTACAGGCTGTAGCATCTCCCCTGTAATTTTATGAGAATGGTATTACCCTGGCTTTCACTGTGTGATTGCTGGTTACCTTCTGTCAGTGAGCAACAGTCTTACTGCAAAGCAGGAGCACAACCCGTCTCTTTGTCTCCGTGGTCAAAGCAATTACTTCTTAGAAAGTCGGATTTTTTCAGAATGACCATGTACAGGAGTAAACGCAGACATCAGAGATGTAAGTAAATTCTGACCCAACTTTTTCATACGACTGTGATGGGAGAAACATACTTGATTTCTTACAAGACTAATCATGACTTCAGATATATCCTGAGAGTAGAAAATATATTACAGCTTTTTTCACCCTAACCTTCATCTTTATCCCTATTACATGCTTGAAAGATGTTGTGGGGGGAGGAGTTACTTCATTTGTTTCTATGGAAACCTTTGGAAAGGTTTACAAAATCAACAAAGAAACAGATCAAATGCAATTTCAGTATAGCTCAGCATCCTTCATACAGGCATGATAACTGGATAGTTCTCTCTCCCTCTCTCCCTCCTTTTTTAAAAAAAACTTCAATTTATTCATTCAATTTCAATCATAACTCTCAGGGGAAATAAAACAGTTCTGAATGGGAGGGGATAGAATTAATTGTAAGTGACAAGCTGAATATGTAACAGGATATTCATTGCCAAACTTCTTAGTCCAGAGCATATGCGTAACATAATTCAGTCCTGGGTATATAAAGTGAAAACGTGCAGTTCCTGCTTTGCCTGAGAAACAGACTGTTTGGAGAATTAGGCAAAACTAAAAGCAATAATTGCCTTAGTAACTGAACATTACAATGTGCATTGGGAGCGCATGGTAGGAAATAATTTAGTAGATTTAGAATAAAATGCAAATTGAAACATACTAGAGTGGCTAAAAGAAATGGAAACCCAAAGGATAGCTTTTAATTCCTGTGAATATCAAACAGAGGTTCTTACATTTCACATTTAGATTTTCAGGTTTACTATTCTTACTAAATATATGAATCCATTCTTAATCCAACGTTGCTTCGAGCACAGCACTTTCGCAGTGGAGATTTTATTAGAGAACTTAACTGGTATCAGTTGGGAGAGGTGAAGGAAATACAATTTGCTCTAGAAGATTTGCATTAGATAGAGTAGTTACAGGCTGTAGCATCTCCCCTGTAATTTTATGAGAATGGTATTACCCTGGCTTTCACTGTGTGATTGCTGGTTACCTTCTGTCAGTGAGCAACAGTCTTACTGCAAAGCAGGAGCACAACCCGTCTCTTTGTCTCCGTGGTCAAAGCAATTACTTCTTAGAAAGTCGGATTTTTTCAGAATGACCATGTACAGGAGTAAACGCAGACATCAGAGATGTAAGTAAATTCTGACCCAACTTTTTCATACGACTGTGATGGGAGAAACATACTTGATTTCTTACAAGACTAATCATGACTTCAGATATATCCTGAGAGTAGAAAATATATTACAGCTTTTTTCACCCTAACCTTCATCTTTATCCCTATTACATGCTTGAAAGATGTTGTGGGGGGAGGAGTTACTTCATTTGTTTCTATGGAAACCTTTGGAAAGGTTTACAAAATCAACAAAGAAACAGATCAAATGCAATTTCAGTATAGCTCAGCATCCTTCATACAGGCATGATAACTGGATAGTTCTCTCTCCCTCTCTCCCTCCTTTTTTAAAAAAAACTTCAATTTATTCATTCAATTTCAATCATAACTCTCAGGGGAAATAAAACAGTTCTGAATGGGAGGGGATAGAATTAATTGTAAGTGACAAGCTGAATATGTAACAGGATATTCATTGCCAAACTTCTTAGTCCAGAGCATATGCGTAACATAATTCACTCCAGGCACCATTTCAAAGGGTTATAAGGAGACATCTGTAATCTAATCTAAAGGGACTGATTCTAACTGAAAAGGAGCAACACGATCACCCTGACTTCAAGTCCAGAACAAAGATGATTATGGAACTGAAAACCAATAGGATTTAGCTGAAAAAATCAGAGTCTTATAATAAAACTATGTTTTATGGTAAAGCAAAATGTCTGTCATGGAAAGCTGTCCAGTCACATCTTCCTCCAGTGAGCCCAACTCTTTATCACTTTCTCTTTTCCATTGCCATAAGTAATATTACCATGCTTAGCCCAGTGTGCCCTGCTACTGCCTCTATTTGCCATTTTACAGGTAACTCCAACTTGCTCTATAGTCCAAGTCTGCACTTTTTCATGATTTTTCTGATGCCTTTAGATGTTATCAAATATTTTAAAATATAGAAAGTCTATCAGCATTGATTACTCCATCAAAAGACCAAAATATGATAGACATGATTTTTTTCTTGAGAACGATGTTTTATGGTCCATTTTTCTCTTAATACATGAGCACTAACATTTCTCTTGTTCAAAGTTTTATGCAGTACAGAAAGCTCTGAGGACAAAACGGCCAGTTTGATTTTCTATGCCTGATTGCTTCTTGATGCTATTTCTTTTTTGTAATCGAGAAACAAAATATAGTAATTGCTACTTTTTTCTTATAAAAATGATTGGTGCAAAATATATAAATACACTGCTGATTAATTCCCTTGTGATTTCCTCCCACAAGAATGAATCTAAATTATGCATGTACTTGAAAACCATCTTGTACCTTTACTCCTGTATTTTTTGTACACCCCCTCATTTTTTCCCATGTGAGTAATCATTGCCTTAATGCACATGACAAAAGATTCATGAAAAAATCATACTGAATCTCTTCCTGTAAAATGTGTTTGCTGAAGTCTGCGATTAAGTAGCAGGAAGAAATTGTGAAATACATGAGACAAGTAAGAAGATGCATAATTACACAGGTTGAACACAGTAGGGTGTACTGAATGGCTTAGTTTAAAAAAAAAAAAAACTGTGGTATTACTTATGTTTAATTGTATCACTTAGCTGCATTACATTGCATTAATTTTTTCTCTATCCTAATCATATAAAATATTGGAAAGCAAGAATATAACAAAGTTAAAATATATAGAAAGCTCAACAATATAGAATCCTTAAATGAATTTCTTTATTATACTAATAATATTTGCAAAATTACAATGCAATACAATTATTTGCTATCTAAAACTATCTGAATTATCCCATCACCCAACTACCATGCATTTCCATTTTCAATCATGTCTCTTATGTGTATTTTTGATCATGTAAAAAGCATAAACTAACCTAGAGGCAATTGTAATCCAATTAAAGCAATAATTACATACTTAAAAATTTTCATTGTGGGAAAGAAGATGTTCTTACAATATTTTTTAAATTGGAAAATTACAAACTTTGTATTGTCCTCATTCCCTAACAACCTAACATAATATCCTTTAGTAAAAATAGTGCAACTTTCTCTTAGAGGCTCCAGTAGGAGGAGTAGGAAAGGTGCATAAGATTACGACAGGGGTTTGGAAAGAACCAAAAAGAAGAGCAAAAATACCTAGAAGAGACATTTTAAAGTATACAATGCACTAAGTCTTTAGAAATCCATGGGGGATTTTGATATCTATTCCTTCCTCATGTCTAAATTGGTTATTTATAATTCCCTGTAAGAGGGGTAGGACACAGAGAGAGGACCCCTTTTCCCTTGCTCCATCAAATAGAGCAATTGTTATTGAACAGGAAACTGTTTTAGCGTTCATTCAGATACCAAATCTTACCTGTGCATAACTTCATAAGGGCTTTCAATTACATGCAGATTTGTCAAGTGGTATTAAAAACGTTTTCATGTGTCAGACATTTATTTTGTCAGAGCCAGGCATGTAGAAACCACTTTAAGGAACTCTAGCATAAGTAAACCTGTTTTTACAGATTAGGTTGAGGTGGTAATCATCACCAGTATACATTTTTCTTTCAGCATTTAAATACTGAATTTTTTACATATTGAGTCAATCCATTTATTGAAATGTGTGACTTACATTTAATTTTCAAAAATCTCTATTATGCATACAGTAACATAGACTTATAATTTCCTTTGCTGAAATTCCAGATGACCTTGAGAAAATAATTTAGGGTTTTTAAAACAGAGGTAGAGATAAATTCTTAAAGATGAATAAGTTTTTGAAATGCAGACAAGTGAAAACCTAAAATAGGATCCATATGATGTTAGAATTTGAAAAATATTAGAATCCTTGTACCATGGAAGAGAAAGCTGTGTACATCTAATTTTAAGTGTGTAATGTTTTACTTTACTAATTAGGAACAGATTTTTGATTGCTAATGATATGTTTGGGTTATTTTATCCATTTTATTATGGAAATATATGATGAGATCACTTCAGGAATCTTAAGACTAGCCATAGTTCTCAGCTCATAATCTCAGTCAATATCTGCTATCTCTGTGAGTTGCAATTTCTTCTTCTATCACTTCAGTACACTGTGCAGACGCTCTCTAAGATGCTTTTCATCTCTAATCCTCAATCTTTCACAACATAGTTCCCATCATGTAAGGCTTCTACTGAAAACCATCTGTAGGCTCTCATTACCTAGACTGTGGCTTTGGGCTCATGTGATTCATATCCATGTGGCCATGGCTTTACTATAAGAGACCCTAGTATTCACATGAATATTAATCACAGCCTGTATAATAATGAAAAATATGTATATGTATATTGTATACATATACATATATACTGACATACTCTTTTTTTGGTTCTAATGAAAACTAATGTATTTAAAAGGTTGCATTGAATTTTAATGGCTTTTAATACCATTCAGAAAAACACTCTATCACACAGGAATTTCATGTTTCAGTTTTATAAAAGGAATTTTCATATTCTCAAATATTGAGAATTTCTGAAATAGAAAGTGAGATACAACCATAAACTTATAACAGACGTGTATGTCACTGTCACTTAGTGCAAACTTCCTTCCTGATACACTATTCTGGCCTTTATCAGGCTATTTCATTATCCCCAAAGTCCATCAAGTCCTCTTGCATCTATGTTCCTTTTCCCATACATCTTCCTGTTGATGGGTGGCCTTGCTTGCATCTTAATGTAGAGAAATCATCTCTGCATTCCAGGAAGTGGAATTTGCTCCTTCATTTCTCTTCGATGCCTGATCAAGCATCACCTTAATCATACTGGCTTTTCTTAAGTACCTCATAGAAAGTAACAATCTCTCTCCTTGTCCAAAGCTTCTTTTCCATCACTTGCTTTATTCCTGGATAGTTCAGGTAACAAGTGCATGTGCAAAGTCCCTGTGGCACTTGGGATTTTGGAGGATCACAAAGGAGGCAATAAGTGGAATTAATGAAAAGACGTGAGATTGAGATGAATAGATACACACTACTATATATAAAATAGATAAAAAACCATGGCCGACTGTATAGCACAGGAAACTATATTTAATGTCCTATAATAACCTATAATGGAAAAGAATCTGGAAGATAATAGTCATGTGTAAATGTGTGTGTGTATATATATATTTAACTGAATCACTCAGTTGTATACTGGAAACCAACACTCCATTGTAAATAAATTATACTTCAATGAAAAAGAATTTGAAAAGAAAAAGGCATCAAGAACATTGGCTGGGTAGACTAAGTCATAGAATTAATTGGAATGCTGTACTTTATGTATAATTAAATTGAGATATAAACTGTATTTATTAACTTTGAAGTGATTCATGAAATATTTTTATTAAAATGACAATTATGAGAATGTTTTAAATTTATTACACATTATCTTAGGTAAGGCATCCAATCATTAATTGAAAGACAGTCAAACAGTGGTCATCCAAAGGTCAGAAATATATTATCTGAACAAGAATACTTTCTGATTTATCTTCTTATAAATATCCTTATATTCTTGATATGTTAACACTCTCTTCAGAAATCTTTTTATGAGAAAAAATAAATTTATAGTTTGATAGAATTGTTATTATACTTCTTAAGGCTTTGGCAGAAAGGTATAAGACTACTGTCCTCTCTGGAGGACGCTATTAAATTCAGTCCTTGATTTCTCTGTCACTGACAGTTATTGGGAATTCTACTCTGACATCTGAGTTTTCTAAAATCATTTTTTTCTCTCAAGTTCTTAATATGAGTTCTCTTATTGGTATGGATTGATTATTTGTGACTTTATACATTCCTCCATGGAATCATGTCTGCATGGATAGAATCAGAATGGTCAGACTGACCGTGCTCTAGGGGACCATATTGCCAGTTTGGGAGCAGAGATGTACAAAGGCTGACTGATAACACTCTTTTTTTTTTAATTTTTATTTTTATTGATAACACTCTTGATGCAAACTGACCTCATATGGAAATACATATTGGTCTGTCCTGCATCCTTAATCATTTGCTTTGCTTTTACAGGCTCTAGCCTGTGACTGATTCTGTCTGTGGGAACGCTTATGCATTTCTCTCTCTCGCTCTCACTCTCTCTCTCTCTCAATCTACTCCATGTGTTTTTCCAATCTAACAATGTTCCACAAAGGTAAAGATCACTTTGTGAGCATTTGTACATTTTCTTTTAACTTATCTTCATTCAGAAAATAACATGGCTATCATGCATTACCTGCTTTCTTAGGTTCTCTAGTCTAACAATCTGTGCTGTGTTTATATCTAGATCTGCGTAAAAACCATGGCATTGACTTTCCTCCAGTTGTTCAGGTAAATGTTCTTTACAGAATGGCATTTATCTCTCAAAGAGTGCTGCAGTTAGATATGCTGTGGATTTGTATACATATGTGGCAGCCAGGCTCTTGGCAAAATGAGATTATTGTTAAAGTAGTGATCAATCCACCTTGTAAAGATATTGTCAGGAATTCAGGGAGTTTTTCCATGATGATGAAAAATGACCATTGATGGATAATGGGAAATTATGGAAGTAATTTTTGCCCTACTTAGAAAGCAGCTCACTTAAAAGGCATAAATTAGTATAATTATGTTTTTTTGGACAGTATATGTATTTGGTTGAGCTATTTTAAATAGTCATTTTTTTGTAATGAAAAAATGACAGTTCCACATTGTTAAATGTAAATATCAGCTATGATGGAAGTAAGCTAAAAAAAGGGGGTGGGGAGCAGGTAGCTAAAAAGTCATCATACCAAGACAAGTTAACATTAAAAGTCATGGACACTTACCATAAAGTTAAAGGTGAATATTTGACATACTCAAAGAGTAAAATTAAGTAACAGAATGTATTCATATTTATTCTTTATGCTATGTACAGTCAAACCTTACACAAAGAAACTGTTTTCGGCCTTGTCAACATAGGCTAATTAAACTGATATTTCTTTTGCAAGTGACACATTCAACTGGGCTTCAAAGACTATCGAAACTTTTTCCTAACTTCTACCAAACTTAAAATGTTCAATTTCCTAGAGATTAGATAGCAAAATTACAAAATATAAAATAACAAATACAAAATACAAAATAACATCTTGAGAGTGCAGTGAAAATCAAAAGTGCCATGGATTACTATATTATTGCTTGTACAGGTTGAATTATTGTTATTGACAAAAATTTAATTTCTAGTTTATATGACTTTATCATTAGAACTTTGCTTTCATCCAAATGAAAGATGAGACTGCTGTAAATAAATGAATAATAACACCAAAAAAAAATAACATTAGACATTTTTTGAATTCTTTCTGTAGGCCAAATATTGTTTTAAGTATTTTGTTACCTCTGGCTAATGTAATAATAATGGAGCAATAATTGAACATGTAAAAGCAATGACATAGTAATCCATGGCACTTGAGATTTTCATTGCAGTCTCAAGGTGTTATTTGTAATTTTGATATCTAATCTTTAGGAAATTGAATGCACAAAGTCAAATTAAAGCACATAATGACTAGAGTAAAAGAATAAGCTTATATGTCCCCAGAGGAAACTAAGAAATTAACTTTAAAAGTAAAAGATAGTGTTCGATCAATATCCTTATTGTTTGAGTCATATAAAGACAGAAAAGAAAATATCCTGAGGAAAAGTTTTACGTATGTATATATTCAGTGAAATGTTCACATATGAATGCATTTATGTTGCGTGGTGTCTTTTCTGCAAAAGGATTAAAGGTTTCAAAATTTATAAAAGGAAACTGCTATGCAGTGATTTAGTAATTTATTGAGAGTTGTTAACACTCTTCCTGTTTTAGAACGCCTAAGTTGTTTGGCATAACCTTTTGCTTCATTTTTCTTTCTGTAGGTATTGATTTTCTTGGCATTATTTACTGAATTGCACTCTGGTTCTATGGAATTTCAGACACCTTTAATTTATGCAGGATCACATTATATAAGTATTACTGTTGATTCAGAGTTTTAATGGTCTCTTACCATTGATGTTATATTATTTCTAGAACTTCATTTGTATTTTTAAATAAAGATGAAATCTGTATCTACTTCCCTAAACTCCTTATAAAGACTCTGGCGTATATTTTTTGTAATGTTTCATGCCTTAGGCTACTTATCATTGGAAAGTGTATTTTATATTATATGATTCTTTTGACCCTCAGTGAACTTGAAAATGCCTTAGAGGAAAGGCTGGATGTATTTCCTTAAATAAACACACATTGTTCTTCAAATTGATAGTATCTGTCTTCTTAATAGTCTCCACAGGCTACGGGAATTTTGACTTTGAAGTCACCTCTGCTGAGTTTATGTAGATGTTTGGCTATGTTATATCTTTTTCTTTCCATAATTGAACAACATCTTTCAACTAACTAACGTATGTTTTTAAATAAACTATATGACAACAGCATATAGTCATTGCTTATCTTTTACTTGTACTTTCAGGTTATAATATTTTTGGTATTTTATTTTATATGATAATCAAATGTAATATGAGTACAATATCAAAACTATACTATATCTGTAAATATTTACAGACTCCCTGGAGTATTTAATTCTATCTTATTTATATATTTATAATGTCAGTCATTAATGAGAGGTTAATTCACAATTAAATAAAATACACATACACAAATTCAGGAAATAATTATTTTTAATTGGAGGGAAAGGAAAAATTCATTTGTTTTTTAACTTCAACTCTGCTAAGGTAGAAAGGGAAGAATCGTCACTGGGATTTTAAAAGTGTTCACAGAATTTTTCACAGCACTGAATTTGTCCTCACAGAACAATTTACATGAAAGTAACCTTTTTCTAATGATCATTTCTAACAGAGATGATACACACACATTTGATAAACAGAATTTCCCAAAGAAGTTATAGCAATGATATTCCATGAAAGTTTCTAGGATTTGCTTGTTTATTCACAATTTAGACATAAAAATTTTTCAGATGATTCACCATGTCAGTTCTCCAGAACACAGTCTAGATTTTGAGAGAGGATGTTATTTGAATGGACATGAAAAATTTATTTGAAATTGAAAGAAAAACAACTCATTTAAAATTCTTTAGAAACCTTCTTGGTTACTTGAATATTTAAGGAAGAAGTTAATAAGCAAACACAGAAGCAAGATATAAGAAACTGCGCCATGTAGATCATTGATCTATTTGTTGCTAAGATTCTCTTGAGTCTATGCAAATAGAGCTTTGGAAATTAGAACCATACCAAGTTAACTAGTAATCCATCAAATGGAAACAATCATTCAACGTATTTAATTGGGAAAGCTATTAATCTACTAATCATATATGTGAAATGAAATATCTCTACTCTATGCTCTAACAATAAACAAGTCTTTTCCAAATAAAAATTTCTGAGCCCAGGTGAAACAAAGCTCGCTATTCCAAAGCCATCAGCTACTTCCTACAGGAAGTGTTGAGGAGTGAGGGGACTTGAGAAGTGGCCGCACCTTACCTGCCATCTCTTAACAGTAAACAAGGAATTAAGTTGTGAACAATCAAGAAAGCCAGATTGGCCCCAGATAGCTAGATTCATATGAAAGAAATGGTTTCAGAAACCCAGACACTTGCATCTTCCTATACATAGAGGATCACTAAACCTTTGTATGAGAGAAATGGGTTTTCTCAACAGTAACTTTTTGATATTCAGATTACATGCCCCTTGCAGTAAGCATGTATATAGCCTGGTTCCTCCCCTGTTCCTCAGAGTCAGCTCTCCCAGGATCACCTGAGGTACTGTCTCTGGCCTCTGGAGTCTTAACGTTCCCACCAAATAAACCCAAACTCTCAACTTTTAGGTTGCACGTGTATTTTTTAGTCAACATAAGTAATACTATATCTCCTTCTAGATTACTACCGACAGTAATTAAACCAACACTGGTAGTAATTTTCCATATAGTTTAAGTCCAAATAAGTATATCTTGCCTTGTTTATCTGAATGTTTAAGGATTAAGTGTCTCAGGGTCCAAAAGTGTCAGTAAATTGCCCACATTATTAAATTTTATCAATGTTAACTTAAGAATAGGTTGTAAAAAAATATCTATTGCAATGCATGTTCCCCAAAACACACTAAATATTGAAAGTCAGTGCAGTCATATCATTATAACAATATTACTTTATTTGGGGACCAGGATAATTAAACCTGGGAATATATAAGGTGTGCTATAATGAAGACTGTATCCCATTAATCTAGTATAGTTGATGGAGAACAATTGAAGGCAAAAGGAGAAGGGACTGCAGAGGATGAGATGGTTAGATAGCATCACCAACTCAATGGACCTTAATCTGAATAAACTCTGGGAGATAGTAAAGGAGAGAGGAGCCTGGCTTGCCACAGTCCATGGGGTACAAGAGAGTCAGATGCAACGTAATAATTAAACTTAATGACTCTTAATTGACTATTGTTGATTTACAATGTTGTGTACCTTTTGGTTGTTCAGCAAAGTGAATAAATTATATATATCCATATACCCACTCTTTTGATATTCTTTTCCTATATAGATCATTACAGATTTTTTTTTCCCTTAAAGAATATTGAGTACAGTTCTATGTGCTATATAGTAGGTCTTTACTAGTTATCTATTTTAATAGAATGTACATATGGGGCTTCCCTGTTGGCTCAGAAGGTAAAGAATCTGCCTGCAGTGCAAGAGACCTGGCTTCTATCCCTGGGTCTGGAAGATCCCCAGGAGGAAGGAATGGCAAATTCAGTTTTCTTACCTGGATAATTCCTTAGACAGAGGAGCCAAGCAGGCTACAGTCAATGGGGTTGCAAAGACTCAGACATAACTAAGCACATACACACACAGGGTACATCTATGAGCACCAGTCTCCCAATTTATCTGTCCCCTCCTTTACCGCTGGTAACTGTTCTTTTTTTACTTTTGTGACTCTATTTTTGTTTTATAAATAAATTTATTTGTATCATTTTGGCTAAGATTTCAATCCCTGATATAAACTGATATTTAAAATGTGACTGATAAGCAATTCTTTATCCTTGGAGACTTTCTAATATAGTAGACAGTTTTCGCTAAATAGTTTTTCGCCTGAAAAAAAAAAGTTTTCAACTGTCAGTTAGTACTTTTGTGATTACTTCGTTTGTTATGTATATAGTTTAAGTCCAAATAAGTATATCTTGCCCAATGTTTAAGGATTAAGTGTCTCAGGGTCCAAAAGTGTCAGTAAATTGCCCACATTATTAAATTTTATCAATGTTAACTTAAGAATAGGTTGTAAAAATATCTATTGCAATGCATGTTCCCCAAAACACACTAAATATTGAAAGTCAGTGCAGTCATATCATTATAACAATATTACTTTATTTGGGGACCAGGATAATTAAACCTGGGAATATATAAGGTGTGCTATAATGAAGACTGTATCCCATTAATCTAGTATAGTTGATGGAGAACAATTGAAGGCAAAAGGAGAAGGGACTGCAGAGGATGAGATGGTTAGATAGCATCACCAACTCAATGGACCTTAATCTGAATAAACTCTGGGAGATAGTAAAGGAGAGAGGAGCCTGGCTTGCCACAGTCCATGGGGTACAAGAGAGTCAGATGCAACGTAATAATTAAACTTAATGACTCTTAATTGACTATTGTTGATTTACAATGTTGTGTACCTTTTGGTTGTTCAGCAAAGTGAATAAATTATATATATCCATATACCCACTCTTTTGATATTCTTTTCCTATATAGATTATTACAGATTTTTTTCCTTAAAGAATATTGAGTACAGTTCTATGTGCTATATAGTAGGTCTTTACTAGTTATCTATTTTAATAGAATGTACATATGGGGCTTCCCTGTTGGCTCAGAAGGTAAAGAATCTGCCTGCAGTGCAAGAGACCTGGCTTCTATCCCTGGGTCTGGAAGATCCCCAGGAGGAAGGAATGGCAAATTCAGTTTTCTTACCTGGATAATTCCTTAGACAGAGGAGTCAAGCAGGCTACAGTCAATGGGGTTGCAAAGACTCAGACATAACTAAGCACATACACACACAGGGTACATCTATGAGCACCAGTCTCCCAATTTATCTGTCCCCTCCTTTACCGCTGGTAACTGTTCTTTTTTTACTTTTGTGACTCTATTTTTGTTTTATAAATAAATTTATTTGTATCATTTTGGCTAAGATTTCAATCCCTGATATAAACTGATATTTAAAATGTGACTGATAAGCAATTCTTTATCCTTGGAGACTTTCTAATATAGTAGACAGTTTTCGCTAAATAGTTTTTCGCTATACCTTTTCGTGTATTAAATAACATAACAACTTTATAACACATACCTCTGCCATATTTACATGACAATAAAGTCAGATTAGGGTACTCTTTATGAAATCATGACCTTGGACCATTACTGTATTATGATTATTATAAAGTGGTATGACTTAAAAATTATAAACTTTCCACTATGTTTATTCATCATGACTAGCATTCATAAAATTCATTTGCTATAAAATAGCATTTATGTATTGGATATTTTATCTCCTTTCTAGAAAAGTTGAATAGTAAAGATCTGCAGATAGGTTACTATGTAATGTAATTCTTAAGATTCATTATTTTTAGAAGAAGTATATATTTCCATTATTTATTCTGATTGAAATAAACTTTAACTCCTAAGTTTCCTGAAAAACTCATGTAAGTCTAGAGGTCATTTCAGTTGACAATCAAGCATCATTACTCTGTGTTATCAACTGTAAGTTTTATTGGTTGCTCCTTTCAGTTATTCTGGGTCAGTGTCTGCATCAGTATTAACTGAAAACCTTCATATGATTTGTTCATCTAAATTTTGTTACTTAGGTGTTATAGCGAACATATCTCTTATTCACTCCATTAAAATATATGTTAAGAAAGTATTGTCTAATTTTATGACTTTACAAAGACTTACAAGGCATTTCTGATTAAGAATTATCCCACTTTGTGCATTCTTGCCATCCTACTTTGCATATCCTGGTATAGTGTCTGTAGCTGAACTTTCTCTTCTGTGAGAAATTCTTTTCGTTATTAGTTTCTTATATTGCTTCTTATAATTAAGAGGATCAAGGGCAGGCTACAGTCAATGGGGTTGCAAAGACTCAGACATAACTACACATACACACACAGGGTACATCTATGAGCACCAGTCTCCCAATTTATCTGTCCCCTCCTTTACCGCTGGTAACTGTTCTTTTTTTACTTTTGTGACTCTATTTTTGTTTTATAAATAAATTTATTTGTATCATTTTGGCTAAGATTTCAATCCCTGATATAAACTGATATTTAAAATGTGACTGATAAGCAATTCTTTATCCTTGGAGACTTTCTAATATAGTAGACAGTTTTCGCTAAATAGTTTTTCGCTATACCTTTTCGTGTATTAAATAACATAACAACTTTATAACACATACTTCTGCCATATTTACATGACAATAAAGTCAGATTAGGGTACTCTTTATGAAATCATGACCTTGGACCATTACTGTATTATGATTATTATAAAGTGGTATGACTTAAAAATTATAAACTTTCCACTATGTTTATTCATCATGACTAGCATTCATAAAATTCATTTGCTATAAAATAGCATTTATGTATTGGATATTTTATCTCCTTTCTAGAAAAGTTGAATAGTAAAGATCTGCAGATAGGTTACTATGTAATGTAATTCTTAAGATTCATTATTTTTAGAAGAAGTATATATTTCCATTATTTATTCTGATTGAAATAAACTTTAACTCCTAAGTTTCCTGAAAAACTCATGTAAGTCTAGAGGTCATTTCAGTTGACAATCAAGCATCATTACTCTGTGTTATCAACTGTAAGTTTTATTGGTTGCTCCTTTCAGTTATTCTGGGTCAGTGTCTGCATCAGTATTAACTGAAAACCTTCATATGATTTGTTCATCTAAATTTTGTTACTTAGGTGTTATAGCGAACATATCTCTTATTCACTCCATTAAAATATATGTTAAGAAAGTATTGTCTAATTTTATGACTTTACAAAGACTTACAAGGCATTTCTGATTAAGAATTATCCCACTTTGTGCATTCTTGCCATCCTACTTTGCATATCCTGGTATAGTGTCTGTAGCTGAACTTTCTCTTCTGTGAGAAATTCTTTTCGTTATTAGTTTCTTATATTGCTTCTTATAATTAGAGCACCCTAACCCCCATGTTAGTTAATTCCTACTTATCCTTCTAGAGCCAGTTTATACAATCACCTCCTACTGATGAATTTCTCTACACTCTATATGACCAGTAGAGTTGATCTTTATATGTATTCCTGTGTACTTATGTGCACTTCGTGTGTAAATTATTATGTATCCAGTCATTTGACTGTAGCTGCTAAGGACAAAGATAGATCCCTTTCTTAAATGCTACATCCTCAGCATGATCTGGAATTAGAAGACCCTAAATCAATTGTTGTTGAAGGATTAAAGGGGTAGCTTTTTACTTATGCATGTTCTACTAACTAGAAACTAGTTATTTTTCCAAAAAATCACTATGGTAGTATATTGATGAAATATATTTTCCTTTTTTATATTCAAAACCGTTAATGGATGATGTTCATGTACTAAGTCCTTTTTGCATATCAAATTTAGAGTTGTTTTTTCAATTAACTCTAATACATTTATTTCTTAAGAGATATTAAATGGAATATAACATCACTTACATTATATCTTCGGTAATTTAATAATATTTACCCAAAATTTAAGGCACATTTTGAAATTGACATGAAATAATAGCTTTCTCCCAAAGACTTTTGTTGTTACTAATCATTGGGATAGCTTCTAATTAAAGTTTCCAGGGCTTTGAATCATTATAAGAACTGAAGACTTAAGGCTGGTAACACATTCAGAATTAAAACTTGCTCTCTACATTCTCAGTTTTTTTCCTCTATCCAGGGTTGGCTTTATTTCTAGGTTTCATTATTTGTTAATTCAATTTTGCATCAGCTAGAAGAACAAATTGTTTCACCACAGATTTGTAGCTATTAATCTCAGCAGTAACTCAGTGACTGATTTTTTTCAGACCTCAACATCACAGAGACAGACCAGAAGAAGTAACTTAAACCAAGTCCAGGACCTACTGGCTGAAATCTATGAATGTTGAGGCTTCATGTCATTCATAGTACATCTGTGTTACTAAGTTGTGATGTCATTTAAACTTTGAGATATAATTAGAATGGTCATATAAAGTAATTTCACAGCCTACCTTTTTAAATCTTTTCTTTCAATGTCCTTTCTGTTATTCTCACTACTCAGTAGTAATATCAACTAGAAAAATTTCAACTGTAACTAAATGTGACCTCATTTTCAAAGTATTTCAAGTTAGTTAATTCCTACTTATCCTTCTAGAGCCAGTTTATACAATCACCTCCTACTGATGAATTTCTCTACACTCTATATGACCAGTAGAGTTGATCTTTATATGTATTCCTGTGTACTTATGTGCACTTCGTGTGTAAATTATTATGTATCCAGTCATTTGACTGTAGCTGCTAAGGACAAAGATAGATCCCTTTCTTAAATGCTACATCCTCAGCATGATCTGGAATTAGAAGACCCTAAATCAATTGTTGTTGAAGGATTAAAGGGGTAGCTTTTTACTTATGCATGTTCTACTAACTAGAAACTAGTTATTTTTCCAAAAAATCACTATGGTAGTATATTGATGAAATATATTTTCCTTTTTTATATTCAAAACCGTTAATGGATGATGTTCATGTACTAAGTCCTTTTTGCATATCAAATTTAGAGTTGTTTTTTCAATTAACTCTAATACATTTATTTCTTAAGAGATATTAAATGGAATATAACATCACTTACATTATATCTTCGGTAATTTAATAATATTTACCCAAAATTTAAGGCACATTTTGAAATTGACATGAAATAATAGCTTTCTCCCAAAGACTTTTGTTGTTACTAATCATTGGGATAGCTTCTAATTAAAGTTTCCAGGGCTTTGAATCATTATAAGAACTGAAGACTTAAGGCTGGTAACACATTCAGAATTAAAACTTGCTCTCTACATTCTCAGTTTTTTCCTCTATCCAGGGTTGGCTTTATTTCTAGGTTTCATTATTTGTTAATTCAATTTTGCATCAGCTAGAAGAACAAATTGTTTCACCACAGATTTGTAGCTATTAATCTCAGCAGTAACTCAGTGACTGATTTTTTTCAGACCTCAACATCACAGAGACAGACCAGAAGAAGTAACTTAAACCAAGTCCAGGACCTACTGGCTGAAATCTATGAATGTTGAGGCTTCATGTCATTCATAGTACATCTGTGTTACTAAGTTGTGATGTCATTTAAACTTTGAGATATAATTAGAATGGTCATATAAAGTAATTTCACAGCCTACCTTTTTAAATCTTTTCTTTCAATGTCCTTTCTGTTATTCTCACTACTCAGTAGTAATATCAACTAGAAAAATTTCAACTGTAACTAAATGTGACCTCATTTTCAAAGTATTTCAAGTTATTGCAGGTAAAAGCTTTCTCAGGGGCTTTCAATGTTTCCAATGTGGATGTACAATCTGTGTCAATAATGAATACTGCACATTACACTGACCGGAATGGTTACAGCACAAACCTGTTTCTTATCATTGGCAAATTTCTGACATAAAAGCAGAGAATGAAACAGCTGAAAAGAAGCTATTAAAATAATGCAGAGATTCTGAAAGAATCTGCAGGCTACACTTTTTTTTTTCTTTTTTAACTATAATTGAGATTTCTAAGAATTTTTACTGACAAGTCATTTTACTTTCTACACTGGATAATTGAAAAAGGGATAAAATTGTAGGAAAAGCTATAAGGAATTCAATAAAGAATTGAAAGTAAAATATTATGTGCTTTATAAATTTATTTCTAATGTCTTACCTGAGTTGCTTAGAACATTAAGCTAAAGGATCCAAGGTCATAGATTTGAGCTTTCTATCACCTGGATAGTTTAACCACTTTACTGTATCTGCGGATCACTATAGTCACCCTGCCCAGCTGTCCTTCAGAAAGAACTTACTTGCAAGATAACAGTGATGAAATAGGAAGACATACCAGAGTAGGATCTAAGGCCAGTATACAACCATCAGGAGTACAATGTCTCTAAGTGTATATATACATATATAGTCCCTAAGGGGGCCAGTATACAACCATAGGAGTACAATTCTTGTGTCATAAAACTTGCTCTCTACATTCTCAGTTTTTTCCTCTATCCAGGGTTGGCTTTATTTCTAGGTTTCATTATTTGTTAATTCAATTTTGCATCAGCTAGAAGAACAAATTGTTTCACCACAGATTTGTAGCTATTAATCTCAGCAGTAACTCAGTGACTGATTTTTTTCAGACCTCAACATCACAGAGACAGACCAGAAGAAGTAACTTAAACCAAGTCCAGGACCTACTGGCTGAAATCTATGAATGTTGAGGCTTCATGTCATTCATAGTACATCTGTGTTACTAAGTTGTGATGTCATTTAAACTTTGAGATATAATTAGAATGGTCATATAAAGTAATTTCACAGCCTACCTTTTTAAATCTTTTCTTTCAATGTCCTTTCTGTTATTCTCACTACTCAGTAGTAATATCAACTAGAAAAATTTCAACTGTAACTAAATGTGACCTCATTTTCAAAGTATTTCAAGTTATTGCAGGTAAAAGCTTTCTCAGGGGCTTTCAATGTTTCCAATGTGGATGTACAATCTGTGTCAATAATGAATACTGCACATTACACTGACCGGAATGGTTACAGCACAAACCTGTTTCTTATCATTGGCAAATTTCTGACATAAAAGCAGAGAATGAAACAGCTGAAAAGAAGCTATTAAAATAATGCAGAGATTCTGAAAGAATCTGCAGGCTACACTTTTTTTCTTTTTTAACTATAATTGAGATTTCTAAGAATTTTTACTGACAAGTCATTTTACTTTCTACACTGGATAATTGAAAAAGGGATAAAATTGTAGGAAAAGCTATAAGGAATTCAATAAAGAATTGAAAGTAAAATATTATGTGCTTTATAAATTTATTTCTAATGTCTTACCTGAGTTGCTTAGAACATTAAGCTAAAGGATCCAAGGTCATAGATTTGAGCTTTCTATCACCTGGATAGTTTAACCACTTTACTGTATCTGCGGATCACTATAGTCACCCTGCCCAGCTGTCCTTCAGAAAGAACTTACTTGCAAGATAACAGTGATGAAATAGGAAGACATACCAGAGTAGGATCTAAGGCCAGTATACAACCATCAGGAGTACAATGTCTCTAAGTGTATATATACATATATAGTCCCTGAATATATATGGGGGCTTAGCTGGTGGCTCAGATGGTAAATAATATGCCTGAAGTGCAGGACACCTGGATTCAGCCCCCGAGTTAAGAAGATGTTCAGGAGAAGAAAATTGCTATCCATTCCAGTATTCTTGCCTGGAAAATCCCATGGACAAAGGAGTCTGGTGGGCTACAGTCCATGGGATTTCAAACAGTCAGACACAGCACAGTAACTAACATACACACATATCATATTTGTGCCACATTGCTTGTTTTCACTTTAGCTTATGAAATCAGTAAACTTAAATTTTTGCCACCTTAAATTTAGATCAAGTGTCAAGTGTGTACACTTGGAATTTCACAGAATACAAACATCTACAATTTCAAAAATGGTTTACTTCACAGTTAATAGTGTTAACAGGTAGAAGTAGTAGTAGTTAGTTTCAGTTAACATTTTTCATTATAGCTTTTCATTTTAGCAGGTATAAGTTCAATTTTAGATATTTTGAGGGACAATAAAGTAATAAAGTATGTTATTATTTTTTGCTTCATGGCCTTAGAAGAAGTGTGACTTAATCTCTTTAAGAAAATTTACTTTGTCTACTACAAAAGAATCTATGATTTGCTTCACTGAGGAAGAACTAAGATGATGACAGGTACTGCTCTGAGTAAATTCAGTAGTGAAAGTTCCAATTTTATCTAGTTAGGATGACAATAAATGTAAACCACAAGCTACTGATTTTACTTCTAGCTTGAACCTAAAATTATCATGTTTATTAAATGCGATCATAGTACTCCATAGTCTTGGAATTGGAATAAATTGTCAGGACTTTCATTTGATTTGTGCTCCATTTTCAATAAATATTACCCAGCAATGACATAGAAGCTAGCAAAAGCACTGCAGAGTTATTTCTGATAATGTTTTCATTTCATTGAAGAGAAACGGATTTGTTTCATCACCTATCAGCAATGGTAATCAATAAATGAGGGACTAAGGTTTATTCAGCAGTAGTTATAGCATTGAAAATAATATTATTACTGAAAAGTTAAGGTTTAATAGAACTGCATATGATAATCTTCTTTTCTTATATTTAAATAAGCATGTTTTCAAGTAGTTCTTTTTATTATTACAGTATTCTATTTTCCTATTTACATCCACTTTTCCTAAGCTCACTATTCTTCCATTTATCTCTTTCCTATATTCTTTTCCATCATCCTTTATAATCTGTAGTGAAATGTTTACCATATTGCCAATTCAATTTATTTCTTTGCATAACTCTACATTTATCTTTGATCTTTGTATCTTGTACCTTACATGACTCTGCCCTGCTCATGGTAGGAGCTCAATGATTATTTGATGAATAAATGAATGAATGCACTAATATAGTTGAGTCTTTGGCCTTTATCTTGTATTCATTATATTTTTAAACTTATACTGATTACATTCAGTAACACAAAGCAACATATATTTTACCTTCTAATGAAATTGTCCCTGAAGGAGCCATAAAATTCTTTGCAATTAAAAAAAATATATTTATTTATGTTTGGCTGTGTCAAGTCTTAGTTGAAGTATGTAGGGTCTTCATTGCTGTGTGGGAGCATCTCTCTAGTTGTGGCCCACAGGCTCCATGGTGCATGGGCTCAGTAGCTTTCAGACCAGAGATTTAGTTGCCCTATGGGATGCAGAGTTTGCTAACAAGGGATTGAACTCCTGCATTGGAAGACACATTTTTTTTTTTTTTTTTTAGCCATTGGATTACAAGAGAAGTCCCTCTTTTCAGGTTTTTAAATGTGTAAGATTACAAAGGTTTAAACCTCAACTCCTCTTCATGGTTGGCAATCTAAAACTATTCCAAATTAATAATTTGAAAACTTTTCACTGTCTGTATCTCAGTAATAATATAAAAGACAGTTTTCATAATTGAATTAAATATATTTCATCATCATTTATCTAACTCATTAGAGTACTAAGCACCTTTGTTAAAGATATTCAGTTAGCCATTTTTATCTATGGTATAAGACTCTTTTATCAATGTCCAAGACTTTTGATCTATTGCTCCAGTTTCTGGCAAACTTTAAGAAGTATCACCAATGACATTCCTTTAGAATCCATCATTTCTGTCTCTTCTGGCCCAGAGCCACAGACTTTGACTGAAAACTTCTAAAGCAACTTGTTTTGGCCTCTACCTTGTTCTTTTATTTATTTATTTATTTTGGCCACTCCTATTGGGCTTTCACTTATTTCCATCTTTGTTCTTTTGTCTGTATGGGCTTCCCACTGCAGTGGCCTCTCTCATTGCAGAGCACAGGCTCTGGGCGCATGCACTCCAGAGTGCTGGCTGGGTAGTTGGACACATCGGTCCAGCCGCTCCACGGCACGTGAGATCTTCCCAGGCCAGGGATCAAACCAGAGCCCTTTGCACTGCAAGGCAGTGTCTTTACCCACTGGACCACCAAAGAAGCCCTCTTACCCTGTTCTTACTGAGTTAAGCTCGCTCTGCTTGCCACATGACAGGAAAACGACTTTATTCTGAAAGCAGCTGACCAAGAAGATGGCAGGCTAGCGCCTTGGGAAAAAACATCTTATTGGGGTTTGGATGCCAGGTTATTTTATAGATCAGAGATCAGGGGAGGTGAGTAAACAAAGGAAAAAGGCCATTAATCTTACAACTATCTCTTAGAATGGCAAGCCTCAGGTATGGGAAGTACTAATTTCACTCTTCCTGCCATCTACAGGTGGACAGGATTCTTGAACAAAGGTATTTTACCTTAACACTCATGCAGAGGGGTAGGGTCCTCGAGACAAGCCATTAAGTGTGATTATAATAATAATAGCAATGGAAATCAAGTCAAAGAAACAGTTTGCAACATGGAGCCAGAATTGATTTTCTCCCTGCAACACTGTTACTTGCCAAATCATTATAAAACCAAAAAAAAAAAAAAAAAAAATTCCTTTTCAATATCTTATCGATTCAATCACCAAAATTCTCAACTATTCCTCTGTATCTTATTTCATCATTTTCCCCATACCACGCACATTACACTGCTTAATATTTTATCAGCAAATTTCTCATTTCCCTGAAACTTGTGTTTGGAAGTTCACCAGATAGTCCATAATTAAATCAATAGTCTATAATTAAACTCTAAGTAGAAGTACTCTGTATTTTTCACAATACCTAATTAATCTCCCCAATGGAATGCTTTAATGTTGTTTTTGTAATGGGAATAGTACTATGCTCTTAAGAATATTCTGTTTTTCAATGACATATTAATTATGAGCATATCATGTAGTAATTAATTAATTATCATTCATTCTTTGCCTTGATGTGCAATCAACCTGCTATTTATCATGAGCCGAATTTAATGGCAGGTAAGGTTGTTGTATATACTTCACTTGTATATATTTAATGATTATTCTCTAAATTTCCCACTGCTTAAGATCTTTCTAATCCAGTATTATTTTCTTTTTTCTTTTTCTTTTTCTTTTACTTTTTGTTTTTGCAGAGTGTTGTTGTTTACAGATATGTATAATCACAGATTAGTCATATATATATATCCCTGACCTCTCCCTCCTTCACCCCCTTTCCAATCATCCCAATCCCACTGTTCCAGGGCTTCATACAGCCCTCCTGCAGGATCCCCTATTACCCCAGTGCAATGTCAATAGCTATCTCTTTCACATATCATACTATATGTTTCTATGTTACCAGTATTATTTTTTACTCACCTGAGCACCAGTGTTACTTAGGTGCATTGTGTCAAAATGTTATCTTCATCTTTTGGGAAGTGGTTTAATCACAGTTTCTTTTTCTTTCTTTCTAGATATGACATAATTGCCAAGGTCATTAAATAAGATATGAAGATACATTATCATGACCAAAAAACCAACCAAGAATGGATATAGGCCACACTGGTTTCTTTCCTTATTACTATAAGAATTTGATTTGTGATAATGGTAGTTAATTATTTTGAATAATGAATCCAATCAATCTAGTCAATTTGCCAAGGAAAAAGGATAACATTAAACAAGAACTTAGATAGGATTAGAATGGACTACTAAAATAGATTAATTAGCTTGATGCATGGTTTAATAAAATAAGTGTTGCTGTGTCCTTTAAGAGAAAATATATTTACACATAAAAGACTGCTGTTTCTTTAAAAAAAAAAAAAAAACTTGATTTTAAGTTTTTTTAGCAACAGTAATTTTTACATTCACCTTGTTCTAGCTGAGTTTGAACATTAGGTAGCATATGCTTATGAGTCCTTTAATTTAGAAATATGAATTACTGTGAGAGATAATAAAACTGCCAGAACCCAGATACATGAATCTCATAATGGATGATACAGATTTCTATATACTCTGCTCATGAACATTGGAAATGATGAAAAGCTTAATCTAGTTGTAAACAACCTGCATAAATACATTTTATGCTTTTTTCCTGGATGCATACAGGAGTAGCAACACATTTAGTAACATTAAGAAATCTAGCTTGAAATCACTGGTCTCCTTTTAATTTAAAATGAAGATTATGAAGATAATTACTCTTTCCAAGCAATTTGGTTTGTATTTAATAAAACAATGAATTATTACCATTTCACAAAATTTTAAGAGAACACAGATTAGTCATATATATATATCCCTGACCTCTCCCTCCTTCACCCCCTTTCCAATCATCCCAATCCCACTGTTCCAGGGCTTCATACAGCCCTCCTGCAGGATCCCCTATTACCCCAGTGCAATGTCAATAGCTATCTCTTTCACATATCATACTATATGTTTCTATGTTACCAGTATTATTTTTTACTCACCTGAGCACCAGTGTTACTTAGGTGCATTGTGTCAAAATGTTATCTTCATCTTTTGGGAAGTGGTTTAATCACAGTTTCTTTTTCTTTCTTTCTAGATATGACATAATTGCCAAGGTCATTAAATAAGATATGAAGATACATTATCATGACCAAAAAACCAACCAAGAATGGATATAGGCCACACTGGTTTCTTTCCTTATTACTATAAGAATTTGATTTGTGATAATGGTAGTTAATTATTTTGAATAATGAATCCAATCAATCTAGTCAATTTGCCAAGGAAAAAGGATAACATTAAACAAGAACTTAGATAGGATTAGAATGGACTACTAAAATAGATTAATTAGCTTGATGCATGGTTTAATAAAATAAGTGTTGCTGTGTCCTTTAAGAGAAAATATATTTACACATAAAAGACTGCTGTTTCTTTAAAAAAAAAAAAAAAACTTGATTTTAAGTTTTTTTAGCAACAGTAATTTTTACATTCACCTTGTTCTAGCTGAGTTTGAACATTAGGTAGCATATGCTTATGAGTCCTTTAATTTAGAAATATGAATTACTGTGAGAGATAATAAAACTGCCAGAACCCAGATACATGAATCTCATAATGGATGATACAGATTTCTATATACTCTGCTCATGAACATTGGAAATGATGAAAAGCTTAATCTAGTTGTAAACAACCTGCATAAATACATTTTATGCTTTTTTCCTGGATGCATACAGGAGTAGCAACACATTTAGTAACATTAAGAAATCTAGCTTGAAATCACTGGTCTCCTTTTAATTTAAAATGAAGATTATGAAGATAATTACTCTTTCCAAGCAATTTGGTTTGTATTTTCATTGGATATAAAACAATGAATTATTACCATTTCACAAAATTTTAAGAGAACTAAAACCTTTCTTTACTATAAAAGTAAATTCAAATATTTAAATAACCTTAAAGCAAGTAGAATATATAAAATCAAGAAAGCCTTAAATGACTATCATTTTGAATAACTTCATAATAGACAAAACTGCTAAGAGGTGCCACAGTTGATCCAGGTTACCTTTACATAGCTTTTATTTGGGGGTAGAGTCATATGCAATATCTTTCTTACAGATAATGGTAAGAAAATTAGAAAAGGTCTGAAAGAAATATTTTAGTTACCACCTATATTTTTATTTGGTTTTTGTGAACTATAACTAAAGGATAGCCATTAACATAATATAATTTGAACTCTATTTGACCTTCAAAAGAAAGAAAACATCATCATGCCATTTTTAACAACAATATTTATAAAAGATATATAATATGAAATATATAAAATATCCATAAAACCTATATTAGTATTTTAAGTGATAAAAGTATTAAATTCATTCACATATTTAGCAAAAATTTATTTGATGATATGCTATGCTAGGGGCTGTAAATATACATAAGGTTGTCTCTATCCTAAAGAGATTTACACAACTACAACAGAATCTGCTGAAATTTCCCTTGTCATCTAGAGAAAGTAAGATTATTCCTGCCATGATATTTAAAATTTGGAAGACAGGTAGACTATTGGTGACTGGAAGTAAGTAGAAGGCTGTATAATGACATAGAAATGGAAGCGATCTGGTGGTTTAGAGAATAAAAATTCAGATCTAATCTTCACATTTCACTCCTCAAAACAAAAATAAAATAGTGATACAAAACATCTTTTAGAAAAAGATCAAAGCCCTTCAACCATCTATAAGATAACATCTAGGCTGGCATGTCCACCTCTGTACCTTCAGTCTGTAGCATACCTAGCTCTCCCATTCAGCCACCCTGGCATCATTTCCCTAGCTTAATCTAGTTGTAAACAACCTGCATAAATACATTTTATGCTTTTTTCCTGGATGCATACAGGAGTAGCAACACATTTAGTAACATTAAGAAATCTAGCTTGAAATCACTGGTCTCCTTTTAATTTAAAATGAAGATTATGAAGATAATTACTCTTTCCAAGCAATTTGGTTTGTATTTTCATTGGATATAAAACAATGAATTATTACCATTTCACAAAATTTTAAGAGAACTAAAACCTTTCTTTACTATAAAAGTAAATTCAAATATTTAAATAACCTTAAAGCAAGTAGAATATATAAAATCAAGAAAGCCTTAAATGACTATCATTTTGAATAACTTCATAATAGACAAAACTGCTAAGAGGTGCCACAGTTGATCCAGGTTACCTTTACATAGCTTTTATTTGGGGGTAGAGTCATATGCAATATCTTTCTTACAGATAATGGTAAGAAAATTAGAAAAGGTCTGAAAGAAATATTTTAGTTACCACCTATATTTTTATTTGGTTTTTGTGAACTATAACTAAAGGATAGCCATTAACATAATATAATTTGAACTCTATTTGACCTTCAAAAGAAAGAAAACATCATCATGCCATTTTTAACAACAATATTTATAAAAGATATATAATATGAAATATATAAAATATCCATAAAACCTATATTAGTATTTTAAGTGATAAAAGTATTAAATTCATTCACATATTTAGCAAAAATTTATTTGATGATATGCTATGCTAGGGGCTGTAAATATACATAAGGTTGTCTCTATCCTAAAGAGATTTACACAACTACAACAGAATCTGCTGAAATTTCCCTTGTCATCTAGAGAAAGTAAGATTATTCCTGCCATGATATTTAAAATTTGGAAGACAGGTAGACTATTGGTGACTGGAAGTAAGTAGAAGGCTGTATAATGACATAGAAATGGAAGCGATCTGGTGGTTTAGAGAATAAAAATTCAGATCTAATCTTCACATTTCACTCCTCAAAACAAAAATAAAATAGTGATACAAAACATCTTTTAGAAAAAGATCAAAGCCCTTCAACCATCTATAAGATAACATCTAGGCTGGCATGTCCACCTCTGTACCTTCAGTCTGTAGCATACCTAGCTCTCCCATTCAGCCACCCTGGCATCATTTCCCATCCTTTCAACAAACCGGGAGTACATTCGTGATGGCCTTTTTCATAAAATGTTCTTAAGTCTTCATTTCCATAATTTCATCTTTAACACACAATTCTTGTCCTTTAAACCTCGGGTCAAATGTAACCTTGGCAGGTATCTTTTATTTCCCAAATGGAGACGGTTTCCCTTTCATGAGTCTCTAAAGTTCTCTATGGGCTTCCCAGAAGGTGCAGTGGGAAAGAATTTGCCTGCCAATGCAGGAGACTCAAGAGATGCGGGTTCCATTTTTTGGGGAGGGAAGATCCACTGGAGTAGGAGAAATTCCATGGACAGAGGAGCCTGGAGAGCTGCAGTTCAAGGGGTCACAAAGAGTCAGACATGTCTGAGCAACTGAGTACCCACACACAAGCTCTCTAGACTTTTCTGTGTAACTCTTACCTCTGTTGGTGCATATATGTTTACAAATGTGTTCTTTGTTTGCTATCTGTTCCTTCCATTTGTATAAAAGTACCAGGAGAAAAAAATCACTTGTTGTGCGTATTTTTTATGTCTAGAACCTACATAAAGATAGAGCAGGTGTTTAATAAGTATTTGTGAAACTGAATGATGAATGTTTAATAGTTACATTTGTGTTTATATACTAACTCCTCCATTTACTAAATGACTACTTGGCCTTGGATTGATTTCCAAATTCCAGAAACTTTTCTTTCCCCACTATATGAAAAGGGTAGTCATAATCCAATGAATAAGATTATTCATGTAAAACTCTTAAAATGCTATTATTTTACTATAAAAATATCATCAGAGATCCCAAAAAAACCTAATGTTTATTAGAGGGGAAAATGTCTTTTAATATTAATTAAATAAAAATATTTAATTTTTTAGCAGTGCTTAAAGAAGATGTACTAATAACTTATTTGACAAGACAATTTTTTAATTTTTTAAAATTTATTGAAATATATGTAAGTATATATATGTGTGTGTGTATATATATACATACTTTTTCATCTTCTTTTCTATTATAATTTGTCCTAGGATATAAAATATACTTCCCCTCCTGTACCTTCAGTCTGTAGCATACCTAGCTCTCCCATTCAGCCACCCTGGCATCATTTCCCATCCTTTCAACAAACCGGGAGTACATTCGTGATGGCCTTTTTCATAAAATGTTCTTAAGTCTTCATTTCCATAATTTCATCTTTAACACACAATTCTTGTCCTTTAAACCTCGGGTCAAATGTAACCTTGGCAGGTATCTTTTATTTCCCAAATGGAGACGGTTTCCCTTTCATGAGTCTCTAAAGTTCTCTATGGGCTTCCCAGAAGGTGCAGTGGGAAAGAATTTGCCTGCCAATGCAGGAGACTCAAGAGATGCGGGTTCCATTTTTGGGTAGGGAAGATCCACTGGAGTAGGAGAAATTCCATGGACAGAGGAGCCTGGAGAGCTGCAGTTCAAGGGGTCACAAAGAGTCAGACATGTCTGAGCAACTGAGTACCCACACACAAGCTCTCTAGACTTTTCTGTGTAACTCTTACCTCTGTTGGTGCATATATGTTTACAAATGTGTTCTTTGTTTGCTATCTGTTCCTTCCATTTGTATAAAAGTACCAGGAGAAAAAAATCACTTGTTGTGCGTATTTTTTATGTCTAGAACCTACATAAAGATAGAGCAGGTGTTTAATAAGTATTTGTGAAACTGAATGATGAATGTTTAATAGTTACATTTGTGTTTATATACTAACTCCTCCATTTACTAAATGACTACTTGGCCTTGGATTGATTTCCAAATTCCAGAAACTTTTCTTTCCCCACTATATGAAAAGGGTAGTCATAATCCAATGAATAAGATTATTCATGTAAAACTCTTAAAATGCTATTATTTTACTATAAAAATATCATCAGAGATCCCAAAAAAACCTAATGTTTATTAGAGGGGAAAATGTCTTTTAATATTAATTAAATAAAAATATTTAATTTTTTAGCAGTGCTTAAAGAAGATGTACTAATAACTTATTTGACAAGACAATTTTTTAATTTTTTAAAATTTATTGAAATATATGTAAGTATATATATGTGTGTGTGTATATATATACATACTTTTTCATCTTCTTTTCTATTATAATTTGTCCTAGGATATAAAATATACTTCCCCGTGCTATACAGTAGGACCTTGTTGTATATCTATCCTATATTTAATAGTTTGCCTCTGCTAATCCCAAACTTCTAGTCCATCCCTACTCCCACCCCATCTCCCTCAGCAACCACAAGTCTGCTCTCTACATCTTTGAGTCTATTTGACAAGACTATTTTTACAATCATATTTTTAAATACTTAATATTAAAACTAATATACTCTTTATCTTGATCATTTTGGGGTCCAGAGTCTGATACTAGTTTGGAGGAAGTCATTTTATTTTTCATTCACCAATGAAAATAGAATCTGTGACCCACCATACTATTGTTATATTTTTTATATGCTAATAATTACTGCTATCAGGTATATGGAGATGCTAAAGAGTGTTTGAGCAATCAGCTTATATTTTGAACACAGGTATAGGGTCATAGAGGCTTTCCTGGTCACTCAGCAGTAAAAAATCCACTTGCCAATGCCAGAGACACATTGTCGTCTGTCATCCAAATGTCATTTGTTTCAGATTCGTAAGATATACTTTCTCATTCATTTATACTAAAAAAATAAAGCCATATTACCAATTTAAAATTAAACTAACCTAAAACTGTAGGATTTCTTTACATCCAGACATTCTGTGGCTTTATCTATCTAACCTATCATTGTGGGTTTATGACCACAATGCTTTATGTGAGAACACGTAATGAAAATGTATATGATATTAGCACTAAAAAGAGAAAGATGAAGTTAGTCCTAACAATGTAGGAAACAAGAAAATAGTGTTGTGGCATTTATAAGAGAAAAACTTAATTTTAGTTTAAGCCTTATAGAAAACAATGTGGTAGGAGAGGGATAAATTCAGAAAATGGGATCAACATGTACTCTTCTATATATAAAATAGGTAATCAAAAAAGATTTACTATATAGCACAGGGAATATACTCAATAGTTTGCAATAACCTATAAAGGAAAAGACTCTGAAATAAAATAAAAACACATACATGCATGTATATATATATATATATATATATATATATATATATATGAATATGTATAAACAAATCACTGTGCTGTACATCTGGAACTAACATGACATTGTAAATCAGCTATATTTCCATGAATAAATAAGTAAATACTTTTCTTAGAATAAAATAGGTCAAAGTTATAACAATTCCCTGTCTCACTAGACTGTTAGCTTATCTCTATATTAAGGATGATAGTAGGATTTATATCATATGGTTGTTTATGAAATAGGAAAGTGTGCAAAAGTCTAAAACCTGTGTACAGACCACAATGAGCACTTGATGAATGGCAGTCAGCACTGAATCACTTGAGCTGTCACAATCAGTGAAGTCCAGAGATGGGAAAAATTCACTGCACAAAATGTCACCTACCTCTGAATTACATGCCCAAAAGGAGGCTAACAAAAATATTAAAAAGGCAGAGCAATGCATGCTATCACTGCATACTAAATGTGTGTTGACCTACATATAAAGCATTCTGTTTGTTTGAAAATATACACATTTTATTTGGGGATACTACTTAAAATAAGTCTCATTTTATGTATATAAACTGAGTCACTTATGCCCAGAGTACAATATACAAATTCTGCAGTCTATTTGAATCAACAAGTGGGCAATCAGATTTACTTCTGTGTCAAAGGCTTTTTCTGTATCTATTGATAGTATCATATGATTTTTTAATCTTTTAATTTGTTAATATGGTGTATTACATTAATTGATTTGCAGATATTGAAGAATCCTTGCATCCCTGGAAGAAACCCGAATTGATCGTGGTGTATGAGCTTTTAATGCGTTGTTGAACTCTGTTTGCCAGAATTTTGTTCAGGATTTTTGGTTCATGTGAAAGTATTAGCAAAAATATAGCACAGGAAAAAATAGTGTGTGGCATTTATAAGAGAAAACTTAATTTTAGTTTAAGCCTTATAGAAAACAATGTGGTAGGAGAGGGATAAATTCAGAAAATGGGATCAACATGTACTCTTCTATATATAAAATAGGTAATCAAAAAAGATTTACTATATAGCACAGGGAATATACTCAATAGTTTGCAATAACCTATAAAGGAAAAGACTCTGAAATAAAATAAAAACACATACATGCATATATATATATATATATATATATATATATATATATATATGAATATGTATAAACAAATCACTGTGCTGTACATCTGGAACTAACATGACATTGTAAATCAGCTATATTTCCATGAATAAATAAGTAAATACTTTTCTTAGAATAAAATAGGTCAAAGTTATAACAATTCCCTGTCTCACTAGACTGTTAGCTTATCTCTATATTAAGGATGATAGTAGGATTTATATCATATGGTTGTTTATGAAATAGGAAAGTGTGCAAAAGTCTAAAACCTGTGTACAGACCACAATGAGCACTTGATGAATGGCAGTCAGCACTGAATCACTTGAGCTGTCACAATCAGTGAAGTCCAGAGATGGGAAAAATTCACTGCACAAAATGTCACCTACCTCTGAATTACATGCCCAAAAGGAGGCTAACAAAAATATTAAAAAGGCAGAGCAATGCATGCTATCACTGCATACTAAATGTGTGTTGACCTACATATAAAGCATTCTGTTTGTTTGAAAATATACACATTTTATTTGGGGATACTACTTAAAATAAGTCTCATTTTATGTATATAAACTGAGTCACTTATGCCCAGAGTACAATATACAAATTCTGCAGTCTATTTGAATCAACAAGTGGGCAATCAGATTTACTTCTGTGTCAAAGGCTTTTTCTGTATCTATTGATAGTATCATATGATTTTTTAATCTTTTAATTTGTTAATATGGTGTATTACATTAATTGATTTGCAGATATTGAAGAATCCTTGCATCCCTGGAAGAAACCCGAATTGATCGTGGTGTATGAGCTTTTAATGCGTTGTTGAACTCTGTTTGCCAGAATTTTGTTCAGGATTTTTGCATCTAGGTTCATCAGTGATATTAGCCTGTAATTTTCTTTTTTGTGTGTTGTCTTTGCCTGTTTTTTGCATCAGGGTGATGGTGGCCTTGTAGAATGAGTTTGGAAGTATTTCTTCCTATGCAATTTTTGAAATAATTTTAGAAGGACACCTCAACTCTTCTTTAAATGATTGATAGAATTCACCTGTGAGACTATCTGGACCTAAGTTTTTATTTTTGCAGAGATTTTTTTTAAAATTGGGGCTTGGTTGTTTTACAATGTTGTATTAGTTTCAAGTGTACAGTGAAGTTATTATTATACGTCTTTTACAGAATTTTGTGGTTTACAGCTACATGTAATCCCAAAGCAGTCATAGTTATATCCCTGACCCCTCCCACCCAAGCCCCTCTCCCTTTTTCCTCTGTTCCACCCCCAGATTGATGCATAGCCCCCATGTAAATTCCCTTTGTCTTACAGCTTAATCACAATAGTTATCTCTTTTGCATGTGATAGTGTAGGTTTTCATGTTACTCTTTACATACCTCTCGCCTGATCTTCCCTCCCTACAATGTCCATAGATCTGTTCTGTTTCTGCATCACTGCTCTGTGTGTGTATTTATCGGTACCACCTTACTAGATTCCATATATGTGTGTGTGTGTGTGTGTGTGTGTGTGTTGGTACACTGTATTTGTCCTTTTCTTTTCGACTTACTTCACTTTGCATAATAGGTTCTAGGTTCATCCACCTCATTATGGCTGATTCTTCTGCATTTCTTTTTACGACTGAGAAATACTCCATTGTATATATGTACCATAGCTTCTTTATCCATTCATTTATTGATGGACATCTAGGTTGTTTCCATGTTCTAGCAATTGTATAGAGTGCTGTGATGAGCATTTGGGATACAGATGTCTCTTTCAATTTTGATTTCATCAGGGTATAATCCCAGTAGTGGGATTGCTGGGTCATATGGTACTTTTCTTCTTAGTTTTCTAAGAAAACTGTAGTTCTGTAGTGGTTTTATCAATTTACATTCCCATCAACAGTGCAGGAGTGTTCCATTTTCTCTGCACCCTCTCCATAATTTATTATCTGCAGATTTTTTGATGATGTCCATTCTGACTGGGTGGTGGTGGTATCCCATTGTAGTTTTAATTTGCATTTCTCTGATACTAAGTGTTGCGAAACATCTTTTCATGTTCTTTTTTTTCCATCTGTATGCCTTCTTTGGAGCAATGTCTCTTTAGGTCTTTTTCCCATTTTTTGATTGGGTTGTTCGTTTTTTCAGTGTTGAGTTGTCTGAGTTGCTTGTATATTTTGGAAATTAATTTTTTGTCAGTTATTACATTTGCTATGAATTTCTCCCATTCTGTGGGTTGTCTGTTCATCTTGTTTGTAGTTTCTTTTGCTGTACAAAAGCTTTTAAGCTTCATTAAGTCCCACATGTTCATTTTTGCTTTTCTTTATAATATTCTAGAGGGTGGGTCATAGAAGATCTTGCTTCAATTTATGTCATTGATGCATAGCCCCATGTAAATTCCTTTGTCTTACAGCTTAATCACCATGGTTATCTTTTGCATGTGATAGTGTAGGTTTTCATGTTACTCTTTACATACCTCTCGCCTGATCTTCCCTCCCTACAATGTCCATAGATCTGTTCTGTTTCTGCATCACTGCTCTGTGTGTGTATTTATCGGTACCACCTTACTAGATTCCATATATGTGTGTGTGTGTGTGTGTGTGTGTGTGTTGGTACACTGTATTTGTCCTTTTCTTTTCGACTTACTTCACTTTGCATAATAGGTTCTAGGTTCATCCACCTCATTATGGCTGATTCTTCTGCATTTCTTTTTACGACTGAGAAATACTCCATTGTATATATGTACCATAGCTTCTTTATCCATTCATTTATTGATGGACATCTAGGTTGTTTCCATGTTCTAGCAATTGTATAGAGTGCTGTGATGAGCATTTGGGATACAGATGTCTCTTTCAATTTTGATTTCATCAGGGTATAATCCCAGTAGTGGGATTGCTGGGTCATATGGTACTTTTCTTCTTAGTTTTCTAAGAAAACTGTAGTTCTGTAGTGGTTTTATCAATTTACATTCCCATCAACAGTGCAGGAGTGTTCCATTTTCTCTGCACCCTCTCCATAATTTATTATCTGCAGATTTTTTGATGATGTCCATTCTGACTGGGTGGTGGTGGTATCCCATTGTAGTTTTAATTTGCATTTCTCTGATACTAAGTGTTGCGAAACATCTTTTCATGTTCTTTTTTTTCCATCTGTATGCCTTCTTTGGAGCAATGTCTCTTTAGGTCTTTTTCCCATTTTTTGATTGGGTTGTTCGTTTTTTCAGTGTTGAGTTGTCTGAGTTGCTTGTATATTTTGGAAATTAATTTTTTGTCAGTTATTACATTTGCTATGAATTTCTCCCATTCTGTGGGTTGTCTGTTCATCTTGTTTGTAGTTTCTTTTGCTGTACAAAAGCTTTTAAGCTTCATTAAGTCCCACATGTTCATTTTTGCTTTTCTTTATAATATTCTAGAGGGTGGGTCATAGAAGATCTTGCTTCAATTTATGTCATTGAGTGTTTTGTCTATATTCTTTGTGGAGGTTTTTGATCAGAGTTTTGACTTCAGTGCTTGTAAATGAATTGTTCATACTTTCTATTTCTTCCTGGTCCAGTCTTGGAAGATTGAATGTATCTAAGAATCTGTCCATTTCTTCCAGGTTGTCCATTTTTTTGCCATATAGTTTCTCATTCTTCATGGGACTCTTTTGGCTTCTTGGACTTGAATGACTATTTCCTTTCCCATGTAGGGGAAATTTTTGAATATAATCTCTGCAAATATTTTCTCATAACATTTCTTTTTCTCTTCTTCTGAGACATTTATTATTAGAATGTTGGTGCATTTGATGTTGCACCAGAGGTCTCTGAGACTATTATCAGTGCTTTTTATTCTTTGTACTTTCTTCTGTTCTTCAACAGCTATCTCCAACATTATATCTTCCAACTCGCTTATCTATCTGTTCTTTTGTCTCAGATACACTACTATTGATATCTTCTTAGAGTATTTTTAAGTTCAGTAATTGTGTCATTTATCTCTATGGTTTATTCTTAATTTCTTCTACATTGTTGTTCAATGTGTCAATTGATTCTTATATTTTCTCCATTCTATTTTCAATGTTTTGGGTCATCTTTATGATTATTATTCTGAATTCTTCTTCAGATAGTTTTCCTATTTCCTCTTCGTTTATTTGAACTAGTGTGTTTCTAGATGGTTCCTTCATTTGTGCAGTATTTATACCTTTTCATCTGCCTTTTCAATATGATTATTAATTGTTGAACTTATTGTGGTTGAGGTCTCCTTTTCCCAGGCTTTGAGGTTGAATTCTTTCTTCCTCTTGGTTTCTTCCCTCATAACGTTGGTCCAGTGATGTGTCTAAACTTCATATAGGGTGAGTTTTATTTTTTTCCCTCTTATGGACAGGGCTGAGTGAGGTGGTAATTCTGTAAGCTGTTTGGATTTTTTTTTGTCATTTAAAAAGTTATTACATTTGCTATGAATTTCTCCCATTCTGTGGGTTGTCTGTTCATCTTGTTTGTAGTTTCTTTTGCTGTACAAAAGCTTTTAAGCTTCATTAAGTCCCACATGTTCATTTTTGCTTTTCTTTATAATATTCTAGAGGGTGGGTCATAGAAGATCTTGCTTCAATTTATGTCATTGAGTGTTTTGTCTATATTCTTTGTGGAGGTTTTTGATCAGAGTTTTGACTTCAGTGCTTGTAAATGAATTGTTCATACTTTCTATTTCTTCCTGGTCCAGTCTTGGAAGATTGAATGTATCTAAGAATCTGTCCATTTCTTCCAGGTTGTCCATTTTTTTGCCATATAGTTTCTCATTCTTCATGGGACTCTTTTGGCTTCTTGGACTTGAATGACTATTTCCTTTCCCATGTAGGGGAAATTTTTGAATATAATCTCTGCAAATATTTTCTCATAACATTTCTTTTTCTCTTCTTCTGAGACATTTATTATTAGAATGTTGGTGCATTTGATGTTGCACCAGAGGTCTCTGAGACTATTATCAGTGCTTTTTATTCTTTGTACTTTCTTCTGTTCTTCAACAGCTATCTCCAACATTATATCTTCCAACTCGCTTATCTATCTGTTCTTTTGTCTCAGATACACTACTATTGATATCTTCTTAGAGTATTTTTAAGTTCAGTAATTGTGTCATTTATCTCTATGGTTTATTCTTAATTTCTTCTACATTGTTGTTCAATGTGTCAATTGATTCTTATATTTTCTCCATTCTATTTTCAATGTTTTGGGTCATCTTTATGATTATTATTCTGAATTCTTCTTCAGATAGTTTTCCTATTTCCTCTTCGTTTATTTGAACTAGTGTGTTTCTAGATGGTTCCTTCATTTGTGCAGTATTTATACCTTTTCATCTGCCTTTTCAATATGATTATTAATTGTTGAACTTATTGTGGTTGAGGTCTCCTTTTCCCAGGCTTTGAGGTTGAATTCTTTCTTCCTCTTGGTTTCTTCCCTCATAACGTTGGTCCAGTGATGTGTCTAAACTTCATATAGGGTGAGTTTTATTTTTTTCCCTCTTATGGACAGGGCTGAGTGAGGTGGTAATTCTGTAAGCTGATGATGTGGTTTGTATTTTTGTTTTGTTTGTTGTTTGAATTAGGCATCATACACAGGGTGCTACTAGTGGTTGTGTGATACCAGGTCTTGTACACAAGTGCTTTAATTTGTGGGAGTTTTCACTGTTTAATGCTCCCTAGCGTTAGCAGTTCTCTGGTACTGAATGGTCTTGGAGTCAATGTTCCCACTCTGAGATCCCACGGCTTGATCTCTGGCCCGGAAATGGAGATCCCTCTAGTGGTTTGTTATGGCATTAAATGGTATTAAAACAAACACACAGAAACAAGAAACTTAGGATACATCCTTAACAAATGACAATTTTAAAAATCATGTGAATATTGACTAATATAATGGAATATACACACATACATATACACCATAACAAAACCAAAGCAGTCGAAAAAAATAAGTCACAGTAGATTGACCCAGTGAGGAGAGGAAACCAAAAACGATATCTTCCAGTTAAGAACCTAACTATTTAAAGCACAAACTGGAAAACAAAACTACAACAAGGACCCAACTGGGGAATAAAGCAATGAAAACAAAGCAAATTAACAAATGTGATGAGGAAAAGAAAAAAGAAACAGGAAAGATAAAATAGAAATGTTAAGTTAAGAGGTAGATAAACAAGGTTTGTATATATTAAAGTTTAGTGCAACAGGAAAAGAAAAGTAGAGAAAGCAAACAAAAGAATAATTGTATAAAATAATAATAATAGATTTAAAAATTAAAATTAAAAAAGAGAATAAAGGAAAATCAAAATAGAACAGAAACAAAATCCCCCAGAACCACAAAAGCCCAATGCATAAGCAGAAGCATATTACTAAAATAAAAAGTGCAATTAGAAAACTTAAATATATTTAATAGTACCAATAAAATTGACAGCTACAACAGCAGAGGATGAAGAAACGCATGCTGAGAGGAGGGGTGTAAACAAAAGAAGAAAAATCCAGAAACAACTCCAGAACAAGTCAAAACATAAAAATAACAATGTGTTTTTCTTGAATTTCTGCTGTCAACTTCCTTTCCCTTGCTATCCTGCCTGCCTAGGATGTCTTCTGCCACTGGGCTGGTCTCTGGACTAGCTGTAAGGGCAGATCAGACTCTAATCTTGCCCTGCTCTTGTGTGTCATTGCCTTCAATGTCCACAGCTGTCACAACTAGTGGTTTGTAATTGTGTCTTTAATTTGTGGGAGTTTTCACTGTTTAATGCTCCCTAGCGTTAGCAGTTCTCTGGTACTGAATGGTCTTGGAGTCAATGTTCCCACTCTGAGATCCCACGGCTTGATCTCTGGCCCGGAAATGGAGATCCCTCTAGTGGTTTGTTATGGCATTAAATGGTATTAAAACAAACACACAGAAACAAGAAACTTAGGATACATCCTTAACAAATGACAATTTTAAAAATCATGTGAATATTGACTAATATAATGGAATATACACACATACATATACACCATAACAAAACCAAAGCAGTCGAAAAAAATAAGTCACAGTAGATTGACCCAGTGAGGAGAGGAAACCAAAAACGATATCTTCCAGTTAAGAACCTAACTATTTAAAGCACAAACTGGAAAACAAAACTACAACAAGGACCCAACTGGGGAATAAAGCAATGAAAACAAAGCAAATTAACAAATGTGATGAGGAAAAGAAAAAAGAAACAGGAAAGATAAAATAGAAATGTTAAGTTAAGAGGTAGATAAACAAGGTTTGTATATATTAAAGTTTAGTGCAACAGGAAAAGAAAAGTAGAGAAAGCAAACAAAAGAATAATTGTATAAAATAATAATAATAGATTTAAAAATTAAAATTAAAAAAGAGAATAAAGGAAAATCAAAATAGAACAGAAACAAAATCCCCCAGAACCACAAAAGCCCAATGCATAAGCAGAAGCATATTACTAAAATAAAAAGTGCAATTAGAAAACTTAAATATATTTAATAGTACCAATAAAATTGACAGCTACAACAGCAGAGGATGAAGAAACGCATGCTGAGAGGAGGGGTGTAAACAAAAGAAGAAAAATCCAGAAACAACTCCAGAACAAGTCAAAACATAAAAATAACAATGTGTTTTTCTTGAATTTCTGCTGTCAACTTCCTTTCCCTTGCTATCCTGCCTGCCTAGGATGTCTTCTGCCACTGGGCTGGTCTCTGGACTAGCTGTAAGGGCAGATCAGACTCTAATCTTGCCCTGCTCTTGTGTGTCATTGCCTTCAATGTCCACAGCTGTCACAACTAGTGCATTTTATCCTGTAGGAACTCTCATTGTCTTTTCATATATTCTATAGACACAGAGTCTGCCTAATTGATCATGTGGTTTTAATCTTCAGCTTATACAGCTGGTGGTAAGGTTTTGTGCCCTCTTCCTTTCTTAGCCACCCTGTCCCTGGATTTGAATTGTGATTTTATCTCCACCTCTGCATGTGGGTCATCCACCAGGGTTTGCTCCTGGAGGCTACCCTCCAGGCCTTGGGTCTGCCTTAGCGAGGGCCAGGTGTGGAGGTGGCACAGCTGCAAAAGTCACAGAGGCCCTGACAGAATCAGGTATTCAGGGTAACCGGAAACCAGGGTAGCTGGAAATGTGGTACTCTATAAGAAAATGGCAACCCATTTCAGCTTTCCTGCCTGGAGAATCCCCTAGAAAGAGTTGCCTTGCAAGCTATCGTTCAAAGTTTTACAAACATTCCGACATGACAGAAATGCTTCCGCATTCACAGATACAGAAGTTTTCCTACCCTTTGGCAACTCTGCCCCAGAGGGGACCACATATGGAGGAGGCAGCATTTCTTGGATCATGGAGACCTTGCAGCGATGACTATATAGAAGCACGAGTGGCTAATGTCACAGGAGATATGGTGATATTAGGGCTATTTCTATCCTGTAGCAACTCTGCCCCAGTGAGGACTGAGCATGAAGTAGGCACAGTGGCTTGGTTTGCAGAGAACCTGGTGGCACCAAATGTACAGGGACACAGACTGCCTCAGTCACAGGAGCTATGGCCCTATCAAAATCTTTTTCCAGTTTCTGGAAGCTGGCAATCAGAATGCCTCTTTGGTCTTCTTTTCTGTCACTTTCTGTCCAGGCACTGAAATGACCTGTGTCCTTCTCTGCTTTTCAGTGCATCAGAAACATACAAGGACCCCCCTGACTGAGGTCCTACTTTGTTGGTCAGTGCATCAGGCACTAAAATGGCTCCCCTGGCTGGGTTCCTTCTTTATTTTTTGGAAAAGATCAGGAACTTGAAAGGCCAGCCTCTTTATTGTCCAACTGCCAGTGCTGGCCTCTTAGGAGAGAGAGGCTATGATGATTTCTCCATCCCCTCCGCATGACTCAGCACCACTGCTTTGCCTCCAGGGTTGCCTGGTTTTCCTCCAAAGGCATTTCCCACCACAATCTCCCATCTCACGTCCCGTCATGAAGATCCTATTTCCCCACAATCAGCAACAGACCTTGCCCTTGGATTGCTCCATGCTCCATCTTCCCACGACCATGCCTTCCGGGGACTTGTCCGAGATATATATGTCTACAGCAAGGGTTATCTCTTGAGTCTCCATTCAGACCATCACAGACCAGCTGCCTTACTCTCAGCCTCAAATGTTTCTCCTCTGTCTCAAACAATTGCCCCAATGTGGTGATCAGACTCCCCCTCCAGTTCCCCCACCCACCAAGGGCAGGTTTGATCCTACTAACTCCTCTTTTTCCCCCTACTACCTCCACCCTACTGGGTTTTGCATGGTTCTAGATATTTTTTTCTGGTGGTCAGGTACTCCTGTCTGATCTCAGCTGGTATTCTCTAAGCATGTCTGCATCCGAAGGTGTATCCCTGATATATCTGGCGAGAGATGCAGTTCACCTCCACCCATTCCTCTGCCACCTTTTTATCTCCCTGTATTTTTTAATTTTCTCCTTAAATGGCAAAATAAAATGGTAAAATATAAGCAAATACCATCTTTGCATCTGCACAGATACATCGTGAACATAGTATGCATATATATATATATATATACACTATGTATATATATATATATATATAGTTATTAATATAGACATCATAGGTAATAAAATACTACTCTGAAGTAATGAAACATACTTTAGTACACAAAGAATATCTTGATATTTGTGTACATAAGGTTTTTGAAATGACTGTAATGTTACAATAATTGCAATGAAGCTAATGGAGTAGTCTAAACAGTAACGGTCCAAATCTATTGATACGTGTTTAAACTTTACAATTTTTGAGAGATTTAAGATTGATTATTTTCTTAACTGATGGAGCTTAATTATAAAATTAAACATTTATTCATAAACTAATCATTCATTATGAGCCTGAATAAGAGACAAACAGCTCATTAAATACAAACCATTTTGTTAAAACATAAACACTTATCACTTTTGAAAATAACAAAGGAATTACCAGTAAAATCATAGAATTAAATAATGGAAATTTTAAAATTAATTAAGGTATGCATTTTTAAGATACAATTTTTGCTCTAAATGTCAAATTTGTATGTTGCTTCTTCCATAGTTCTCACTGAAAATTAGCTCATTGAAATGATTAAATCTGGGTAAAAATATTCATGTATAAGACTATGGCTTTCTTTTGTAGGCTCATAAACAATTGTCAAATGCTTTCATTGATTCATAGACAATTATCAGATGCTTTACATTGTATTATCACTGGAAAGAACTATTTCAGATATCAGTTAACCAGTTAAATTAAATAGTACAAAAGCAACTAGGAAAAATTAAGATCAGATACAAACATGCAAAATAGAACAATGTAAAGGAACGGTTGGTTCACAACCTCAGGAACTTCCTGGTGTAATCTGAAACCTCCCTCTCCATATAAGAAGGGCAAGGAGGTACCTAAGAAAAATATAGCCCACTCCAGTTTGACAGGTGGCAGGTATTTTTGTTAATTCCATTTTTGTTTTTACTTGAAGTATAATTGATTTGTTTATGTTAGTTTCAAGTGTACAGTAAACTGGTTCAGTTCTATCTACACACGTATCTATTTCTTCAGATTCTTCCCTAAGTTATTATACAATATTCAGCATATTTCTCTGAGCTATACAGTAAATTCTTGTCACTTATCTATTTTATATAGAGTAGTGTGCATATGTTAATTCTAGACACCTAATTTATGCCTCTCCCCTTTTTTCATTTATTTAGTTATTTAATTTATTCTTATTTGTTTATCCATGCTGGGCCTAAATTGTGGCACATGGGATTTAGTTCCCAGACCAGAAATCAAACCTGTGACCCCTGTGTTAGGAGCTGAGTCTTAGCCACGAGACCATCAGAGATGTCTCTTTCCCTCCCTTGTTTAGCCTTTGGTAACCATAAGTTTGTTTTTTATTTTTATTTTTTCCTATGTCTGTGAGTGTATTTCTCTTTTATATATAATTTCATTTGTAACCTTCTTTTTTTCTTTTTTGGTTTTCACATATAAGCAATACTACATGATTGTCTTTGGCTTACTTCACTTAGTATGATAATCTCTAGACCCACACATGTTGCTGCAGATGACATTATTTAATTGTTTCCTGTGGTTGAGTAACATTGCAATGTATTGTCTTTACCAATTTCATCTGCCCGTGGACATTTGCATTTTCCAGGTCTTGGCTATTGTAAACTGAGCTGTGATGAACATTGAAGTACATGTGTCTTTTCAAATTATGGTTTTCTTCAGATTTATGTCTAGGAGGGATACTGGCAGGTGACAATTTCAATAAGCAAAGGAACTTAAGAAACTTGTCTTGGATGACCATAAGACAAGTAGATTTCTGCACCTGCCAACCAGAATCTTAAAAGTTTATATAAACACCTTAACTGAGTTCAGTCACCTGTAATGCCCAGATAATGGAACTCATCATTCCATTATCATCTCAAGGCTGTGTCCTTGGAGTTGCTTTTGGGAATCAGGAATGCAAGGGAGACATGCATTCAAGGATAGATTGGGAGAAGAAGAGTTTCCAATTGCCCGGGTCCAGCTCATTGGTCAAACTGGTGGTAACGTCTTCTTGAAGATCTCCCCAAACATAAACAACTGGATAAAAGCCAAAGAAATGAAAAGTTTAGGCACAAAGAGCTATGAGTTAGACAGTATTTTTTAAAGGGGAGTATTATGTTCTGTGTCTTAAAGAAAATAATGAAAAAATTATTGAGCAGGAAAGAATGAAAATATATTTCAAGTAGAAAACATAATTTGAGCAAAATCATTAAGGAAACAATTACCAACTGATCTAGAGGATGGATTGAAGTGGCTCAGTTGAAGGAAGCAGTTGAATCATTTTTAATAATAGTAAATGATTACTTTGGGAAAATGTATCTGAGAATTATTAATTGAATATGATTTAATGGAAATCTTTAAAGTTAAACGTCAATATAGAAGAGTCAAAAGTAACTTGGATGTCTTAATAAAACTAAAATTATGTAGAAATGAATTGAAATAAACATTTGAAAGATTAACAGAACAAGAAAATCAAGTATTAGCCCTGGTATATGTGTTTGATAGGTTTGTTTGAGATGGGTGGTTAGAACAATCGAAAAACCTCATGGTACCATGAAGGTCTAGTTTCACAGTGAATGTGAAGAATAAATAAAGCTAAAGAATAAGTAAGAATCGTGGCCTATCAGTATGGAAAAATTGAAGAAAGACAATAGTGTTGATGCTTAGGAAAGAGCAGATGGAAAATATTTCTTTAGGAAAGGAATATAACCAACTTAAGTTTCTATGTAACACATTAGTTACATATCATGTCCCTTTGGAAATAGAAATTTTCAAAAATGAAGTGAAAAGATTTGTGAGATCTAAGTCATTTATGGAAAGATAATTTTGAAAGGTGGAAAGTTAGTTTCTCTCTGTAAGATGAATTGCTGAGAAAAAAAGACAAAAGAGAAAAAACTAAGTCCTGGAGGTTATTGTTAAAGGTCTGGAGAAAAAAGAAGGAACAAAGTTCTTTCTCACTAGTTCTAGAGTAAAAGCAAACAAGGAAAAGTATAATTTATTCTAAAAAGATAGCTTGTAAATCAAAGAAAACATTTAAGGATTCATTGAGATACCTAAAACACAATACATTTCTGAAATTACACTATAATCCCAAAGGTTGGAATACATTGCCGGTCCAGCTCATTGGTCAAACTGGTGGTAACGTCTTCTTGAAGATCTCCCCAAACATAAACAACTGGATAAAAGCCAAAGAAATGAAAAGTTTAGGCACAAAGAGCTATGAGTTAGACAGTATTTTTTAAAGGGGAGTATTATGTTCTGTGTCTTAAAGAAAGTAATGAAAAATTATTGAGCAGGAAAGAATGAAAATATATTTCAAGTAGAAAACATAATTTGAGCAAAATCATTAAGGAAACAATTACCAACTGATCTAGAGGATGGATTGAAGTGGCTCAGTTGAAGGAAGCAGTTGAATCATTTTTAATAATAGTAAATGATTACTTTGGGAAAATGTATCTGAGAATTATTAATTGAATATGATTTAATGGAAATCTTTAAAGTTAAACGTCAATATAGAAGAGTCAAAAGTAACTTGGATGTCTTAATAAAACTAAAATTATGTAGAAATGAATTGAAATAAACATTTGAAAGATTAACAGAACAAGAAAATCAAGTATTAGCCCTGGTATATGTGTTTGATAGGTTTGTTTGAGATGGGTGGTTAGAACAATCGAAAAACCTCATGGTACCATGAAGGTCTAGTTTCACAGTGAATGTGAAGAATAAATAAAGCTAAAGAATAAGTAAGAATCGTGGCCTATCAGTATGGAAAAATTGAAGAAAGACAATAGTGTTGATGCTTAGGAAAGAGCAGATGGAAAATATTTCTTTAGGAAAGGAATATAACCAACTTAAGTTTCTATGTAACACATTAGTTACATATCATGTCCCTTTGGAAATAGAAATTTTCAAAAATGAAGTGAAAAGATTTGTGAGATCTAAGTCATTTATGGAAAGATAATTTTGAAAGGTGGAAAGTTAGTTTCTCTCTGTAAGATGAATTGCTGAGAAAAAAAGACAAAAGAGAAAAAACTAAGTCCTGGAGGTTATTGTTAAAGGTCTGGAGAAAAAAGAAGGAACAAAGTTCTTTCTCACTAGTTCTAGAGTAAAAGCAAACAAGGAAAAGTATAATTTATTCTAAAAAGATAGCTTGTAAATCAAAGAAAACATTTAAGGATTCATTGAGATACCTAAAACACAATACATTTCTGAAATTACACTATAATCCCAAAGGTTGGAATACATAGGCCATAAGGTTGATGGTGCTGACAAATGGTTGAGAAGTTTCTGTATTATTCTGAAAAAAACTTTCTGTAATTGAAAGATATCCTAGTCTTAACTGGAGGGTTAGGTGATGACAAAACACCTGAAAATGCAAAGATAATGAAAGGGTTATGCTCCTAATGAAACCAAAGTGTCATATGACACCTATTTGGATTTATATTATAGTTGTACAGTAGGTCTTCTGAAACCTGAAGAGTTCTTCAAGAAAAATAAAAGAAGGAAGATGAGAGAGAAAGAAGGAAAGAGGGAGAGTACATTTTTTAAAATTAGGGAGTCACTAGAAAAACAGTTGTGGTTTATCAAGTCATAGTCCCACAAACGGACTTGGAGGAGGAGTTATTTTAAAGGAATCTGACTCCCCTCCTAAGTGTATACTGCTTTAGTATCATGCACTAGATGAGACTCAGGACAAAAACAAAAACAAAAACAAAAACAATAAACTTGAAGAGGAATAACACTATGTCTCACACAGACAGAAGATGGTAATGGCAGCACAGTTAGCCCCTGGGACAAGTCTCCTCCTGGCTTACCATCCGTCACTCCATTCCTGCTGTCTTTTCCTAGGAAGTAATATTATCCAGAATGTCTTTGTAATATACAGAAGAAAATGTCACTTCAAAAAAAAAGAATGTTTGCCATGGAGTAATGCAAGAATGGAAAAGGTCAGTTTTCATTCCAATCCAAAAGAAAGGGGAATGTCAAAGAATGTTCAAACTACTGTACAATTGTACTCATTTCACATGCTAGCAAGGTAATGCTCAAATTTCTTCAACTAGGCTTCAACAGTACATGAATCAAGGACTTCCAGATGTACAATCGAAATTTAGAAAATGTGGAGTAACCAAAGATCAAACTGCCCACATTCATTGGATCATTGAAAAAGCAAGGAAATTACAAAAAAAAAAAATTTACTTCGGCTGCCCCACAACTGGATTCATTGAGCTACCTAAAACACAATACATTTCCGAAATTACACTATAATCCCAAAGGTTGGAATACATAGGCCATAAGGTTGATGGTGCTGACAAATGGTTGAGAAGTTTCTGTATTATTCTGAAAAAAACTTTCTGTAATTGAAAGATATCCTAGTCTTAACTGGAGGGTTAGGTGATGACAAAACACCTGAAAATGCAAAGATAATGAAAGGGTTATGCTCCTAATGAAACCAAAGTGTCATATGACACCTATTTGGATTTATATTATAGTTGTACAGTAGGTCTTCTGAAACCTGAAGAGTTCTTCAAGAAAAATAAAAGAAGGAAGATGAGAGAGAAAGAAGGAAAGAGGGAGAGTACATTTTTTAAAATTAGGGAGTCACTAGAAAAACAGTTGTGGTTTATCAAGTCATAGTCCCACAAACGGACTTGGAGGAGGAGTTATTTTAAAGGAATCTGACTCCCCTCCTAAGTGTATACTGCTTTAGTATCATGCACTAGATGAGACTCAGGACAAAAACAAAAACAAAAACAAAAACAATAAACTTGAAGAGGAATAACACTATGTCTCACACAGACAGAAGATGGTAATGGCAGCACAGTTAGCCCCTGGGACAAGTCTCCTCCTGGCTTACCATCCGTCACTCCATTCCTGCTGTCTTTTCCTAGGAAGTAATATTATCCAGAATGTCTTTGTAATATACAGAAGAAAATGTCACTTCAAAAAAAAAGAATGTTTGCCATGGAGTAATGCAAGAATGGAAAAGGTCAGTTTTCATTCCAATCCAAAAGAAAGGGGAATGTCAAAGAATGTTCAAACTACTGTACAATTGTACTCATTTCACATGCTAGCAAGGTAATGCTCAAATTTCTTCAACTAGGCTTCAACAGTACATGAATCAAGGACTTCCAGATGTACAATCGAAATTTAGAAAATGTGGAGTAACCAAAGATCAAACTGCCCACATTCATTGGATCATTGAAAAAGCAAGGAAATTACAAAAAAAAAAAATTTACTTCTGCTGCATTTACTACACTAAAGCTTTTGACTGTGTGTATCAGAACTGTGGAAAACTCTTAAAGAGATTAGAGTACCAGGCCACCTTACCTGCCTCCTGAGAAGTCTGTGTACAGGCCTAGAAGCAACAGTAAAAATCAGACATGGAACAAACTGGTTCCAAATTGGAAAAGGAGCATGTTAAGTCTGTATATTGCTAACCTGCTTATTTAACTTCTATGCCAAGTATGTCATGTAAAATATTGGGCTGGATGAAGCACAAGCTGGAATCAAGATTGTCAAGGGAAATATCAACAACCTCAGACAGGCAGATAACACTACTCTAATGGCAGAAAGTAAAGAAGAACTAAATAGCCTCTTGATAAGGATGAAAGATGAGAGTGAAAAAGCTGGCTTAAAACTCAACATTCAAAAAAATAAAATTATGGTGTTTGATCCTATTACTTCATAACAAATAGTAGGAGGAAAAGTGGAAATAGTGGCAGGTTTTACTTTCTTGGATTCCAAAATCACTGTGGATCATGAGTGCACCCATGAAATTAAAAGACATTTGCTCCTTGGAAAAAAAGCTATGAGAAACCTGGATAGCACATTAAAAAGTAGAGACATTGCTTTGCCAGCAAAGGTCTGTTTAGTAAAAGCCATGGTTTTTTCCAGTGGTCATGTACAGATGTGAAAGTTGGACCATAAAGAAGGCTGAGTGCTGATAAATTGATGCTTTCCAACTGTGGTGCTGGAGAAGAGTCTTGAGAAACCTTGGAAAGCAAGGAGAACAAACTGGTTGGTCCAATCAACCCTGAATTTTCATTGGTAGGACTGGTGCTTAAACTGAAGCTCCAATACTTTGACCACCTGAAGCCAAGAGCTGACTCACTGGATGCTGGGAAAACTTGAGTGCAGGAAGAGAAAGGAGCAATACAGGATGAGATGGTTGAATGGAATCACAAACTCAATGGACATGAGTTTGAGCAAACTTTGAGAGTTAGTGGCAATGTCAAAGAATGTTCAAACTACTGTACAATTGTACTCATTTCACATGCTAGCAAGGTAATGCTCAAATTTCTTCAACTAGGCTTCAACAGTACATGAATCAAGGACTTCCAGATGTACAATCGAAATTTAGAAAATGTGGAGTAACCAAAGATCAAACTGCCCACATTCATTGGATCATTGAAAAAGCAAGGAAATTACAAAAAAAAAAAATTTACTTCTGCTGCATTTACTACACTAAAGCTTTTGACTGTGTGTATCAGAACTGTGGAAAACTCTTAAAGAGATTAGAGTACCAGGCCACCTTACCTGCCTCCTGAGAAGTCTGTGTACAGGCCTAGAAGCAACAGTAAAAATCAGACATGGAACAAACTGGTTCCAAATTGGAAAAGGAGCATGTTAAGTCTGTATATTGCTAACCTGCTTATTTAACTTCTATGCCAAGTATGTCATGTAAAATATTGGGCTGGATGAAGCACAAGCTGGAATCAAGATTGTCAAGGGAAATATCAACAACCTCAGACAGGCAGATAACACTACTCTAATGGCAGAAAGTAAAGAAGAACTAAATAGCCTCTTGATAAGGATGAAAGATGAGAGTGAAAAAGCTGGCTTAAAACTCAACATTCAAAAAAATAAAATTATGGTGTTTGATCCTATTACTTCATAACAAATAGTAGGAGGAAAAGTGGAAATAGTGGCAGGTTTTACTTTCTTGGATTCCAAAATCACTGTGGATCATGAGTGCACCCATGAAATTAAAAGACATTTGCTCCTTGGAAAAAAAGCTATGAGAAACCTGGATAGCACATTAAAAAGTAGAGACATTGCTTTGCCAGCAAAGGTCTGTTTAGTAAAAGCCATGGTTTTTTCCAGTGGTCATGTACAGATGTGAAAGTTGGACCATAAAGAAGGCTGAGTGCTGATAAATTGATGCTTTCCAACTGTGGTGCTGGAGAAGAGTCTTGAGAATCCCTTGGAAAGCAAGGAGAACAAACTGGTTGGTCCAATCAACCCTGAATTTTCATTGGTAGGACTGGTGCTTAAACTGAAGCTCCAATACTTTGACCACCTGAAGCCAAGAGCTGACTCACTGGATGCTGGGAAAACTTGAGTGCAGGAAGAGAAAGGAGCAATACAGGATGAGATGGTTGAATGGAATCACAAACTCAATGGACATGAGTTTGAGCAAACTTTGAGAGTTAGTGGATGGGAGGGAAGTCTGGCATGATGTAACCCATGGGATCATAAAGAGTCAGACACAATTTAGCAGCTGAGCAAAAACAGACAAACATAAATAGCACTCATACATATACAGCATGCAGCCCTTCCTGAAAGAAAGGAATATTTAGTTTAATGAGAATTAATTCTCACCATTTTTCCATGCTACATATTCTTTAAATTGCTAGCTGACTAAAAATATACACCAATATTATCCCAGGTTTGGAAATTGAACTGGCTATTTATTTCCAAGGGCCTTTTTTTTTTAATTTAGCTCCCCCCTTGAGTCTGAAGTAGAGTGCACAATGGAGTGGACAAAAACAGGCAAAGAAGAGATGAAAATGTATAAATGAAAAGTTGATAATCAAATAAGGATTATTTTTTAAAGAGCTCAAATGTCTTTGATAACCTTATCTATTATGAGTTTAGATAGAAAAATACTGGCAAGGTTCTAGACAGGCTTTGGAATATAGCCTTATGATTTTAATGGATTAATATCCAGTATAACATCAAATCCCTTCACAGACAATTGATTAGCATTTTATATATACCAAAAATGTTACCAACAAAAGGAGTTCATGAACTGATAATACAGGACTTTGAAAAAGATTTTGAGATAATTTGAACTATCATGCAATTTAAGTTTTTATGAAAAATCTTAGCAAATAGTATATAATTATAGCATGGGATAAATGATCAATAAATTAAAAGTAGAGACATTGCTTTGCCAGCAAAGGTCTGTTTAGTAAAAGCCATGGTTTTTCCAGTGGTCATGTACAGATGTGAAAGTTGGACCATAAAGAAGGCTGAGTGCTGATAAATTGATGCTTTCCAACTGTGGTGCTGGAGAAGAGTCTTGAGAACCCCTTGGAAAGCAAGGAGAACAAACTGGTTGGTCCAATCAACCCTGAATTTTCATTGGTAGGACTGGTGCTTAAACTGAAGCTCCAATACTTTGACCACCTGAAGCCAAGAGCTGACTCACTGGATGCTGGGAAAACTTGAGTGCAGGAAGAGAAAGGAGCAATACAGGATGAGATGGTTGAATGGAATCACAAACTCAATGGACATGAGTTTGAGCAAACTTTGAGAGTTAGTGGATGGGAGGGAAGTCTGGCATGATGTAACCCATGGGATCATAAAGAGTCAGACACAATTTAGCAGCTGAGCAAAAACAGACAAACATAAATAGCACTCATACATATACAGCATGCAGCCCTTCCTGAAAGAAAGGAATATTTAGTTTAATGAGAATTAATTCTCACCATTTTTCCATGCTACATATTCTTTAAATTGCTAGCTGACTAAAAATATACACCAATATTATCCCAGGTTTGGAAATTGAACTGGCTATTTATTTCCAAGGGCCTTTTTTTTTTTTTTTAATTTAGCTCCCCCCTTGAGTCTGAAGTAGAGTGCACAATGGAGTGGACAAAAACAGGCAAAGAAGAGATGAAAATGTATAAATGAAAAGTTGATAATCAAATAAGGATTATTTTTTAAAGAGCTCAAATGTCTTTGATAACCTTATCTATTATGAGTTTAGATAGAAAAATACTGGCAAGGTTCTAGACAGGCTTTGGAATATAGCCTTATGATTTTAATGGATTAATATCCAGTATAACATCAAATCCCTTCACAGACAATTGATTAGCATTTTATATATACCAAAAATGTTACCAACAAAAGGAGTTCATGAACTGATAATACAGGACTTTGAAAAAGATTTTGAGATAATTTGAACTATCATGCAATTTCAGTTTTTATGAAAAAAAAATCTTAGCAAATAGTATATAATTATAAGCATGGGATAAATGATCAATAAATGAAAACAAAATTATAAATATTTGTAGAGTCAAGGAAGTTAATTAGAATAAGAATATTTGATAAAAAAATGTTTAATCCCAAAACATCCACTCTATACAAAGAAGAAGAAAGGGAACACATCCACATGGTTGTTACTTCCTTTTTCAAGGTTAATCAGGTGTCTGCCTTCAGTCATACACTGTCATAACTGTGACTCCAGGTAATAAGAAAGATCCAGGGAAAACTGGGAGACTCTTACAGGTCAATGATTTTGATGTGCAGCAAGCATTTAAAGCAAGGAAAGGCAGATATAATGGAATATCCCACAGGGGAAAACTATCTTTCCTAAGATAATACATTATACATTGGTCCCGGTGAAGTTTTACAGAGAATTAGGCTGTCCTTCAGCAACTGGATTAGGTTATCCATCAGGCTAATTTGTGCACATATAGTTTATATCAGGAACGAACAGTTGTCCTAAATTCTGTGTGCTCCTAACGGGTAAAATAATTGAGAACAGAAGTAAATGCTACTTATAGACCAAGTGAGATCATTGAATAACATTAAGCTTGGCATTATTCAATTTATCTATCCTTTGTCTGGTCCCTGATAGAGTTATTTCTCTTCTGCTCTTTCTTGGCAATCCCAAGAAAATAAATTACAATCACACTGCCTACTAGTTTTAAAAATGTATTCAATTATTTTTGTATCACTTTTTATAGTTGTAACACTTGCTAATTTCAGACAAATTGACTGTAGGATTAATGTAATCATTTCTATAGAAAACATTTCAAAGCTTTAAAATGACAACATTCTAAAGTATTGATAGTGATTTCCTGACAGGGGATAAAGCTAATGGGGAAGTTTGCTACTCTTTGTTCCTTCCTCTGATTCAAAGGTCATTTTGCATTTGAGTTTAACTCCTCCCCCTTTCATTTGAAACAGTTTGGCCACAATGACTATCAGAAAATAAAAGATACTGTCACAGGAAATGTCACCTAGCATTCTTGTTTGATTGTCTTCCCCTCATTAAACTAAAAGTACCTCTTGTGGAAACACTATCAATTTGTGCTCAATATTTGAAAACATATTGGTCTAAGAAAATGGTGTCAACATTTCAGTCACCAATTTTATTCATATCTGGAGAGTTACTGAATAGAACTGTTTTAAAAGCTCAAATTATTTAGTCTAAAAAAGAAAAGCCTGAGCAGTAGCTATATTTTCAAGCTTATTGTGTCAGCGATGAACACAATAAGCCGGTCACACTTTATCCTAAGTGCTGCAATAAGAAAGGCCAAGGCATAGCATGTCTAGAAATACATACTTAATATTTGTTTTCATCAATATCGAACGAAAATTAGAGAGGAATATTATTCAGTCTTAAAAGGAAATAATTTCTGACATGTTAGTACATGAATAAACCTTGAAGTCATTACACTAGACAAAGAAAACAAAGCAAATATTGTATGATTCCACTTATACAAGGTAGCTAGAGTATTCAAACTCACAGAGAAATAGAAAGATGATCTTTCCTAAGATAATACATTATACATTGGTCCCGGTGAAGTTTTACAGAGAATTAGGCTGTCCTTCAGCAACTGGATTAGGTTATCCATCAGGCTAATTTGTGCACATATAGTTTAAATCAGGAAAGAATAGATAGTTGTCCTAAATTTTGTATACTCCTAAGGGGGAAAATAATTGAAAGCAGAAGTTAAGGCTACTTATTGACCGAGTGAGATCATTGAATAACATTAAGCTTGGCATTATTCAATTTATCTATCCTTTGTCTGGTCCCTGATAGAGTTATTTCTCTTCTGCTCTTTCTTGGCAATCCCAAGAAAATAAATTACAATCACACTGCCTACTAGTTTTAAAAATGTATTCAATTATTTTTGTATCACTTTTTATAGTTGTAACACTTGCTAATTTCAGACAAATTGACTGTAGGATTAATGTAATCATTTCTATAGAAAACATTTCAAAGCTTTAAAATGACAACATTCTAAAGTATTGATAGTGATTTCCTGACAGGGGATAAAGCTAATGGGGAAGTTTGCTACTCTTTGTTCCTTCCTCTGATTCAAAGGTCATTTTGCATTTGAGTTTAACTCCTCCCCCTTTCATTTGAAACAGTTTGGCCACAATGACTATCAGAAAATAAAAGATACTGTCACAGGAAATGTCACCTAGCATTCTTGTTTGATTGTCTTCCCCTCATTAAACTAAAAGTACCTCTTGTGGAAACACTATCAATTTGTGCTCAATATTTGAAAACATATTGGTCTAAGAAAATGGTGTCAACATTTCAGTCACCAATTTTATTCATATCTGGAGAGTTACTGAATAGAACTGTTTTAAAAGCTCAAATTATTTAGTCTAAAAAAGAAAAGCCTGAGCAGTAGCTATATTTTCAAGCTTATTGTGTCAGCGATGAACACAATAAGCCGGTCACACTTTATCCTAAGTGCTGCAATAAGAAAGGCCAAGGCATAGCATGTCTAGAAATACATACTTAATATTTGTTTTCATCAATATCGAACGAAAATTAGAGAGGAATATTATTCAGTCTTAAAAGGAAATAATTTCTGACATGTTAGTACATGAATAAACCTTGAAGTCATTACACTAGACAAAGAAAACAAAGCAAATATTGTATGATTCCACTTATACAAGGTAGCTAGAGTATTCAAACTCACAGAGAAATAGAAAGATGATTGTCAGAGTTTGGAGGGGGGCACAGTGAAGTGAGAAGTTGATGAGCAGACAGTTTCATTTTGGGAAGATTAAATTAGTGAACTAAAATGGAAGGCAATGGGTGAATTTAATTCACTTGACCATTATGTCTACTACTGTGGCCAAGAATTCCTTAGAAAAAATGGAGTAGCTCTCATAGTCAACAAAAGAGTTTGAAATGCAGTGCTTGAGTGCTGCCTCAAAATGACAGGATGATCTCTGTTCGTTTCCTAGGCAAGCATTCAATATCACAGTAACCCAAGTCTATGCTTCAATCACTAATGCTGAAGAAGCTGAATGATTCTCCAAAGATCTACAAGATTTTCTAGAATTAACACCAAAAAAAGAGAGATGTTCTTTACATCATTGGGAACTGGAAGGCAAAAATGGGAAGCTACCAACTACACACAAAAGGTCAAGGTCATTCAAGGTTTCTTAAAGGAGGATCACTAATAAAAGGCCCATAATTGCCTTCTGTTTTGCTGGTCCTAAAATTAGAGGGGACTTTATTTAGAGAAGCAGAGATCTGGGATTGGTATCTAAATGGTTTTAGACCTTTTACCCTGCACTGGAAATGATTAACAATAGATGATGATATTAAACCTTGAAGTGCACGCAGTTATTAAGAAACAACCCTTCCACAAGCATGTGTCTGGTCTTTTTTTCAAGATAAAGTGCCATATTTATTTCAATGTATATGTGTTTCTCAACAGTTTAGCATGTGTAAAACTGTGCTACTATTTTTATTAGGATCTTTTTTTATGTATCATTGATGAAGTGTTTGAGTGCTGTATAATGATTCATATTTTCCCATAAACTCTGAATTTTATTGTACAATGAGGCGTGATATAGTGTTTTTAGGCACATGTTGTAACAAAAGTGACTGTCTTGGTTAAGTTGGGATCAAAAGGTTAACTTGCACTGTTCAGTAATGCAAAGAAAATGTGGCTTCTCTATTTTGTGCAACTACCCAGTTTTCTTCATAAGGTTCCCACTTACTAGGTAGCATATATAATCTTACTCTCATGAAGTATATATTATTTATGCAAGTAATGCTGATTTAGAACCTGTCCTTCCAGAATCCCACATAAAAACTGGTTAAAAACCCTATAATTTTTATCTTTTCCTTCAAGCCTGTCACTGGATTTTTGATGTATAGATCACATTGCCTCCCTCCTATTTCTGTTCCAGCCTCCTTCTTCCTGTAACCCTTGTGGTTAAAAGTGCACAATTTACATTTCTATAATTTTTGACTTGGCCTTCTCTTACATATTGCTATTCTTTCCAAGGCACCTAGCCTTCATGGTTCAGGCAGATTCGTTGAAGCATTAGCTTCTTCAGACTATGGAAGAGCCTAAGATTGGGTCTACAGGGTGTCTCTTGATAGTTACTAAGGAAGAGTAAAGGAACAGAACTTCTTTTATCTCTCAACAAAGTCTGTCTTTCAAGATTATTTTCTGGTTCCAGAATCAAAAAATGCCCCACTGGATATTAACATTTAAAAGTTGTTTTGTTGTTTTTTTCATTAAGGTTTAAGATCACTAATAAAGGCCCATAATTGCCTTCTGTTTTGCTGGTCCTAAAATTAGAGGACTTTATTTAGAGAAGCAGAGATCTGGGATTGGTATCTAAATGGTTTTAGACCTTTTACCCTGCACTGGAAATGATTAACAATAGATGATGATATTAAACCTTGAAGTGCATGCAGTTATTAAGAAACAACCCTTCCACAAGCATGTGTCTGGTCTTTTTTTCAAGATAAAGTGCCATATTTATTTCAATGTATATGTGTTTCTCAACAGTTTAGCATGTGTAAAACTGTGCTACTATTTTTATTAGGATCTTTTTTTATGTATCATTGATGAAGTGTTTGAGTGCTGTATAATGATTCATATTTTCCCATAAACTCTGAATTTTATTGTACAATGAGGCGTGATATAGTGTTTTTAGGCACATGTTGTAACAAAAGTGACTGTCTTGGTTAAGTTGGGATCAAAAGGTTAACTTGCACTGTTCAGTAATGCAAAGAAAATGTGGCTTCTCTATTTTTGTGCAACTACCCAGTTTTCTTCATAAGGTTCCCACTTACTAGGTAGCATATATAATCTTACTCTCATGAAGTATATATTATTTATGCAAGTAATGCTGATTTAGAACCTGTCCTTCCAGAATCCCACATAAAAACTGGTTAAAAACCCTATAATTTTTATCTTTTCCTTCAAGCCTGTCACTGGATTTTTGATGTATAGATCACATTGCCTCCCTCCTATTTCTGTTCCAGCCTCCTTCTTCCTGTAACCCTTGTGGTTAAAAGTGCACAATTTACATTTCTATAATTTTTGACTTGGCCTTCTCTTACATATTGCTATTCTTTCCAAGGCACCTAGCCTTCATGGTTCAGGCAGATTCGTTGAAGCATTAGCTTCTTCAGACTATGGAAGAGCCTAAGATTGGGTCTACAGGGTGTCTCTTGATAGTTACTAAGGAAGAGTAAAGGAACAGAACTTCTTTTATCTCTCAACAAAGTCTGTCTTTCAAGATTATTTTCTGGTTCCAGAATCAAAAAATGCCCCACTGGATATTAACATTTAAAAGTTGTTTTGTTTTTTTTTTCTAAAAAATAATTGTTTTTTCTCTTTTCATTCAGTGATAACAATTTGAATCCGAGGCACTAGACACCTCCCGCTTCCCATAGGATGGGGGGACTCAATCCCCAAAATATGAAATAGCAATAATAATAATAGCAATAATTTTTTTCACCAAATACTAGTTCTGTCACAAATATGTAACTGATTTGGATTGATATATAGGCATAGCATATTTTTTATCAGAAATAAAAAATCACAAATATTTTAAAATACATAGAACACTGAAACTCTACTGATGCTTTGAGTACACTGAAAAAAATCATGCTTTTTAGAATTCTCAGACTGAAATCAGACAATTTAGCAAAAAGTAAGCTTCTACCCCAGAAAGATCACAGGAGATTCTCCATGAGAACATAGCTAAGGCATAGGATATAATGAAAACACAACCAGGGGATGAGTCATGGTCCATAATGCAGAGTCTAGTGGCCTTTTTATTTTATTGCACTACATCACCAAACACAACCCTTGGAAGACAATCTTTCTGTAGCTTGTAGGTAGAAAAATGCATTCTGCTTATACCCTGATGAGAAATTGCATTAAAATTGGGAGCACTAGGCAGCTAGCTCTAAAGGCACCCAAGAGCACTAGGTACCTAGCTCTATAAGGCATGAGTTCCATGTATAATCTCAATCAGAAACTAGCACCCCTAACTCAGTGAGAAACTAGCTCCATGGATAAAATTGAATGAATATAGAGAAACTGGGCAATTAATCTGAATCTCATATACTCAACAATAATTGTTATTTAGTGGCTAGGTTGTGTCTGACTCATTACGACCCCATGGACTGCAGAATGCTAAGCTTCCCTATCCTTCATCATCTACTAGAGCTTGTTCAAACTTATGTCCATTGACTCAGTGATGTCATCCAACCATCTCTTCCTCTGTCATCCCTTCTCCTCTTGTATTCAATATTTCTCAGCATCAGGGTCTTTTCCAGTGAGTCATCTCTTCATATCAGGTGGCCAAAATATTGGAGCTTCAGCTTCATCAGAACTTCTTTTATCTCTCAACAAAGTCTGTCTTTCAAGATTATTTTCTGGTTCCAGAATCAAAAAATGCCCCACTGGATATTAACATTTAAAAGTTGTTTTGTTTTTTTCTAAAAAATAATTGTTTTTTCTCTTTTCATTCAGTGATAACAATTTGAATCCGAGGCACTAGACACCTCCCGCTTCCCATAGGATGGGGGGACTCAATCCCCAAAATATGAAATAGCAATAATAATAATAGCAATAATTTTTTTCACCAAATACTAGTTCTGTCACAAATATGTAACTGATTTGGATTGATATATAGGCATAGCATATTTTTTATCAGAAATAAAAAATCACAAATATTTTAAAATACATAGAACACTGAAACTCTACTGATGCTTTGAGTACACTGAAAAAAATCATGCTTTTTAGAATTCTCAGACTGAAATCAGACAATTTAGCAAAAAGTAAGCTTCTACCCCAGAAAGATCACAGGAGATTCTCCATGAGAACATAGCTAAGGCATAGGATATAATGAAAACACAACCAGGGGATGAGTCATGGTCCATAATGCAGAGTCTAGTGGCCTTTTTATTTTATTGCACTACATCACCAAACACAACCCTTGGAAGACAATCTTTCTGTAGCTTGTAGGTAGAAAAATGCATTCTGCTTATACCCTGATGAGAAATTGCATTAAAATTGGGAGCACTAGGCAGCTAGCTCTAAAGGCACCCAAGAGCACTAGGTACCTAGCTCTATAAGGCATGAGTTCCATGTATAATCTCAATCAGAAACTAGCACCCCTAACTCAGTGAGAAACTAGCTCCATGGATAAAATTGAATGAATATAGAGAAACTGGGCAATTAATCTGAATCTCATATACTCAACAATAATTGTTATTTAGTGGCTAGGTTGTGTCTGACTCATTACGACCCCATGGACTGCAGAATGCTAAGCTTCCCTATCCTTCATCATCTACTAGAGCTTGTTCAAACTTATGTCCATTGACTCAGTGATGTCATCCAACCATCTCTTCCTCTGTCATCCCCTTCTCCTCTTGTATTCAATATTTCTCAGCATCAGGGTCTTTTCCAATGAGTCATCTCTTCATATCAGGTGGCCAAAATATTGGAGCTTCAGCTTCATCAGTCCTTCCAATGAATATTCGGAGTCAATTTCTTTTAGAATTGACTGGTTTGATCCCCTTTCAGTGCAAGGGACTATTAAGAATCTTTTCCAGCACCACAGTTTGAAGGCATCAATTCTTTGGTACTCAACCTTCTTTATGGTTCAACTCTCCCATTTATACATGACTACTGTGAAAAAATAGCATTGACTATACATACCTTTGCCAGCAAAGTGATGTTTTAATATTCTGTCTAGGTTTGTCGTAGCTTTTCTTCTAGGGAGCAAACGTCTTTCAATTTCATGGCTACAGTCACCTTCTAGAGTGATTTTGAAGCCAAAGAAAATAATGTCTGTCACTGTTTCCATTGTTTGTCCATCTTTTTGCCATGAAGTGATAGGACCAGATGCCATGATCTTCAGTTTTTGAATGTTTAACTTTAAGTCAGTTTTTTCACATTCATCAAGAGACTCTTTAGCTCCTCTTTGCTTTCTGACACAAGAGTGGTGTCATCTGCATACCTGATGTTATTGATATTTCTCCTGGCAAGCTTGACTCCACCTGGTTGCTTCATCCAGACCAGCATTTCATATGATGTATTCTGCATATAAGACAAATAAACAGAGTTGCAATATGATAATATAGAAATATATTACCATACCAAAAATTCCCAGATACCATTTTTGATGGGTTTCTCTGGTAGTGCTAGTAGTAAAGAATCTGACTGCCAGTTCAGGAGATGCAAGAGGCATAGGTTCAGTCCCTGGATTGGGAAGATTCCCTGGAGGAGGAAATGGCAGTCTACTCCAGTATTCTTGCCTGGAAAATTCCATGGACAGAGGAACTTGGAGGACTACAACCCATGAAGTTGCAAAGAACTGGACACAACTGAGCACACACACATTTATTTTGGCTAGGTTGTGTCTGACTCATTACGACCCCATGGACTGCAGAATGCTAAGCTTCCCTATCCTTCATCATCTACTAGAGCTTGTTCAAACTTATGTCCATTGACTCAGTGATGTCATCCAACCATCTCTTCCTCTGTCATCCCTTCTCCTCTTGTATTCAATATTTCTCAGCATCAGGGTCTTTTCCAATGAGTCATCTCTTCATATCAGGTGGCCAAAATATTGGAGCTTCAGCTTCATCAGTCCTTCCAATGAATATTCGGAGTCAATTTCTTTTAGAATTGACTGGTTTGATCCCCTTTCAGTGCAAGGGACTATTAAGAATCTTTTCCAGCACCACAGTTTGAAGGCATCAATTCTTTGGTACTCAACCTTCTTTATGGTTCAACTCTCCCATTTATACATGACTACTGTGAAAAATAGCATTGACTATACATACCTTTGCCAGCAAAGTGATGTTTTAATATTCTGTCTAGGTTTGTCGTAGCTTTTCTTCTAGGGAGCAAACGTCTTTCAATTTCATGGCTACAGTCACCTTCTAGAGTGATTTTGAAGCCAAAGAAAATAATGTCTGTCACTGTTTCCATTGTTTGTCCATCTTTTTGCCATGAAGTGATAGGACCAGATGCCATGATCTTCAGTTTTTGAATGTTTAACTTTAAGTCAGTTTTTTCACATTCATCAAGAGACTCTTTAGCTCCTCTTTGCTTTCTGACACAAGAGTGGTGTCATCTGCATACCTGATGTTATTGATATTTCTCCTGGCAAGCTTGACTCCACCTGGTTGCTTCATCCAGACCAGCATTTCATATGATGTATTCTGCATATAAGACAAATAAACAGAGTTGCAATATGATAATATAGAAATATATTACCATACCAAAAATTCCCAGATACCATTTTTGATGGGTTTCTCTGGTAGTGCTAGTAGTAAAGAATCTGACTGCCAGTTCAGGAGATGCAAGAGGCATAGGTTCAGTCCCTGGATTGGGAAGATTCCCTGGAGGAGGAAATGGCAGTCTACTCCAGTATTCTTGCCTGGAAAATTCCATGGACAGAGGAACTTGGAGGACTACAACCCATGAAGTTGCAAAGAACTGGACACAACTGAGCACACACACACCATTATTAATATAAGACATTACTCTTTAACTTACTGATTATATTTTGATATAGGTTTTGATCCAATGCAAGGTATCAATAAGTAAGCATTTTCCATCATTTTGTCTTTCATCTTTTATGTTGTTTGTCTCCTTTCTACTTTCCTTGGCAATCTTCAGTTGCTCCAACATCTGTTCTCAGCAATTAACTTGATCATTTTTGTTTCTGATAGTTTCTGAAGAATTTTCTGCAACAAAAGTGGTATTGTTTTGAACTACATAATAAGTCAACCTCTTCATTGTCTAATAATTAGTTAAGTGAGGCAGTGAACCTGAAAGTATGTACCAAATGTTCAAAGAAATATAAACTCTACATATGAGAATCCTTCTATGGAACATAATGAAAGTTGTAAGAAAATAACTATTTCTTCTTTGTAGTGTCTCTTACCCCAGCCACTACCATTATTTATGTCCTTTTCATTTTTCATCCACATCATTTTAATAGTGTGCTTTCACTGATCTCACTGTCTGATGCATTTGCTTCTAACACTTTTCTACAGATGTGTGATCATATCACTTTGCCTAGAGTATAGTTTCTAATTATCCTTCTTGTGTTCATGTATCTTACAAACCATTTTTAAGCACTTTAGTATATGCTGAAAAGTTGTTGGGATTCCCAGGTGGTGCTAGTTGTAAATAATCCACCTGCTAATTTAGGAGATGCAAGAAATGTAGGTTTAATCCCTACATGGGTTGGGAAGATACCCTGGAGGAGGAAATGGCAAAGCATGCCAGTATTCTTGCCTGGAAAATTCCATGGATAAAGGAGTTTGGTGAGCTACATTCATGGGGTCGCAAAGAGTTGGACACAACTGAGGACAAACACACCATTATTAGAAACTCTTAGGTACTGTCTCAGTGCAAGTCACCAATAAATATATTCTATATACTGTGAAAGAGGTAAACCTGAACTACACAGAGAAAAGAACTTTACCAAGGAGTCAGGAAAAAATTGTCCTGAAGAGATGATAGCAAAATGAATTTTAAACGAGTCAGGCAAAAATTCACAATGCATAAATTGGTAAAAGAAATGACATAACATCTTTGGACATCTACATGGCATTTACAATACAGTACATAAGAATCTTTATCCCACATGATCAAGACTAGTTGTTGGTTAAACAGTTAAAAGAATCTTGCAAGAAGTGATACATTAATACTATATTAGTTAGGTATTAGATAACTAAGAAAATGCAGGGCTTTAATTAGATGGAAATCACTTTCACACATAAAAGTCTAAACACAGGCTACCTGTAACTGATATGGTAGCTTGTGATGGGACTCTGGTATTTTTTTGTCTTGTTATTATTTCATCCCTGCAGTGTTGCCCTTCTGCTCTTAGTTGAAGGTGGTCAACCAACCATTTGAGCCAGTGGGGACAGCTGCGGTCTACCTGCTCTCATGTCCCCTCTTTCTTCCCTGCTAATTTTGTTCCTTTGTTGTTAAGAAGAAATGCTATCAGTAGTCCTTTAATATTACAGTCACTATGTTTTATGAGCAATTTTCTTGAAATCTCTGCTCTTGACTTTAGAGGTGTACTCAAATTGAGTACCACATTTTCCTTTCTCAATGTGAAGAAGAAAAGAAAAAGTGATTCATAAGTACTACACATTCCCACAAGGCAACTCTTCCCATCCCAATATGTCCTTCTTTATTAATTGAAGAAGAGAGAGATAAAGAGGAAAGAGGAGTAATAGATAAACATCAGCCCATAGGCATGGGTAGATGGATGATAATAATATAAGAAGATGACTTAATAATAGCTGCCACAACAGCTAATCATTGAGTGGCATATAATGATATCCCGACCTCTCTCTAAGAGTTTTACATATACTCATGCGTATTATTACTCCTCAAAGCTCTTGGGTAGTATAAATTATTTTTGATGAATCAAGTTAGATAATTTTCTCATTTCCAGTCTAGTGAGTAATTGAAACTAGAATTTGATCCCAGTCTTGCTCCTTAGCCTTCTGCTATGACTGGCTATGAATATATTGATACTTTGGCACCATAGGACATTGAGGTTCAACTTTCAAGATAACAGGAAGAGAGCAGATGTACAATTTAAATGAGCTATTAAATCAATGAAAATGGCATATGTATGCTTTAAATTTACCAGAGAGGGGATAAAAGTGACAGTGAAACTCATTCAGTCATGTCTGACTCTTTGCAAACCCATAGACTGTAGTGTGTCAAGCTCCTCTGTCCATGGCATTCTCTAGGCAAGAATACTGTAAAGGGTTGTCATTTCCTTCTCCAGGACATCTTCCTGACCCAGGGATGAAACCCAGATTTCCTGCACTGCAGGCAGATTCTTTACCATCTCAGCCACCAAGGAAACTCTTTGGATGAGAGTAAAATTCTGCCTCTTTAAGAAACAGGAAGCTATCTATTTTATATTGTTTTATAATATTCAATTGCATATATTTTACATATCAGTAAAAAATAAAGTCTAAACACAGGCTACCTGTAACTGATATGGTAGCTTGTGATGGGACTCTGGTATTTTTTTGTCTTGTTATTATTTCATCCCTGCAGTGTTGCCCTTCTGCTCTTAGTTGAAGGTGGTCAACCAACCATTTGAGCCAGTGGGGACAGCTGCGGTCTACCTGCTCTCATGTCCCCTCTTTCTTCCCTGCTAATTTTGTTCCTTTGTTGTTAAGAAGAAATGCTATCAGTAGTCCTTTAATATTACAGTCACTATGTTTTATGAGCAATTTTCTTGAAATCTCTGCTCTTGACTTTAGAGGTGTACTCAAATTGAGTACCACATTTTCCTTTCTCAATGTGAAGAAGAAAAGAAAAAGTGATTCATAAGTACTACACATTCCCACAAGGCAACTCTTCCCATCCCAATATGTCCTTCTTTATTAATTGAAGAAGAGAGAGATAAAGAGGAAAGAGGAGTAATAGATAAACATCAGCCCATAGGCATGGGTAGATGGATGATAATAATATAAGAAGATGACTTAATAATAGCTGCCACAACAGCTAATCATTGAGTGGCATATAATGATATCCCGACCTCTCTCTAAGAGTTTTACATATACTCATGCGTATTATTACTCCTCAAAGCTCTTGGGTAGTATAAATTATTTTTGATGAATCAAGTTAGATAATTTTCTCATTTCCAGTCTAGTGAGTAATTGAAACTAGAATTTGATCCCAGTCTTGCTCCTTAGCCTTCTGCTATGACTGGCTATGAATATATTGATACTTTGGCACCATAGGACATTGAGGTTCAACTTTCAAGATAACAGGAAGAGAGCAGATGTACAATTTAAATGAGCTATTAAATCAATGAAAATGGCATATGTATGCTTTAAATTTACCAGAGAGGGGATAAAAGTGACAGTGAAACTCATTCAGTCATGTCTGACTCTTTGCAAACCCATAGACTGTAGTGTGTCAAGCTCCTCTGTCCATGGCATTCTCTAGGCAAGAATACTGTAAAGGGTTGTCATTTCCTTCTCCAGGACATCTTCCTGACCCAGGGATGAAACCCAGATTTCCTGCACTGCAGGCAGATTCTTTACCATCTCAGCCACCAAGGAAACTCTTTGGATGAGAGTAAAATTCTGCCTCTTTAAGAAACAGGAAGCTATCTATTTTATATTGTTTTATAATATTCAATTGCATATATTTTACATATCAGTACAAAAGCAATAATAGAATCATACAGCCACAGTAGAAATTTAAGATTCTAGTTATATAATATTGCAACTATTTGTAATCCACTTAATCTAATCACTCTTTATTGCAAATGTTTTGTGACTTGACAGCTGTTTTTAAATAGGTAAAATGTGTCATATATATATTTTTTAAATCAGCCTCTTATGAGTGGTCTTGACACTTCTGTGTGTGTTTGTTCATATCATTCAGTTATGTCTGATTCTGCAACCCTGTGGAGCATAGCCCTCCAGGCTCCTCTGTCCATGGAATTCTCCAGGCAAGAATACTGTAGTGGGTTGCCATTTCCTCCTCCAGGTCATCTCCCCAACCCAGGGATCAAATTGACATCTCTTGCATTGTCAAACATCAGATTCCTTTATCACTGAGCCCCTGGGAAGCCCCCTTGACACTTGACAATACCATTAAGCTAAAAGTACTGAAGTCAGAGTTTTAAATCATGTAAGCTTTAGTTATGCTGAGCACTTTCAGAAAGATTTATAGAAAATTTGTTATAATTTATTGGCATGAACAAATAGAGGCAACCTACAGCTTTTTGAGTTTTGGTATTAGCAATACACACTTCAAGTATAAGGGACATACATTATCTACACCAATATACTATGGATTTTATTATCCATATGGCATCCACAAACTTCTCCCTTTAAACAAAAACAGAAATATTGAAATATAAAATGATAACATATGAAGTGTTTCAGACATTTTAGACACCTAATTTCTAACTAAACAAGAAAAGAAACAGTAAAGCAAATAAGAAAGGTAAACAAGAAGTAGAGTGAAACAAATTTATCTATAGGCAGCACTTAGGATGAAAGAAAAGATTATGGAGTCGGCATACAAAAATACCTGAATAGCGTCCCTAAAATCATGGTTGGTACATAACAGCCCCTACGTGGTATCTTCCTACTCTTTCCCACAGATAAATGCTTAAAAATGCTAGTATATTCTAATGATAGTCACAAACCCCACACGCAATTGAAAAATATTTACTTTGCCAGCATTGAATTGTCAACATTTCTAAGATAAACTATTAATGGTTTAATGTTATTTTATTTATGTACATATTTTAGGAACCCACTCATAATAGAATCATACAGCCACAGTAGAAATTTAAGATTCTAGTTATATAATATTGCAACTATTTGTAATCCACTTAATCTAATCACTCTTTATTGCAAATGTTTTGTGACTTGACAGCTGTTTTTAAATAGGTAAAATGTGTCATATATATATTTTTTAAATCAGCCTCTTATGAGTGGTCTTGACACTTCTGTGTGTGTTTGTTCATATCATTCAGTTATGTCTGATTCTGCAACCCTGTGGAGCATAGCCCTCCAGGCTCCTCTGTCCATGGAATTCTCCAGGCAAGAATACTGTAGTGGGTTGCCATTTCCTCCTCCAGGTCATCTCCCCAACCCAGGGATCAAACTGACATCTCTTGCATTGTCAAACATCAGATTCCTTTATCACTGAGCCCCTGGGAAGCCCCCTTGACACTTGACAATACCATTAAGCTAAAAGTACTGAAGTCAGAGTTTTAAATCATGTAAGCTTTAGTTATGCTGAGCACTTTCAGAAAGATTTATAGAAAATTTGTTATAATTTATTGGCATGAACAAATAGAGGCAACCTACAGCTTTTTGAGTTTTGGTATTAGCAATACACACTTCAAGTATAAGGGACATACATTATCTACACCAATATACTATGGATTTTATTATCCATATGGCATCCACAAACTTCTCCCTTTAAACAAAAACAGAAATATTGAAATATAAAATGATAACATATGAAGTGTTTCAGACATTTTAGACACCTAATTTCTAACTAAACAAGAAAAGAAACAGTAAAGCAAATAAGAAAGGTAAACAAGAAGTAGAGTGAAACAAATTTATCTATAGGCAGCACTTAGGATGAAAGAAAAGATTATGGAGTCGGCATACAAAAATACCTGAATAGCGTCCCTAAAATCATGGTTGGTACATAACAGCCCCTACGTGGTATCTTCCTACTCTTTCCCACAGATAAATGCTTAAAAATGCTAGTATATTCTAATGATAGTCACAAACCCCACACGCAATTGAAAAATATTTACTTTGCCAGCATTGAATTGTCAACATTTCTAAGATAAACTATTAATGGTTTAATGTTATTTTATTTATGTACATATTTTAGGAACCCACTCATAATATAACTCTCTTCCCAACAATTCCAGTGTTATTATAAAAATTTATACATCATCAGTTGCTGATCCTGGAGGTCCACTTTGAATATAGTTGTGCATAATTAGTTATGCTCATGTTTTAATATTCATATTGCTGATGATGTTTTCTGGTCATGATTTATTATGTAAGCTTTATATGCAGGGCCAAGACATGCTAAAAACACATTTGTAAAATGTTGTTCCAACTAATTGATATGTAGATGATCACATTTTCCTTTACTTAATGTAAGCATATTTGATTACACTGTGAATAGAATCATGTTTACTTTTACCTTTTTAAAATACATGCAATTCTTTTCTCTATCAATTTCTTACTTGATTTAGGGACAACAAAGGAGAATTAAGCCATTCTTATTTGGAATTTCCTATGGTACAATATCTTGCCGCCTCTTAAATTTAGCAGTAGGAACATATATGTTGGTTCATTAACAAGGAAAGTTTAAATAAAGGAGAAAAATTACTTCTGAGAAGTAGAATCCTGCATCTTCTATGTGGCTATATGGAACTAACTTGTTTTTGCTGAATATGAGTAGAATTTAGAAATATTTATTTAGGGATAACATGAATATTTGACTATATGCTATAAATTAAACTCAGATCTGATCTAATATCAAATATTACTGTAGTAGTAGTGGGATTGGACTTCCTGGTGGCTTAGCACTAAAGAATCTGCCTGCCAGATCAGGAAATGAGAATTTGATTAGGAAACGAAGGAAACTCCCCTCGAGAAGGAAATGACAAGCCACTCCAGTATTACTGCATGGGAAACCCCATGGGCAGGGGAGCCTGACAAGCTATATAATCTTTATCCACTAAAATTTCCTTAAGAGTTAGTTTCAACGGGTTTAATAAACTAGTATTTGATTTAACAAGAAAAGAAACAGTAAAGCAAATAAGAAAGGTAAACAAGAAGTAGAGTGAAACAAATTTATCTATAGGCAGCACTTAGGATGAAAGAAAAGATTATGGAGTCGGCATACAAAAATACCTGAATAGCGTCCCTAAAATCATGGTTGGTACATAACAGCCCCTACGTGGTATCTTCCTACTCTTTCCCACAGATAAATGCTTAAAAATGCTAGTATATTCTAATGATAGTCACAAACCCCACACGCAATTGAAAAATATTTACTTTGCCAGCATTGAATTGTCAACATTTCTAAGATAAACTATTAATGGTTTAATGTTATTTTATTTATGTACATATTTTAGGAACCCACTCATAATATAACTCTCTTCCCAACAATTCCAGTGTTATTATAAAAATTTATACATCATCAGTTGCTGATCCTGGAGGTCCACTTTGAATATAGTTGTGCATAATTAGTTATGCTCATGTTTTAATATTCATATTGCTGATGATGTTTTCTGGTCATGATTTATTATGTAAGCTTTATATGCAGGGCCAAGACATGCTAAAAACACATTTGTAAAATGTTGTTCCAACTAATTGATATGTAGATGATCACATTTTCCTTTACTTAATGTAAGCATATTTGATTACACTGTGAATAGAATCATGTTTACTTTTACCTTTTTAAAATACATGCAATTCTTTTCTCTATCAATTTCTTACTTGATTTAGGGACAACAAAGGAGAATTAAGCCATTCTTATTTGGAATTTCCTATGGTACAATATCTTGCCGCCTCTTAAATTTAGCAGTAGGAACATATATGTTGGTTCATTAACAAGGAAAGTTTAAATAAAGGAGAAAAATTACTTCTGAGAAGTAGAATCCTGCATCTTCTATGTGGCTATATGGAACTAACTTGTTTTTGCTGAATATGAGTAGAATTTAGAAATATTTATTTAGGGATAACATGAATATTTGACTATATGCTATAAATTAAACTCAGATCTGATCTAATATCAAATATTACTGTAGTAGTAGTGGGGATTGGACTTCCCTGGTGGCTTAGCACTAAAGAATCTGCCTGCCAGAGCAGGAAATGAGAATTTGATTAGGAAACGAAGGAAACTCCCCTGGAGAAGGAAATGACAAGCCACTCCAGTATTATTGCATGGGAAACCCCATGGGCAGGGGAGCCTGACAAGCTATATAATCTTTATCCACTAAAATTTCCTTAAGAGTTAGTTTCAACGGGTAAAACTAGTACTGATTTCACAGAGTAAACAGTAGTAGATATTGATTGCTATAAAAAAATGATTTTCCCTACTGCAACATTTAGGTAGGGAAATTCATTCAACCTCATGTGAACAAATCCCCAGTGTGCAGTGTGTGTATCTCCTTTATATTTGAATGTGAGCTGATTAATATATGTCAATATTTAAGCTGAATTTGGGAAATTATATTTTAACAATATAGCAGCAGTAGATTTGATTAAATAACATTTCTATCTAAAAGAAATTATGAGTGCTGAATTTTGTAATATGAATGTTAGTAAAATTAAAGAAAAAATAGGAGAGAATTTGACTATTTCTCATGTGATAAGTATAGTGAAATTAATAGTACATATATTTCCTAAGTTGAGACAAAATATAATAGGAAAACAAGGTGCTGTATTTCAATAATCCTATTCAATTTGAAATTCAGATTAAGAGTATCATGAAGATAATCACTGTTTCCTTTAGTTGATGGATATATATATATATATGTATATATATATATATATGTATATATTTTAAACTAGAAATCATTAAATTTCATTAATTATGGCCTGGAGAATATTTCTATATAGCAAATTATAAAAACCCATTAATTAATCACAGTTTATGACATGCTTTGTTCTATTAAGTGCAGAATTCAAAGGAAAAGCAAAATGCAAGAGAAGAAATAATGGAGGGAAAAAAAATGGAGGTTAATTGCTTTAGTTGATCACAATAATTCTGACAGCTCTGATTCATTAAAATATGTGTAAAAATGGATGATTGTATTTTCGGTAAGTCTACGTGCTTTGAGAAATGTTATTCTCAACATTGATATTTCAATTCCATTTATAATACAAATAAAAGCTGAAGAAACTACATGCATAGAAATGTCAGCTTTTGTTTGTGTACATTGTTGTATTTAAAATATCGCATGTTTTTCTGATAACTTACCAATGAAATAAGCACATTCATATCAGTTTATTTATAGAAAACGAGGAATGTTACCTAAGCAGAATTTTTTTGTTTTCTTCCAGTTTCTTGTTTTCATAGGCAAGTAAGAACATTAGGAAAAAATATTAGAGCAACTGTATTAGTTTTGTTATAACAAATTATCATAAAACCTCAACCTAAAACAACAAACACTGACCTGTTTAATTATTTCTGTGGGAAAAGAATTTAAAGCAGCTTACCTAGGTGGTTCTGGTTTAGATTCTGTCACAAGGCTTCCCTCAGGGTGTCAACTGAAGCTAGAGCCATCTCAAGGTTTGACTGAGGAAGACAGTCGTTGAAGTTCATCCATGTGGTTGCTGGTAGGGCCTTGTTCTGCACCATGTGGCCTCTTTACAGAGTGATTATGACATGGGAGCCAAGTACCTTGGAAATGAAGAAGAAATATAAGGAAAAGATAGTGTATCCAAGATGGGAAATGCTATCTATTTATAGCCTAACCTACGAAGTAATATATTTCATTTTCCGCTAAGTTCTGTTTACTAGAAGTCAGTCTTACATTCTTCTCATTAGATTAAGTCTAGCCCATTTTCACACAGAGTGAATTACATTCTACTTGTTGAAGAAAAGAGTATTATTGTACATTTCTATTGCTGCTATAAAAATGATAGGCATACTTCATTTTATTGCACTTCACTTTATTGCACTTTGCAGATAACTGCTTTTTTTTTTTTTTTTGGCATATTGAAGGTTTGTGGCAATCCTGCATTGCGCAAGTCTATCAGTGTCACTTTTCCAATAGCATTTGCTCACTTCGTGTCTGTCACATTTTGGTATTCTCATAATGTTTCAAACTTATTATATCTGTTATGGTTATCTATGACCAATGATATTAGATATTGGTGATATGATTTTGGGGGGTTACCAGGAACTATGTCCATAAGAGATGACCAATTTAATAAATAAATGTGTGCATTTTTAAAACGTTTCTCTCCTTCTCCTCCAACCCTCCCTATTCCCTATTTGCTGAGACACAGCAATATTAAAACTAAACCAGTTAATACCCCTAAGTGAAGGGAAGAGTCACATGTCTCTCAGTTTAAATCAAAAGCTAAAAAAGATTAGGCTAGTGAGGAAGGCATGATGAAAACTAAGATAAGCTGAAGGCTAGGCCTCTTACTCTAAACAGTTTGACAAATTGGAAATGTAGAGGGAACATTCTTGAAGGAAATTAAAAGTGCTACTCCAGTGAACACACAGATGCAAAAAAGCAAAGTAGCATTATTGCTGATATGGAGAAATTCTTAGAGGTCTGAATGGAAGATCAATCAACCACAATATTCCCTTAAATCAAAGCTAGGCTTTAATTCTCTTCAATTCTATGAAGGCTGAGAGGTGAGGAAGCTGCAGAAGAAAAAAAAAAGTTCATCCAATCCCTCATAAGGAAACATTTGACTGAGGAAGACAGTCGTTGAAGTTCATCCATGTGGTTGCTGGTAGGGCCTTGTTCTGCACCATGTGGCCTCTTTACAGAGTGATTATGACATGGGAGCCAAGTACCTTGGAAATGAAGAAGAAATATAAGGAAAAGATAGTGTATCCAAGATGGGAAATGCTATCTATTTATAGCCTAACCTACAGTAATATATTTCATTTTCCGCTAAGTTCTGTTTACTAGAAGTCAGTCTTACATTCTTCTCATTAGATTAAGTCTAGCCCATTTTCACACAGAGTGAATTACATTCTACTTGTTGAAGAAAAGAGTATTATTGTACATTTCTATTGCTGCTATAAAAATGATAGGCATACTTCATTTTATTGCACTTCACTTTATTGCACTTTGCAGATAACTGCTTTTTTTTTTTTTTTGGCATATTGAAGGTTTGTGGCAATCCTGCATTGCGCAAGTCTATCAGTGTCACTTTTCCAATAGCATTTGCTCACTTCGTGTCTGTCACATTTTGGTATTCTCATAATGTTTCAAACTTATTATATCTGTTATGGTTATCTATGACCAATGATATTAGATATTGGTGATATGATTTTGGGGGGTTACCAGGAACTATGTCCATAAGAGATGACCAATTTAATAAATAAATGTGTGCATTTTTAAAACGTTTCTCTCCTTCTCCTCCAACCCTCCCTATTCCCTATTTGCTGAGACACAGCAATATTAAAACTAAACCAGTTAATACCCCTAAGTGAAGGGAAGAGTCACATGTCTCTCAGTTTAAATCAAAAGCTAAAAAAGATTAGGCTAGTGAGGAAGGCATGATGAAAACTAAGATAAGCTGAAGGCTAGGCCTCTTACTCTAAACAGTTTGACAAATTGGAAATGTAGAGGGAACATTCTTGAAGGAAATTAAAAGTGCTACTCCAGTGAACACACAGATGAAAAAAAAAGCAAAGTAGCATTATTGCTGATATGGAGAAATTCTTAGAGGTCTGAATGGAAGATCAATCAACCACAATATTCCCTTAAATCAAAGCTAGGCTTTAATTCTCTTCAATTCTATGAAGGCTGAGAGGTGAGGAAGCTGCAGAAGAAAAAAAAAATGTTAGCGGAGATTGGTTTAAGGAAAGAAGTCATTTCTGTAACATGGAAGAACAAGGTAAAGCAACAAGTGATGTTGTAGAAGTTGCAACAAGGTATCCAGAACCTTCGCTAACATACTTAATGAAGGTGGCTACACAAAATAACAGATTTTCAATATAGATACAACAGACTTCTATTGGAAGAAGATGCCCAAGACTTTCACAGCAAGAAAAGAGACAACATCAATGCCTAACTTTAAAACTTCAAAGGACAGGTTGACCTCTTATAAGGGCGAATGCAGCTGGCTACTTTAAGTTGAAGCCAATGCTCATGTACTATCATAAAATTTCTGAGCTTTTTAAGAATTTTGCTAAATGAAATAACAAAGCCTAGATGACAGCATGTATATTTACAACATGACTTATTGAATATTTTAAGCTCACTGTTGAGATTTACTTGCTCAGAGTTGGGGAAAAAGATTCCTTTCAAAATACTACTGCTCATTGACAATTCATCTGGTCACTCAAGAGTTCTGATGGAGATATACAAGAAGGCTAATGTTTTCATATCTGCTAATAAAACATCCATTTTGTAGCTGATATAGAAAGGAGTTCTCTTTTTTGGACACTTGTGGGCAGAACTTCCTTATCTTCTCTAGTTTCTAAAGGCTCCCCACATACCTTTGCTTATGGTTCGCTTCTTCCACTTTCAAAGCCAACAATAGTGAGTTCATTCCTTCTAACACTGCATCACTCTAATCTTCTTTTCTTTCTACATTTTCCAAATTTAAGGATCATTGTTATTACACTGGGCCTACCCAGATAATATAGATAATATCCCTATTTTAAAGTCGCCTTTATTACCTTTTTTTAATTTTGACTAAAAAGCAAGTGCATTATTGCTGATAGGCCTCTTACTCTAAACAGTTTGACAAATTGGAAATGTAGAGGAACATTCTTGAAGGAAATTAAAAGTGCTACTCCAGTGAACACACAGATGAAAAAAAGCAAAGTAGCATTATTGCTGATATGGAGAAATTCTTAGAGGTCTGAATGGAAGATCAATCAACCACAATATTCCCTTAAATCAAAGCAAGGCTTTAATTCTCTTCAATTCTATGAAGGCTGAGAGGTGAGGAAGCTGCAAAAGAAAAAAAAAAGGTTAGCGGAGATTGGTTTAAGGAAAGAAGTCATTTCTGTAACATGGAAGAACAAGGTAAAGCAACAAGTGATGTTGTAGAAGTTGCAACAAGGTATCCAGAACCTTCGCTAACATACTTAATGAAGGTGGCTACACAAAATAACAGATTTTCAATATAGATACAACAGACTTCTATTGGAAGAAGATGCCCAAGACTTTCACAGCAAGAAAAGAGACAACATCAATGCCTAACTTTAAAACTTCAAAGGACAGGTTGACCTCTTATAAGGGCGAATGCAGCTGGCTACTTTAAGTTGAAGCCAATGCTCATGTACTATCATAAAATTTCTGAGCTTTTTAAGAATTTTGCTAAATGAAATAACAAAGCCTAGATGACAGCATGTATATTTACAACATGACTTATTGAATATTTTAAGCTCACTGTTGAGATTTACTTGCTCAGAGTTGGGGAAAAAGATTCCTTTCAAAATACTACTGCTCATTGACAATTCATCTGGTCACTCAAGAGTTCTGATGGAGATATACAAGAAGGCTAATGTTTTCATATCTGCTAATAAAACATCCATTTTGTAGCTGATATAGAAAGGAGTTCTCTTTTTTGGACACTTGTGGGCAGAACTTCCTTATCTTCTCTAGTTTCTAAAGGCTCCCCACATACCTTTGCTTATGGTTCGCTTCTTCCACTTTCAAAGCCAACAATAGTGAGTTCATTCCTTCTAACACTGCATCACTCTAATCTTCTTTTCTTTCTACATTTTCCAAATTTAAGGATCATTGTTATTACACTGGGCCTACCCAGATAATATAGATAATATCCCTATTTTAAAGTCGCCTTTATTACCCTTTGATATGTATTGTAACATATTCACAAGTTCAGGAACATAGGGCATGCATACCTTTGAGGGACGATTATTTGACTTATTACATGTTTGAAAGATTTGTGGACATTGACATTTGCGAAATTTAAGCTACCACAGTAATAGATCACTATCAAATAATGTCCCTAGAACTGGCTCCTCCACAAGTACATACATTCAAGATCCTGTCCCTTAAAAATCTTCATCAGATGCTAGCACCTCATGTAGGAAGCTGTTTGCACTAGTCATTCAATATCCAGTGAAGATAAACATCTCTCCCTTTCTTTTTTTCAGGCATTTGTGATTGCCAAGAGCAAGAGGATAAAGCTTCTGCCCTTAAAGCAGGAACAGATAATTGGGTATAGTTTGAGAAATATACCTTCAGATTTAGAAATAATCTAATTTAAATGTGGGTTTTGCGAGAAAATTACCTGAGTACTTTATGAAAGTTATTTTTCTCTCATACCTAAGATTTAATCACCTGTAAAATGGTGAAAACAATACAGTATATTGCATAGATACTGTGCAGGTTAATTTATAATTCAGAAATTTATTAGTTATTTAGTCTTCCCTGTTGTTCAGAATCTAGTATATTTTTATTAAGTGGTTACTATCAAACTCACTACATATCTGTGATATTAAATTTTTCCTTTAGTGCCCATAAGTCACTAATAAGTGAAATTTATTTAAAGTCATTTAAAGTCACAATTATTTGTAATGCTCAGAGTTGGGAAAAAGATTCCTTTCAAAATACTACTGCTCATAAAGATAACTGGAGATATACAAGAAGGCTAATGTTTTCATATCTGCTAATAAAACATCCATTTTGTAGCTGATATAGAAAGGAGTTCTCTTTTTTGGACACTTGTGGGCAGAACTTCCTTATCTTCTCTAGTTTCTAAAGGCTCCCCACATACCTTTGCTTATGGTTCGCTTCTTCCACTTTCAAAGCCAACAATAGTGAGTTCATTCCTTCTAACACTGCATCACTCTAATCTTCTTTTCTTTCTACATTTTCCAAATTTAAGGATCATTGTTATTACACTGGGCCTACCCAGATAATATAGATAATATCCCTATTTTAAAGTCGCCTTTATTACCCTTTGATATGTATTGTAACATATTCACAAGTTCAGGAACATAGGGCATGCATACCTTTGAGGGACGATTATTTGACTTATTACATGTTTGAAAGATTTGTGGACATTGACATTTGCGAAATTTAAGCTACCACAGTAATAGATCACTATCAAATAATGTCCCTAGAACTGGCTCCTCCACAAGTACATACATTCAAGATCCTGTCCCTTAAAAATCTTCATCAGATGCTAGCACCTCATGTAGGAAGCTGTTTGCACTAGTCATTCAATATCCAGTGAAGATAAACATCTCTCCCTTTCTTTTTTTCAGGCATTTGTGATTGCCAAGAGCAAGAGGATAAAGCTTCTGCCCTTAAAGCAGGAACAGATAATTGGGTATAGTTTGAGAAATATACCTTCAGATTTAGAAATAATCTAATTTAAATGTGGGTTTTGCGAGAAAATTACCTGAGTACTTTATGAAAGTTATTTTTCTCTCATACCTAAGATTTAATCACCTGTAAAATGGTGAAAACAATACAGTATATTGCATAGATACTGTGCAGGTTAATTTATAATTCAGAAATTTATTAGTTATTTAGTCTTCCCTGTTGTTCAGAATCTAGTATATTTTTATTAAGTGGTTACTATCAAACTCACTACATATCTGTGATATTAAATTTTTCCTTTAGTGCCCATAAGTCACTAATAAGTGAAATTTATTTAAAGTCATATTCTAGATGTTCCACCAATTATTTGTAATTCTAAGCCCCTGAGACAAGTACCCACCCTGGACATCAAGAATTCCTTTTTTTTTTTAACTTCATGCCATGACCTCTTTATTCATTTATTTATTATTTTTCATCCATCCTTATTCCTTTGCAATGTGTGGGCCTTCCACTGCAGTGGCCTCTCTCGCTGTAGAGCACCAGCTCTAGGCGCATGCTCTCTGGACCGCTGGCTCCTAACTGGTCACACAGGTCCAGCTGCTCTGTGGTACGCCTGGATCTTCCTGGGCCAGGGATCCAACCAGTGTCCCCTGCATTGCAAGGCAGAATCCACTCACTGAACCATCAGGGAAGTCCAATAATTATTTTTTAAGGAAAAAAATTAAAATTAGGAACTATCATATGATCCAGCAGTTCCACTTCTGAGTTTGTATCTAAAGGAAATAAAAATGTTAACTTGAAAAGATACCTACACCCTATACATTGCAGCATTTTTATATTTCCTAAGACATGAAACAAACTTTGTGACCATAATTGGGTGAATGGATAAAGATGAGGAATTTTTCCCATTTGTGATAACATGGATGTACTTTGAAATCATTATGTTCATAGCTCTCTGTATCAGATTAATTGTTGCCAGAGCTGTGGGCCAGGTTATGTGTGTGTGGAGGGAGGGAGATGAAAAAGGTACAAACTTTCATTTACAAAATAAATAAGTCATGGGTACAAAATGTACAGCATGGTGACTGTAGTTAGCAATACTGTACTACATGCTTGAAAGTTGATAAGAGAGTAGATCTTAAAAGTTCTAATCATAAGGAAAAATAATTTGTAAGTATCTGTGATGATGGACAATAATTAAACTTCTTGTGATGATACTTTTGCAAATATACATATATCAAATGATTATACAGTATACTTGAAACTAGTGTAATGCTGTACATCAGTTATATATCAATTAAAATGATTTTAACTTATTCTTTTTTAAGAAAAACTAGTATATACACTATGTAAGTTTCAAATGTTCAATATTATGATTAGACATGTGCGTTTCTTATAAAGTATTTGATCATCCAAAGTCTAGCTACCACTCATCTTCATACATTGGATATTCTTCAGCTCTTTTGCTTGCCCTAGTCCCCTTCTCATTCCAATATGCACTAATCTGTTTTCTACATCTATGAATTTCAGCGTTTTTTTAAATCGTTTTGATTGTTCACATTTTTCAGCATGCACATAAGTGAAGCAATATAATTTTTGCCTTTTGCCTTTATTTATTTCACTTGATATAACAACATTGAGATTCAACCAACAGTATGTGAACCAAGATCTTCCAGATATACAAGTCAGATTTAGAAAAAGTAAAAGAACCAGAGATCAAATTTCCAACATCCATTGGATCATAGAAAAAGCTAGGGAATTCCAGATAAACATCTACTTCTGCTTCATGGACTACCTTTGACTGTGTGGATCACAACAAACTGGAAAATTCTGAAAGAAATGGAAATACCAGACCACCTTACCTGCTTTTTGAGAAACCTGTATGCAGAAGCAACAGTTAGAATGAGACATGGAACAACAAACTGTTTTAAAATTGGGAAAGTCACCCTACTTACTCAACCTATATGGAGAGCACATCATGTGAAATGCCAGACTAGAGGAATCACAAACCGGAGTCAAGAAGGCCGGGCGAAATATCAATAACCACAGATATGCAGATGACATCACCCCAAAGGGAGAAAGTGAAAAGAAACTATAGGGCCTCTTGATGAGGATGAAAGAAGAGAGTGAAAATGCTAGCTCAAAATTCAACATTCAAAAAACTAAGATCATGGTATCTATCATTTCATGGCAAAAAGACGGGGAAACAAGGGAAACAGTGACAGACTTTATCTTCTTGGACTCCAAAATCATTGTAGACCATGACTGCAGCCATGAAATTAAAAGACACATGCTCCTCAGAAAAAAAGCTTTGACAGACCTACGCAGTGTATTAAAAAGCAGAGACATCACTTTCATAAATGAAAATCCATATAGTCAAAGCTTTGGTCTTCACGTAGGAATGTGAGAGTTGGACCATTAAAAACAAAACTGAGCTGCAAAAAGTTGATACTTTTGAACTGTGGTGTTGGAGAAGACTCTGGACTTGGACTGCAAGGAGATCAAACCAGTCAATCATAAAGGAAATCAACACTGACTATTCATTGGAAGGATTGATGCTGAAGCTGAAGCTCCAGTACTTTAGACACCTGATGGGAAGAGATGATTATTTGGAAAAGATCCTGATGCTGGGAAAGAATGAAGGCACTGGAACAAGATGGTTGGATAGCATCACTGGCTCACCAGAGATGAGTTTAAGTGAACTCTGGAGATTGTGAAGGACAGTGGAGCCTGGTGTGCTGCAGTCCATTGGGTTTTAGAGAGTTGGACACAACTGAGCGACTGACCAACACAAGTCCACTCATGTTAAAAATGACAAGCTTTCGCTCTTTTTTATGACTGAGAAGTATTCCATTGTGTATATATACTACATCATCTTTATCCATTTATACATCAATGGACACAGGTTGTTTTTATATGTGGCTATTATAAACAATTCTGCTTTTCAAATTAAAGTTTTTTTTTTTCTTTTATTCTTTGGAGAAATACCTAGAAGTGGAATAGCTGGATCATATGGTGGTTCTATCCTTAACCTTCAGAGGATATTCATATGTTTTTCATCGTGGCTGCATCAGTTTACATGTTCACCAACATTATCCTATGTTTCCTTTTTCTCCACATCCTCTCCAAGACTTTGTTGTTTCCTATATTTTTGATGATAACCATTCTAACAAGTATGAAGTGGTGTCTTCTTGTGGTTTTGGTTTTACATTTCCCTAGTAATTAGTAATACTAAACATATTTATGGGTATCTGTTGACCATCCATATGTCTTCTTTGGGAAAATTTCTATTCAGATCCTCTTTTCATGTTTTAATCTGTTGTTTGTTTTTTCACTGTTGTTGTTAAGTTGTATGACTTCTTAACATATTTCAGATATTAATCTCTTGTCAGATATATGGTTAGTAAATATCTCCTCCCATTTAGCAGGTTGACTTTGAATTTTGATGACAGTTTCCTTTATTGTTCATTTGATGTGGATCCATTTTTTAAATTTTTGCTTTCATTACCCTTGCTTTTGGAATCAGATCCACAAAAACATTGCCAACACTGAGGTCATGAGGGTGACTTCCTATGTCTTTGACTAGGATATTTATGGTTTCAGATCTTAATATTCAAGTCTTTAATTCAGTTTAACATGAACCAGTAACTAATCATAAAGGAAATCAACACTGACTATTCATTGGAAGGATTGATGCTGAAGCTGAAGCTCCAGTACTTTAGACACCTGATGGGAAGAGATGATTATTTGGAAAAGATCCTGATGCTGGGAAAGAATGAAGGCACTGGAACAAGATGGTTGGATAGCATCACTGGCTCACCAGAGATGAGTTTAAGTGAACTCTGGAGATTGTGAAGGACAGTGGAGCCTGGTGTGCTGCAGTCCATTGGGTTTTAGAGAGTTGGACACAACTGAGCGACTGACCAACACAAGTCCACTCATGTTAAAATGACAAGCTTTCGCTCTTTTTTATGACTGAGAAGTATTCCATTGTGTATATATACTACATCATCTTTATCCATTTATACATCAATGGACACAGGTTGTTTTTATATGTGGCTATTATAAACAATTCTGCTTTTCAAATTAAAGTTTTTTTTTTCTTTTATTCTTTGGAGAAATACCTAGAAGTGGAATAGCTGGATCATATGGTGGTTCTATCCTTAACCTTCAGAGGATATTCATATGTTTTTCATCGTGGCTGCATCAGTTTACATGTTCACCAACATTATCCTATGTTTCCTTTTTCTCCACATCCTCTCCAAGACTTTGTTGTTTCCTATATTTTTGATGATAACCATTCTAACAAGTATGAAGTGGTGTCTTCTTGTGGTTTTGGTTTTACATTTCCCTAGTAATTAGTAATACTAAACATATTTATGGGTATCTGTTGACCATCCATATGTCTTCTTTGGGAAAATTTCTATTCAGATCCTCTTTTCATGTTTTAATCTGTTGTTTGTTTTTTCACTGTTGTTGTTAAGTTGTATGACTTCTTAACATATTTCAGATATTAATCTCTTGTCAGATATATGGTTAGTAAATATCTCCTCCCATTTAGCAGGTTGACTTTGAATTTTGATGACAGTTTCCTTTATTGTTCATTTGATGTGGATCCATTTTTTAAATTTTTGCTTTCATTACCCTTGCTTTTGGAATCAGATCCACAAAAACATTGCCAACACTGAGGTCATGAGGGTGACTTCCTATGTCTTTGACTAGGATATTTATGGTTTCAGATCTTAATATTCAAGTCTTTAATTCAGTTTGAGCTAAGATTTTTAATGTATTGTCAAGATAGTTGTCCAGTTTTATTCTTTTGTGGTAGCTATCCAATTTTCCAGCACCATTTTTTTTGAAAAGACTATCCTTTTTCCATCGCATACATGCTCTTAATCCTTTGTCCTAAATTGATTGTCTACATATTGTCAGTTTATTTTTTGGATATCAATTCTGATCCATTGATCTATTTGTTTGTTTTTATTGCAATGCCATTACTATGGCTTCATAGTGTACTTTGCAATAAGGGAACATCACAGCTCAAGCTATTTCCTTCTTTTAAATGTTGCTTTGCCTATTCAGCATCTTTTGTGGTTCTATGCAAGTCTTAGTATTATTCTAGCTCAATGCAAAATGCCCTTGGAATCTTAGAAATGATTGCATTGAATCTGTACATTCTTTGGGTAGTGTGGACATTTTAAAAAATATTAATTTTTCCTATCCATCAGCACAGAATGCCTTTTCTTTTTGGGGACTTTCTTCAATTTTCCTCATCAGTGTCTTACAGTTTTCTGAGTATAGGTCTTTCACCTATTTGTTTAATTTAATTCCTAGCTATTTCTTTATTTTTGATACAAGTGTAAATGGTATTGTTTTCTTAATTTAATTTTTTGATAGTTTATGATTAGTGTATAGAAATGTCACTAATCTTTTAGGTTGATTTTTTGTATTCTACAACTTTACTGAATTCATTTGTTAGTTCTAACAAGTGATGTGAAAGTGTTAGTCACTCAGTAGTTTCTGACTCTTTGAGACCACAAGAACTGTAGCCTGCCAGGCTCTGTGGAATTCTTCTGACAAGAATACTGGAGTGCGCAGCCATGCCCTTCTTCAGGGATCTTCCCACCCATGGATTGAACTTGAGCCTCCTGCATTGAAGGCATATTCTTTTCAATCTTAAAAGGGGCCCCAAATTGAAGGCACCCCCAATTTGAGTTCCTTTATTGTTCATTTGATGTGGATCCATTTTTTAAATTTTTGCTTTCATTACCCTTGCTTTTGGAATCAGATCCACAAAAACATTGCCAACACTGAGGTCATGAGGGTGACTTCCTATGTCTTTGACTAGGATATTTATGGTTTCAGATCTTAATATTCAAGTCTTTAATTCAGTTTGAGCTAAGATTTTTAATGTATTGTCAAGATAGTTGTCCAGTTTTATTCTTTTGTGGTAGCTATCCAATTTTCCAGCACCATTTTTTTTGAAAAGACTATCCTTTTTCCATCGCATACATGCTCTTAATCCTTTGTCCTAAATTGATTGTCTACATATTGTCAGTTTATTTTTTGGATATCAATTCTGATCCATTGATCTATTTGTTTGTTTTTATTGCAATGCCATTACTATGGCTTCATAGTGTACTTTGCAATAAGGGAACATCACAGCTCAAGCTATTTCCTTCTTTTAAATGTTGCTTTGCCTATTCAGCATCTTTTGTGGTTCTATGCAAGTCTTAGTATTATTCTAGCTCAATGCAAAATGCCCTTGGAATCTTAGAAATGATTGCATTGAATCTGTACATTCTTTGGGTAGTGTGGACATTTTAAAAAATATTAATTTTTCCTATCCATCAGCACAGAATGCCTTTTCTTTTTGGGGACTTTCTTCAATTTTCCTCATCAGTGTCTTACAGTTTTCTGAGTATAGGTCTTTCACCTATTTGTTTAATTTAATTCCTAGCTATTTCTTTATTTTTGATACAAGTGTAAATGGTATTGTTTTCTTAATTTAATTTTTTGATAGTTTATGATTAGTGTATAGAAATGTCACTAATCTTTTAGGTTGATTTTTTGTATTCTACAACTTTACTGAATTCATTTGTTAGTTCTAACAAGTGATGTGAAAGTGTTAGTCACTCAGTAGTTTCTGACTCTTTGAGACCACAAGAACTGTAGCCTGCCAGGCTCTGTGGAATTCTTCTGACAAGAATACTGGAGTGCGCAGCCATGCCCTTCTTCAGGGATCTTCCCCACCCATGGATTGAACTTGAGCCTCCTGCATTGAAGGCATATTCTTTTCAATCTTAGCCACCAAGGAAGCCCAAGTAACTGAGTTACTTTATGCAAAGACTCATACTTCAGCAAATTCAATTTGTACAAAAAGGGGAAATTTACAATAGTACCCATGGCCCAAGATTATTGTGATGATCATTTTTTAATGTATATGGAAATTTGATCAAGTGTTAAAAGAAATACAAACACCTGCAAATGTTATATCATCAAAAATGAAGTTAGGGTAACATTATTACAGTCTAAGCCTTTCGAAAAGCATGTTTCAAGTTTCTTCCCTAAAGACACTATTTTTATGCTCAGAATCTTTATTATGTTCTTTTCAAAACAAAAAAAATTAAAATTCTTAGGAGATAATTGAAGGAAGGTATTTAAGCTAAATGTGTTATATAGCTATGTGTCTCAAATTTCAGTGTGCATAGTAGTCACCTGAATCTTGTTATAATGCAGATTCTGTTTCATTAGTTCTGGTATGAAACCTGGATTCTACATTTCTAAGAGGTTCCTGCATGATACAGTTACTGCTTGTCTGTCAACCAAATTTTGAGTATCAAATTTGTATATTATTTTCAACATAAAATTCGTTCAACTACTTTACATTAGCTTTGGCATTTTATCATATTTATGAATTATAAAATGCATAGCACAGTAGCATTACTGTTTTAAACACTTAGTACAAAGACATCACAAAAAAGACCTGAGAAAGTAAGCTCATATATACATAAACTGAAAAGTAAGCATCATATGCCTTTTCTTTTGGGGACTTTCTTCAATTTTCCTCATCAGTGTCTTACAGTTTTCTGAGTATAGGTCTTTCAAGTTGTATCTAATCAAGTGTATGTGTTTTCTTAATTTAATTTTTTGATAGTTTATGATTAGTGTATAGAAATGTCACTAATCTTTTAGGTTGATTTTTTGTATTCTACAACTTTACTGAATTCATTTGTTAGTTCTAACAAGTGATGTGAAAGTGTTAGTCACTCAGTAGTTTCTGACTCTTTGAGACCACAAGAACTGTAGCCTGCCAGGCTCTGTGGAATTCTTCTGACAAGAATACTGGAGTGCGCAGCCATGCCCTTCTTCAGGGATCTTCCCCACCCATGGATTGAACTTGAGCCTCCTGCATTGAAGGCATATTCTTTTCAATCTTAGCCACCAAGGAAGCCCAAGTAACTGAGTTACTTTATGCAAAGACTCATACTTCAGCAAATTCAATTTGTACAAAAGGGAATTGACAATAGTACCCATGGCCCAAGATTATTGTGATGATCATTTTTTAATGTATATGGAAATTTGATCAAGTGTTAAAAGAAATACAAACACCTGCAAATGTTATATCATCAAAAATGAAGTTAGGGTAACATTATTACAGTCTAAGCCTTTCGAAAAGCATGTTTCAAGTTTCTTCCCTAAAGACACTATTTTTATGCTCAGAATCTTTATTATGTTCTTTTCAAAACAAAAAAAATTAAAATTCTTAGGAGATAATTGAAGGAAGGTATTTAAGCTAAATGTGTTATATAGCTATGTGTCTCAAATTTCAGTGTGCATAGTAGTCACCTGAATCTTGTTATAATGCAGATTCTGTTTCATTAGTTCTGGTATGAAACCTGGATTCTACATTTCTAAGAGGTTCCTGCATGATACAGTTACTGCTTGTCTGTCAACCAAATTTTGAGTATCAAATTTGTATATTATTTTCAACATAAAATTCGTTCAACTACTTTACATTAGCTTTGGCATTTTATCATATTTATGAATTATAAAATGCATAGCACAGTAGCATTACTGTTTTAAACACTTAGTACAAAGACATCACAAAAAAGACCTGAGAAAGTAAGCTCATATATACATATATGAAAAGAGAGAAATCAGAAAATCAAGAAGCAAAAAGAAACAAAACTTAAATCTTGGGGTCTACTTTACTTCACTGATTGAGATTTTAGCTCTTAATTTGATAGTCCAGACTCTTCATTGGTGAAATTTTGCTTTCCTTATGGAATATTTTATCCCTAAGTATGAGACTAAAATACTCTTGAGATGCAAACACTGAATAGTGTTAAGTCTACGCATTAATAATGAACATATGGCTGACTGGGCTTCCCAGGTGGCACTAATGGTAAAGAACCCACCTGCCAGTGCAGGAGATGTAAGAGATGTGGGTTTGATCCTTGGATTGAGAAGATCCTCTGGGGGAGAGCATGGTAACTCACTCAAGTATGCTTTCCTGTGGAATCCCGTGGACAGAGAAACCTGACAGGCTATAGTCTATGGGGTTGCAGAGTCAGACGCAACTGAAGGAACTTAGCATACATGCATACACATGGCTAGGATTATCTTTTACTGGGTATTTCATACTAATTATCATAGCAGTTGTCTTCATGGACTATTGCTGTCCATAAGTGATTAAATGCATTATAAAACTGTTGAGATTCTAAACATATTTATAATGCTACTGGGATATTTTACCTAAATTTTATGTTTTATTCATCTGGTTCCTGGAGTTTTTATGTCTTAATAAAACATGATCTACATTTTCCCCTTTGTGGATATTTGTAGAGATAGTTATGGAACATTGAAATACATTCTGCAAAAAAGTTTATCCAAAATAATAGGAGGTAAAACGATAGAAAAAAATTATCCAAGCTGAAAGTTTTATGAATTAAGTAAATTCAAATTTGATGATTGTTACTACCTCACATTTGCTTTACACTTTTTTCTTTATTTTTTGTTTTATTTTATTTATTTATTTTTTGTTTACAGAGCTTTGTTGTTTACTGCCACACATCAACCTGTGCTTTACACTTTTCAAAAATATGCTTGTTCTCTCCTAAACAACTTTAAACTAGACATTTATTAAACATGCACCAGAGCCACAAAATATCATCAAGTTTCACGGTTTCTTACACTTCAGGGCAAAGCAAAGGTATTTTGACAGTTACCAAATAGAAATGCTAATGGCAAGAGCAAAGTTAAACAAAATAACAGCAACAAGCTGAAGGTTTTGCAGAGTTTGCTGATAGTATGCTGACAGAGTTTGCTGGATCTATGAAATTGCTAACATTCTAATTGGTATTGGGGGGAAAACCACCTCGTTTACTTAGGACATTCTCAGCAGTAGAAGATGGGGCACCGCATTCACACAGTGGGAAGTCTCCATCTCTAATATGGCATTCCTCACATTTATTGGAGGCTTACCTTTCTCTGTGATATCCTGGGAACAAAGACATTTATATGTATCTACCAATCTTCAGGACACAATCTGGCACATTCCGTATACTCAGTAATTATTTGATCAATGAAAATGCATGATTTGTAGCATCTTTAAGTTCTTCATAATATAACCATTGGACATAAATAAAAATAAACATCCAAATGCATATGCCTGCTTTTTTACTTCAGTTTCTGTGGGGGGAAAAAGCAGTTTGAATCTGAATATGTCACATACAATTATCAGACTTAACAGCTAATTAGTAATAAGTTCAAGTTTCCATTTTTATTTGTCCTTGCAGACTGAGCCTGGAAGCATTAGGGTGTTTTCTGGTAACAGATGGGAATCTGGCCAACCAGTGATCTTTGCATTAGCATTCTAATAACCAGAGGCCAGCATGCCATAGTACTGTGTCAGAACTAATTTATGAAACTAGATCCAAAGACTCATTAAAATGGTCACAATTCAGTGACTGCCCGGTAAAATTAGACTACAGTTTCATTCCCATAACAGAGAATATTTTAACATACTATTAAGGATATATATCAAGTGTTAAAACTAGCTTTGATTCTGTGAAGGGAAAAATAACAAGATTAGAAACCCATTTACTTTCATGCAGAATTGGTTCCACTCTTAGGTTTAGTGTAAAAATACTTCAAATAGTCATATTTGCCTCTGCAAATCTGGTGCATTTTTCTCTCAGAGTAAAAGCACTTTTGGGGCAGCTCCATCAGACCACAATGTTCGGAGCTTACCTGGCCAAGAAGTCTCAAGCAGCTCAGTTAAAAGTCAAACGTGTTTCCTGCATGGCTGCCAGACAAATTTCCTTACAGCAGTCCTTTAATTGTACATATTCCTCCATGACACCAAAACTCCTGGAGATTCATATATATTATTTTACAGACCATTTTCCACTATCTAACAAGGTTTAAGTGGCATAAAAAATATGCATCCAAAGTCTGGTTAAGAGCAATGAGATAGTATAGAAAGTTCTAGAACACGAGTCTGGTGTGGCTCCAGCCCAACCTTTAGCCATCTCTTGCAGGAGATGGGTGGGGTACCCCCTCTCCTGATAGTTCAGTGCCCGGCACATGGGCCATGCTCAATAATAAAGACAGTTGAAGTGAAAAGAGCTAATGATATTATTAGGAAAGCCATTTTAATTTCTCAGTATCTCAAACGTCTATATACATGACATGGGAATAATGATCTCTGCTCTGCTTATTTCACAGGATGGTTCTGAGGATGTAAGCTAATAATAACTGCAAAAGTACTTTTTAATGGTATGGTGCTTATACTAGGGTAATGTATGGTTTTATGCATTCACTTGTCAAACATAACAGACTATTTTCTTTACCTCCTGAATTTTTATTCAATGAAACAGTAATGAATCCCTAAATCTTCCAAATGTGAACAATAAAAGACTCTGAATGACTTTTCCTGGCAGTCTATATGCCATGGCTGAATTATTTAAACTTTTATTTAAACCTGAGGAAGGAAACCAAAAATTTAAAGAATAAAATTATTATTTTTAATTAATTTCCTTAGAAAAAGATCTCTTTTCATTTTTCCTCATTAAAAAAAAAAAACTTGATAGTGTGGATATCTTCTTGTAAGTTAGAGGTCACTTCAATATCATGGCTAAATTTCTCTAGGAATAACAGATGCTATCAGGGATCACTAGTGGCAGGGGTAAGTAGCAAGTATTTACTTATTATAGTAGTGCAAGTGATGTACAATTTAAAACATCATATTTCAGGATATCTCAAAAATCAATATTCTTGGGGGCACTCTGTTTTGCTGGATGCTACCAGGTGTGCTGTCCCCAAACTTTTGCCCTTCACTCTCCGTATATATACATATGCTGTGCTGTGCTTGTTGTTCAGCCATGTCCAACTCTTTGCAACCCCACGGACTGTAGCCCACCAAGTTCCTCTGTCCATGGGAATTCTGCAGACAAGAATACTGGAGTGGGTTGCCATGACCTCTTCCAGGGGATCTTCCCAACTGAGGGATCAAACCCAGATTTCCTGCATTGTAGACAGAATTTTTTTTTTTACTAAGCTACCAAGGAAACCAAGCCACTCTCTCTCTCTCTCTCTCTCTCTCTCTCTATATATATATATATATATATGTATATATATATATGTATGTGTGTGTATATATATATATTCATATGAATTTGAATTAAACACAACTGTTTCTTGTTTTCAGAATCATTTTCTTTTAATATGCATTACAAGCATCTGAGAAAGGGTAATACTGCATTTTTACCAAATTGGCAACATGCATACTAATGCCTTCCAGAACATTGTTTAGATAAATATCACTTTAGAAAATGTTCTGACCAAATGTGTTTGACTAGACACATTGCAACCCATGCAAGAACACATCTTCTGGCTTGTATGAGTTTAGTTAACCACTGGAGTCCTAAAGCAGCTACCCTATACACAGCTCTATGCAGAATACTGAAGAGCTTAAGAAACTGAGTTATGACTAACCTTGAGAAGTCCAAATGCAAAGGGAACAGACTCTCAGTAGTCAGTTCTGGAAGAATGATATAATGAAGTAAAATGGGAGTGAACAGTAGTGTCACATCTGTTTGGCTGTAGAATTGGAGGTGTCTTTCCAAGATTCAAAAGCATGAAATAATCCTATGCTTTTACTATCATCTTTAGTAGTATCTTTACAAGAATTGGTCAAATAAGTATATTTGCATGTGTTGGATATAATTTTCAAGGGTGATGCTTTGCAATAGTACCTATCTCCATTTGCCTCATCTCATTTACCTCAAATCAGAATAGGTTCAGCTCACTGATTTTTTTTCAGTTCTGTGATTTTATGGTTACTTCTGTCATGGTATGGACTTCATTTATTTAGTTTAAAAAATAAAGAAGAAAAGGAAAATGATTAAATTTTAGAGCATTTAGCATTCTTCAAATAATTTACTATGAAAAGATATAGTTAGTAACCTAACAGGATATGTTTGAATCTGAGATTTAACATTAGAAGGATAATTTTAGAGTACATTTGATTTTTTCTACATTTTTTTCATGCTCACTTGAAATATTGAAACTTCAAAATGGATATAGGGCCTGTCCTATTTGGCTCTTACAGAGGTTCATAATGTCATAAGACAAAATTTAAATACCTCTTCTTTCTCCATGTAGGGGTCTGGTGTCTCCAGTGATCTCCTAAAAGAAAGTGAAAGTGTTAGTCACTCAATGGTGTCCGACTCTCTGCAGTCCCATGGACTGCAGTCCACCAGGCTCCTCTATCCATGGTATTCTCCAGGCAAGAATACTGGAGTGGGCAGCCTTTCCTTTTTCCAAGGAATCTTCCACGCAGGGATCAAACCAGGGTCCTCTGCATTGCAGGTGAATAGTTTACTATCTGAGTCACCAGGGAAATCATCTCTCGGGCATAAGAAAAGTTTTAGCTCCATTTAGTTTCATTGTCCCTATGCCTAGACAGGGTTGAACCTGCTACTCACTAGTGCTCTTAACCTCTTTAATCAATATAAATTGATCAGAGACCAGACAAGAAATTCCGGTAAAGTTTTATTGGGGCCTCTGCTCTAGCAAGAGGCATAGAGAGGAAACAGCATGTTCCTTTACTCAACTGCTTGCTCACTCAGAGATGCAAGCTGTTTCCTTATATGGGGGCAAGGGTGGGGGTGTCTCTAGAGTTTGGGCTGGAGGAGTAGATTAGGTGATTTGCTCACCCCTTTGGTGGTGTTGTGTGCAGGGGGCATGTGCAGTACTCTGCTTTTTTCCTGACCCCAAGTTTTTGCTTCCAGCTCTTCAGAAGTGGCAGTTGGGCTTATCAGTATCTTTGTATCTTTTTGACCAGAATTCTCCCCAATTGTGCTTACATGCAGTTATTGTCAATCACTTATAGGTTCTTTGTACTTTGTTGTTTGAGAAGACGTTTGTCTAGGTGCAAACATTGCAGCACCATATCAAAGGATTCCAGGTCCCAGCCTGTCTCTTTTCATGTTTACCTATCTCCTTTGATTTTCCCAAAGAATAGGTTCAGCTCACTGATTTTTTTTCAGTTCTGTGATTTTATGGTTACTTCTGTCATGGTATGGACTTCATTTATTTAGTTTAAAAAATAAAGAAGAAAAGGAAAATGATTAAATTTTAGAGCATTTAGCATTCTTCAAATAATTTACTATGAAAAGATATAGTTAGTAACCTAACAGGATATGTTTGAATCTGAGATTTAACATTAGAAGGATAATTTTAGAGTACATTTGATTTTTTCTACATTTTTTTCATGCTCACTTGAAATATTGAAACTTCAAAATGGATATAGGGCCTGTCCTATTTGGCTCTTACAGAGGTTCATAATGTCATAAGACAAAATTTAAATACCTCTTCTTTCTCCATGTAGGGGTCTGGTGTCTCCAGTGATCTCCTAAAAGAAAGTGAAAGTGTTAGTCACTCAATGGTGTCCGACTCTCTGCAGTCCCATGGACTGCAGTCCACCAGGCTCCTCTATCCATGGTATTCTCCAGGCAAGAATACTGGAGTGGGCAGCCTTTCCTTTTTCCAAGGAATCTTCCACGCAGGGATCAAACCAGGGTCCTCTGCATTGCAGGTGAATAGTTTACTATCTGAGTCACCAGGGAAATCATCTCTCGGGCATAAGAAAAGTTTTAGCTCCATTTAGTTTCATTGTCCCTATGCCTAGACAGGGTTGAACCTGCTACTCACTAGTGCTCTTAACCTCTTTAATCAATATAAATTGATCAGAGACCAGACAAGAAATTCCGGTAAAGTTTTATTGGGGCCTCTGCTCTAGCAAGAGGCATAGAGAGGAAACAGCATGTTCCTTTACTCAACTGCTTGCTCACTCAGAGATGCAAGCTGTTTCCTTATATGGGGGCAAGGGTGGGGGTGTCTCTAGAGTTTGGGCTGGAGGAGTAGATTAGGTGATTTGCTCACCCCTTTGGTGGTGTTGTGTGCAGGGGGCATGTGCAGTACTCTGCTTTTTTCCTGACCCCAAGTTTTTGCTTCCAGCTCTTCAGAAGTGGCAGTTGGGCTTATCAGTATCTTTGTATCTTTTTGACCAGAATTCTCCCCAATTGTGCTTACATGCAGTTATTGTCAATCACTTATAGGTTCTTTGTACTTTGTTGTTTGAGAAGACGTTTGTCTAGGTGCAAACATTGCAGCACCATATCAAAGGATTCCAGGTCCCAGCCTGTCTCAAACTCAAACAGAAATTCTTTAAGAGATTTATTTCTCATCATGTTTATCTAGTTCTATCAACCCCCTCTACAAGAATATGATTCTAATACTCGATTAATAGAGTCTATCGCCTTGGGATATAAGTACCTCAATATGTACTTCTGCATAACAAGTGGGATTTTAACTACAGTTTTTTGTTTGTTTGTTTTAGCTTATCTTGAAAGAATTTGTTGAGGGTCACTGAACCTACATTCTTTCTTGGGGGTAATGTAAGATTTTTAAGTGTTAGTGTGAATCTTTGTAAACTCAGGAATTTAAAAAGAAACACTTTGTTTTTTGTATTTCAGCATTTTACTACAAATTTCCTATCTTGTGAGTGGCCAAAAATTAAACCTTGTTCTTTCTTCCTCCTGCCTTGCCCGTGGGTGACTTGCACAGTTCCAGGACAATTCGGGTAGGAAGCCTCAGGAGGTCTTGTTGTAGCTGATCACAAAGTTCAGTGTTAAGAGGCTTATTTACATGCTATGTAGACTTCCTTCAAGGCCAACAGTTCCTGAGATATAAGAACATGAATTTTGACTTTCAGATAAAATGGATGGTTCCCAAAACACAATTAAAACTTGTATTAATGAAGTTCAACACAAAGAAAATGCTCATTCATCCAGACTCTAACAACACTTCGTGTCCACTGATTCACTGAGCTCACTGCCTGCTCTACCTGCTCTACCCAACCTCTCTCACACTCATCCCTACCCATTAAACCCAGGATATGGATGATCTTTACTATAACAATGTAACATACATACATTTGCATATTTAAGTATACATTTATAAACATGCAAAGGAAAATTTTGCATTTGAACATTATTCAATGTTCAGACACTATTCAGCATTTATAAGAAAAAAATTTTTTCTGCATTTTGTATTGCCTTCAAACAGACACTAATGTCTGAAAATACTGTTTAACAACCTTTCATAAAATGCCTTCCATTGTATGTTGGGGCTTCCCAGGTGTTACTAGTGTTAAAGAATTCATTTGCCAATGTAGGAAACATGGGTTCAATCCCATGTTTGAGATTGAGAAGATTCCCTGGAGTAGGAAATGGCAACCCACTCCAATTTTTTTTTTCCCTGGAAAATCCCAAGGACAGAAGCACCTGGTAGGCTATAATCCACAGGGTCACAAAAGAATCAGATACAACTGAGCATACATAAGTCCATTGTATGTTGTTGTTTGGTCTCTAAGTCATGTCTGATTCTTCTGAGACCCCATGGACTGTGACCTCCCAGATTCTTCTGTATTTGAGATTTCCCAGGCAAGAATACTATAATGGGTCACCATCTCCTGCTCCAGGAAATCTACCCAACCCAGGAATGCACCTCCTGCATTGACAGACAGATTCTTTACCACTGAACCATCAGGGAAGACCTCCACTGCATGTAACTGGTTAGTGTTAGTTACTCAGTCGTGTCTGACTCTTTGTGGCCCCATGTACTGTAGCCCACCAGGTTATTCTGTGCATGGAATTCTCCAGGCAAGAATACTGGAGTGGGTAGCCAATCCCTTCTCCAAGAGATCTTTCTGACCCAAGAATTGAACTAGGGTCTCCTGTATTGGCAGGCAGATTCTTTGCTGTTTGCACCACTAGGGAAACCCCCTATTGTACATATATGCTACCAAACTCAGAACCACTAGCTACAGATTGTTTTTAAAGTAGATATGGGATATTACAATACTTATTTTGATAGACTTGTTCAAGGTTTTCTTTTCTGTTACTTATGAGAATATCTTTATGTTTTCACTTCAAAAACAACGGAGTCTAAGAGAATATACAGTGTGTCTAATGATATTTCATGGATCTGTATCTCTACCATCATTACAGAGCTTATAAAAATAACAGAAATTCTGGGGCTTCCCTAGTGGTCCAGTGGGTAAGGACACCACCTTGCAGTGCAAGGGGCACCAGTTCGATCCCTGGCCTGGGAAGATCCCACATGCTGTGGAGCAGCTGGACCGATGTGTCCAATTACCCAGCCGGAGCTCTGGAGCACATGCGCCCAGAGCTGGTGCTCTGCGACAACAGAGGGCACTGCGTTGGGAGAACCACATGGGCCAAAGAACAAAGATGGATGAAAATGGACAAATGAAAGACCAATGAAAGTGGCCCGCCTGCTCCCCTCCCTCCCCACCCCACCCCTGCCAAAAATAAATAAATAAATAAATCTTTTTTAAAAAATAACAGAAATCTTAATTTGTTTGACTCACTTTTTTGTTCCAACTCTGTCACGAATGGAAGAATTAGACAGCCTAGGTCTTGGTTGGCCTTTATTCCAAATTGTACAGGAGTTAGTGTCATCCTAACTCATTGTCAGGACTGTTTTTTACTCAGATTCCAAAGTTATTTCTTAGTCAAATCAGATGTAAAGTTCTAATTGGAGGCTTTAATAATCTTTTCACACCCAGTAATATATCCTGCCAACTGCTCTTTTCTTCCAGTTCCCCCTTGCCATCTGTACTGAAATCCTTATTCACCAAAATCCTCTGCCTCTGGCCTCTTTCACAACACACAACTTGCCATATAGACAGATTCTTTACCACTGAACCATCAGGGAAGACCTCCACTGCATGTAACTGGTTAGTGTTAGTTACTCAGTCGTGTCTGACTCTTTGTGGCCCCATGTACTGTAGCCCACCAGGTTATTCTGTGCATGGAATTCTCCAGGCAAGAATACTGGAGTGGGTAGCCAATCCCTTCTCCAAGAGATCTTTCTGACCCAAGAATTGAACTAGGGTCTCCTGTATTGGCAGGCAGATTCTTTGCTGTTTGCACCACTAGGGAAACCCCCTATTGTACATATATGCTACCAAACTCAGAACCACTAGCTACAGATTGTTTTTAAAGTAGATATGGGATATTACAATACTTATTTTGATAGACTTGTTCAAGGTTTTCTTTTCTGTTACTTATGAGAATATCTTTATGTTTTCACTTCAAAAACAACGGAGTCTAAGAGAATATACAGTGTGTCTAATGATATTTCATGGATCTGTATCTCTACCATCATTACAGAGCTTATAAAAATAACAGAAATTCTGGGGCTTCCCTAGTGGTCCAGTGGGTAAGGACACCACCTTGCAGTGCAAGGGGCACCAGTTCGATCCCTGGCCTGGGAAGATCCCACATGCTGTGGAGCAGCTGGACCGATGTGTCCAATTACCCAGCCGGAGCTCTGGAGCACATGCGCCCAGAGCTGGTGCTCTGCGACAACAGAGGGCACTGCGTTGGGAGAACCACATGGGCCAAAGAACAAAGATGGATGAAAATGGACAAATGAAAGACCAATGAAAGTGGCCCGCCTGCTCCCCTCCCTCCCCACCCCACCCCTGCCAAAAATAAATAAATAAATAAATCTTTTTTAAAAAATAACAGAAATCTTAATTTGTTTGACTCACTTTTTTGTTCCAACTCTGTCACGAATGGAAGAATTAGACAGCCTAGGTCTTGGTTGGCCTTTATTCCAAATTGTACAGGAGTTAGTGTCATCCTAACTCATTGTCAGGACTGTTTTTTACTCAGATTCCAAAGTTATTTCTTAGTCAAATCAGATGTAAAGTTCTAATTGGAGGCTTTAATAATCTTTTCACACCCAGTAATATATCCTGCCAACTGCTCTTTTCTTCCAGTTCCCCCTTGCCATCTGTACTGAAATCCTTATTCACCAAAATCCTCTGCCTCTGGCCTCTTTCACAACACACAACTTGCCATATTTATTATCTTTTTCCTTTGTACTTCTGTATTAATTATTATATAAATTAAATTTTTGAATATACATTAAATTTAAATATATAAATTAAATATGTATATAAAATTGTATCTTCAAAATAAAATTTATAATGTATTTAAGTCATAAAGAGTGAGGCTATATTATAAATTTACTTCCTTGTATCCAGTTTATAAATATTACATTATGATTAAGTTTAAAGTCCCTGAGATGTCCTTCACAAGTCTCATACATTTATCTATCCCTTTAGAGGCAATCTTCATCCTGAACTCATTTGCTTATTTCTGTTTGCTTTTCATTCTTTTATTACATGTATTTCCATTACTATGCAACATATAGTTTAAATTTGTATTTTTATTAACATCAAAGGATTCAGTTTGTCACTATATCTCCATAATATCATTTTTTGCTTAATGTTGTGTTCCTGAGATTCATCAATATATCACTGATGTTGCCAATCATTCTTAGTCTCTCTCTCTCTCTACCTTTTACCATAGCTTTATAGTATGTCTGTATGCAAGTATATCACAAAATTCATTTATCCAGTCAATGGATGCTTGTGTATTTCCATGGATTTGTTACTGTACTGAAATAAACACTCTTATAAGATACACACTTTTAAGATTTTCTATAGATATATACCTCCTGGTTCATAAGCTTTGAGCATTTTATGTTTATTTATAAACTACTAAATAATTTTCTAAAATAGTTTTACTAATTTATGCTTATATTTGCAATGTATACAAGTTCAATTTGTTCCAAAACCTCATCAACTTGTGATACTGTCAGACTTTGTAAACTCTTGTAAATCCAGTTACTATCAGTTATACATCATCGTGTTTTCAATTGCATTTACCACTTCTACTGAGGTTGAGAATCTTTTCGTGTGTTTATTCTGCATTCATATTTATTCTTCTGTAAAGTGCCTTTAACTAGTCTTTATCCAATTTTCTATTTGGTGGCTTGTCTCTTTTTCTTATTATCTGAATGAATACTTTACATATTCCTGAAAAAAGTCTTTTATCAAGGATTTCTTTATACAATTGTGACTCTTCTTTTTATTTTTATTAATATTTTCTTTTTTTGGGTTGGGGGGAGCAGGTTGGGGAGGGAGGAGGGCGGGTGGGCCTCTTCTATTGGCCTTTCATTTATCTATTTTCATCCGTCTTTGTTCTTTGGCTGGTGGGGGCCTCCCATCGCAGTGGCCTCTGTTGTCACAGAGCACCGGCTCTGGGCACATGTGCTCCAGAGCTCCGGCTCGGTAATTGGACACATCGGTCCAGCCGCTCCGCAGCACATGGGATCTTCCCAGGCCAGGGATCGAACTGGCGCCCCTTGCACTGCAAGGCGGTGTCCTTACCCACTGGACCACCAGGGAAGCCCCTTCTTTTCATTTTTAATGTGACTTTGGATGGGCAGAAGCACCTGATTTTTACTGTAGTAGAATTTATTATTCTTATGTTTTAAGGTTAGTGCTTTTTATGTCTAGTGTAAGATTATCCTTCCATACTCTGATAGGATAAAGATCTTCTGCTATATTTCCTCCTTAAAGTTTTATATTTTGCCTGTTGCATTTAGGTTTTCAGTCCAATAAGTAATTCATTTTTCTATATGATAAAATTAGAGGTCCAATTTCATATTTGTCCTTGCAGCAACCAATTGTAACAGAATTAAAAGTCTATCTTTTACTCACTTGTCTATAAGATACACACTTTTAAGATTTTCTATAGATATATACCTCCTGGTTCATAAGCTTTGAGCATTTTATGTTTATTTATAAACTACTAAATAATTTTCTAAAATAGTTTTACTAATTTATGCTTATATTTGCAATGTATACAAGTTCAATTTGTTCCAAAACCTCATCAACTTGTGATACTGTCAGACTTTGTAAACTCTTGTAAATCCAGTTACTATCAGTTATACATCATCGTGTTTTCAATTGCATTTACCACTTCTACTGAGGTTGAGAATCTTTTCGTGTGTTTATTCTGCATTCATATTTATTCTTCTGTAAAGTGCCTTTAACTAGTCTTTATCCAATTTTCTATTTGGTGGCTTGTCTCTTTTTCTTATTATCTGAATGAATACTTTACATATTCCTGAAAAAAGTCTTTTATCAAGGATTTCTTTATACAATTGTGACTCTTCTTTTTATTTTTATTAATATTTTCTTTTTTTGGGTGGGGGGGAGCAGGTGGGGGGGGGGGGGGGGCGGGTGGGCCTCTTCTATTGGCCTTTCATTTATCTATTTTCATCCGTCTTTGTTCTTTGGCTGGTGGGGGCCTCCCATCGCAGTGGCCTCTGTTGTCACAGAGCACCGGCTCTGGGCACATGTGCTCCAGAGCTCCGGCTCGGTAATTGGACACATCGGTCCAGCCGCTCCGCAGCACATGGGATCTTCCCAGGCCAGGGATCGAACTGGCGCCCCTTGCACTGCAAGGCGGTGTCCTTACCCACTGGACCACCAGGGAAGCCCCTTCTTTTCATTTTTAATGTGACTTTGGATGGGCAGAAGCACCTGATTTTTACTGTAGTAGAATTTATTATTCTTATGTTTTAAGGTTAGTGCTTTTTATGTCTAGTGTAAGATTATCCTTCCATACTCTGATAGGATAAAGATCTTCTGCTATATTTCCTCCTTAAAGTTTTATATTTTGCCTGTTGCATTTAGGTTTTCAGTCCAATAAGTAATTCATTTTTCTATATGATAAAATTAGAGGTCCAATTTCATATTTGTCCTTGCAGCAACCAATTGTAACAGAATTAAAAGTCTATCTTTTACTCACTTGTCTAATGTGCCAGCTCTGTCATAATTTAAGTATTTCATATATGTGTATGTCAGTATGTGTGTGGGTTCTCAACTCTCTTCAATTGGTTCTTTTTCTATTTTTGTACCAAAACTGCTGTCTTAATTATTATAGCTTTAAAGTAAATCCTGATAAGGCAAGCTTTGTGACATTTTTAAAGGTATATTATGGCTATTTTGATTTTTTGCACTATCATTTAAATTTTAGAATCAAAATGTCAAATGCCACACAGACATAAAAAGAGAATTTGGGAACTTCATTGTAAATATATAGAATCAATAGATCAACTTTGAGAGAATTGAAATGTTTGCTACAATGTCTTCCAAATTCTCTTTTTATCTAAGGTAATTGTAAAATCTCTCAATACAGAATTATACTTTTATTCATAAATATTTTTCAAATGTTATAATGTATTATCCTTTAGTATATTTATGCTACATAAATGCCATCCTTTAAAACTATGTATTTAAATATATATTGCCACATAGGAACAGGGCTTTCCCAGTGACTCAGCCATAAAGAATCCACCTGCAATGCAGAAGACACAGGAAACTGTATATGATGCCTGTGTTGGAAAATCCCTTGGAGGAGGGCATCACAACCCACTTCAGTATTCTTGCCTGGAGAATCCCATGGACAGAGGATCCTGGCAGGCTCTAGTCCATAGGGTTGCAAAGAGTCAGGCACAACTGAAGCAACTGAGCACATGTAGGAACATACAGTTAAATTTTGTATATTGGCTTTGAAAACAAAGAACTGACCAAAGTCTTTTAATTGTAGCAATCTGCGGATACTCCAGAGTTTTTATGTGTATCTACATATTATTAGCAATTATGAGAGCTTCACTTCTTTTTTCCCATTCCTGGTATTATTTTCCTGTCTTCACTGTCTATCATATCAATTACAATATTATATAGCAATGGTGATAGTAAATTTCCTTTTAAATCCTTTGATCTTAAAGAGAATATGATCGATGTTGCATTTAGGTTTTCAGTCCAATAAGTAATTCATTTTTCTATATGATAAAATTAGAGGTCCAATTTCATATTTGTCCTTGCAGCAACCAATTGTAACAGAATTAAAAGTCTATCTTTTACTCACTTGTCTAATGTGCCAGCTCTGTCATAATTTAAGTATTTCATATATGTGTATGTCAGTATGTGTGTGGGTTCTCAACTCTCTTCAATTGGTTCTTTTTCTATTTTTGTACCAAAACTGCTGTCTTAATTATTATAGCTTTAAAGTAAATCCTGATAAGGCAAGCTTTGTGACATTTTTAAAGGTATATTATGGCTATTTTGATTTTTTGCACTATCATTTAAATTTTAGAATCAAAATGTCAAATGCCACACAGACATAAAAAGAGAATTTGGGAACTTCATTGTAAATATATAGAATCAATAGATCAACTTTGAGAGAATTGAAATGTTTGCTACAATGTCTTCCAAATTCTCTTTTTATCTAAGGTAATTGTAAAATCTCTCAATACAGAATTATACTTTTATTCATAAATATTTTTCAAATGTTATAATGTATTATCCTTTAGTATATTTATGCTACATAAATGCCATCCTTTAAAACTATGTATTTAAATATATATTGCCACATAGGAACAGGGCTTTCCCAGTGACTCAGCCATAAAGAATCCACCTGCAATGCAGAAGACACAGGAAACTGTATATGATGCCTGTGTTGGAAAATCCCTTGGAGGAGGGCATCACAACCCACTTCAGTATTCTTGCCTGGAGAATCCCATGGACAGAGGATCCTGGCAGGCTCTAGTCCATAGGGTTGCAAAGAGTCAGGCACAACTGAAGCAACTGAGCACATGTAGGAACATACAGTTAAATTTTGTATATTGGCTTTGAAAACAAAGAACTGACCAAAGTCTTTTAATTGTAGCAATCTGCGGATACTCCAGAGTTTTTATGTGTATCTACATATTATTAGCAATTATGAGAGCTTCACTTCTTTTTTCCCATTCCTGGTATTATTTTCCTGTCTTCACTGTCTATCATATCAATTACAATATTATATAGCAATGGTGATAGTAAATTTCCTTTTAAATCCTTTGATCTTAAAGAGAATATGATCAGTAATCCACTATTAAGTATGGTATTTACTATGGATTTTATACGGATATTCTTTGGGAGGCAGAAGAGGTTTCCTTCTCTTCCTAGTTACAGACTTTTCCACACATGGCTTTTGAATTAAAAAAGCATGCATTTCCTCTCCTTTAAGATGGGCACTGTCACCTGTCCCCTCTGATCCTCAAGGATGTAAAAACTAAAGCTCAAGTTCTGGTTTCAACAAATGTTGTTAAAGACCAAGTCAGGTTCAATGTTCCATTTCCATCTAGCTTGCTATGTCCACTCAGTTGTAGGCGTCTGTGAATGCCTTACTTTCATGTTAACCCAATATGTTTCTTAAAAAGAGGTATATTATGCCATTTGTAGCAACATGATTGTGCTTGGAGGTTGTCATACTGAGTGAAGTGAGTCATATAGAGAAAGATGAACATCATTCAAAATCATTTGTATGTGGAATCTAAAAAGTATGGTACAAACAAACTTATTTGCAAAACAGAAATAGTATCACGGATGTAGAAAGCAAATTTATGATTATCAAAGGGAAAGAGCGACAGGGTTAACTTGAGAGATTGGAGTTTGCATATAAACACACTACTATATATAAAATAGATAACTAATGAGAAACTACTGTACAGCACACAGAACTCTACTCAATACTCTGGAATGACCTATATGGGAATGGAATCTAAAAAAGGATTAGATCTATGTACTGTATAACAGTTTTATTTTGCTATACAGCAGGAATCAACACAGCATTGTAAACCATCTATATGCCAATATAAATTACTTTGGAAAGAGATGCATTCAATTTCATCTAGGCATTTTATTTGGTTTTACTAACAGATGGCCCATACATCCCAGATAGTGTATTTAGTCCGCTGTATTTAGTTCAAAAGGCAAAAAATTCTCTCTGCAATGAGGGAGGCCTGGGTTTGATCCCTGGGTCAAGAAGATCTACTGGAAAACGGAATGGCTACCCACTCCAGTATTCTTGCCTGGAGAATTCCAAGGACAGAGGAGAATGGCAGGTTATAGTTCAGGGAGTTGCTGAGTCAGACATAACTTGAGCAACTAACACTTTCAGTTTTTCCCTTATGAGAAATAGAAATTGCCCTCTTTTTCTGTCAAGATAATGTCTTTCATTTATTTCAAGACCTTTTTTTTTAAAAGTTTGCCTCCTTTGGGTTTTCCTTTTTATCATCCTCTGGAAATGTTAACTTTATTAAATCTAATGTATATCATTTCCCAAACCTTTTCCACCCAACTTCATGAAAGGTTTACACATTGTTTTAGAATATTAAGTTTGGTAATTGTATACAAATACTCTTTGGTCATGTAAAAGCATTTTCTTGTCTTATCTTAGAGATTCTAGTATAGTTTTAGTTCATGAAGGTGAGGAATATGTCGTCTTTGCCTTCAAATCACCCCAGCGCTCTGTAATTGCACATGCCAGCTGCTGAATGCATTTCATTGTTCCCTCAGCAAACCTGGCATGCTTTACAATTCTACCCTTCTAACACTCATTTTCTGCTTAACTGGGGAAGATATTACCAAAGCATATGTACCAATTCAAAGTTTTATTCCATGAAAATGTCTAAACAAACAGAGACATTCCGAGCAAAACTCCAGATTAGTTGGATATCTCATTCTATTTCTACTGGAGTGTATTTGCTTTACATTCAGCCTCCCTCTTTCCCAGTATCTCACTCTAGGTTTAGTAAGCACCCCTGATTCCTCTACCTTGTCTAATGTATGCTTTTTTCATAGTTCTTTACACTTTCTGACCTATTATATCATTTCTTTTTATTTGTTATCTTTGTAGTTTGCTATCTATTCTGTTCCCCCATTTCTCTGGGTCCACAAGAGTGTGGATCTAATCTGTTTGGTACCTGACATATCTCAAATAGTAACAAGAAATACTTGTGAATAAATGAAGGGCATAGAGCATTTTCACAAACAACAAACAAAAAAATATAACTTTATTGTTTGCTTTTCTCAAATGGTTTAATACTTTTTAAATCAGTGCTATTTTATTTTATACTTTCAGATATCAATATGGCAGGAGAACCCAAACCATACAGACCAAAACCTGGAAATAAGAGGCCCATTTCTGCACTTTACAGGTAAGCAAGCACTAGTTCATAATCTTAGTAGCAACAAATTCTTACAACTTTAAAAAGCAATATTATGCATAAAGAATCAAATATTTTGAAGAACGATCCTTGCTGGCTACAAGTACAACAAAATGCTGTTGGTCAACCTATAAATATATCAAGCAGCATTGGCAAGGATCTTGCCTGATCTTTTCACCTTTGCTTAAGCAGTCCCTCTACAAGATATTCTTCTAGGAAAATCTAGTTCCATGATCCTACCTAACAAATGGTAGAAAGGTTACTATTTATTGACTATTTCATGCCATGTAATAAATGTATTTTATGTATGTTATTTAATTTTCACAGTAATCCTGCAATGTAGATATTTCTACTCTCATCTTACAGATAAGGAACCTGATACACCATGTAAAAGCATTTTCTTGTCTTATCTTAGAGATTCTAGTATAGTTTTAGTTCATGAAGGTGAGGAATATGTCGTCTTTGCCTTCAAATCACCCCAGCGCTCTGTAATTGCACATGCCAGCTGCTGAATGCATTTCATTGTTCCTCAGCAAACCTGGCATGCTTTACAATTCTACCCTTCTAACACTCATTTTCTGCTTAACTGGGGAAGATATTACCAAAGCATATGTACCAATTCAAAGTTTTATTCCATGAAAATGTCTAAACAAACAGAGACATTCCGAGCAAAACTCCAGATTAGTTGGATATCTCATTCTATTTCTACTGGAGTGTATTTGCTTTACATTCAGCCTCCCTCTTTCCCAGTATCTCACTCTAGGTTTAGTAAGCACCCCTGATTCCTCTACCTTGTCTAATGTATGCTTTTTTCATAGTTCTTTACACTTTCTGACCTATTATATCATTTCTTTTTATTTGTTATCTTTGTAGTTTGCTATCTATTCTGTTCCCCCATTTCTCTGGGTCCACAAGAGTGTGGATCTAATCTGTTTGGTACCTGACATATCTCAAATAGTAACAAGAAATACTTGTGAATAAATGAAGGGCATAGAGCATTTTCACAAACAACAAACAAAAAAATATAACTTTATTGTTTGCTTTTCTCAAATGGTTTAATACTTTTTAAATCAGTGCTATTTTATTTTATACTTTCAGATATCAATATGGCAGGAGAACCCAAACCATACAGACCAAAACCTGGAAATAAGAGGCCCATTTCTGCACTTTACAGGTAAGCAAGCACTAGTTCATAATCTTAGTAGCAACAAATTCTTACAACTTTAAAAAGCAATATTATGCATAAAGAATCAAATATTTTGAAGAACGATCCTTGCTGGCTACAAGTACAACAAAATGCTGTTGGTCAACCTATAAATATATCAAGCAGCATTGGCAAGGATCTTGCCTGATCTTTTCACCTTTGCTTAAGCAGTCCCTCTACAAGATATTCTTCTAGGAAAATCTAGTTCCATGATCCTACCTAACAAATGGTAGAAAGGTTACTATTTATTGACTATTTCATGCCATGTAATAAATGTATTTTATGTATGTTATTTAATTTTCACAGTAATCCTGCAATGTAGATATTGCTACTCTCATCTTACAGATAAGGAACCTGATACACCATTTCTTAGAAAACTTTCCTAAGTCATGCCACTGGTAAATGATGGTGCCAATAATCAGACTCACGCTTTCTGATAACTTGTCCTTACTTCTCTCCAAAAGACCACTCAGCCTCTTTGTTACAAAGGATGTGTTCCTTTCACCTTTACCTCATCAAAACAACAAATACAATCCTTCTCTTTTCTATGGAGACATTAACTAATTCCTTTACTCTTTCCTAATATACTTGAATCTGGGTCAACTTAACATTCTGGTCTTTCTCCTCTACATGCCCCAATTTAGTGTCAATGCTTAGGATCTCAAATTTTTAGGTGGGTGTAGCAAACTTCACTTATTTAGACTATACTTTATTGTTCTATATAGGTTTCTATTTGGTTAAGTAAAATTCAGCTGATTTGGAGATGTCAAGATTAAGCTCATGGAAATTTTGATTCTTTAGAAACAGCCACATTTGAAAAACAAATAATAACATTCTGCTGCTAAGCCATATACCCAACTTCATGTACTTTTATCATCGCTTTTCATAATCTAAGTGCTGATTTTTCATCTCTGTTAAATTCCCTTTTGTTAGACTTTACCAATTGTTCCAGGCTGTTGCGATCTCCTATCATCCAATTTATTTGGTCCTGTCCCAGATACATATCTCATTCTATCAGAGTCCACATCCAAAGAGTTAATGTAAGTGGTGAGTGAGGCCTCTTTTTTCCTGATATCACTTGAATAAAGAAGAATTGAATTATATATATCAAAATTGATTTTATTCTAATATAGCATAGCAAGAAGAGTGCTCAAAAGATAGCTTGGAGCTGTTTTCTTGCCTTTGTTCTTTGAAAATTAGCATATCTCCTTTTCAGCCACTTATAGCCTCATTTCTCAGACTATAAAATAAAAGGGTCAGAACTAGATTTGTTCTCAGGTCCTTTTCGTGTCTAATGACTCATGGTTCTGTAATGCATTATCCTCAACGATCTTAAAAGGTATATTGGAAATATATCATAATTGCTATTTTCAGTTTGGTTGTGCATTTATTTAGTTTAATAAATATTTTTAAATGAAAAGGAAAGCTACAGGACTTAACAAATGTTGATAATCGGTCATAAATCAGTATTGATGTTAAAGGTCAGAGATGAAGTCATCAACCAAAGGGAAAGGATGCTTTCTGTATTTTGCTTGAGGTAAAGGACAATGTTTAAAAAACTGAGAAGTCCAAATAATTTTTAATCTGGTAGATTTTTAAATGCATGCATACAGTTGCAACTAAAGTAGAATTTTTGAAAAAGTCATAGTTTCAATTATCACCAGAAAAAGCTGTCAGTGGTTTTATTCTCATCAAATAACTACCACTGTCTGTGCGATGATGTTGATTTTTGTATTTTCCTTGTTCTGGGGCCTTTTGATCTTTCTTATGAGAATAGAAGCTTATGACAATAAACAAATGTCTTTGTAACTATTATTTCTCTATTGCTAAGTTAGGTTGCATTGTGAACTCAGAAGAATTAGAAACAGAAGTTTATTTAAATCTGATCTATTGTATACAAATCACACTAGTGGGGAAATGCTTATTTATCATGTTTTCATCTGCTGCTAAGCCATATACCCAACTTCATGTACTTTTATCATCGCTTTTCATAATCTAAGTGCTGATTTTTCATCTCTGTTAAATTCCCTTTTGTTAGACTTTACCAATTGTTCCAGGCTGTTGCGATCTCCTATCATCCAATTTATTTGGTCCTGTCCCAGATACATATCTCATTCTATCAGAGTCCACATCCAAAGAGTTAATGTAAGTGGTGAGTGAGGCCTCTTTTTTCCTGATATCACTTGAATAAAGAAGAATTGAGTTATATATATCAAAATTGATTTTATTCTAATATAGCATAGCAAGAAGAGTGCTCAAAAGATAGCTTGGAGCTGTTTTCTTGCCTTTGTTCTTTGAAAATTAGCATATCTCCTTTTCAGCCACTTATAGCCTCATTTCTCAGACTATAAAATAAAAGGGTCAGAACTAGATTTGTTCTCAGGTCCTTTTCGTGTCTAATGACTCATGGTTCTGTAATGCATTATCCTCAACGATCTTAAAAGGTATATTGGAAATATATCATAATTGCTATTTTCAGTTTGGTTGTGCATTTATTTAGTTTAATAAATATTTTTAAATGAAAAGGAAAGCTACAGGACTTAACAAATGTTGATAATCGGTCATAAATCAGTATTGATGTTAAAGGTCAGAGATGAAGTCATCAACCAAAGGGAAAGGATGCTTTCTGTATTTTGCTTGAGGTAAAGGACAATGTTTAAAAAACTGAGAAGTCCAAATAATTTTTAATCTGGTAGATTTTTAAATGCATGCATACAGTTGCAACTAAAGTAGAATTTTTGAAAAAGTCATAGTTTCAATTATCACCAGAAAAAGCTGTCAGTGGTTTTTATTCTCATCAAATAACTACCACTGTCTGTGCGATGATGTTGATTTTTGTATTTTCCTTGTTCTGGGGCCTTTTGATCTTTCTTATGAGAATAGAAGCTTATGACAATAAACAAATGTCTTTGTAACTATTATTTCTCTATTGCTAAGTTAGGTTGCATTGTGAACTCAGAAGAATTAGAAACAGAAGTTTATTTAAATCTGATCTATTGTATACAAATCACACTAGTGGGGAAATGCTTATTTATCATGTTTTCATCTGTTTACACAAAAGAAAGCTGAGACTTTCTGAAACTGCAAAAAAAAAAAGATAACAGAGGGAACAAAAGAGTGTGAATGTGCAGCTGAGAAATTCCTTTTATACACATGCCCTCATTCTTATGTAAATAGAATAATAATAAAAATACGTTACTTCATGTAGACAAACTGTTTTTACACTCACTATTCATCTGTTCACCGCAGAACACCACAAGGTTGGTATTATGTTATAGATGAGAAAGCTAAGTTTCCAAGACAATAAAGGATTTCCCTGAAGAAAGGTAACAAGATAGGAATTGGACTCTGGTTTTCATTCTTCAAGTCTAAAGATCTCATGACTAGATCACAACTCCTTGTATTCATTCACCTGCAGCCATCTAAACAATGCAAATTCTAAAAAACAGAGATTTCTGCCCACCAAATAATCAATTATGTTTCTGTCCATGAATATCATGCCAGAGAATGACAAAACAGAGCCTGTACATATCACGTAGTATAAGAGTTGCCACTGATCTATGTTCTCATAAGGCACAGGTTTTGAGTTTAAAGTTCTTTATCTCACATAACAGTCGTATAATTTTTCTTGATAGTGTAACATGGAATAATTTGAACGAAAGCACTTAATGTAGGGAATATAGTAGCATCTTGAAAATGGGTGGTTTCTACTTTGCTGTCTTTTGTATCTTTGGATCTGTTTAAAAACTAAAGTCTTTTTTGTAGATTTTTAAATGCATGCATACAGTTGCAACTAAAGTAGAATTTTGAAAAGTCATAGTTTCAATTATCACCAGAAAAAGCTGTCAGTGGTTTTATTCTCATCAAATAACTACCACTGTCTGTGCGATGATGTTGATTTTTGTATTTTCCTTGTTCTGGGGCCTTTTGATCTTTCTTATGAGAATAGAAGCTTATGACAATAAACAAATGTCTTTGTAACTATTATTTCTCTATTGCTAAGTTAGGTTGCATTGTGAACTCAGAAGAATTAGAAACAGAAGTTTATTTAAATCTGATCTATTGTATACAAATCACACTAGTGGGGAAATGCTTATTTATCATGTTTTCATCTGTTTACACAAAAGAAAGCTGAGACTTTCTGAAACTGCAAAAAAAAAAAGATAACAGAGGGAACAAAAGAGTGTGAATGTGCAGCTGAGAAATTCCTTTTATACACATGCCCTCATTCTTATGTAAATAGAATAATAATAAAAATACGTTACTTCATGTAGACAAACTGTTTTACACTCACTATTCATCTGTTCACCGCAGAACACCACAAGGTTGGTATTATGTTATAGATGAGAAAGCTAAGTTTCCAAGACAATAAAGGATTTCCCTGAAGAAAGGTAACAAGATAGGAATTGGACTCTGGTTTTCATTCTTCAAGTCTAAAGATCTCATGACTAGATCACAACTCCTTGTATTCATTCACCTGCAGCCATCTAAACAATGCAAATTCTAAAAAACAGAGATTTCTGCCCACCAAATAATCAATTATGTTTCTGTCCATGAATATCATGCCAGAGAATGACAAAACAGAGCCTGTACATATCACGTAGTATAAGAGTTGCCACTGATCTATGTTCTCATAAGGCACAGGTTTTGAGTTTAAAGTTCTTTATCTCACATAACAGTCGTATAATTTTTCTTGATAGTGTAACATGGAATAATTTGAACGAAAGCACTTAATGTAGGGAATATAGTAGCATCTTGAAAATGGGTGGTTTCTACTTTGCTGTCTTTTGTATCTTTGGATCTGTTTCCTTATCTGTAAAATGAAAGTGCTAGGACAATTACATTTATTCATTCATTGTTTCATATAAGGCATATTCATTTTGTACCTATCATGGTCTAGGCACTGAGTTAGCTGCTCAACTAGACAAATGATGCAGAAAATGTAAAGGCTACAGGGCAAGGAGAAAGCAACATGAAATAAAAGTCAACTATTTTTATGGTGATGAGCAACCTCTGCTTTACCCTTGTGCCCTAAATGACTATCTCTACATCTATTTACTGCACTTGGGATGTCAAGGATCTGCTATTAGATTTTTTTCTTTACTTATGTCCATTTTATCTGCATTGTCAACCACAAAATAGTGTTTACATGGAATATTCACTGAGGCATGGCTTTGATTTGTCTCTGCTTTTAACAGGATTCTCAATTTAGCCAAACAACCCTCACTAAGCATTTGTCATGTGCTAAATTAAAATGGTAAGCAAAGAATATACAACTCTTAAAAAGCATAGTGAACCTTCAACATGCTAATGTCATATAGATGAGTTAGATATGCATATAAATCAGGAACATAAATGGAGTACACATACAATCCTGTGATGAGATAAAGGGGTTACAGATCCTGCCCGATGGATAAGGAGTGAAAAGTCTGAATGACACTTGAAAGCCAACTTCTAATGAAGCAGGCATTCATTACACAGACAAAGGAGAAGATGAGCATGCCAGGCAAAGAACATGTGTGGGGTGTAACGATGAGTGAGAGTTACAGATATGTGCAAGATTTCTAGTTTAGACCACTTGGTGAATGATTGCATGATTCTGCTAAAGGAACAGGAACGATATGGTGAGCAGCAGCTTCAAGTCTAAAGATCTCATGACTAGATCACAACTCCTTGTATTCATTCACCTGCAGCCATCTAAACAATGCAAATTCTAAAAAACAGAGATTTCTGCCCACCAAATAATCAATTATGTTTCTGTCCATGAATATCATGCCAGAGAATGACAAAACAGAGCCTGTACATATCACGTAGTATAAGAGTTGCCACTGATCTATGTTCTCATAAGGCACAGGTTTTGAGTTTAAAGTTCTTTATCTCACATAACAGTCGTATAATTTTTCTTGATAGTGTAACATGGAATAATTTGAACGAAAGCACTTAATGTAGGGAATATAGTAGCATCTTGAAAATGGGTGGTTTCTACTTTGCTGTCTTTTGTATCTTTGGATCTGTTTCCTTATCTGTAAAATGAAAGTGCTAGGACAATTACATTTATTCATTCATTGTTTCATATAAGGCATATTCATTTTGTACCTATCATGGTCTAGGCACTGAGTTAGCTGCTCAACTAGACAAATGATGCAGAAAATGTAAAGGCTACAGGGCAAGGAGAAAGCAACATGAAATAAAAGTCAACTATTTTTATGGTGATGAGCAACCTCTGCTTTACCCTTGTGCCCTAAATGACTATCTCTACATCTATTTACTGCACTTGGGATGTCAAGGATCTGCTATTAGATTTTTTTCTTTACTTATGTCCATTTTATCTGCATTGTCAACCACAAAATAGTGTTTACATGGAATATTCACTGAGGCATGGCTTTGATTTGTCTCTGCTTTTAACAGGATTCTCAATTTAGCCAAACAACCCTCACTAAGCATTTGTCATGTGCTAAATTAAAATGGTAAGCAAAGAATATACAACTCTTAAAAAGCATAGTGAACCTTCAACATGCTAATGTCATATAGATGAGTTAGATATGCATATAAATCAGGAACATAAATGGAGTACACATACAATCCTGTGATGAGATAAAGGGGTTACAGATCCTGCCCGATGGATAAGGAGTGAAAAGTCTGAATGACACTTGAAAGCCAACTTCTAATGAAGCAGGCATTCATTACACAGACAAAGGAGAAGATGAGCATGCCAGGCAAAGAACATGTGTGGGGTGTAACGATGAGTGAGAGTTACAGATATGTGCAAGATTTCTAGTTTAGACCACTTGGTGAATGATTGCATGATTCTGCTAAAGGAACAGGAACGATATGGTGAGCAGCAGCAGGGTCAAGTTTGGGGTTGAGGGAAAGAAGTAAAAATAAATCATTTAAGTTTTGCCCATGAATTCATAGAGACAGTTCATTAAAATAGAACTTATAATAAAAATGTCTCCTATTAAAGGCAATTTGTAAATAAAACATAATTAATCATTTATAGACATTCCATAAATATTGGACTTTGTTATAATGGTGAAGAGCAAATCCATTCTTTAGGAAAAATATTTCCAGTTTTCATAAACTGCTCCTTCACATGTGCTATGTATATTACATAGTGTCTGTGGTGCTCTGAAATAGTAACTCTCCTGCCAGGAACTAAATTTCCCAACATGCCAAGTTCCAATTTGTGCTAAATAATTGTTAAATTAGAATAGCTGCATAATGGTTTTGCTTCTGCTTGTGAAGGAGACAGACCTTTCCTCTGTGATGTGAGTAAAGCTGACAACTAGAGAACAAAGATATTATTTATCAGCACAGGTTGAATAGCACAGATGTTAACACAAGAGGAAGCCCTCTGGGTCACAGGGAGTACAGCTCAGTAAGACACATTAGACATTAAGTGTCATTCCACTTATTGCAAGGATATGGCTAAACATCCTCAAATATTCTTTTATTGCTTTTATAAAGTTGTTTTTCATAGAAACCTTCCTATCCCACAGAGATGACCATGGAAATCAAAATTCCCACTGCAAGTACCTTCAAGACTCCTTAAGACAGATGGTCACAGAGTAACCTATAGTGTTGCCATTTTAAAATCACCCAAATTAGAGGTGATATCCATGAATGCACATTACATTATAGGAATGTCAGTGATCCAAGACTTTCAAAGTGTGGGCTGAACAACTGTAATGAAAGGCCAACTTCTAATGTATAGCAGATCCTGCCCGATGGATAAGGAGTGAAAAGTCTGAATGACACTTGAAAGCCAACTTCTAATGAAGCAGGTATTCATTACACAGACAAAGGAGAAGATGAGCATGCCAGGCAAAGAACATGTGTGGGGTGTAACGATGAGTGAGAGTTACAGATATGTGCAAGATTTCTAGTTTAGACCACTTGGTGAATGATTGCATGATTCTGCTAAAGGAACAGGAACGATATGGTGAGCAGCAGCAGGGTCAAGTTTGGGGTTGAGGGAAAGAAGTAAAAATAAATCATTTAAGTTTTGCCCATGAATTCATAGAGACAGTTCATTAAAATAGAACTTATAATAAAAATGTCTCCTATTAAAGGCAATTTGTAAATAAAACATAATTAATCATTTATAGACATTCCATAAATATTGGACTTTGTTATAATGGTGAAGAGCAAATCCATTCTTTAGGAAAAATATTTCCAGTTTTCATAAACTGCTCCTTCACATGTGCTATGTATATTACATAGTGTCTGTGGTGCTCTGAAATAGTAACTCTCCTGCCAGGAACTAAATTTCCCAACATGCCAAGTTCCAATTTGTGCTAAATAATTGTTAAATTAGAATAGCTGCATAATGGTTTTGCTTCTGCTTGTGAAGGAGACAGACCTTTCCTCTGTGATGTGAGTAAAGCTGACAACTAGAGAACAAAGATATTATTTATCAGCACAGGTTGAATAGCACAGATGTTAACACAAGAGGAAGCCCTCTGGGTCACAGGGAGTACAGCTCAGTAAGACACATTAGACATTAAGTGTCATTCCACTTATTGCAAGGATATGGCTAAACATCCTCAAATATTCTTTTATTGCTTTTATAAAGTTGTTTTTCATAGAAACCTTCCTATCCCACAGAGATGACCATGGAAATCAAAATTCCCACTGCAAGTACCTTCAAGACTCCTTAAGACAGATGGTCACAGAGTAACCTATAGTGTTGCCATTTTAAAATCACCCAAATTAGAGGTGATATCCATGAATGCACATTACATTATAGGAATGTCAGTGATCCAAGAACTTTCAAAGTGTGGGCTAAATAAGGTGACTCTGCAGCAAAATTTCTCTGGTGACTTGTTCGCCACTCAACCTATGTGAGTTCTAATATCATCTCCAGTGGTGACTCTGGCACATAATAGGAAAGAGGGATATTCAGGTGATCCATAATGCCCCATAGAACCTTTACAGTGGAAATGAAAGCAATAGAAAAATGGTAAATCCCAAAAGTTAATATGGAGGAAAAGCAGTCTGGATATCTCAACTGTATTGACTTGCTCTGTTTGCTAAAAAATGTTTACCAAATAGATATTGATCACTGTATTTATTTTACATCTTCTTTTACAAGGTCAAGGATAATCCACATTCACTTTCAGAAGCTTAATCATTCCAGTGTCAATGGCTCCCCTTTGCACTGGTAAAGGCATCCATTTCACCTGCCAGGTCAGATGAACTCACTAAGAAAGTGGTCTAGAAATGTGCTCTGTGGCTTTTAAATGGACTGTGAGGAAAACGGGAAAATGCATTCATACACTCTGTACTAATGCATCCTGTCTTAAAATGGATACAGGTCCAGCATTGACATGACTACAAGGTTCAATCTGAAAGTATGCTGTTTCTGGGTTTGTGTAGAAATCTCTCTCTCTCTCCCTCTTTTTTTTTTCTCCTTATCCAATCTTTCCTGAGTAACAAACTTCCTATCATGAGAAAGTAAAGTAGCCAATATCCATGAGAGAAAATACACACAACATTACTTTCTTCTAAAACTCAAAGCTGCACATCCATGCATCTGGGTAATTGGGTGTGACTAAAAGCTAGTACAGAACACATTAGACATTAAGTGTCATTCCACTTATTGCAAGGATATGGCTAAACATCCTCAAATATTCTTTTATTGCTTTTATAAAGTTGTTTTTCATAGAAACCTTCCTATCCCACAGAGATGACCATGGAAATCAAAATTCCCACTGCAAGTACCTTCAAGACTCCTTAAGACAGATGGTCACAGAGTAACCTATAGTGTTGCCATTTTAAAATCACCCAAATTAGAGGTGATATCCATGAATGCACATTACATTATAGGAATGTCAGTGATCCAAGAACTTTCAAAGTGTGGGCTAAATAAGGTGACTCTGCAGCAAAATTTCTCTGGTGACTTGTTCGCCACTCAACCTATGTGAGTTCTAATATCATCTCCAGTGGTGACTCTGGCACATAATAGGAAAGAGGGATATTCAGGTGATCCATAATGCCCCATAGAACCTTTACAGTGGAAATGAAAGCAATAGAAAAATGGTAAATCCCAAAAGTTAATATGGAGGAAAAGCAGTCTGGATATCTCAACTGTATTGACTTGCTCTGTTTGCTAAAAAATGTTTACCAAATAGATATTGATCACTGTATTTATTTTACATCTTCTTTTACAAGGTCAAGGATAATCCACATTCACTTTCAGAAGCTTAATCATTCCAGTGTCAATGGCTCCCCTTTGCACTGGTAAAGGCATCCATTTCACCTGCCAGGTCAGATGAACTCACTAAGAAAGTGGTCTAGAAATGTGCTCTGTGGCTTTTAAATGGACTGTGAGGAAAACGGGAAAATGCATTCATACACTCTGTACTAATGCATCCTGTCTTAAAATGGATACAGGTCCAGCATTGACATGACTACAAGGTTCAATCTGAAAGTATGCTGTTTCTGGGTTTGTGTAGAAATCTCTCTCTCTCTCCCTCTTTTTTTTTTCTCCTTATCCAATCTTTCCTGAGTAACAAACTTCCTATCATGAGAAAGTAAAGTAGCCAATATCCATGAGAGAAAATACACACAACATTACTTTCTTCTAAAACTCAAAGCTGCACATCCATGCATCTGGGTAATTGGGTGTGACTTTTCCTTAATTCACACTTCCCAAGCAAACATAAGGAATTCCCTTGTGGCTCAGCTGGTAAAGAATCCCCCTGCAATGCAGGAGATTCTGATTTGATTCCTGGGTCAGAAAGTTCACCTGGAGAAGAGATAGACTACCCACTTCCTTGGGCTTCCCTTATGGCACAGAAGGAAAAGAATCTGCCCCCAAAGCAGGAGACCTGGGCTTGACCCCTGGGTTGGAAAACCCTCTGAAGAAGAGAAAAGCTTCCCACTTCAGTATTCTTGCTTGGAAAAATCCATGACTTGTCTGTGACTGATGAAGAATTGGACTCCACTAAGCAACTTCATGTTCACTTTAAAGCAAAAAAAATACCATGCTTTTGAACCAGAATAGGTTCCAGACACTTACTTTGTGGTTGTGAAATCATGCCTGTGCTTGATGAAGAGAGTTTTAGGTGGCCTGGATCCTAAAACTGGCAGAGCATCACCGGTAATTCAAACTGTGACTCTTATTCTCTAGTTTTTTCAGCTGAATAAAGGAAGAAGAAAAGTTTCCTGAAAGAAAACTGATATGTATTTAAAGAACCTGGAATGGTGATAGATGTTCTCCTTATCTTAGGTACTCACATTATTATGATAATTTCAAAAAAGTTCTATAGTAAGTATTTTAAGAAGGTATTTTAAATGTGCTGTGAGCTATGCTAATATTGCTAAAATTCACAAAGCTAACTAAACAGGTTAACATTTCCTATAATTGCCTAAAGAGACTTTAAAATAAAAGATTGTGCTTACTTATATAACTCATATTTAAACATGAAGTGAATATAATTTATAAACCTTTTAATATAAAATGTTTAAAGAAATGCTGACACCATATCCATTAAAATAGTTTTGCTGCAAGTAATTCTCTGCTAGGTTAAAGGATGGCCTATTTGAAGTCTTCTGCTGTCTTTTTAATGCATAAACATCCATGAATATCTTTTTGCATATATATAAAAAAACAAGGTACTGGTACAAAGAAACTGAATGGTACAGTTCCTTGATGCAAAGAATTCATCTCTAAGACTTTTTGAAAGACTGCAGTTCTATTCATGTGATTTGAGGCAATTTATGATAAAATCAAAGGAAGCAAAATTATAGTCAATTTTAAGAAGAAGAGCCAAGAATGAGGTAGAAGTTCTGAGTGGGGTAGGTGGTTAGGATCAGGAAAATTATACTTAGAAAATGTATACAATTAGGATATCATAAGTGGGTATCAAACTTAGCTATGAGACTCCTAGTAGTCAATACAAAAGGGAATGCATGGTAATTTATTAATCATCTATTAAAAGAGAGTATTCCAATTTGTAATAAGAAACCATTTTTCCCTAAATCTCTCTTCTGAGTGGATTACTTATTGCAATATGAAATCATCTTAACAGCATATTAGATGCTGCCCCCAATAACAGCTATACAATACACACACACACACACAAACACACACACACATACTATTTTTAAACCAATGAGAGTTTTCTTATGAAATCTCTCATAAGGATAAACCTCAGTAGAAGAAACCACATAGTCTTCATTTCTGCTTCTCCCACAAAGCAATTAACTATCCTGTGATGAACTGCACGAAACTCAAAAAAGTGATGTCCCAAGATAGCTGAATCTGGAGAGCAGTCTTGGTTCAAATCACCCACATAGCTGCCTGCTAGAAGGAAACTGAAAACAAGAGTGGGCTGAACCCATGGTCTGGTTGTCTACCCAGCCCCAGAGGCTAGAAGAAAAAAATCATGCTTGAACGTTTATGACCTTCACTTGGGGGTCCTTGACCTTCTATTTACTACTCCTTTGGAAGAAACCAAAAAGGAAAGATAAACCTAGCATGAGAGAGAAGGGGCTAAAATTTCGCTGCATCCTCACAGGTTGCAGGCGCAATGAAGACACATGACCCTTCTCTTTTAACTTGCAATTTTACTGTGCTTTAGAATCTCTCACATGTCATGAAATAGTTGCTTTCTTTCATTTGTGAAAGCAAGGTTCTCTGTTAAACAAAAGCCTCCTGAAAAACAGGATCCAGGTGCTATGGTCTTTGCATTTGGGTCTCATTCTGTGTTCTTCATGCCTTGCATGATGGGGTATTAATAGTTAGAGCATCAGTAGTCTTCAGTGAAGTGATCCTTGCCTGGGTGGAACTTGTTTTTGGATTTTATCTTCCAAAATACAATGTCCTTGTTTGGTCACAAGATGGAGTGTCTTCACTATTAGTGCTGACTTCACTAGTTTTCATTCTTTTATTTTGATCATTACAGTAATCTTTTAGTTTAGGAGAAAAAAAGGATATCATAAGTGGGTATCAAACTTAGCTATGAGACTCCTAGTAGTCAATACAAAAGGGAATGCATGGTAATTTATTAATCATCTATTAAAAGAGAGTATTCCAATTTGTAATAAGAAACCATTTTTCCCTAAATCTCTCTTCTGAGTGGATTACTTATTGCAATATGAAATCATCTTAACAGCATATTAGATGCTGCCCCCAATAACAGCTATACAATACACACACACACACACAAACACACACACATACTATTTTTAAACCAATGAGAGTTTTCTTATGAAATCTCTCATAAGGATAAACCTCAGTAGAAGAAACCACATAGTCTTCATTTCTGCTTCTCCCACAAAGCAATTAACTATCCTGTGATGAACTGCACGAAACTCAAAAAAGTGATGTCCCAAGATAGCTGAATCTGGAGAGCAGTCTTGGTTCAAATCACCCACATAGCTGCCTGCTAGAAGGAAACTGAAAACAAGAGTGGGCTGAACCCATGGTCTGGTTGTCTACCCAGCCCCAGAGGCTAGAAGAAAAAAATCATGCTTGAACGTTTATGACCTTCACTTGGGGGTCCTTGACCTTCTATTTACTACTCCTTTGGAAGAAACCAAAAAGGAAAGATAAACCTAGCATGAGAGAGAAGGGGCTAAAATTTCGCTGCATCCTCACAGGTTGCAGGCGCAATGAAGACACATGACCCTTCTCTTTTAACTTGCAATTTTACTGTGCTTTAGAATCTCTCACATGTCATGAAATAGTTGCTTTCTTTCATTTGTGAAAGCAAGGTTCTCTGTTAAACAAAAGCCTCCTGAAAAACAGGATCCAGGTGCTATGGTCTTTGCATTTGGGTCTCATTCTGTGTTCTTCATGCCTTGCATGATGGGGTATTAATAGTTAGAGCATCAGTAGTCTTCAGTGAAGTGATCCTTGCCTGGGTGGAACTTGTTTTTGGATTTTATCTTCCAAAATACAATGTCCTTGTTTGGTCACAAGATGGAGTGTCTTCACTATTAGTGCTGACTTCACTAGTTTTCATTCTTTTATTTTGATCATTACAGTAATCTTTTAGTTTAGGAGACCCCTTGGCAGAGAATTTAGGGCTTTGAACTTCAAGTCTAAGTTGATTGCATTTATCTTAACAGTTATTTTATTCCTCTTTTGTCCAGAATTGCTCATATTGTATCTGTCATCTCATCTACATATTAAACAAAAAATCCAGGATATGGTGCCCATTTGATAAAGCTACACGGAGCATGAAAAATAGAAATGTGTCTAAAGTCCTGTATTTGATCAAATCAAAGACTAAAAATTTTTGGCTGTGGGGGTAGTACTCTATCTGTGCATGCTTTTTAATATAATGAAAAAATCTTGCCTAAACCCAGAAATCCTCCTGAGAAATTTAGTAGGGGAAGAAAATGCATTTATTATTGAATAAGCATTAATCCAGAATGTGATATACATTATAGGGAATCTGCTGAGAGATTGCAAAAACAGAAGGAAATCTCACTGTTGAATGTAGCAAAGCAGATGTAACCCATTTCATACATGTTCCCAGGATACACCATAACTGTTCCTCAGATAAGAGACCAGACAACTCCATTTGTCATGCATAGTTCATTGTAAATTCACCTTTCAATTAGGGTGACTGTCTCTGTTAGCTAATTGGCAGTTGGCTTTATGCAGAGGAAAATTAACCTTCTCATGTCTTTACAACAGGTAGGGTTTTACACCTTGGAACACCTAAATTAAGCTCCTATCCTCCCAGAGAAACTGGGAGACAGGTGTGCTGTCTCCCTTGATAACAATTTCAAAGAAACATCTCCTGGGTTCTGCGGGAAAGACAAGCATAGATCATAAAGCCCTATCTAATCTTCAAAAGGATTTATATACATTTCAAAGAAAGAAGAAAGTCCTTACAATGACAAATTTTCTAAAGCAAATGCTCAAAAGCAAATAAGGGGACAGAAATCTCTTCATTTTCAAAAGGAAGGATTAAGTTCTGAGGTTTTTGCCTCATTTAGTACAATTGAGAGTATTTAAGGACTGGCTTGTGTATCTGAAGGAAAGCTCTTTCTATTATGCTCCTTCTCTAAAGATTAACCTTTGTACTGCCTCACTGAAGCTTCTCTGTTGCACCAGGGCTTCCGTAACATTCTCATCATACACAGGTGAATGCTTTATGACCAGACTAACTGCTTATCTTCCAGAAACTGAAAAAAAAAAAAGAAAAAAGAAGAAGAAGAAGAGGAAAATGTAGAAGAATGTCTGAACCCATACAAAATGAGGAGAAGAAAAGATAGAATGAATATGTGTAATATAGATGGACATGATTGGATTAATTGAGAAATCAAACAGCTATTTTTTCCTTTATTATTTTCTCTCACCTTTACAATGTGAATTTTTTTGAAAACCACATGTGGCTATTTTATAAAATTAACCTAATTCTATCATCTTTATGAAAATATATTTTACCCTGGTCAATTAAACTTTGAAAATATAACAAATAGAAAATATCGAGCTATAGAAAGTTTAAGTTTTAATTTTGCACAATCCTGTGCAAATTCTGCACAGTAAAAAAGTCAAATTTATGGATTTCTTTAGTTTTGATTGCTTCAAATAAGTTAATTAAAAAATAGTTCACAATTTTCTTATAAAAATTATATAAACTATTTGATATCTTTGCAATAATAATTCTTCTGATTAAGTGCTAAAATGAAAATGTTTCCTTTTTTGATATTTAGACAGATGAGGGCAAAAAGGGCAATATAGCTCACTAAATTATCAGACAACTATGTATGATTAATGTTTTGCACAAAAATTTATTCTTTTGGAAATTAATTGACTCTGTCAAAATTTCCAAATTCCTTTCTAGTGGAATGATGTTCTTTATTGATAATTCATCCTTATTGGTCTTATTAAATATCAAAATAGAGTACTCTCCTTCCAAATTCAAGTTCTGGGATATATTTCATGTATGTTTACCATATGGTGCAACCAAAGGACAAATAGCTTGCTTTGAGTTAAGAACATTACATTACAAATGAAACTAAGCTACTGTATAATTTACACTTTGTTTGAAATATCTTCTCTCTGGAAAATTTCCACTTCTGTGTTAGAATCACTCAGTCCTAAAAAGATGTTAGTAGTCACTTACAAGCGGCACCAAACTGAAAGTCAGGAAACGTGCAACTACATCCTGTATTTGCTAATACCTGCCCATGCAAGCTACATAAGCCATCTAACATCTTTTAAGCCGAATTATCTCATAATAACATGAAAAAATCAAGGTAAACCATTTCTTAATTTATTCCTATTCCTGATATTCTAGGATCTTGCTATTTACTTCCTAAACCAGAGAGTAAAGTAAGGCGTAGGTTCTCCAGTATGTTAAGATATTCATATCTTTTGATTAAATGACTCCATTTCCAGAAGTATGTCTAAGGGAATAATCCCAAATATTTTAAAATATAAAAAATGAAATCATTCCCAAGATGTTCTTTGCAGTTTTATTTATAATATTGAGTAATCTGATTCAAACAAAATATTGTGCAATAATGTATGTGATACATCCACTAGATAGAATATTCACAAAGTATTCAAGCAACAAGGGAAAAGGTTTAAGATATGAGCAGAAAAAAAAACCACAACTATATAAACAGCACATATTATAGAAACATGAAAACAAAATTACTTACAAATGAAACATATTTTCAGAGAAAAATGTAGATATTAACTGTAATTGTCTTTGAACAGTGAGACTATGGGTAATATTTCTATTGCAACTTTAGCACCTAATGCATATTTTCTTTCATGAGAATTCTATAACCAGAGAGAGAGATTTGAAAAGACTTTACCAGTAGTAGTAATAAACATAAAATCACTCATGCAGGTAAGAATGAGAACTTTTTGTGTTCAGGGCTGTGCAAAACCAGTTAAACAGTTACAGCCCTTCATCTTTAAAGCTAGACTCTTAGCCACTATGGTTATGAGAAAAGTTAATTTTCTAAAAGGGAAACTTCATTAACATTTGTCTTACAGTTCAGCTCAGGCAAAAGCCCTGCATGGAGACATGGTCACTGCCAGGCCTAACTGCAGGATTAGGAGCTTAGAGCGCAGAGAGGAGTGAAAGGAACAGAGAGGGCAAGGGGGGAGCAGCTGAAGTCGTCTGATCTTCAAAAACAAAAAAGTCAAAATTTATGAGGCCTTAAAGTGGTGCAATAAAATAACTAATCAGGAATGCATGGGGATGGCAGTTCTCTGAGCACAGATTAGTGAGCCAGTAATAAGGCAAGTGATGCCTGCCTGACAATAACTGTCCTTTGTACTTAAAGCTGTATTTCAGCCACTTTGCTGCTGCTGTTGTTGCTGCTGCTCTGAAAGGACATAGTGTAGACAGCGACACATAACAACTGAGTAGCTTTGAACAAAGCACAGGTTATAGCCTCCTTATTCAGTGTGTGGTACATATTAGAGTGAAAGAGCAGAGGTTTTCTGTTCCTGACTCATGACAGAGACCATCTATCACTGCAGGACAGCCAGTCAAAATGGGTCTGGATACAGTAAATGGATAAGACGTACTTTTACGAAAATTGTACACCAACCAACAGCTATGTTTGAAAAGGAAACTGAGTATGACCAACAAAATACAAATGGTTATGTGTGAAATAGCATTTTGATTTTGATTGCCTAGCAACTATATTACAAGCACCTTACTAAAACTACCCATAGTATCAGCGTAAATGCATTTCTAGAAGAACTTATGTAGAGTTGTAGTTTATAACTTCTTGTTTTACTGAAGATTTTGTTTTTCTCATTTATTTTGCTCTTTATCACATAAACTCAATATAGCACAGTGCACATTTAGAGAGTTGAGAAAAGAAACACTATATAACCAATATTTTAAAATAAGGACTAAATTGAGTGTAAAAAAGTTGGAATGTGGTATAAAAAAACATTAAAAGTATTATGAAAGAAATAAGTAAAATCAGACATCCATTTTAACAGAAAAATCAAATATTATTTTTTACTGTAATGCTGAAGAAATAAAAAGCAAGAAAGAATAGCTTTGTATATAGATGAGAATAACATAGGCAGACAATTATCAGGCAGACATTCTATACTCAATCTGACCAGAAAGAGTTGTTATCCAGTAAACAAGTTAGGAGTACTAACCATAAACCCAGATCCAGAACCAAGCTCCAGTTCTAGGATCTTAACCAAAAAAGCCTGAGAAGGTAGCAGGACAGCCCAGTAAGCTGGTCTCCATGGGGGATCTTGAGATAGCACCACTAGAACTTATTAGGAGCCAACAGAGAAACCAAATGTTATAGACCACTCAAATTGATAGAGACAGAGGGTGGGCATTAGAAAGATAAAGGATAAAATAGGAATTTTACATGGGACAAGATCTAAGAGTATATGGTTAATGATGGAGACTTGGAGAAGGATTTCTGATCCCAGCAATTTTAAATGGCCCACACAGTATCCAACCTGGAAGAATGACTTATCTCTCAGCCTCTGTAAGCAGAGCTGGCTCAGGGACTGACCAAATTCAGCCTATATTAGACTCTTAGTGGATCTAGTGGAGGAGAGAAAACACAGATTCAATGATACAATGATCCATTAAATAATTATTAAGCACTTGTTGAACTTTGTTCTGGGAATTAAATGTAGCAACAGTTAATGAAATAGGCTTCTTATCCCTGATCTTGCCTTCCAAAGTGAGGTATGTGATAATAAACACAAATAAACAATTAAATTAACCATAAGATAGAAGGTAGGTAGTATTAAAGAAAACGCAAAGCAAAGAAAGAGGGAAAAAGGAATGAAAGGGGGAGAAGTGTTGCAATTTGAAATGAGACTATCCATGAAGACATAGCTGAGAAGGTAATCTCTGAGCAAAAACTTGAAGGAGGTGATGAGAAAGTAAAGATTTACCTAGAAGAAAAGCATCGTGGGCAGACAGACTAACAGCACAAAGGGCCTAAAACAGAAGCATATTCATGTATTTAAGAAAAAGCAAGGATGCTGATTTTCTCCAAGCAAATGGTAGAGATTTGATGGGGACAGCAACTTACATAAAGTGTTATAGTCCACTACAGTTCTTTGGCTTTTGCTCTGAGTAAAATAGAAGGTCTTCGGAAGGTTCTAAGCAAAGTGGTATCATAACAGGACTTCAGTTTTAAAGGGTTACTTTAGCTTTGTGTTGAGAATAGGTTATGAAAATTCCAGGGGGAAACATGGTAAAACAGGCAGGAGATTATGGATAACATGGTAGCATCTGAGATGAAAAGAGTAGCTATGTAATGGATATATTTTTGAAACAGACTTACTGACAGATTGTGAACTGCTAAAGAAAGTCAAGGATATTTGGAGGCTTCCCTAGTAGCTTAGCTGGTTAAGAATCTACCTGCCATTCAGGAAACCCCAGTTCAATTCCTGAGTAGGGAAGATCCACTGTAGAAAAGATAAAGGGGATAAAATAGGAATTTTACATGGGACAAGATCTAAGAGTATATGGTTAATGATGGAGACTTGGAGAAGGATTTCTGATCCCAGCAATTTTAAATGGCCCACACAGTATCCAACCTGGAAGAATGACTTATCTCTCAGCCTCTGTAAGCAGAGCTGGCTCAGGGACTGACCAAATTCAGCCTATATTAGACTCTTAGTGGATCTAGTGGAGGAGAGAAAACACAGATTCAATGATACAATGATCCATTAAATAATTATTAAGCACTTGTTGAACTTTGTTCTGGGAATTAAATGTAGCAACAGTTAATGAAATAGGCTTCTTATCCCTGATCTTGCCTTCCAAAGTGAGGTATGTGATAATAAACACAAATAAACAATTAAATTAACCATAAGATAGAAGGTAGGTAGTATTAAAGAAAACGCAAAGCAAAGAAAGAGGGAAAAAGGAATGAAAGGGGGAGAAGTGTTGCAATTTGAAATGAGACTATCCATGAAGACATAGCTGAGAAGGTAATCTCTGAGCAAAAACTTGAAGGAGGTGATGAGAAAGTAAAGATTTACCTAGAAGAAAAGCATCGTGGGCAGACAGACTAACAGCACAAAGGGCCTAAAACAGAAGCATATTCATGTATTTAAGAAAAAGCAAGGATGCTGATTTTCTCCAAGCAAATGGTAGAGATTTGATGGGGACAGCAACTTACATAAAGTGTTATAGTCCACTACAGTTCTTTGGCTTTTGCTCTGAGTAAAATAGAAGGTCTTCGGAAGGTTCTAAGCAAAGTGGTATCATAACAGGACTTCAGTTTTAAAGGGTTACTTTAGCTTTGTGTTGAGAATAGGTTATGAAAATTCCAGGGGGAAACATGGTAAAACAGGCAGGAGATTATGGATAACATGGTAGCATCTGAGATGAAAAGAGTAGCTATGTAATGGATATATTTTTGAAACAGACTTACTGACAGATTGTGAACTGCTAAAGAAAGTCAAGGATATTTGGAGGCTTCCCTAGTAGCTTAGCTGGTTAAGAATCTACCTGCCATTCAGGAAACCCCAGTTCAATTCCTGAGTAGGGAAGATCCACTGGAGAAGGGATGGGCTACCCACTCTAGTATTCTTGGGTTTCCTGGGGGCTCAGCTGGTAAAGAATGCACCTGCAATGCAGGAGACCTGGGTTTGATCCCTGGGTGGGGTAGACCTCCCTGAGGATGACATTGCAACCCAACTTCAATGTTCTTGCCTGGAGAATCTCCATGGACAGAGGAGCCTGGGGGGCTACACACGACTCAGTGACTAAGCACTGATACTATCCACTGGCTTAAAAAATGTATTATTTGTCCAGGAATCTAAGGTGGGTTCAGTTGTGTGGTGTCCAAGAAGGCTTCTGCACTGACATATCTGGTATCTCAGCTGGAGCTGCTAGAGTACCTGGAGTGGCTGAGCATCTTTCTCTCCATGTCTCTCCATGTGATGACCTCAGACTTTATCACAGCACAGTGTGCTCAAGGTAATCAGAGTTTCACATAGTGGATGAGTTCAAGAAGGAAGAAGATGCTGCCTATTCTTGTAAAATCCACAGTGGAAATTGCACAGTGTCACATCTGTCATGTATTCTGTTCATTAAAGCAAATCAAAAAGCCAGATCATATACAAAATGAGGGGTGGGTGGAGGGAAGGAACTGATAATGACCAGACTATCTACTATAGAAGTCTCCAGGATTTTTGGACTGAGCATCTGGACATATGAAGATGAAATTGAGATAAGGAATACTCATAGGAGAGATCAGAGAAGGCCAAGATAGGTGATAGAGATTAGGAGTATAGTTTTTATACATATTAAAATTGAAATATCCAGTCAAGTAGACAGTAGAATATCCAATCTGGAGTTCATGAACAAGTCTGGGCTGGGTGTCCACATCTGTGAGTCATCAGTATGTAGATGGTACTCAAAGCCAGGAGACTGGATGAAAACAAACACCAAAAGTGTAATTGAAGATGGAGGAAAAAAAGAAATTCCAAGGACCCAGCTGTAAAACACACTAATATTTGAAGTCAAGAACTAGCTGGAGGGGTGGGATTGAGGGACCTGGGGGGGTGGGGATCAGGGATATGCATACGACTGATCTGGGAACATACATGTCTGTGAACAACAAAACTCTGTAAAACCTTTAAAATAAAGAATAATAATAATAAAAAAGAACTAGCAAAGAAGACTTAAAAGAAACTAATGAAGTATGAAAAAAATAACAAGGAAAACTAAGTGTTATGAAAACCCGTGGAGAAAATGTTTTCAGGAAGAAGTAAGCAACTGGGTTAGTGCTCTTCAAAGGTCATGGTAATAATTCACCAGTGGACTCAGCATTCTGTAGAGTGTTGGAGTTTTTAGCAAAGCATGTTCTATCAGATTCAAGGTTGTGACTAGATTCTACACAGGCGACAACCCAGCAAAAGCTAGGACCTGGAATTATAGAGCCATGCTCTTGTGAGATAGCTATAGCTGTGGAGTTAAGAGGGACACTAATATGAATCTTTGCCCTGAAACACAGCCAGGTGGAACTTTCAACACAGTCCAGGAGGAGGTAATGTTGAGTAGCCCAGGCAGACAATTCACATCACACTGTTTTACCAGTTTGTGACCATGGAGTTCATTAAAGTTTGACATTAACAGCCAGATTTGTTTTTAAAACCAGGAGGGGGAAAGGCTGTGTCTGAAAGGACCAGAGTTTACCAAGACAGGGACACAGGCAGGAGACTATTTTCCAGACAAGTTTGTCACTGGAAAGACCAGAAGCACAGTTCAGCAGCACATGTAAACATGAGCTATTATTTCCAAGCCTGTTATCAGACATTAGCTGCAACTTACGCTGAATGAACCTCAACTGTTTTACTAAGACAAAGCAGAAGAGACAGAGGAGGGTGTATCTGGGACTGAAAGAGGTGTAAGAATGTGGGACAGAGGTGAGCAGTGTGGACTGGAGGGAGGTGGAAGGGAGTAGGTGTGATTAGGAGAGGCTTGTGAAGACAGAAGTGGACTGCTCATCTCAGCCTACCAGGGCAGCTCCACAAATACATGTATTACATCCTTTAGCATCATTCACTCTCTGAACAACTCTCTTGACTGACAATCAAAAGACCACACTGAAATGTATTGGCTCTGATAGCTTCATTTAAAATGGAGTGAGAAAAAATAAATGACATTATAATTCTTCAAAGAGAAGGACTGAGGATTGAGATGTGACACTGGATAACTCTGTGATGGATTACCTGCCTCCCTTGTCTGTGCTCTTGGCAGATGCAGTTTCTCTGTAGGATTTAACAGCTATTAGCAAGTAACTAAATAAGACAATTGGAAGAGATAGCTGAGCAGCCACTTGCTAGCTTTCCTTAAATTTACTTCATTTCATTGCATAGGGTTGGAACTGAGATGAGCAAATCTTCCAAAGTGAAAATTATTTCCTTATCTTCAAAGGAAATATTTTTTCTTATTTTACAAGAAGCAGAGTTGTGTGCATTCCCTTGCAACATTATGTGTGATGAGGCTGATTCTGGAATCATAGCAAAGCAAGGTTGACACTATACTCTCTCTTGGCTCCAAAGCTACCATCCCTCAAGGTAGGGTCACTAGCAGGGCTATTGGAGAAAGTGTCTCAAGTCTCCCAGGAAAATCTGCCAATGGTCAATGATCTTTCTTAAAAGGAGCTTCCTCTTCATTCTTTAACTCCGTGGTACAGCTATGAAAGTACATTATGCCTGTCCATGGGAGATAAGCCCTGCAGATTCAATTTTCAAGGTGGCAAAAGCCATCACTATGAGTGTCAGAACTGCCCCTGAGATTCTTGGTGGACAACACAGCAATCCATCACCTTGTCCCTGGAGTCAGCAGTGCAGATGGTGGTGACTGCAAATAGAATTTACCAAAGAGCCTGATGAGAGTCCTAAGTAGAGATTTCCATTGTGCATGAAAACCCTTCCAAGTTCTATCACAGGAAATAAAAGGAAAATATTTTTCTTTTTCTTTAATCCCAGAGAAATGGAATTCATCATGCAGAAGAGACAGAGGAGGGTGTATCTGGGACTGAAAGAGGTGTAAGAATGTGGGACAGAGGTGAGCAGTGTGGACTGGAGGGAGGTGGAAGGGAGTAGGTGTGATTAGAGAGGCTTGTGAAGACAGAAGTGGACTGCTCATCTCAGCCTACCAGGGCAGCTCCACAAATACATGTATTACATCCTTTAGCATCATTCACTCTCTGAACAACTCTCTTGACTGACAATCAAAAGACCACACTGAAATGTATTGGCTCTGATAGCTTCATTTAAAATGGAGTGAGAAAAAATAAATGACATTATAATTCTTCAAAGAGAAGGACTGAGGATTGAGATGTGACACTGGATAACTCTGTGATGGATTACCTGCCTCCCTTGTCTGTGCTCTTGGCAGATGCAGTTTCTCTGTAGGATTTAACAGCTATTAGCAAGTAACTAAATAAGACAATTGGAAGAGATAGCTGAGCAGCCACTTGCTAGCTTTCCTTAAATTTACTTCATTTCATTGCATAGGGTTGGAACTGAGATGAGCAAATCTTCCAAAGTGAAAATTATTTCCTTATCTTCAAAGGAAATATTTTTTCTTATTTTACAAGAAGCAGAGTTGTGTGCATTCCCTTGCAACATTATGTGTGATGAGGCTGATTCTGGAATCATAGCAAAGCAAGGTTGACACTATACTCTCTCTTGGCTCCAAAGCTACCATCCCTCAAGGTAGGGTCACTAGCAGGGCTATTGGAGAAAGTGTCTCAAGTCTCCCAGGAAAATCTGCCAATGGTCAATGATCTTTCTTAAAAGGAGCTTCCTCTTCATTCTTTAACTCCGTGGTACAGCTATGAAAGTACATTATGCCTGTCCATGGGAGATAAGCCCTGCAGATTCAATTTTCAAGGTGGCAAAAGCCATCACTATGAGTGTCAGAACTGCCCCTGAGATTCTTGGTGGACAACACAGCAATCCATCACCTTGTCCCTGGAGTCAGCAGTGCAGATGGTGGTGACTGCAAATAGAATTTACCAAAGAGCCTGATGAGAGTCCTAAGTAGAGATTTCAATTGTGCATGAAAACCCTTCAAAGTTCTATCACAGGAAATAAAAGGAAAATATTTTTCTTTTTTCTTTAATCCCAGAGAAATGGAATTCATCATAGGCAAATTCCACCAAAGGAGTGCAGAAGCCTGTTTCTGTACAATTTTGAGGTGAATTTGACTTCCCCTCAGTACTAACAAACAATATGTAGCACAATGGTAAAGACATACTACCAAATAAAAAACTGAAGATCTTAATCAAAGAGCCTGATTTATCCTCCTTCTCTGTGATTTTCTAGTCCTCCTGCTCTATGATTTTCTAGGCTATAGATCTTTGGAAAATTGTTCAATCCCACTCTGACTCTGTTTTCATCTGTTTCATGGATGATAATGGTACCAAATTCGCAGAAAGGTTAGGAGGATTAAATGTATTAAAATGCTTAATGTATCAGAGTCAGAATAGGGTATTATCATATAAAGCAGTGTAAAATATACATTATCATTTGCACATGTTTGTATATAGGTAGAAATCTAGGTCTCATCACAGACTTTATACTTCTTTATTCCTTTTGTAAATCAGAAAATTTCTGTAACTTCTTCCATTCACACAAAATTGGTGAATACATATTTGAAGACCATTCTTTTCCTTTCTCTTCCTATTTCTATGGCAGACACAGGTTAATAACAGCACTGCTATCCCCTGAGTTTTAGAATTCTTGTCAACACGTTGTTGCCGGCAGCCACCATCAATTAGTCCACAATGACATGAAAATTAAAACTTGTCTGACCTCTCAGAGTTAGGGCAGACAAGCTTTTAAGGAAATGATAGTTCCTCCACTCAGAGTGTCCCATTACTGTCTCAATGGAACTGGGCCTTGCCACAAATTTCTCAATGCGATTGACGGGACACCACAAAAGGCTGCCCATGGGATAATAGTGGAGAATCTATTCTAATCCCTGAGCATTTAGCCACATCTGCAAAAGTGCCATGGTTGTCATGAGCAGCTCTGAGTGCTGCTATGATCAGTGGACAGTAGCTTTCTGAATTCTTGTTCCACCAAAGACACTGATGATGTGAATTCAGACATCTTTGTGCAGATATAAGCACGGAAGTTGGTGCCTGTGTAGCCCATTGTTCCTTGCCCTACCAAGCACCAAGGAGGTTGATATTCTTAACCAGCCTCATGTCTTGACCCCAACACCAATGTTGCTAGGCACCCAGGCCCTGGTGGATCAGCACAGAAGTCTGAGCTACGTTTACTTTTTCTTTTTTCTTGTTAGGTGAGGAGAAGAGCCATGAGAATAAGTATAACAGACATATTTCCATACTCACTGAATGTCAGCAAACTCACTTATGGTTACCTGGGAATATCTGATCCTAGTTCCAGAAAGAAGAGGTTTTTGTTTGTTTGTTCACTTTTACTTTTTGATACTAAATGAATTTGTAAGAATACTGACAGAATTATTTTATTTTTTAGTACGCAAAAATGTTCAGTAAGGAAGACATCTAAGAATCACCTGAAAAGTTCCTATCTTTGATCAAAATCATCATCTTTTGCTCATACTTAATCAATTAGAGTGAGAAAAAAAAGCCTGTTTAAACAAGAGAACCTTAGAATGATGAAAATGTCATGGGGAAATGTTTAGATTACAAATGACTAATGATGAAATATAGTTGCTAGTGTTCTTTAGTCACTGAGTTTTGACTCTTTACAATCTCATGGACTGCAGAACATCAAGTTTTTCCACTGTTTCCTAGAGTTTGCTCAAATTCATGTCCATTGATATGGAGATGCTATCTAACCATCTCATCCTCTGCCACTCCCTTCTCCTCTTGTCTTCAATCTTTCCTAACATCAGGTTCTTTTCTAATTAGATGGCCAAAGTATTCGAGCTTCAGCATTAGTCCCTCCAATGAATATTCAAGGTTGATTTCCTTTAGGATTGACTGGTTTCATCTCCTTGCTGTACAGAAGACTCTTTTTTTTCTTCAATTAATTAATTTAAAGGATAGTTACTTAAAAATACTGTGATTTTTTGCCATACATCAACATGAATTGGCCTCTGGTATACATCTGTTCCCCTCATCCTGAACCCCCCTTTCACCTCCCTCCCTACCCATTCCCTTTAGGCTGCCTCCGAACACCAGTTTTGGGTGTCCTCTTTCATGCATTGAAATTGGATTCCTAACAGTCTTTTTCAGCACCACGATTTGAAAGTATCAATTCATTGGCTCAGCCTTCTTTGTAGTCCAATTCTCATATCAGTACATGAATAGTGGAAAAACCATAGCTTTGACTAGACAGATCTTTTTGAGCAAATTGATGTCTTTGTTTATTAATAAACAGACTAAGTTTGACATAGCTTTCCTTCTAAGGGGCAAGCTTTTTTTTTAAAAAAAAAAAAAACATTTATTTGTTTATTTATTTATTTTAGGTGGGGGTGGGGTGGGGAGGGAGGTGAGCAGGCGGGCCACTTCTATTGGTCTTTCATTTGTCCATTTTCATCCATCTTTGTTCCCTGGCCCATGTGGGCCTCCCATCGCAGTGGCCTCTGTTGTCGCAGAGCACCCGCTCTGGGCGCATGCACTCCAGAGCCCCGGCTCGGTAATTGGACACATCAGTCCAGGCGCTCCGCGGCACGTGGGATCTTCCCAGGCCAGGGATCGAACTGGCACCCCTTGCACTGCAAGGTGGTGTCCCTACCCACTGGACCACCAGGGAAGAGAGGTAAGTATCTTTTAATTTCATGGCTGCAGTCACTGTCTGCAGTGGTTCTGGATACCAAGAAAAAAATCTGTCACTGCTTCCATTTTTTTCCTCTTCTATTTGCCTTGAAGTGATAGGAAAATCCTTAGTTTTTTACCTTCTTCATGCTCCTCTTTAAACCTCATCAAGAGGCTCTTCAGTTTCTCTTCAGTTTCTGCCATTAGAGTGGTATCATCTGTACATCTGAGGCGGTTGATATTTCTCCTAGCTATCTCGATTACAACCTGTGATTCATCTCACCTGGCATTTTTCATGTTGTATTGTGGCTACAAGTTAGATAAGCAGAAAGACAATATACAGACTTATTGTACTCTTTTCCCAATTTTGAACTAGTCAGGTTTTCCATGTCTGATTTTGTTGCTTCTTGAACTGCATATGGATTTCTCAGGAGACAAGTAAAATGGTCTGATACTCCCATATTTTTTCCACAGTTTGTTTTGATCCACACAGTCAAAGGCTTTAGCATAGTCAATGAAGCAGAACTGGGTGGTTTTTTTTTTTGATTATTATTATTAAATTCCCTTGGTTTTACTATGATCCAACAGATGCTGGCATTTGAAATCTGTTTCCTCTACCTATTAGAAACTCATCGGGTACAGCTAGAATTTCTCTGTTCACATACTGTTGAACCTAGCTGGAAGCATTTTGGGCATTACCTTGCTAACATGTGAAATGAGTGCAATTGTATGATAGTTTAAACATTTTTTGACATTGCCATTCTTTGAAATTTGAATGAAAACTGACTTTTTTCAGCTCCTGTGGCCACTGTTGAGTTTTTCAAATTAGCTGGCATATTGAGGGTGGCACTTTAATAGCATCTTTTAGGATTTTAAATAGCTCTCCTGGAATTCCATCACCTCCACTAGGTTCTGTTGACTTCATGTTCCAGAATATTTGGCCATAGGTGACTGCCCATACCATCATGGCTATCTGGGTCATTAAGACCTTTTTAATATAACACTTCTGTGTATTGTTGCCACCTCTTCTTAATTTCTTCTGCTTCTCTTAGGACTTTTACTGTTTCTGTCCTTTATCATGCCCATCTTTGTATGAAATGTTCCCTTGATAACTCGAATTTTCTTGAAGAGCTCTCTAGTCTTTCCCATTCTATTGTTTTTCTCTATTTCTTTGCACCATTCATTTCAGAAAGCCTTCTTAGCTCTTCTTGGTTTTCCTTGGAACTCTGCATTCAGCTGCATATATCTTTCCCCTTCACCCTTGTTTTTCACTTCTCTTCTATCCTCAGCTATTTGTAAAGTTTCCTCAGACAACTGCTTTGCTTTCTTGTATTCTTTTTCTTTGGATGGTTTTGGTCACTGTCTCCTGTTCAATATCATGATCTTCCATCCAAAGTTCTTCAAGTGCTCTGTCTACCAGACCTAATCCCTTGAATCCATTTGTCACCCATACTGTATAATCATAATAGATTTAATTTAGGTCATATCTAAATGGTCTAGTGGTTTTCTCTGTTTTCTTAAATTTAAGTCTCTGTTTTGCAATACGGTGCTCATGGTCTGAGCCTCATCAGCTCCAGGACTTTTTTTGGGGTAGGAGGGGTGCTGACTGTATAGACCTTCTTCATCTTTGACGGCAAAGAACAATCAATCTGATTTCATTATTGGCTGTCTGTTGATATCCATGTGTCTCTTGTTTTGTTGGAAGAGGGTATTTCCTATAACCAATGTGTTCCTTGGCAAAACTCTATTAGCCTATGCCCAGCTTCATTTTGTGCCCCAAGGTCAAACTTGCCTGTTACCCCACGTATCTCTAGACTTCCTACTTTTGCATTCCAATACCCTATGATGAAAATGACATATTTTTTGGTATTAGTTCTAGAAGGTTTTGTAGATCTCCACAGAACTAGTCAACTTCAGCTTGTTCAATGTCAGTAGTTTTGGTATAGACTTGGATTATTGTGATACTTTTAATGAATTTGCTTTGGCAAATTCCACCTAGGTTCTGTTGACTTCATGTTCCAGTTTTCTAGGTGACTGCCCATACCATCATGGCTATCTGGGTCATTAAGACCTTTTTAATATAACACTTCTGTGTATTGTTGCCACCTCTTCTTAATTTCTTCTGCTTCTCTTAGGACTTTTACTGTTTCTGTCCTTTATCATGCCCATCTTTGTATGAAATGTTCCCTTGATAACTCGAATTTTCTTGAAGAGCTCTCTAGTCTTTCCCATTCTATTGTTTTTCTCTATTTCTTTGCACCATTCATTTCAGAAAGCCTTCTTAGCTCTTCTTGGTTTTCCTTGGAACTCTGCATTCAGCTGCATATATCTTTCCCCTTCTCCCTTGTTTTTCACTTCTCTTCTATCCTCAGCTATTTGTAAAGTTTCCTCAGACAACTGCTTTGCTTTCTTGTATTCTTTTTCTTTGGATGGTTTTGGTCACTGTCTCCTGTTCAATATCATGATCTTCCATCCAAAGTTCTTCAAGTGCTCTGTCTACCAGACCTAATCCCTTGAATCCATTTGTCACCCATACTGTATAATCATAATAGATTTAATTTAGGTCATATCTAAATGGTCTAGTGGTTTTCTCTGTTTTCTTAAATTTAAGTCTCTGTTTTGCAATACGGTGCTCATGGTCTGAGCCTCATCAGCTCCAGGACTTTTTTTGGGGTAGGAGGGGTGCTGACTGTATAGACCTTCTTCATCTTTGACGGCAAAGAACAATCAATCTGATTTCATTATTGGCTGTCTGTTGATATCCATGTGTCTCTTGTTTTGTTGGAAGAGGGTATTTCCTATAACCAATGTGTTCCTTGGCAAAACTCTATTAGCCTATGCCCAGCTTCATTTTGTGCCCCAAGGTCAAACTTGCCTGTTACCCCACGTATCTCTAGACTTCCTACTTTTGCATTCCAATACCCTATGATGAAAATGACATATTTTTTGGTATTAGTTCTAGAAGGTTTTGTAGATCTCCACAGAACTAGTCAACTTCAGCTTGTTCAATGTCAGTAGTTTTGGTATAGACTTGGATTATTGTGATACTGAATGATTTGCTTTGGAAATGAACTGAGATCATTCTGTCATTTATGAGCTTGCACCCAAGTACTGCATTTCAGACTCTTGTTGACTATGAAGGGATACTCAATTTCTTCTAAGGAATTCTTGCCCACAATAGTAGATATAATAGTCATATGAATTAAATTCCCTTATGCCCATCCATTTTAGTTCACTGATTCCCAAGATATTGATGGTTGGTCTTGTCAGCTCCTGTCTGGCCATGTCCAATTCACCTTGATTTAACATTCCAAGTTCCTATGCAATATTTTGTTGTTGTTGTTGTTTTACAGCATCGGACTTTACTTTCACCACTAGACTCATCCAAACCTGAGCATCATCTCCACTTTGGCCCAATCACTTCGTTCTTCCTGGAGCTATTACTAGTTGTCCTTCACTGTTCCCCAGGAGCATATTGGACACCTTCCAACCTGGAGGCTTATCAGTTTCATATCTTCTGGCTCTTTTGTACTATTAATGGGTTCTTACAGCAAGAATATTGGAGTGGGTTGCCATTTCCTTCTCCAATAGACCATGATTTATCAGAATTCTTTGCTATGATCCAGCCTTTTGGGGGGGCCCTGCATGGTGCGGTTCATAGCCTCACTGAGTTATGAAAGCCCCTTCACCACAACAAGGCTGGGGTCCATGAAGGAGAATGAAATATAGACTTAATTTTAAATATCAAAATAAGATTTCTGTAATCTTCAAGAAGATTATTAAGATATTTGCAAAATAAATATCAAATTATTCCATAAATAAGGACAAATTGATAACAAGTATTAACTCACAATGACTTGGACAACACACCATGCCCCATGTGGGGCCAGAGACCAGAGGTCCAGCCAGCACAGAATTTATTGTGTTCTCTTTCATTTCACAGAGGATATAGCAAGGGCTAAAACATAGACATTGAAAATAGGCTTATGATTGCATTCAGACTCTATAACTTTGTTGTGTGACTTTGGGCAAATTAATTAGCATTTTCAACTTTAACTGTTTCATCTGCTTTTGTCAAAAAATTAAATCCAATACCCTATGATGAAAATGACATTTTGGATAATTGAACTGAACTAGATCATTTCTGTCATTTTATGACTTGGATTATTGTGATACTGAATGATTTGCTTTGGAAATGAACTGAGATCATTCTGTCATTTATGAGCTTGCACCCAAGTACTGCATTTCAGACTCTTGTTGACTATGAAGGGATACTCAATTTCTTCTAAGGAATTCTTGCCCACAATAGTAGATATAATAGTCATATGAATTAAATTCCCTTATGCCCATCCATTTTAGTTCACTGATTCCCAAGATATTGATGGTTGGTCTTGTCAGCTCCTGTCTGGCCATGTCCAATTCACCTTGATTTAACATTCCAAGTTCCTATGCAATATTTTGTTGTTGTTGTTGTTTTACAGCATCGGACTTTACTTTCACCACTAGACTCATCCAAACCTGAGCATCATCTCCACTTTGGCCCAATCACTTCGTTCTTCCTGGAGCTATTACTAGTTGTCCTTCACTGTTCCCCAGGAGCATATTGGACACCTTCCAACCTGGAGGCTTATCAGTTTCATATCTTCTGGCTCTTTTGTACTATTAATGGGTTCTTACAGCAAGAATATTGGAGTGGGTTGCCATTTCCTTCTCCAATAGACCATGATTTATCAGAATTCTTTGCTATGATCCAGCCTTTTGGGGTGGCCCTGCATGGTGCGGTTCATAGCCTCACTGAGTTATGAAAGCCCCTTCACCACAACAAGGCTGGGGTCCATGAAGGAGAATGAAATATAGACTTAATTTTAAATATCAAAATAAGATTTCTGTAATCTTCAAGAAGATTATTAAGATATTTGCAAAATAAATATCAAATTATTCCATAAATAAGGACAAATTGATAACAAGTATTAACTCACAATGACTTGGACAACACACCATGCCCCATGTGGGGCCAGAGACCAGAGGTCCAGCCAGCACAGAATTTATTGTGTTCTCTTTCATTTCACAGAGGATATAGCAAGGGCTAAAACATAGACATTGAAAATAGGCTTATGATTGCATTCAGACTCTATAACTTTGTTGTGTGACTTTGGGCAAATTAATTAGCATTTTTCAACTTTAACTGTTTCATCTGCTTTTGTCAAAATTAAATGTATCAGAGGGTCCAGCATAGTTTCTGGCACATAATAAGCTCTGTCTCAGGTGGTCTTTATTAGACTCTCCCAGGGTTTGTGGAGAGAATGATGGGACAGATAGGAATCAGCCACACTACTCCCTACACAAAACATTTGCACCCATGTTTGTCTTTAAAACATGATTTGAAATGTAGATGAAGATCAATCCTTTTTAAGACAAAAAAACTATGCAATTAAATAAAAGCTTTTCATCCCTTTAACAGAGCAATTCATTCATTTACTACAAACTATATTCCAAATATCACTACATTTCAATACCAGTTTTGACCTATAGACAGACTTTGATCTGTATTTAAGAATGTAATCCTAGCTTAGGTTAAGAACATGTGAGCTACTTCAGGAAAGAAATCTTCCCTTTTTAAGTTCTTTCTATCCCACAGAAAGGACTGAAGGCTGATGACAGATCCAGGAACAGATTTCCTCATTCAGCCCACATTGAGGGCCATCAGTTATGTGTTAGGTGTGATGCCAGTTATGACTAGTACCAATGGATATAGTTCTCCTGTCCCCTTCTGAGCTTCACATGTAGACCTGGAAGCCTGCTAGTGATCCCAGACATTCTGCCTGAACCCTTTTCTTCCCATTATACACACTGTGGAAACCTAATTAACTTCTATGATGTCACATACACTGTGTTGATGACATGACTCTTAAATCTATTTCCCTAGATGTCCTGACTGAGTTCCAGGCCTACATTTCTATCTATTGCTCTGGCTATGTCACCAATATACCCCAACATGATTCATTAATATATAACCACTACAACAACTCATTCTTCAATCTGGGCTCCTTGTATGGTTCTATTTAGTTATTCATCTAATTCTCTCAGTATCCCTAAGAGATAAGTCTATTATTACCTCCATTTTACAGATGAGATCATTGAGGCACACAGAAAATTACTTTACTTTTCCAAGGTCACACAGTTGGACTGTGGTAGAGTCAGGGCTAAAGTCTGGCATCCTGATTCTGCACCTTGCATCCTTTGGTACATCCATCTTAAATGTCGTTCAGTTGTGGGTTATCATTGTTAAAGAAGATAGATTAAATAGTAGCAAAGAATGGATGCTGCTTCAAAATTTTAACTAAAAATCACATAAATATAGTAAGGGATCAGTATTTTTAAGTCTTGTTAGTTTCTTAAAAGACTACTAGTTTTACAGAACAAGTTGAAGTCATTTCTGCAAGAATCCAATATATGCCAAAGCACATGAATTTGAGGAAGCAAGATACCACCCAACAGTAAACTGTTTGCTCAGCTTGGCTGTAATATAGAATTTGAAGCAGTAGCAGACAAAGGCTTGGAAGATATCCTAGGACCAGATTGTGAATGAACTTTTAGTAATATTAAGGTGTTTGGACTTTATTTTGTAGGCAAATAATGGAAACAGAGGTAAAGGAGCAAGGCAGGGAAAGTTCATCTGATGATATCAATACTGAGAATCTCCTATAAAGTAGGCATGATAGTAAATATTTGAAATATAGTGAGTTCCTAACCTCAAAGCATATACAGTCTTAGACTGAAGGCTGATGACAGATCCAGGAACAGATTTCCTCATTCAGCCCACATTGAGGGCCATCAGTTATGTGTTAGGTGTGATGCCAGTTATGACTAGTACCAATGGATATAGTTCTCCTGTCCCTTCTGAGCTTCACATGTAGACCTGGAAGCCTGCTAGTGATCCCAGACATTCTGCCTGAACCCTTTTCTTCCCATTATACACACTGTGGAAACCTAATTAACTTCTATGATGTCACATACACTGTGTTGATGACATGACTCTTAAATCTATTTCCCTAGATGTCCTGACTGAGTTCCAGGCCTACATTTCTATCTATTGCTCTGGCTATGTCACCAATATACCCCAACATGATTCATTAATATATAACCACTACAACAACTCATTCTTCAATCTGGGCTCCTTGTATGGTTCTATTTAGTTATTCATCTAATTCTCTCAGTATCCCTAAGAGATAAGTCTATTATTACCTCCATTTTACAGATGAGATCATTGAGGCACACAGAAAATTACTTTACTTTTCCAAGGTCACACAGTTGGACTGTGGTAGAGTCAGGGCTAAAGTCTGGCATCCTGATTCTGCACCTTGCATCCTTTGGTACATCCATCTTAAATGTCGTTCAGTTGTGGGTTATCATTGTTAAAGAAGATAGATTAAATAGTAGCAAAGAATGGATGCTGCTTCAAAATTTTAACTAAAAATCACATAAATATAGTAAGGGATCAGTATTTTTAAGTCTTGTTAGTTTCTTAAAAGACTACTAGTTTTACAGAACAAGTTGAAGTCATTTCTGCAAGAATCCAATATATGCCAAAGCACATGAATTTGAGGAAGCAAGATACCACCCAACAGTAAACTGTTTGCTCAGCTTGGCTGTAATATAGAATTTGAAGCAGTAGCAGACAAAGGCTTGGAAGATATCCTAGGACCAGATTGTGAATGAACTTTTAGTAATATTAAGGTGTTTGGACTTTATTTTGTAGGCAAATAATGGAAACAGAGGTAAAGGAGCAAGGCAGGGAAAGTTCATCTGATGATATCAATACTGAGAATCTCCTATAAAGTAGGCATGATAGTAAATATTTGAAATATAGTGAGTTCCTAACCTCAAAGCATATACAGTCTTATTGGGGAGCTTGTAAAATGCACTTGCAATTTTTAATATATCATGATTACAGTGGGATATAGGAATAGTTATGAAGCACTCCTAACCACCCTATGATGTCTTATAAGGATATATATTCCAGAAGAACTCATATATTTGAATGAAAAAAATTGCATGCTAACATTGGTATTCTAGAAAGATAGTTTTGCTAGTAAATATAGCTGTTCCAAAGAAATACTGAAGAAGGAGTATCACAGAGACTATTCTATTAGCCCACAAAAAAGTTGATGATCACTTGAACTGTGAAAATAATTGACTGGGAAGAACAGAATGAAGAAGACTTTTGGCAGTAGAAACAGCAAAACTAGGAGAATCTATTGAAAATGAGTGTTGATAGAAAGGAGTAAATGAGAAAGATTCTAATCCTTCTAGCTTGATTATCAGGGTGGTTGGTTATGCCGTTGAGTTAGGCATAAAAAGGAGCAAAGTGAGAGAAGAAAACAATGAATTTCATTTGAAACATACCAAGTGAAAATCGTCTGCAGTTGGAGATGTTTAGTGCATGTACACAGCCATGCATCAACACATAGTGTGATGCTGCAGAGAATAGTTTATGAATATCCACCATTTGAAGATATTTGAAATCAGACAGGATTTCTCACTAAAGCACAGAATGTAAGAAGAGAGGAAATGCAGTGATGTCATGAGGCACGCTAACAAACATTACAAAACCAGTAAAATTAATAAATGGCAACACACCATGCAAGATATGACCATAAGAACTTTGGAGTCAGACCCATAACTTACCTCTACAGTCCTCTATTCTACCAGCTGAGCTATTGAAGGGTGCTAGACACCTAACTTCAAATCCATATTCAGTCACACTTCACCTGTGTGACCTTGTGCAAGACAGTTAGCATCTTTGGGTATCAGATTCCTCCTATGCAAAAGCTTGGCTGTAATATAGAATTTGAAGCAGTAGCAGACAAAGGCTTGGAAGATATCCTAGGACCAGATTGTGAATGAACTTTTAGTAATATTAAGGTGTTTGGACTTTATTTTGTAGGCAAATAATGGAAACAGAGGTAAAGGAGCAAGGCAGGGAAAGTTCATCTGATGATATCAATACTGAGAATCTCCTATAAAGTAGGCATGATAGTAAATATTTGAAATATAGTGAGTTCCTAACCTCAAAGCATATACAGTCTTATTGGGGAGCTTGTAAAATGCACTTGCAATTTTTAATATATCATGATTACAGTGGGATATAGGAATAGTTATGAAGCACTCCTAACCACCCTATGATGTCTTATAAGGATATATATTCCAGAAGAACTCATATATTTGAATGAAAAAAATTGCATGCTAACATTGGTATTCTAGAAAGATAGTTTTGCTAGTAAATATAGCTGTTCCAAAGAAATACTGAAGAAGGAGTATCACAGAGACTATTCTATTAGCCCACAAAAAAGTTGATGATCACTTGAACTGTGAAAATAATTGACTGGGAAGAACAGAATGAAGAAGACTTTTGGCAGTAGAAACAGCAAAACTAGGAGAATCTATTGAAAATGAGTGTTGATAGAAAGGAGTAAATGAGAAAGATTCTAATCCTTCTAGCTTGATTATCAGGGTGGTTGGTTATGCCGTTGAGTTAGGCATAAAAAGGAGCAAAGTGAGAGAAGAAAACAATGAATTTCATTTGAAACATACCAAGTGAAAATCGTCTGCAGTTGGAGATGTTTAGTGCATGTACACAGCCATGCATCAACACATAGTGTGATGCTGCAGAGAATAGTTTATGAATATCCACCATTTGAAGATATTTGAAATCAGACAGGATTTCTCACTAAAGCACAGAATGTAAGAAGAGAGGAAATGCAGTGATGTCATGAGGCACGCTAACAAACATTACAAAACCAGTAAAATTAATAAATGGCAACACACCATGCAAGATATGACCATAAGAACTTTGGAGTCAGACCCATAACTTACCTCTACAGTCCTCTATTCTACCAGCTGAGCTATTGAAGGGTGCTAGACACCTAACTTCAAATCCATATTCAGTCACACTTCACCTGTGTGACCTTGTGCAAGACAGTTAGCATCTTTGGGTATCAGATTCCTCCTATGCAAAATGAGATCTACCTCAGAGGTATCATGATGTGTAAGTCAGTCTCAATAAGTCATTTTAAGTAATGTCAGCACTTAGTAAATACAGCTAAGCTTTTTTGTTGTTGTTAAATACAAAGTGTTATATATCCTTTAACCCCAAATATTGATCTTCATTTCTCGTTCCATTTTATTTTCTACTGTCTTATTTTTCTGAAGGCAGTCATTTGTTTATTTTATCCTGCCTCTAATTCTGTTCAGTCCTGAATAAAGTATCATTAAATTCACAATGTAATTTAAGTTAAAAGAAAATCTCAGGAAAGATAAAATCGATCCTTTTCTTCACAAAACAATTGCCTTGCAAAAAAATTTCAGAAAAGTTCTCTCTGAGAATATCACAATATAATTACCTGTTTCTAAGGATAAAATTGATTATTTTTTTTTCTGCTAAAGGATTTTTCTCTTAATAGTTATTTCTTTTACAATTTTTCACTTTTCAGAACTAAAATTATAAAAATGAGCTTTTCATAGATACAAGCAGTTTCATCCCTTAGTTAATGCATTTTTCATATTGTGGCACACTTTTTACTGTAAAGGTCATATAGTAAATATTTTAAGATTGTGGACATATGGTCCCTGTTATGACTACTCTCAACTTACCACTCTAGCACAAAAGCATCCTTAAATAATATATAAGTAAATGAGCATGAATGTATACAATAAAATTTATTTATGGATGGACAATGAAATTTGAATTTCATATAATTTTCATAGACCACAAAATATTCTTCTCTTGCTATTTACAACCATTAAATAATAATAATAATTAAAACACAGCTTGCAGTCTGTGTAAAATCAGGAAGTGAGCAGGATTTTCAAACCCTTGGTTTATAGAATATCAGTCATAATGCTGCCCAACATCATTTTGAAAACTGTGGATTCTCTTCTTGATATTCTATTGAGAAAATGGAAGGAGGTAATTGAAGTGGTGAGTGAAGTGGTAAAAGTGAAACAAAGCAACTAACTGCTAGTAAGACTAACCATATTAGCCACTGGAGTTAGTGGGGCAACATATGTATCCATATGCCTCAATCCACCAGCTCCTTATATAAAACTTCAGGAAAAAATACTAGTACAATCATTTAACAGATACATGTCAGCACTTAGTAAATACAGCTAAGCTTTTTTGTTGTTGTTAAATACAAAGTGTTATATATCCTTTAACCCCAAATATTGATCTTCATTTCTCGTTCCATTTTATTTTCTACTGTCTTATTTTTCTGAAGGCAGTCATTTGTTTATTTTATCCTGCCTCTAATTCTGTTCAGTCCTGAATAAAGTATCATTAAATTCACAATGTAATTTAAGTTAAAAGAAAATCTCAGGAAAGATAAAATCGATCCTTTTCTTCACAAAACAATTGCCTTGCAAAAAAATTTCAGAAAAGTTCTCTCTGAGAATATCACAATATAATTACCTGTTTCTAAGGATAAAATTGATTATTTTTTTTTGCTAAAGGATTTTTCTCTTAATAGTTATTTCTTTTACAATTTTCACTTTTCAGAACTAAAATTATAAAAATGAGCTTTTCATAGATACAAGCAGTTTCATCCCTTAGTTAATGCATTTTTCATATTGTGGCACACTTTTTACTGTAAAGGTCATATAGTAAATATTTTAAGATTGTGGACATATGGTCCCTGTTATGACTACTCTCAACTTACCACTCTAGCACAAAAGCATCCTTAAATAATATATAAGTAAATGAGCATGAATGTATACAATAAAATTTATTTATGGATGGACAATGAAATTTGAATTTCATATAATTTTCATAGACCACAAAATATTCTTCTCTTGCTATTTACAACCATTAAATAATAATAATAATTAAAACACAGCTTGCAGTCTGTGTAAAATCAGGAAGTGAGCAGGATTTTCAAACCCTTGGTTTATAGAATATCAGTCATAATGCTGCCCAACATCATTTTGAAAACTGTGGATTCTCTTCTTGATATTCTATTGAGAAAATGGAAGGAGGTAATTGAAGTGGTGAGTGAAGTGGTAAAAGTGAAACAAAGCAACTAACTGCTAGTAAGACTAACCATATTAGCCACTGGAGTTAGTGGGGCAACATATGTATCCATATGCCTCAATCCACCAGCTCCTTATATAAAACTTCAGGAAAAAATACTAGTACAATCATTTAACGGATACATTTCAACATTTCAGTAATCACACGGGGAAAGGCAAATGGTAGGGCTTGCTTCTATTCATGTTGATTATGATCCCTATAAGGAAAATGACACAATGAAATAAATAAGTGGTATGGGCAGCAACATGGAAGAAAGCTAAGTGTGAGTTAAGCGTTTCAACTTGGAGCAACCCTGAACAAAGAATTTACATTCGGAGAGATCGCTAGGCTGGGAGAAGGGATGAGAATAAGCCTTAGAACAGAGCGAAGAGAGAGATAAGAGTAACATTAAGGAAAATTTGAGTTGGCATTGCTAATTGAGATGTGGAGGACAAAAGAAGAGTCAGATATTAAACGTGTTAAAATTCTTTCACTATATTACTCAATGTTAAAAAAACACTCAGCAGTGAGAAGCAAGGAAGACAGTGTAGGCTGTGAAAAATGAAGAACTAGGTGCCTGGAGTTGAGCACCTCACACGTGCAAATAACACACTTGCACTGAAGTCTGACTGATGTTGGGTTGAATTATGGGCAAGCACGGGGAGAAGTGATTATATTAACATCCACATGTTATCTATTTCTCAAGTGTTATTAGTTGGAAAAATAAGAAAGCAGTGATATGATGCTGATAGTTCAAATAAGTAAATAGTATCCTGAATCAGATTATATAGAATCCCTCTCATTTCTTCAAGCAATTTCTTTTTATAACTTGGCACCAGTCATATTTCATAAAACAAACAAATGTATTTCATTACTTATCCTCAATGTTTTTCTCTTAGATCATTTTACCTATTCTTATCATAAAGGTATGAAAAAAATGAGTATATAATGTGACCAATAATTTATCTTGACGTCTCAGTACTATTGAAATTCGGTGAAAGAGAAGGTTTCATAAATATTACCTTCCATCATTTAACACTAGCTAATGGTTTTCTCTACTTCTTTCCTAATTGTTGTTTTTCAGAGGAATTACTAAGGTGCCTGCTCCCTAAAAGAGTCTATTCCTGCTACAGTTGTTTAGTAAAGTAACAAGGCAGGGGCTCCCCTGGTGGTCCAGTGGGTAAGGACACCACCTTGCAGTGCAAGGGGCGCCGGTTTGATCCCTGGCCTGAGAAGATCCCATGTGCCGCGGAGTGGCTGGACCGATGTGTGTAACTACCCAGTAGGAGCTCTGGAGCACATGCGCTCAGAGCCGGTGCTCTGCAACAACAGTTGCACTGCGATGGGAGGACCACACGGGCCAAAGAACAAAGATGGATGAAAATAGATAAATGAAAGACCAATAGAGGAGGCCCACCCGCCCCCCTCCCTCCCCAACCTGCACCACCACCCCCAAAAAAAATTAAAAAAAAAAAAACAAGGCAGAGAACTGTATCAGTTCATCCAGTAATTGGATGAAGGGATATTTCTAATAATATATAGATATAGATATAGATATAGATAAACACACACATACACAGAATGAAATAGAGGCAATAAAAGAAATTATTATCTTCATTTTTTAGACTCATAGAAAAGTAAAGATTTGGGGCTTAATTCTAAGATAGTCCCTTCAGTTGTCTGTGTCAAAACACAATCATCTAGTGCTCAATCAATATTTAGTGCAGAATTAAATTTCTTGCACTTTCCTACAGTCATTTATTTACCAATAAAATAGTTTAAAAGATGAAATTTTAAAAAAAAAATTAAGCACTGTTGTTTAGATTGAAATGTCCTCAATATTGACTGGAAACAATCCTATCCTATATTATAGTGGAAAAAGTAAGCTCCAGAAGATTAATTGGTTTACTCAGGATATCACAACTAGTCAGAGGTTTCAGGATTATAATTTTCCTTCAATGTTAGGAGGCACAGAAATTAACTGGTTCTCAAGAGACCCCAAAAAAGTAGCAGCACCCTAATTTGTGACGTGGCTCCCCCTGCCATAAGTGAGGTTGTTGCCAATAAATGACCATAAATGGTATGCTGTTTCTCTCTTCATTATACAATGCTCACTGGAAATAAATTATTGTTTATATTTAAACATATGAATTAAAAATTGCTTTACTACTATAACAGCCATAAATAGATGTATTAAAACTTCTTCAAATTGCTATTAAAAAAAGAAAATAAGTAAATGCAGAAAGTACATATCAGAATTAAACTAACAATGTCATATTAATGTATTATTTAAATGCCACATTTCCATTCCATATCTTTCTCATTTTATTTATTGTCTACACTAATCCAGCCAGAATCTTAATTAGTCTAGATTAGGTCTTAATATATTATTTCTAGTGTTTTAATGGAGCTAAATTTCACATTTTCCACCAAGCGAGTATAATAATTCTATCATTCATATAAAAGCAATTTTAAGTATGTAGAAAATTGTTATATTAAAATAAGTTTTTTATTTTTTTCTCCATAGACTTGAGTCAAAAGAACCTTTCCTGTCTGTTGGGTGAGTATATGTCTAAATTTTAAAATATCATTTCTTTGTCTAATTTTTAATTCAAATTAACAAGGTCTTCTGAGATAGTATTTTCAGGCATCAAATCCCATATTCAAGGTCACAACCTATCATTAATGCATCATTTCCCCAGAAATGTGCTATTTACCTTTAAAAGACAACTAAAATTCTCCTTGAGCTGTTTTGTGATCTCAGAAATTTAACTAATCAATGTATATGAAATCCTGTATCCTCTATAAACGCTAAAAAAGTTCACAGTGAGTCATCAGATAAAGGTACAGCTTGATTGATTTTAAAACTTTCTCTAAACCACAGCTTCATTATTCCTAATCTATCTGCTCATTTTTGTACTCTTTCCTTTCAATCTACCCAGTGTTTTCCCCTCCTTTTCTCTAAATCTGTCTCCAAAATCGTTATTTTCCCCCCTTTCTCTCATTTCACTTTTATTTCCCTACTGCTTACCCTGACTGCTTACCTGAACACAAAATTGAGGAACCCTGAATCAGATTAGGTAAGACTAATAGTTGCCCTCTCTGATAGTATCATTACTGAGTCACAGTACATGTCCTATACTGTCGACAAGAATACACATGTACTAGTTTGGGGCATTTAGCCGATTAAGACTCAGCAAAGAGGGTTTAACTGATCTACTATGTAATCTTTGACTAACATACTGCAATGTTTTACTAAGGGACTTTGCAGCATTGCGGTCAATACTATAAAATATCAAAAAAAAAAAAAAATTGGAAGATGTGACGTACAGTTTAGAAGAAATCATGCTGTTATTTGATGAGAACAAAAATCGCATTTAGGTAGTCAAGACCAGAAAAATAAGATGGCATTATATTCTTAAATGAAGCCACCAGGGTCGTTTATTACTTTTTTTTCAGTCATTGAATATTTCTGCCACTTATTGATCAATGTGGTTCCCTCTGCTCATGCTTTCACATTTTCCACCAAGTATAATAATTTTATCATTCATATAAAAGCAATTTTAAGTATGTAGAAAATTGTTATATTAAAATAAGTTTTTTATTTTTTTCTCCATAGACTTGAGTCAAAAGAACCTTTCCTGTCTGTTGGGTGAGTATATGTCTAAATTTTAAAATATCATTTCTTTGTCTAATTTTTAATTCAAATTAACAAGGTCTTCTGAGATAGTATTTTCAGGCATCAAATCCCATATTCAAGGTCACAACCTATCATTAATGCATCATTTCCCCAGAAATGTGCTATTTACCTTTAAAAGACAACTAAAATTCTCCTTGAGCTGTTTTGTGATCTCAGAAATTTAACTAATCAATGTATATGAAATCCTGTATCCTCTATAAACGCTAAAAAAGTTCACAGTGAGTCATCAGATAAAGGTACAGCTTGATTGATTTTAAAACTTTCTCTAAACCACAGCTTCATTATTCCTAATCTATCTGCTCATTTTTGTACTCTTTCCTTTCAATCTACCCAGTGTTTTCCCCTCCTTTTCTCTAAATCTGTCTCCAAAATCGTTATTTTCCCCCCTTTCTCTCATTTCACTTTTATTTCCCTACTGCTTACCCTGACTGCTTACCTGAACACAAAATTGAGGAACCCTGAATCAGATTAGGTAAGACTAATAGTTGCCCTCTCTGATAGTATCATTACTGAGTCACAGTACATGTCCTATACTGTCGACAAGAATACACATGTACTAGTTTGGGGCATTTAGCCGATTAAGACTCAGCAAAGAGGGTTTAACTGATCTACTATGTAATCTTTGACTAACATACTGCAATGTTTTACTAAGGGACTTTGCAGCATTGCGGTCAATACTATAAAATATCAAAAAAAAAAAAAAAATTGGAAGATGTGACGTACAGTTTAGAAGAAATCATGCTGTTATTTGATGAGAACAAAAATCGCATTTAGGTAGTCAAGACCAGAAAAATAAGATGGCATTATATTCTTAAATGATGCCACCAGGTTCTTTTATTACTTTGTTTTCAGTCATTGAATATTTCTGCCACTTATTGATCAATGTGGTTCCCTCTGTCTGCCTCTGTCCTTCTACTCCTCTTATAAGCACTTCAGAAGATCATTTGAATCACAAGAATTAAAGTAATTGTTAGGACTGCTGGGAGAAAAAAATGGAGTAGATGCATTTATTGGAGGACTCCATGAAAAATGAAAGGTCACGTTGATCTGGTCCCCAAAAATCATTAGAGCATGCCTCTTTCCTTCATTGATCATCAGGTCCCATTGTTAAAAATCTTTCAGCCTGAAGGGATCTTTTATTTTGAATGCGTATGTATCCTGCCCTCAAGTCCAGAGGCTAAAATAGATTCTCTTCATGCCTCACTTAACACAGTTGTTCTGCAGCACTTCCTGTTCTCCTGACTACTTTGAGACAAAATCCATTTTTTATTGCAAACTTCTGTTTTACAAGGGCAAACCTTAAGCAATCTTTGTTTTAAACTTATCAGAAGTTTAGAACTCAGTATTAGAGCACTGAGAAAAAGTTTCTCCAAAAGTATGATCTCTCACAAATACTACTCAAAACGGTAAAACTGGCATGACAGTTAGCTTTCCTTAGATATGTCTTAAAGTAAAATGGGGTGAAATAAGCAACTACAATAGTTCTTATTACTGGATACTTTGATTTATAGCCAATGCCTCCATTCCCCTCTAAGAAAATGATTTTAAATAAGATTGTTCAAAAGTATATGTGATTCTCACTCCTTACCCTGTTCAGTAAGAGGAAGAGTGATAATGAACATAATGGATGCATATAAGACTACCAGGGAGTCCCTAGTGGCTCAGCTGATAAGGAATACACCTGCAATGCAGGAGACCCTGGTTCAAGTCCTGATTTAAGAAGATCCCCTGGAGAAGCAATAGGCTACCTACTTCAGTATTTTTGCCTGGAGAGTTTCATGGCTTGTCCATGGTTTGCAGAGTCAGAGTCAACTGAGTGACTTGACTTTGGTTTTTGTTGAGCCTACTAGATAACAGGCAATCTGCTATAAAAATCATGATTTAAATTTGTGACTTTAATTCAGTCACTTGCCAAAGGGAATACATAAGCATAATATATTGTCTGTGGTATCAGTCAACATGTGAGTATATAAGGTTGAGTTTTTCTAGAGCCCTGCACATCTTCTTACAACATGTTAATTCTATGTTCAATAAGAGTCAACCGTCTGCTTCCTTCTACTCCTCTTATAAGCACTTCAGAAGATCATTTGAATCACAAGAATTAAAGTAATTGTTAGGACTGCTGGGAGAAAAAAATGGAGTAGATGCATTTATTGGAGGACTCCATGAAAAATGAAAGGTCACGTTGATCTGGTCCCCAAAAATCATTAGAGCATGCCTCTTTCCTTCATTGATCATCAGGTCCCATTGTTAAAAATCTTTCAGCCTGAAGGGATCTTTTATTTTGAATGCGTATGTATCCTGCCCTCAAGTCCAGAGGCTAAAATAGATTCTCTTCATGCCTCACTTAACACAGTTGTTCTGCAGCACTTCCTGTTCTCCTGACTACTTTGAGACAAAATCCATTTTTTATTGCAAACTTCTGTTTTACAAGGGCAAACCTTAAGCAATCTTTGTTTTAAACTTATCAGAAGTTTAGAACTCAGTATTAGAGCACTGAGAAAAAGTTTCTCCAAAAGTATGATCTCTCACAAATACTACTCAAAACGGTAAAACTGGCATGACAGTTAGCTTTCCTTAGATATGTCTTAAAGTAAAATGGGGTGAAATAAGCAACTACAATAGTTCTTATTACTGGATACTTTGATTTATAGCCAATGCCTCCATTCCCCTCTAAGAAAATGATTTTAAATAAGATTGTTCAAAAGTATATGTGATTCTCACTCCTTACCCTGTTCAGTAAGAGGAAGAGTGATAATGAACATAATGGATGCATATAAGACTACCAGGGAGTCCCTAGTGGCTCAGCTGATAAGGAATACACCTGCAATGCAGGAGACCCTGGTTCAAGTCCTGATTTAAGAAGATCCCCTGGAGAAGCAATAGGCTACCTACTTCAGTATTTTTGCCTGGAGAGTTTCATGGCTTGTCCATGGTTTGCAGAGTCAGAGTCAACTGAGTGACTTGACTTTGGTTTTTGTTGAGCCTACTAGATAACAGGCAATCTGCTATAAAAATCATGATTTAAATTTGTGACTTTAATTCAGTCACTTGCCAAAGGGAATACATAAGCATAATATATTGTCTGTGGTATCAGTCAACATGTGAGTATATAAGGTTGAGTTTTTCTAGAGCCCTGCACATCTTCTTACAAAATGTTAATTCTATGTTCAAAAAAGCTTACTGTGGTGGTAGTTTAGGTGCTAAGTCATGTTTGTCTCTTTGCAACCCTATGGACTGTAGTCTGCCAGGCTACTCTGTCCATGGGATTTTCCAGGCAAGAACAATGGATATCTTCTCCCCAATCAGGGATTGAACCTGGGTCTACTGCATTTCAGGTGGATTCTTTATCAACTGAGTAATGAATAAATCAGTACCAAATATTGCATTGGAGAATAAAATGACAGCCCACTGGGTCTTTCATGGGGTCTCAAAGAATTGGACACGACAGTGACTAAACAACAAATATTTCATGTTCCAGTCCATTGCCTGACAGTGTCTGAAAACACTTATTTATATATATGTACTTCTAGGATTTGCTTTCTCCCTCATAGACTCTGACACTTACAAGTTAGTTTTATTAGTTTCTGTAGTTACTTAAACTTCCAAGTCTCAGTTCCCTAGTTTATGAAATGGAGATTAAAGAAGAAAATATACATCGAGGATTTAGCACTGTTCTTGGCACATAGTAATTGTTTGTAAATGTTAGATATTATCAAAGTAATGGAAGGTATATTCATATATAATACCCTAAAAACTCAATTCAAGAGCTCTGAAATAGTTCGGAGAATAAATATCCACTTTGAAATCATGTGAAATCAAAAAAGTTTTATACAGAAGAAATAATATGTGGAAAACAGACTACCAGGAGTCCCTAGTGGCTCAGCTGATAAGGAATACACCTGCAATGCAGGAGACCCTGGTTCAAGTCCTGATTTAAGAAGATCCCCTGGAGAAGCAATAGGCTACCTACTTCAGTATTTTTGCCTGGAGAGTTTCATGGCTTGTCCATGGTTTGCAGAGTCAGAGTCAACTGAGTGACTTGACTTTGGTTTTTGTTGAGCCTACTAGATAACAGGCAATCTGCTATAAAAATCATGATTTAAATTTGTGACTTTAATTCAGTCACTTGCCAAAGGGAATACATAAGCATAATATATTGTCTGTGGTATCAGTCAACATGTGAGTATATAAGGTTGAGTTTTTCTAGAGCCCTGCACATCTTCTTACAAAATGTTAATTCTATGTTCAAAAAAGCTTACTGTGGTGGTAGTTTAGGTGCTAAGTCATGTTTGTCTCTTTGCAACCCTATGGACTGTAGTCTGCCAGGCTACTCTGTCCATGGGTTTTTCCCAGGCAAGAACAATGGATATCTTCTCCCCAATCAGGGATTGAACCTGGGTCTACTGCATTTCAGGTGGATTCTTTATCAACTGAGTAATGAATAAATCAGTACCAAATATTGCATTGGAGAATAAAATGACAGCCCACTGGGTCTTTCATGGGGTCTCAAAGAATTGGACACGACAGTGACTAAACAACAAATATTTCATGTTCCAGTCCATTGCCTGACAGTGTCTGAAAACACTTATTTATATATATGTACTTCTAGGATTTGCTTTCTCCCTCATAGACTCTGACACTTACAAGTTAGTTTTATTAGTTTCTGTAGTTACTTAAACTTCCAAGTCTCAGTTCCCTAGTTTATGAAATGGAGATTAAAGAAGAAAATATACATCGAGGATTTAGCACTGTTCTTGGCACATAGTAATTGTTTGTAAATGTTAGATATTATCAAAGTAATGGAAGGTATATTCATATATAATACCCTAAAAACTCAATTCAAGAGCTCTGAAATAGTTCGGAGAATAAATATCCACTTTTACAGATTGTGCTTTAAGTTACATGTGGAAATCAAAAGAAGTTTTTATGACAGAGAGGAAAAAATTAAAACTATGAATGGAATAACATGAATACAGATATTCTGTTTCATATTTTAATGATGAACATTAATAACTGTTATTTAACTTTTTAATGGAAAAATATTGATAAAATTTTAATGCATCCCTTCTTAATATAAATTAGGGAGCAAAATTCCTCCTTTGATAAATGTACTACAGTAATTATGAATCAAAATTTTAAATGTCACAAACATAAATTCAAGCTAAAGGTACCAGTGGAAAACTTTGTCAAAGAAAATTATAACATGAAGGAATATTTGTATATGGAAAAAGCTTAGGAAATTGTGAAAGGAAGTTAAGTGAAATTTCAGATCTTAGACTTTCAACAGTGTGGTTATGTAAGAGGAACTTTCTGTCATATGCACCTACTAGTGATTAGTAAAATAAATATCTTTAGGAAAAATTAAAAATAAACCTTAGCCTAGAGTGAGGCATGATGTCTCATCCCAGAGTCTGATTCTGCTAATTCAAGAAGGTCAACAGATGCAGTATTTTCCAAGGCTATCTAGGTAATTCTGTTGCCAGTCATGACTGGAACCAATGTCTACATCATATTTGCAACCTTCCTGGTCCTTTTCTCACATGCACAGGCTGTTTGTGCAGACATTTAAGGTGTCTGGAGTCTCTTCAGAAAATTTTTGAAACAGAACTTCCCATGGCTTCTCCCTGCTTTGGATATGTATGGTGGAGGCAGACACATTGATCTAGAACTGTCTTAGAGTTCATCCATCAGAGAGCAGGATAGATGTAAAGAGACCAGATGTGTCATGGAGGTTACCATGGTGCATAGGGAGCACACCACCTGTGCTCAGGTGCATACAAAGTCATTCTAATGTCCTAGACCTAAGGTTTGGATATTTAATAAATGTTTTTTTATGTGAAAATAAAACTGTTTACATTTTAAATCATAACTGTATGTATATGCTGCATATATAAAACATGTGTGTTATATGTAGCATGCATTACATATGCACATTGATTAAATTATATAAATATATTGCATTATAAATTTAAATAATAGAGTCAATCATTCAAGTTCTTTCCTATCTCATTGTGTTTTTTAGACCAGAGCTTAGTTTGAGTGCTAGAAAGTACTAGATGGCTGATAGCCTGCTCATCCTTAAAGCATTACATTTTAGAGCAATTTAGAAAACCCTTCTGGCAAATGTTTTCTTATATGTGGCATCAAACAGATTCTGATTTTATAAATAAGCTGAGAGAGAACAGACATCAAGTTTACATTCAGAAAAGTGAGTAAGAACCAAATGATGATCTCAATTAAGAGTCTAAGATATAAATCTTAGTTTAAAACTAGTCTTGCATTTAAAAAGCTTTTATGGCTTTTTAGTGGAGAAGAAAGGAAGATGGAGATGAGAGGAAAGGAAACTCCTGTTCATCTGACATTTGAGATTCATAGAATAAAAGGACATGTCAAGACAACGCATGAATTCCCTTCAAAAGCATGTGGCTCTCGACAGTCTGCAGACACGAGCCACTTAAAAGTACACTCAAGGCACTAAGTCGAAATTTCCATGTGATTTATTTCTTATTACCTCTTTAGCATAAAGTTAATCTTTTTAAAGGAAGACTTTTTATTTGAATGAGTTGTATTTTGGGATTGAAACTTTGTATCGTGCCAATTTTTCAGTTGATGCATTTTAATATAAGTAGCTTTATTATGTGAATGATTATTTACTGCATGAGTAAATATTTTTCAGACATTTTCATTGCATTAGAATAATTTATATAACTCAGAAGAATATAGTTTTCTTTATTAATATAGCTCATAATATACTGTTTCTCAGGCTTGACTGAGAGAGATTCAAAACCACAAAATATCAAAATTATTATATTTATCTCAGTTAAAGCACTGGCTTTAAGAGTGAGCTGCAACCAAGCCTGGGCTTCCTGCATCCCCTGAGAGGTACCTGACCTATTCTATAAATTCCAACAGAGAGGGAGCTTAACGCAGCCAGAAGAGCAAAGCTCTGGACTACTCTAAAGCCCTGAAGACCTAAGGTTTGGATATTTAATAAATGTTTTTATGTGAAAATAAAACTGTTTACATTTTAAATCATAACTGTATGTATATGCTGCATATATAAAACATGTGTGTTATATGTAGCATGCATTACATATGCACATTGATTAAATTATATAAATATATTGCATTATAAATTTAAATAATAGAGTCAATCATTCAAGTTCTTTCCTATCTCATTGTGTTTTTTAGACCAGAGCTTAGTTTGAGTGCTAGAAAGTACTAGATGGCTGATAGCCTGCTCATCCTTAAAGCATTACATTTTAGAGCAATTTAGAAAACCCTTCTGGCAAATGTTTTCTTATATGTGGCATCAAACAGATTCTGATTTTATAAATAAGCTGAGAGAGAACAGACATCAAGTTTACATTCAGAAAAGTGAGTAAGAACCAAATGATGATCTCAATTAAGAGTCTAAGATATAAATCTTAGTTTAAAACTAGTCTTGCATTTAAAAAGCTTTTATGGCTTTTTAGTGGAGAAGAAAGGAAGATGGAGATGAGAGGAAAGGAAACTCCTGTTCATCTGACATTTGAGATTCATAGAATAAAAGGACATGTCAAGACAACGCATGAATTCCCTTCAAAAGCATGTGGCTCTCGACAGTCTGCAGACACGAGCCACTTAAAAGTACACTCAAGGCACTAAGTCGAAATTTCCATGTGATTTATTTCTTATTACCTCTTTAGCATAAAGTTAATCTTTTTAAAGGAAGACTTTTTATTTGAATGAGTTGTATTTTGGGATTGAAACTTTGTATCGTGCCAATTTTTCAGTTGATGCATTTTAATATAAGTAGCTTTATTATGTGAATGATTATTTACTGCATGAGTAAATATTTTTCAGACATTTTCATTGCATTAGAATAATTTATATAACTCAGAAGAATATAGTTTTCTTTATTAATATAGCTCATAATATACTGTTTCTCAGGCTTGACTGAGAGAGATTCAAAACCACAAAATATCAAAATTATTATATTTATCTCAGTTAAAGCACTGGCTTTAAGAGTGAGCTGCAACCAAGCCTGGGCTTCCTGCATCCCCTGAGAGGTACCTGACCTATTCTATAAATTCCAACAGAGAGGGAGCTTAACGCAGCCAGAAGAGCAAAGCTCTGGACTACTCTAAAGCCCTGGACACTGCAGCTAAAAGTATTCCTCACGTAATTGCTAACAGCTTCAGTATTTTTCCTTGCAGAATATTCTCCCCTTTTATTTCTAGTCTGCAACTGAATTTGGAGTTTCAGTATACTGCCACCAGTTCTACAAAGACCTTATCAACCCTTGACCTTCTTATTACATCAAAGATTTATGTTAGTTTACTTTCATCACTATTTTTGGAAACTCTGTGTTTACTTATGCTCTACATTATTATAACACTAACTACCTGTTTTAAGGTCGTAAACTCTGTCAAATGACTTCCTTGACTTAAATTCCATCTGTCATTTCATAGCTAGATGTTTTGGGCAATTTGTTTAATTCCTTTGAACGTTCATTTTCTCCCTTGAGGTAGTAACTAACTCTTAGGTCTGTTATGCACGAGCTAAAATTGCAAAGTTCTTAGAACAGTATCTAACATATAGTAAATGGAAAACTGGTATTGGTTATTACCAACATTTTGTGCAACAAGTAAGTTACATTATCAATCATTCTTAAAGAAATGAGTTCCTCTGAATTACAGAGATTTCAACTAATTAAATCCAAAGACCTGAATTTTCTAGAAAAGTGGTGATGGAATTGAATTCTTGGAAAAAGTTCAGAAGAGAGTGGAATCGGTACAATAGTGAAGAACTACTTTGCCTTGGAGATCTTTGAGGAAGATAGACAAGAAAAAAATAAAATAGTGTGAAGACAAGGACACACTTTTGGAATGTGCTTAGATTTATATAAAATAGCAAATGCAATATTTAAAATTTTAATAATTAAGAGCATGAAAAATAGGAAAGCATTGCCAATTTAAAGATAATCATAAAAGAGCATCAAAAAGTAGACAAGATAATTATATGACTACTGTAAAATTATTAGTGTTTATCAATTATTTAGGAATAAAATGTCTTGACCTAGAATTTGAGACTTTGAAGAAATCAGTCACATTGTCAGGAAATTTTTCAAGACAAAAAGTAGGACTTGAGTTCATCCTCAATGTGAACTAAGAATTCATTAGAGAGATATTAAGAAAAGCATTCTGGAAGAAAGAATTGAAAGGAAAAATTGACGACAGGGAGAATTATCTGCAGCCAAAAAAAGTATTCCTCACGTAATTGCTAACAGCTTCAGTATTTTTCCTTGCAGAATATTCTCCCCTTTTATTTCTAGTCTGCAACTGAATTTGGAGTTTCAGTATACTGCCACCAGTTCTACAAAGACCTTATCAACCCTTGACCTTCTTATTACATCAAAGATTTATGTTAGTTTACTTTCATCACTATTTTTGGAAACTCTGTGTTTACTTATGCTCTACATTATTATAACACTAACTACCTGTTTTAAGGTCGTAAACTCTGTCAAATGACTTCCTTGACTTAAATTCCATCTGTCATTTCATAGCTAGATGTTTTGGGCAATTTGTTTAATTCCTTTGAACGTTCATTTTCTCCCTTGAGGTAGTAACTAACTCTTAGGTCTGTTATGCACGAGCTAAAATTGCAAAGTTCTTAGAACAGTATCTAACATATAGTAAATGGAAAACTGGTATTGGTTATTACCAACATTTTGTGCAACAAGTAAGTTACATTATCAATCATTCTTAAAGAAATGAGTTCCTCTGAATTACAGAGATTTCAACTAATTAAATCCAAAGACCTGAATTTTCTAGAAAAGTGGTGATGGAATTGAATTCTTGGAAAAAGTTCAGAAGAGAGTGGAATCGGTACAATAGTGAAGAACTACTTTGCCTTGGAGATCTTTGAGGAAGATAGACAAGAAAAAAATAAAATAGTGTGAAGACAAGGACACACTTTTGGAATGTGCTTAGATTTATATAAAATAGCAAATGCAATATTTAAAATTTTAATAATTAAGAGCATGAAAAATAGGAAAGCATTGCCAATTTAAAGATAATCATAAAAGAGCATCAAAAAGTAGACAAGATAATTATATGACTACTGTAAAATTATTAGTGTTTATCAATTATTTAGGAATAAAATGTCTTGACCTAGAATTTGAGACTTTGAAGAAATCAGTCACATTGTCAGGAAATTTTTCAAGACAAAAAGTAGGACTTGAGTTCATCCTCAATGTGAACTAAGAATTCATTAGAGAGATATTAAGAAAAGCATTCTGGAAGAAAGAATTGAAAGGAAAAATTGACGACAGGGAGAATTATCTGCACCAAACACAGCAAACACCCCAGTCTAGCAAATCTGAAGGTTTATGAAATGATAGGAGAGATCAAGATTAATGAGTAAAAGTAGTACCGAGAAATTTATCCTAAGGCAAGAAACTTTCTTTATGTTCTGTGGATTTAATAGAGTCATTGAATTATTTTATGTGTATTTGTCTGTTTTGCTTTTGTCTGAAGAATTATTTTCAAAGTGAACTTGTAATAGAACCATTTAGAAAACTGTTGCAATAGCTCAGGTGTGACTTGAAAAAGAAAATCAGAACTTGAGCAGAATGAAATCACCTGCACTTGTTAGGATGGCTGGTCTCAAATAGACAAAAGATAATAAATGTTAGTGGGAATGTGGAGGTAAATTGGTGCAACCACTATAGAAAAACAGCATAGAAGTTCCTCAAAAAATCAAAACTAGAACTACTATATGATTCTGCAAGCCCAACTCTGGCTGTATATAAAAAAGCAAATAAAACCAGTATCTTGAAGAGATATCTGCATTCCCATGTTCACTGCAGCATTATTCACAAGAGCCAAGACAAGCTAAGTGTCCACTGGCAGATGAATGGATATAGAAAATGTAATACTATGACATATGTATAAATATATACATATACACAGAGAGACTCATATGCATGATTGAATATTAGTCAACCTTTAAAAAGAAGGGAATCCTCCCATTTGTGACATCATGGATGAACGTGGACAACATTACACTCAGTGAAATAATTTGGAATGTTCTTAGATTTATATAAAATAGCAAATGCAATATTTAAAATTTTAATAATTAAGAGCATGAAAAATAGGAAAGCATTGCCAATTTAAAGATAATCATAAAAGAGCATCAAAAAGTAGACAAGATAATTATATGACTACTGTAAAATTATTAGTGTTTATCAATTATTTAGGAATAAAATGTCTTGACCTAGAATTTGAGACTTTGAAGAAATCAGTCACATTGTCAGGAAATTTTTCAAGACAAAAAGTAGGACTTGAGTTCATCCTCAATGTGAACTAAGAATTCATTAGAGAGATATTAAGAAAAGCATTCTGGAAGAAAGAATTGAAAGGAAAAATTGACGACAGGGAGAATTATCTGCACCAAACACAGCAAACACCCCAGTCTAGCAAATCTGAAGGTTTATGAAATGATAGGAGAGATCAAGATTAATGAGTAAAAGTAGTACCGAGAAATTTATCCTAAGGCAAGAAACTTTCTTTATGTTCTGTGGATTTAATAGAGTCATTGAATTATTTTATGTGTATTTGTCTGTTTTGCTTTTGTCTGAAGAATTATTTTCAAAGTGAACTTGTAATAGAACCATTTAGAAAACTGTTGCAATAGCTCAGGTGTGACTTGAAAAAGAAAATCAGAACTTGAGCAGAATGAAATCACCTGCACTTGTTAGGATGGCTGGTCTCAAATAGACAAAAGATAATAAATGTTAGTGGGAATGTGGAGGTAAATTGGTGCAACCACTATAGAAAAACAGCATAGAAGTTCCTCAAAAAATCAAAACTAGAACTACTATATGATTCTGCAAGCCCAACTCTGGCTGTATATAAAAAAGCAAATAAAACCAGTATCTTGAAGAGATATCTGCATTCCCATGTTCACTGCAGCATTATTCACAAGAGCCAAGACAAGCTAAGTGTCCACTGGCAGATGAATGGATATAGAAAATGTAATACTATGACATATGTATAAATATATACATATACACAGAGAGACTCATATGCATGATTGAATATTAGTCAACCTTTAAAAAGAAGGGAATCCTCCCATTTGTGACATCATGGATGAACGTGGACAACATTACACTCAGTGAAATAAATCAGACACAGAAAAACAAATATGGCGTGATCTCACTCATATGTGAAAGCAGAAATAGCCAAATTCAGAAACAGAGAGTAGAGTGGTGGTTGCCAGGGAGGTGGGCAAAACGGGGAGACAAAGTTGCAGTTACACAGGATGATTACATTCTGGGGAAATTATAGGAAAATGGCTAGAGTTAACAATACTGCATTGTGTGCCTGAAATTTCTTAAAAAGGTAGGTGCTAAATGCTCTCACCACCAACAATTAACTATGGAGGGTGATGAATATGTTAATTTGCTTGAATTGATAATCCATTTCATACTATGTGTGTACTTGCTAAATTGCTTCAGTTGTGTAATCCTTGTGACTCTTTGGACTATAGCCCACTAGGGTCCTCTTTCCATGGGATTCTCTTGGCAAAATACTGGAGTGGGATGTCATTTCCTTCTCCAGGGGATCTTCTGGACCCAGGTATCAAGCCCGGGTCTCCTGTATTACGGGCAGATTCTTTACCATCTGAGCCACTAGAGAAACCCCAGTATGTAATATCAAAACAACATCATGTTGTATATCTGAAATGCATGCAATTTTCATTTGTTAAAAAAAACTCTAAAAGAAAAAAATGGAAAAGAAATGACTGATTAAATGTTGTTTTCTTTAAATGCATCAGAATCAGTGAGTGATTCGGTAATGTGTTAGAGGAGTTCAAATAAATTTGGTAGGACTAGGGTGGCAGAATGACAAGCTAAAATCCATATATAGCATTGAAACTAAGAAAGAGTTAACAGGAAACCATCTCTAAGTTTTAAATATGCCCATCAAACATCATGGAGTCACTAATGTCCAATTCAAAGCCTATCATTTGATGGTTTGATTCCAATTTTCTCTAGGTCTCCAGGGAGAAAAGGATAAGGGATAAAGTCAATTTTCCTTTGCTAAAAATCTATTTTTTAAATTTGTTAGACTCACTACTACAACAAAATTAACGATTCTCTTAGCAACTGTACTTGTTTCATTTTTTCCAAGGTCCTTCAGACTACTTCTCCTGAGAGTACACAAAGTTTCCAGAGTGCTATTTTTGTAATCTAAAGCAGTTGTGCTTTCAGGCCTGATGCTACAACTGTAATTTTAATTTATCAACCTGTCACTCAGTAAAATGCTGTAAAAACATTTGAACACTTAAACCCATCATTTATTTCTGGACTTGTCAATGACACTCTTCTGCACTTGTCAAAATCATTTAAACTGCACTATGATCACATATACCATATCACCAATAAATTGGATACTCAATCAAGTGTGTGTATATTCTGACAGTGGTGTCTTGAACACATGGGTTTCAGGACACATTTTTAAAAAGCAAGGATTCATTACACTTCAATACTAAAATGCAGTAGAGTCATCAAAGAGTCTTCCTCGATTCTTTCAATTTAAAAACTGGCCTAGGAAACAGAGAGGCTGATTGTAGCTGAAATGGCTTTTATTTCTTTAGTGAAATGTTCTCCTCAGGGAAAAGGAAGTAATTGCCGATTATAGCAGGCAGGAATATAGCCGCACTTGGAGGGAAGAAAATACATAGGATCATTAAATAGATTTATTAAAGTTCTGCTTATAAAGAAAGCAGTGGTGCAGGACTTTATAGCTGATGATATTTCAAAAGAGTGCTATCAGCACTTTCACTACTATCTAATTTGTTCATATAATAAAATGTCACATTAAGCCAAATGTCACAATTCATGCCAGTTTTATTTTGAGAATTATTGTCATTATATGTCATAGCAGCCTCCCTCTAAAATTTGGGTGAGATCTTTTATTATAATAAATTATCATTTGAAATTAATTTATCATTTAATATAAATACATGAGGAAATAAAAAGTACCTGTTCAGTCATTAAGTCCATTCAACCCAATAACAAATCTGGTATCATATAGGATACATGTCTGTTTAACATAAAATGTTGTTAAAATTGTGACAAATAATACTGGCTTATTTAACTGTACCATCTAAATTCAGATATTGCAACTTTCACACTTAATTATTTTTAAAAGGCAAGTCTAATGAGAATATAAAATCCATGGAGGACTTAAAATCATGTGTTTATCACACAGTTCTAACTTATCCAAATGAATTTATAGACAAAAAATACCTCTATATGAGAAAATAAATAGCTAAACTTGGCATATATAAAATTCCACAATAAGAAGAACTAATCTTGAGTGATATTATGAATTCAAATCTAAAACAACCAAGGCTTTGACAGATTACCACTGTTTCAGTATTGCCACCAATACTGTAACAAAGCTTTGGCATAACTACCACTGTTTGCTTATTATCACCAAAACCATTATTGAGGAATAAGTTTTTAAAGTGTCAAGCCACATTGGAAAAGGTAAGCATATAGCATATCATCTGTTTGATGAAAGATATCTTTACTGAATATATTTATGAATAAAATAGAAATGGTGACTCAGGTAGTTTAGATGTCATATGTAGAAATACTGCATGAAGAGAGTGCTAGTCATTCAATTTGAAATAAAACCTTAGTCTCATGTACATATTAAATCTGTCCAGAAAACAATCACTCACTAGAAGTAAGTATGCAAAATAAAATGCTTTGCTTTAATTCATCTGAAGTCAACCCAACTCAAAGGAAGGAAAAATTAGCTAAGCTTAATTTGAGAGAATATATTCCTGCTCATTTTTTAACTCTGTAAAATATACCTAAAGCTGGCTTTTAAGTTGAACCATACTCGATAATCTAATTTCCTAGCAGTAAACACTCTTCTTAGAGTGTTCAAGGTACTGATAATTTTTTGTTGCTCATTGAATTGTTAGTAATTCTCATGCAGATAAACTAGATACTATAATAATTTTAATATTGGAAAACCGAGACAGAGAGAGATGATGTAATCTGCATAAAGTCATACAGCATATTGGTAGCCATTGGAATGGAATTCAGCTTAGGCTTTTTGCTTAAAAAGCTGCCAGTTTCATGCATACTAATACCTTAGTCTCTCTTCTGAGTTTAATATTCATTGGAGTTACCATGAATGCCTAAATAATAATTTTAATCATTCAAAAAAATACTTAAAAAGTTATTTATTGCTTTTAGAGGCATTATGAATCTCAAATTTGCATTATGAAATTGCTGGCAAAAGTTTCAAAGCCTCACTTTCCGATTAAATTCCATTCATTCAGCCAAGAACGACTGATCTTTATTTCATCAATTTCAAAATGTGACCTTTTAAACACTCTTAATGATATTTTCAAAATACAGAATACTTTTCGACTGAAAAGATTTCCTGCTTAACTCTGCAGAACAAATCAGTTATCACAGCATAATCAAGAGTGGCCAAATATTAGTAAAAGTCAAACATCACTTGTGCTTTAATAGCTTATCAGAAAAAAATGCACTGAGCAGCTATATTTTGGCCGACTACATATTTGGTAAGGTGTATATTAAAATGAAAACCCAGCTACCAAATATTTTATGTTTTTAGAAACCTTATTATTTCTTTTGTGTATTTTTTACTAGGTCACATTTAAATCTCAACATTTAGAATCTGCAGACAATATTCAACTTCAAAATGATATAATGGTGCCTGTAGCTTGAATCAACAGTAGGCAACCCTTGACTATAGCTTCCCTTTAGCTTCAATGAAAAGCACATCAAAGATGTAACACTTGATGAGACATTTTTCTTAGATACTGGCTAAATAATCATAACATGTAAGAGGTATTTCAATGAACTATGTGTTACAGGCCAAATGGATGCTAAAAATTTTGCAAACCTTTTTTTTAAGTGAGGTTTTCTAAAGAAGTTATTTTAAAACTGTTTCTTAGTTATGAGTCCTTGATTATCCACATTAATCTCAGTAGGCCCATGGCAGGCTAGTTCTCCAACTTTCTGTGTGAGACCACTGAGTTACAGGTTAAGGGTTGGTCCAATAAATCAGAGCACCTAATCCTAATTTTATTTACTCATCAGGTTTTGATTTGACTCTCTTAAGAAAGAACTTGATAGCGTCTCTGCCCTTTGTCTAATGAACAGTTATTCAGTTCCAGTAAGTGTATCAATTCATTATTTGAAGGACGTTATAAGTGTATGCAAAATATTATGTGATAACTATGTCAGCTGCTGATCTAGACCAACCACTACACAAGAATAATTTCCTGTTGCTGTAAATAAATATTGAGCTTTCTTTCCATATCACAAATGACCACAGCAAATTACCACTGCTGGAGAATTTAGTAAATTCCTTGACATTTATTTTTTACAATGATAAATAAAGAGTGATGCCAAATTATTTATGTTTAAGCATCTAACATGTTTACAATATTCTGCATTTCACAGTATTGTTAAGAACACTGTTAACTGCTTAACATTTAAACTTTCAAAGTCCAGGTTAAAATCAAGTGGATGTTATGATGCCATTTCATTCTAATCAAGACTTAATTTCCAAGATTTTTATCCTTAGTTCTAAATATCAAATCAGCTATGCTTGGATGAAATTTATGCACTGTAAAATTCTATCCAAGCCATCTTGCTAGATGCAAAACAAGATTAAAAATATGGGCTAAGCTAGTGTTTCTCACCATCAACTCAGTAAAATGACGTCAATATGATTGGTGTTTTTTTTTTTTAATTTCAGCCTCTTTTATTGATTTTTTGGTCTGTTTATTTTTATCCATCTTTATTTTTTGACCTATAAGGGCCTCCCATCACTCCAGAGCATTGGCTTGTAATTAGACATACCGGTCCAGCTGGTCCACTGCACGTGGAGGGCCAGGGATCAAACCTATGTCCCCTGCACTGCAAGGCAGACTCTTTACCCACTGGGCCACCATGATTTCTTTTTCTAGTTTATGACTAATTAAAGTACAAAAGAAGAGGAATAAGCATTTAAAAATATTTATAGCATTTTTGATACTGCTGTGACATCTAACTGCAATATTTGGTATTTTATGAAATTATGTTTGTTATAGATTGATAGTTTTTTATTTTCATTTTTATAGGTGATTTTATCTTTTTAATTGAAGAATAATAGTTTTACAGAGTTGTTAGATTGATAGTTTTAAAATTAAAAACCTAGTCCCTCAGCACAATAAGAAGTCTTACCTAAGACTTAGCTTTAAGAATGTTATTGTTTAAGAAAGAGGACAAAACAAAAGAGCAAGTATCTTTAATATAATCCATTGATTGATAACTCTAAAGAAGATTAAATAGGATAAAATAAGAGGGAGTAGAATCTATTTGTACTCACAAGTACATCAAGAATACATCTATAAATGGAACATTTCTCAAAGAGCACCTGCTGAACACTAGCAGAAGACCTCAGACACTTAAAAGCACACGAAAAATCCCCCCACAACCAGGTAAGACAAAATAAAGAAAAAAAAAAAAAAAAAGAGAGAGGAAATTGGTAAGGACCAGCAACCTTGGCAAGAAGCTGAAGGTGGGAAGAAATTCGCATACTTAGAAAAGCCCCTTACAGCAGGGAAATCAGCTGGAACAGAAAGGAACCTTCAGGGGATCAAAGGGGAATGCAGCAACTTGTCTATAAGACAGGACAAAGCAATAACCATGCAGTAACATACACATGGTTAGTGCTTCAGCCTTGCACACCCCAGTCTGAGTTGTGTGCAGAGGGGTACTGCGTGCTGAGAAGTGGAATTTGAAGAGCAGATCCAGGGCAGGGACAACTGTTACTGTGAAGAGAACTCCTGACGGGACAGGAGTAAGGAAAGGGAGGAAGGAAGGGACAGTAGTAAGCTGGGAAAGCTTCCTGAAGAAGCCCAGGATACCAGAGAGGCAAGGCACCATTGTTGAAGGGGCAGAGCTGCCACTGGAACCACTTTCCTTACCTGCAGTCTCATGACTTCACAGACACTGGAAGAGGCACCCACATGAGCAGGTAACCCACGCCTCAAGCCAAGGCCTCCTTGGTCCACACAGACTCCAGAATCTTCCCAAGGAAGTATGCCCCCGTCTCTGCCCCAGCTGGCACTTCACACATACCCCAGCTGTGGCTGCCTTATCCTTGCTAGTCTGAGCAATTAAGTGTGCCCCGATCAGTTGCTGCCTTAATCCCACCACCATCATCATCTGGGCAGGAAACAGACACCGGAGGAAGGTCCATACATAGAGCTGGGGCAAAAATCAAAACTGAACCCTAAGGACTGTGCAAATAAGGACGAGGAATGGAAATTTTTCCCGGCAGATGCACAATCCACAAATTAAAACCCAACTATCATACTTGGTAAATCCTGCATCTGAAGAATATCTGAATGGATAACAAAGGCTCCCACAACTGAGATTCATCAAATTTTAGCAGCTATGGACTTTAGGAGCAAGCACACCTTGGGAGGTGGGCCAGGTCAGAGACTGAGCTGCACCCACAGTACCCACAGCAGGTCCAGGAACCTGACTAGAGGTATTATAAGACCTCCTGGGATGCAGTGTTTGGCTGCAGCTCCCAACAGGGGCAGGGGCACTGACAGCAGAGGACCGAGGAAAACATTACTGTTATTTTGATTTGTTTATTTTTGTTCCATAGCTGCTGTGATTTGTTTTTGTTGTTTATTATACCAGCTTTTTTCTTTTCTTTTTAAAAATAATTTAATATGCATTTTTTTTACTTTTTGATTATTGTTTTTTTAACTTTTATTTTATATTTAACTTTTACAGAGTTTCATTGTCTACACATATGTATGTTCCCAGATTAGTCACATGTATATCCCCTCATCCCACCCCTCCAGACCATCACACAGCACCCGTGAAGGATCTGTTTTTCTCACAGAGCAATGACTATAGCTATTTTCATCACACATGATAGTACAGGCCTTCATGCTACTTCCTTTACACCTCCCAACCACTGTTCATTCACCACAACGTCCATATGTCTACTGTCCATGTCTGTCTTTCCGTCACTTCACTGCATGTGTTATCATCACCATCCTACTAGATTCCATATATATGTTAATATATTGTACTTGTCTTTCTCTTTCTGACTGACTTCGCTTTTTATGATAGGTTCTAGAGCCGGCCACCTCATTAGGGCTGATTCTTCTGCATTTCTTTTTATAGCTGTGTAGTATTCCATCACATATATGTACCAGAGCTTTTGTATCCATTCATTCATCAATGGACATCTAGGTTGCTTCCATGTTCTAGCTATTGTATAGAAAACTGCAATGAACATTGGGGTACAGGTGCTTCTTTCAGATTTGATTTCATCAGGGTATAAGCCTGGGGCAAAAATCAAAACTGAACCCTAAGGACTGTGCAAATAAGGACGAGGAATGGAAATTTTTCCCGGCAGATGCACAATCCACAAATTAAAACCCAACTATCATACTTGGTAAATCCTGCATCTGAAGAATATCTGAATGGATAACAAAGGCTCCCACAACTGAGATTCATCAAATTTTAGCAGCTATGGACTTTAGGAGCAAGCACACCTTGGGAGGTGGGCCAGGTCAGAGACTGAGCTGCACCCACAGTACCCACAGCAGGTCCAGGAACCTGACTAGAGGTATTATAAGACCTCCTGGGATGCAGTGTTTGGCTGCAGCTCCCAACAGGGGCAGGGGCACTGACAGCAGAGGCCCGCGGAAAACATTACTGTTATTTTGATTTGTTTATTTTTGTTCCATAGCTGCTGTGATTTGTTTTTGTTGTTTATTATACCAGCTTTTTTCTTTTCTTTTTAAAAATAATTTAATATGCATTTTTTTTACTTTTTGATTATTGTTTTTTTAACTTTTATTTTATATTTAACTTTTACAGAGTTTCATTGTCTACACATATGTATGTTCCCAGATTAGTCACATGTATATCCCCTCATCCCACCCCTCCAGACCATCACACAGCACCCGTGAAGGATCTGTTTTTCTCACAGAGCAATGACTATAGCTATTTTCATCACACATGATAGTACAGGCCTTCATGCTACTTCCTTTACACCTCCCAACCACTGTTCATTCACCACAACGTCCATATGTCTACTGTCCATGTCTGTCTTTCCGTCACTTCACTGCATGTGTTATCATCACCATCCTACTAGATTCCATATATATGTTAATATATTGTACTTGTCTTTCTCTTTCTGACTGACTTCGCTTTTTATGATAGGTTCTAGAGCCGGCCACCTCATTAGGGCTGATTCTTCTGCATTTCTTTTTATAGCTGTGTAGTATTCCATCACATATATGTACCAGAGCTTTTGTATCCATTCATTCATCAATGGACATCTAGGTTGCTTCCATGTTCTAGCTATTGTATAGAAAACTGCAATGAACATTGGGGTACAGGTGCTTCTTTCAGATTTGATTTCATCAGGGTATAAGCCTAAGAGTGGGATTGCTGGGTCGTATAGTGCTTCTAGTTTTAGTTTTTTAAGAAATCTCCATACTGTCTTCAATAGAGGCTGTATCAATTAACATTCCCACCAGCAATGCAAGAGGGTTCCCTTTGCTCCGCACCCTCTCCAGCATTTATTGTCTGTCGATTTGTTGATGATGGCAAGTCTGACGGGTGTGAGGTGATATCTCATTGTTGTTTCAATTTACATTTCTCTAATAATAAGTGAGGTTGAGCATCGTTTCATGTGCTTTTGGGCCATCTGTATGTCCTCTTTGGAGAGGTGTCTATTTAGGTCGTTTTCCCATTTTTTGATTGGGTTGTTCGTTTTTCCAGTGCTGAGTTGTCTGAGTTGCTTGTACAATTTGGAAATTAATTCTTTGTCTGTGACTACATTTGCTATGATTTTCTCCCATTCTGTGGGTTGTCTGTTCACCTTTTTTGTAAATTCTTTTGCTGTACAAAAGCTTTGAAGTTTCAGTAGGTCCCACATGTTCATTTTTGTTTTTAGTTCTGCTATTCTAGCAGCTGTGGCAGAGACAATTTTGCTTTCATTTATGTCCTTGAGTGTTTTGCCTTCGCCTCCTTTGTCAAAAATAAGGTACCCAGAGGTGTGTGTTTATCTCTGGGTTCTCTATCTTGTTCCATTGGTCGACAGTTCTGTTTTTGTGTCAGTACCATACTGTCTTGATGACTGTTGCTTTGTAGTAGAGTCTGAAGTTGGGGAGGCTGATTCCTCTGGCTCTGTTCTTCCTCAGGATTGCTTTGGCTATTTGAGGTCTTTTGTGTTTCCATATGAACTGTATTATTCTTTGGTCTAGTTCTGTGAAGAATGTTATTGGTACTTTGATAGGGATCGCATTGAATCTATAGATGAGATTTGGTAGTATGGTCATTTTCACAATATTGATTCTTCTAACCCAGGACCATGGAATATCTCTCCATCTGTTTAAGTCTTCTTGAATTTCTCTCATGAGTGTCTTGTAATTTTCTGTGTACAGTTCTTTTGTTTATTTGGGTAGATTTATTCCTAGATACTTGATTCTTTTGGTTGCAATGGTGAAGTGGATTGCATCTTCGATTTTGTTTTCTGATTCTTCATTGTTTGTGTATAGGAATGCCAATGATTTCTGTGTATTGATTGTGTATCCCGTGACTTTGCTGATGAATTTGCTGATTAGCTCCAGTAGTTTTGTAATGGTGTCTTTGGGGTGTTCTATGTATAATATCATGTCATCTGCAAATAGAGAGAGTTTGACTTCTTCCTTTCCAATCTGGATTCCTTTGATTTCTTTCTCTTCTCTTATTGCTGTTGCTAGAAACTCTTGTACTATGTTTAATAGTAGTGGTGAAAGTGGACACCCCTGTCTTGTTCCTGATCTTAGAGGGAATGCTTTGAGTTTTTCACCATTGAGGATAATGTTTGCTGTGGGCTTCTCATATATGGCTTTCACTATGTTGAGATAAGTTCTTTCTATGCCCATTTTCTGAAGAGTTTTTATCATAAATGGATGTTGTACTTTGTCGAAGGCTTTTTCTGCATCTATTGAGATGATCATGTGATTTTTGTCTCTCAATTTGTTGACATGGTGTATCACATTGATTGATTTGCGGATATTGAAGAATCCCTTGCATGCCTGGGATGAACCCAACTTGATCATGTTGTATGAGTTTTTTGATGTGTTGTTGAATTCTGATTGCTCGGATTTTGTTGAGAATGTTGGCATCTAAGTTCATCAGTGAAATTGGTCTATAATTTTCTTTTTTTGTGTTGTCTTTGCCTGGCTTTGGTATCAGGGTGATGGCAGCCTCATAGACTGTGTTTGGAAGTTTTCCTTCCTGAGCAATTTTTTGAAAGAGTGTTAGAAGGACGGGCATTAGCTCTTCTTTAAATGTTTGGCAGACTTCACCTTTGAAGGCATCTGGTCCTGGGCTTTTATTTTTGGGTAGATTTTTTTTTTATCACAAATTTGATTTCTGAGCTTGTGATTGGGTAATTCATAGTTCTATTTCTTCCTGATTGAGTGTTGGGAGATAAACCTTCTCCAAGAAACTGTCCATTTCTTCCAGGTGCTCCAGTTTGTTGCCATAGAATTGTTCATAATAGTCTCTTAGAATCCTTTGGATTTCTGCATTATCTGTTGTAATCTCTCCTTTTTCATTTTTGATTTTGTTGATCTGGTACTTTTCTCTTTTTTTCTTGATGAGTCGGGCCAGTGGTTTGTCAATTTGGTTTATTTTTTTGAAGAATCAGCTACTCGTTTTATTTATCTTTACTATTATTCCTTTCATTTCTTTTTCATTTATTTCTGCTCTGATCTATATGATTTCTCTTCTTCTGCTAACATTGGGATGTTTTTGGTCTTCTTTCTCCACTTGTTTTAAGCATAAGGTTAGATCGCCTGTTTGATATTTTTCTAGTTTCTTGAGGTAGGGTTGTATTGCTATAAACTTCCCTCTTAAAATTGCTCTGACAGTATCCCATAGGTTTTGCACTGTCGTGTGTTCATTGTTGTTTCCTTCTAGGAATTATTTTATTTCTCCTTTGACTTCTTCAATGATCAGTTTGTTTTTTAGGTATGGGTCATTTAATCTCCATGTGCTTGTGTTTTTGCGGTTATTTTTTTTCCTGTAGTTGATCTCTAGTCTCATTGCATTATTGTGGTCCGAGAAAATGGTTGATATGATTTCTATTTTCTTGAATTGACTCAGGCTTGATTTGTGGCCCAAGATGTGGTGTATCCTGGAGAATGTTCCATGAGCACTTGAGAAGAAAGTGTATTCTTCTGCTTCTGGATGGAAGGTCCTAAAGATATCCATGAGGTCCATCTCTTGTAGTGTGGCATTTAAGGCTTGTGTTTCTTTATTAATTTTCTGTTTGGATGATCTATCCATTGGTGTGAGAGGAGTGTTAAAGTCTCCTACTATTATTGTGTTATTGTCCATGTCTTCTTCTATGTCTGAAAGTGTTTGTCTTATGTATTGTGGTGCTCCTGTGTTGGGTGCATAGATATTTATGATTGTTATGTCCTCCTCTTGGATGGATCCCTTGATCATTATGTAGTATCCTGCCATGTCTCTTATAATCTTTTTCTCTTTAAAGTCTATTTTCTCTGATATAAGTATTGCTACTCCAGCTTTCTTTTGATTTCCATTTGCATAGAAGATCTTTTTCCATCCTCTCACTTTCAGTCTATGAGTGTCTCTAGGTCTGAAGTGAGTTTCCTGGAGGCAGCATATGTATGGGTCATATTTTTGAATCCATTCAGCCAGTCTGTGCCTTTTGGTTGGGGCATTTAGTCCATTTACATTTAAAGTAATTATTGATACAAATAATCCTATTGTCATCTTCGTAGATGTTATGATAGCTTTGTTTTGTGGATCTTCTTCTCTTATACTTGTTGTCTATATAAGTCCCTTTAACACTTGTTGTAAGGCTGGTTTGGTGTTACTAAATTCTTTTAATTTTTGCTTCTCTATAAAGCCTTTGATTCCTCCATCAATTTTGAGTGAGATCAATGCAGGCTAGTGTATTCTTGGTTGCAGATTACTCTGTTTCAGCACTTTAAATGTGTCTTGCCATTCCCTTCTGGCCTGCAGAGCTTCCGTTGAAAGATCAGCTGTTAAACGGATGGGCTTTCCTTATGTCACTAGTTGCTTTTCCCTTGCTATGTTTAGAATTCTATCTTTGTGTTTCATTTGTGTTAACTTCATTAATGTTTGCCTTGGTGTGTTTCTTCTCGGATTGATTCTGTATGGTACTCTTTGTGCTTCTTGGACTTGATTGACTATTTCTTTTCCGATGTTGGGAAAATTTTCAACTAGAATCTCTTCAAAATTTTCTCATACCCTTTTTTTCTTCTTCTTCTTCTGGAACCCCTATAATTCGAATATTGGTGTGTTTGATATTATCCCAGAGGTCTCTGAGGCTATCCTCTGCTCTTTTCACTCTTTGAGTTTGATTCTGTTTTTTGGCAGTTGCTTCCACCATTCTACCTTCCAGTTCACTTATTCAGTCTTCTGTCTCAGATACTCTGCTCTTGATTCCTTCTATTTGAAAGTTCAGCAATTGAGTTGTTTGTCTCTGTTTGATATTTTTTAAGTTCTTGTATTTCTTTATTCAGTGTGTTAGTTGTTTCTTACAATTTCTCTAAAATTCTGTTTTCGGTGTTTTGAATCATCTTTACCATCATTCTTCTAAATTCGCTTTTAGATGGTTCATCTAAATCCTCTTTGTTTATTTGAATTTGTGTGTTTGTAGATTGTTCCTTCACTTGTGTGGTATTTCTCTGCTGTTTCATTGTTATTAATTTTTTAACTAACTATGTTTGGGATTTCCTTTTCCCAGAGTTTGAGCTATGTCTGTTGGTATTTGTTGTTTGGATGGGGCTTCTTATTCTGGGTGATGGTGGTGGTTGGGTGATGCCAGGACTTGCATACAAGTGCTTGCCTTTATTAGAGTTCTCACTGTTTACCACTCTCTAATATGAGGCGTTCTCTAGTATTGTAGAGTTTTGGAGTCAGTGCTCCCTCCCTAAAGCACCGGGGCTTGTTGCCTGACCAGGGAATGAAGAGTTCTCGACTGGTTTGTTATGGCATTAAATGATTTAAAATATACAAGAATGAGAAACAGTCCTTTTTTTTCTCTATAAAGCCTTTGATTCCTCCATCAATTTTGAGTGAGATCAATGCAGGCTAGTGTATTCTTGGTTGCAGATTACTCTGTTTCAGCACTTTAAATGTGTCTTGCCATTCCCTTCTGGCCTGCAGAGCTTCCGTTGAAAGATCAGCTGTTAAACGGATGGGCTTTCCTTATGTCACTAGTTGCTTTTCCCTTGCTATGTTTAGAATTCTATCTTTGTGTTTCATTTGTGTTAACTTCATTAATGTTTGCCTTGGTGTGTTTCTTCTCAGATTGATTCTGTATGGTACTCTTTGTGCTTCTTGGACTTGATTGACTATTTCTTTTCCGATGTTGGGAAAATTTTCAACTAGAATCTCTTCAAAATTTTCTCATACCCTTTTTTTCTTCTTCTTCTTCTGGAACCCCTATAATTCGAATATTGGTGTGTTTGATATTATCCCAGAGGTCTCTGAGGCTATCCTCTGCTCTTTTCACTCTTTGAGTTTGATTCTGTTTTTTGGCAGTTGCTTCCACCATTCTACCTTCCAGTTCACTTATTCAGTCTTCTGTCTCAGATACTCTGCTCTTGATTCCTTCTATTTGAAAGTTCAGCAATTGAGTTGTTTGTCTCTGTTTGATATTTTTTAAGTTCTTGTATTTCTTTATTCAGTGTGTTAGTTGTTTCTTACAATTTCTCTAAAATTCTGTTTTCGGTGTTTTGAATCATCTTTACCATCATTCTTCTAAATTCGCTTTTAGATGGTTCATCTAAATCCTCTTTGTTTATTTGAATTTGTGTGTTTGTAGATTGTTCCTTCACTTGTGTGGTATTTCTCTGCTGTTTCATTGTTATTAATTTTTTAACTAACTATGTTTGGGATTTCCTTTTCCCAGAGTTTGAGCTATGTCTGTTGGTATTTGTTGTTTGGATGGGGCTTCTTATTCTGGGTGATGGTGGTGGTTGGGTGATGCCAGGACTTGCATACAAGTGCTTGCCTTTATTAGAGTTCTCACTGTTTACCACTCTCTAATATGAGGCGTTCTCTAGTATTGTAGAGTTTTGGAGTCAGTGCTCCCTCCCTAAAGCACCGGGGCTTGTTGCCTGACCAGGGAATGAAGAGTTCTCGACTGGTTTGTTATGGCATTAAATGATATTAAAACATATATACAAGAATGAGAAACAGAAGGTATACCTTTGACAAATGGCAATTAAAATATTATGCAAATACTATCTAGCATATTGAATTATACACACAAACATATACAGTTGTAACATAACCCAAACATTCCAACCAAAAATACAGTACGATACATTAGCATGGCAACTAGAGAAAACCAAAAATGATATCCACCAGTTAATAACCAAACTAACTAGAGCACAATTTGGAGAATAATGCTAGAGCAGGGTTTCCATTGGGGATAAGGCAATGTGGACAGAACAGACTAAGAAATATGGTAGGGAAAGGGAGAAAGAGAAAGGGAGGACAGAAGAGAAATATACACTAGTACTGCAAAGTTAATTATAGGGAGATAAGTATTTGTATGTATTAGAGTTTAGTGCTGTAGGAAAAGAGCATCAGAGAATGCAAAGAAAGAGTTATAGAGGAAGTAGTAATACATATAAAAAATGTAAAACTTAAAACAGAGATAAGTATATAGAAAAATATATAAAAACAAAGCAAAAACAATAAAAACAAACAAAACCCCCACAGAACCATAAAAGGCTAATGTGGAACCAAAAGTTTATATCAAAACAAAATGTGTGGTTTAAAAGAGAAAAAGAAAAAAAAATTATGTAAACTTGAATATATTCAGTCTTACTGATAAGATTAGTATCTTCAACAGAATTCAATGGAGGAGACAAACACACACACACACACACACAAAGTGGGGGGAGAGGGGACTAAGGGGGTTTGTAAAAAGGGAAAGAAACAAGTGAAGAAAAAAAAACAAAACAAAACAAAAAGCAATAAAAAAGAATAAGAACTAAAATAAAATTTAAAAAATCCAGCAGTAACTCCAGCTTCAGACAAAATGTGAAAATAGTGTTTATGTTCTTCTGTCTTTTGCTGACTAGTCAGAAATTATCAGTCTTTTTCTTGCCTTTGGCAGTGGTTGGATCTGAAGACTTCTTTTATTGCTTGTTTATTTAGACCTATTCCAGAACTAAAAGACCCACCCAGGCTGGCCCTGGTAGTTTCTTAATCTTTAATCCAAATCCATTTTTTTGATGGGTGGTGCTAAATTCCCTCCCTGTAGTTTGACCAGCAGCCCTGTAGTTTGACCAGCAGCCAAACTACAGTAGGGAAAATGGCGTCTCTCTCACAAAGGATTTATTTCCACATGCTCCATGAGAAACACTTTTGCACTGACCCCGAACCTGCTGCAGGCTACGGTCGACCCCCACTACAGCAGGAGATGTCAGATTACTCAGAAGTGAGTCTGGCTCAGTCTCATGCAGGATCGCTAGTCCCCTCTCCCAGATCATGGTGCACACAACGTTTCCAGTCTTCCTCGACGGTTCTATGATCGGGTTAATGGTAACCTCCTTCAAAGGGAATTGAGTGCCATCCTTCCTAGGACTGCTCAAGGGCACTTCTAGCTTAAGGGGGCACTTGGGCCCTCTAAAGCAGAACTGGCTCAGTCCCTTGTGGACCTCACTGCTCCTTTCCCAGTCTTGATTTGTAACAGGCTTTGCGTATTTGGCCCACCCAGCCTCTCTGGCAGGCATGAGGTTTGACTTTTAAAAGCACGATTGCGCCCCTCCTACTGTCTTGTTGGGTATCCTTTGTTCTTCGATGTGGGATATCTTTTTGTGATCGGACCCAACCTCCTCCTGTCGATGGTTTTCAGGAACTCGTTGCAATTCAGGTGATTTTCAAAGCAAAAACAATAAAAACAAACAAAACCCCCACAGAACCATAAAAGGCTAATGTGGAACCAAAAGTTTATATCAAAACAAAATGTGTGGTTTAAAAGAGAAAAAGAAAAAAAAATTATGTAAACTTGAATATATTCAGTCTTACTGATAAGATTAGTATCTTCAACAGAATTCAATGGAGGAGACAAACACACACACACACACACACAAAGTGGGGGGAGAGGGGACTAAGGGGGTTTGTAAAAAGGGAAAGAAACAAGTGAAGAAAAAAAAACAAAACAAAACAAAAAGCAATAAAAAAGAATAAGAACTAAAATAAAATTTAAAAAATCCAGCAGTAACTCCAGCTTCAGACAAAATGTGAAAATAGTGTTTATGTTCTTCTGTCTTTTGCTGACTAGTCAGAAATTATCAGTCTTTTTCTTGCCTTTGGCAGTGGTTGGATCTGAAGACTTCTTTTATTGCTTGTTTATTTAGACCTATTCCAGAACTAAAAGACCCACCCAGGCTGGCCCTGGTAGTTTCTTAATCTTTAATCCAAATCCATTTTTTTGATGGGTGGTGCTAAATTCCCTCCCTGTAGTTTGACCAGCAGCCCTGTAGTTTGACCAGCAGCCAAACTACAGTAGGGAAAATGGCGTCTCTCTCACAAAGGATTTATTTCCACATGCTCCATGAGAAACACTTTTGCACTGACCCCGAACCTGCTGCAGGCTACGGTCGACCCCCACTACAGCAGGAGATGTCAGATTACTCAGAAGTGAGTCTGGCTCAGTCTCATGCAGGATCGCTAGTCCCCTCTCCCAGATCATGGTGCACACAACGTTTCCAGTCTTCCTCGACGGTTCTATGATCGGGTTAATGGTAACCTCCTTCAAAGGGAATTGAGTGCCATCCTTCCTAGGACTGCTCAAGGGCACTTCTAGCTTAAGGGGGCACTTGGGCCCTCTAAAGCAGAACTGGCTCAGTCCCTTGTGGACCTCACTGCTCCTTTCCCAGTCTTGATTTGTAACAGGCTTTGCGTATTTGGCCCACCCAGCCTCTCTGGCAGGCATGAGGTTTGACTTTTAAAAGCACGATTGCGCCCCTCCTACTGTCTTGTTGTGGCTTATCCTTTGTTCTTCGATGTGGGATATCTTTTTTGTGATCGGACCCAACCTCCTCCTGTCGATGGTTTTTCAGGAACTCGTTGCAATTCAGGTGATTTTGCAAGAGAGACGAGTTCACGCCCTTCTTCACCACCACATTAGCTCCACCCCTGCTTTTTATTTTTGTATACTAACTTTTTGTGTTTTTTTCCTTGTTTTTGTTCTTTATGTTGTTTTTATTAATTTTGTGTGTAAGTCTATGTGTACATTTGCTTTCTTTCTTTCTTTCTTTCTTTTTTTTTTTTGATAGCTTTCTTTTTAGTTTATTTTTGTTTCAGAGTTATTTCAGCTATTCTCTTGTTTTTGTTGTTGTTACTGCTTGTTTCTATTTCCTATCTGGTTTGAGCTTTGTTTGTTTTCTTACCTTTTTATTTTTTGGTAGGCTGTGAGACTTGCAGGGTCTTGGTTCCATGGCCGACAGCTGGCCACAGCATCCAAAGTGGGAGTACCAAGTCAAGGATCTAGACTTCCAGAGAATTCTCACCGCAGGGAATGTAAATTTGTGTGAGTTCTCTGAGACAACTGGATCTTAACACCAAGACTTTATAATACCCAAATGCCTGAGGGCTCCAGTGCTGTGCAGCTCGTGACAAGTAACCAACGATACAGAAATACTTGCCCACTCATCTGCTTACAGGCTTTCCAAAGTTGTTCTAAGCTTATAGACCCCAAAACATACCACAAGACACAACTTTTCTCATCAGAGCAATGAGACTCAGCTTCACTCACCAGAGCAAAGGTACCAGTCCTTCCTACCAGGAAGTATACACAGGCCTATGGACCAAATGTACCCATCAGGAAGCAGACACCAGAAGCAAGAACTATGACCCTGAAGTGTGTGGGAAAGAGGCCACAAATTCAGTAAGTTAAATACAATGAGATGACAGATACATATTTTTCACACAAAGAAGCAGGGGGAAAACCCAGAACACCAAATAAATGAAGAGGAAATAGGCAAGCTACCTTAAAAAGAATTCAGAGTAATGGGAATACAGATAATTAAAAACTTTGGGAACAGAACAGAGGCACTAGTGAAGAAGATACAAGAAATGTTTAACAAAGACCTAAAAGAAATATGAAATGAATAGTGATAAACAATACAATAACTGAAATGAAAAATATACTAGAAGGAATCAATGGCAGAATAACTGAGGCAGAGGAATGGATAAGTGAACTGGAAGATAAAATGGTGGAAAGTGACTGCCATGGAGCAGAATAAAAAATGAAAAGAAATGACAGGACAGCCTCAACCAACATGACAGCATTAAATGGAAAAATATTTGAGTTACAGAGGTTCCAGAAGGAGAAAAGAAAGGAGACAGGGTCTGAAACAATATGTGAAAAGCTTATAACTACAAACTTCTCTAACACAGGAGAGGAAACAGTCACCCAAGTCAAGGAAGCACAGACCATCCCATAAAGAATAAATACAAGGAGAGACATGCCAGGACAAATACCAATCAAACTAACAATAATGAAATACAAAGAAAAATATTAAAAACAGGAAGTTGTTGTTGTTCAGTCACTCAGTTGTGTCCGATTCTTTTATGGGCTTGCATCACTGATAAATATAGAAGCAAAAATGTTCAACAAAATGCTAACAGCCAAATCTAATAACATTAAAAGGATCATATACCATGATCAAGTGGAATTTATCATGGGGATGAAAAGATTATTTGATATATGCAAATCAATTTGATACATGGTATTACCAAACTTAAAAATGAAACTATAGGATCAAATCATTAATACAGAAAAATAATTTGACAAGTTTCAACACTGATTTATGCAGAAAGCTCTCCAAAAAATGAGGATAGAAGGAACCTACTTCTGCACTGGCTGTTGTTCATTTGCTCAGTCATATCCAACTCTGTGCGATCCCATGGAGTGCAGCAATCAAGGCTTCCCTGTCCTTCACCATCTCCAGGAGTTTGTTCAAACTATGTCCATTGATTCAGCGATGCCATATAATCATCTCATTCTCTGTTGTCTCCTTCTCTTCCTGCCGTCAACCTTTCCCAGCATCACAACTTTCCCAGTGTGTCTGCTCTTCCCACCAGGTGGCCAAAGTTCTGGAGCTTCAGCAAAATAAAAAGGGCAAGCTACCTTAAAAGAATTCAGAGTAATGGGAATACAGATAATTAAAAACTTTGGGAACAGAACAGAGGCACTAGTGAAGAAGATACAAGAAATGTTTAACAAAGACCTAAAAGAAATATGAAATGAATAGTGATAAACAATACAATAACTGAAATGAAAAATATACTAGAAGGAATCAATGGCAGAATAACTGAGGCAGAGGAATGGATAAGTGAACTGGAAGATAAAATGGTGGAAAGTGACTGCCATGGAGCAGAATAAAAAATGAAAAGAAATGACAGGACAGCCTCAACCAACATGACAGCATTAAATGGAAAAATATTTGAGTTACAGAGGTTCCAGAAGGAGAAAAGAAAGGAGACAGGGTCTGAAACAATATGTGAAAAGCTTATAACTACAAACTTCTCTAACACAGGAGAGGAAACAGTCACCCAAGTCAAGGAAGCACAGACCATCCCATAAAGAATAAATACAAGGAGAGACATGCCAGGACAAATACCAATCAAACTAACAATAATGAAATACAAAGAAAAATATTAAAAACAGGAAGTTGTTGTTGTTCAGTCACTCAGTTGTGTCCGATTCTTTTATGGGCTTGCATCACTGATAAATATAGAAGCAAAAATGTTCAACAAAATGCTAACAGCCAAATCTAATAACATTAAAAGGATCATATACCATGATCAAGTGGAATTTATCATGGGGATGAAAAGATTATTTGATATATGCAAATCAATTTGATACATGGTATTACCAAACTTAAAAATGAAACTATAGGATCAAATCATTAATACAGAAAAATAATTTGACAAGTTTCAACACTGATTTATGCAGAAAGCTCTCCAAAAAATGAGGATAGAAGGAACCTACTTCTGCACTGGCTGTTGTTCATTTGCTCAGTCATATCCAACTCTGTGCGATCCCATGGAGTGCAGCACTCAAGGCTTCCCTGTCCTTCACCATCTCCAGGAGTTTGTTCAAACTATGTCCATTGATTCAGCGATGCCATATAATCATCTCATTCTCTGTTGTCTCCTTCTCTTCCTGCCGTCAACCTTTCCCAGCATCACAACTTTCCCAGTGTGTCTGCTCTTCCCACCAGGTGGCCAAAGTTCTGGAGCTTCAGCTTCAGCATCAGTCCTTCTAATGAATATTCAGGATTGATTTCCTTTAGGACTGACTGATTTGATCTCCATGAAGTCCAAGGGACTCTCGAGAGTCTTCTCTAATACCATAGTTCAAAGACATCAGTTCTTCAGTACTCAACCTTCTTTGTGGTCCAACTTTCACATCCGTACATGATTACTGGGAAAAACATAGCTTTAACTATGTTGACCTTTGTCGACACAGTAATGTCTCTGCTTTTTAATACACTGTCTAGGTTTGTCATAGCTTTCTTCCAAGAAGCAAGCAGTGATGGAACCAGATGCCATGATCTTCATCTTTTGATTGTTGACTTTTAAGCCTGCATTTTTCACTCTCCCCTTTCACCTTCATCCAAGGGTTTTTCAGTTCCTCTTTGCTTTCTGCCATAAAAGTGGTATCCTCTGCATAACTAAGGTTATTGATATTCTCCTGGCAATCTTGATTCCAGCTTGTGCTTCATCCAGACCAGCATTTCACAAGGTTTACTTTACATATAACTTAAATAAGCAAGGTGACAAAACACAGCTTTAATGCAGTCCTTTCCCAATTTGGAACCAGTCAATTGTTCCATGCCTGCTTCTAACTATTGCATTTTGACCTGCATACAGTTTTCTCAGGAGACAAGTAAGGAGGTATCATATTCCCATCTCTTTCAGAATTTTCCACAGTTTATTGTGATCCCCACAGTTAAAGGCTTTAGCGTAGTCAAATGATGCAGAAGTAGATGTTTTTCTGAAATTATTTTGCTTCTTATATGACCCAACAGATGTTGGCAATTTGATCTCTGATTCCCCTGCCTTTTCTATATCCAGCTTATGTACTTGGAAATTCTTGATTTATATACTGCTGAAGCCTAGCTTGGAGAATTTTGAGTATTGCTTTGCTAGCATGTGAAATGAGTGCAATGGTGCAGTAGTTTGAACATTCTTTGGCATTGCCTTTCTTTGGTATTTGAATGAAAACTGATCTTCTCCACATAATAAAGATCATATATTGCAAACCCACAGGAAACATCTGTCTCAACAATGAAGAACTGAAAGCATTTCCTCTAAGATAAGAAACAAGACAAGGATTTCCACTCTTCATTACTATTATTCAATATAGATTTGAAAGTCCTAGCCTTTCAATCACTGAAGAAAAAGAAATAAAAGAAAGTCAAATTGGAAAAGAAGTAAAACTGTCACTGTTTTCAGATTAACATGATACTAAACCTAGAAAATCCTACAGATGCCTCCAGAAAACTACTACAGATAATCAATGTATTGCATAAAGTTATAGTACATAAATATAGCTTGCATTCCTACACATTAAGAATGAGAAATCCAAAAAAGAAATTAAACAAGCAGTCCCAATTTCTATTTCACCAAAAAGAATAAAATATCTAGGAATATACCTCCTTAAGGAAGCAAAAGACCTATACTGGGAAAAATATAGCATGCTGATGAAAGAAGTAAGAGCTGTCATGAAAAGCAAGGAGAGATACATCATGTTCTTGGGCTGGAAGAATTAATACTGTGAAAATGACTACACTACCCAAAGCAATCTACCCATTCAATGAAATCCCTATAATAATATCAATGACATTTTTCACAGAATTAGTACATAACAAATTTGAAATATGTATGGAAACACAAAAGACCTTTAATAGCAAATGGAACTTGAGAAAGAAAAACATAGCTGAAAGTATCAGAATTCCTGACTTCAGACTATACTATAAACCTATAGTAGTCTATGCCGTATGGTATTGGCACAAAAACAGAAATATAGATCAATGGAACAGGATAGAAATCCCAGAGATAAAACCACACATGTCTGATCATCTAATATATGACAAAGAAGGCAAGAATATACAAGGGAGAAAAGACTTCAATAAGTGATGCTGGGACAAATGGACAAATACATGTAAAAGAATTAAATTAGCACACTCTGTAACACCATACATAAAAATAAACTCAAAATGCATTCAAGACCTAAATATAAGGCCAGATACTATAAAATTCTTAGAGAAAAACATCTGTAGAACACTTTGACATAAATTACAGGAAGATCTTTCTGACCCACCTCTAGATTAATGAAAATAAAACAAGAATAAGCAAATGTGACCTAAGTAAACTGAAAAGGTTTTACACAGCAAAGCAAAGCATAACAAGAAGAAACAACAACCTTTAGGGTAGAAGAAAAGATTTGTAAATGAAGCTGCTAACAAGAGTTAATCTCCAAAATATGTAAATAGATCACATAACTCAATATCAAAAAATAAAGAACCCAATCCAAAAACGAAAGACCTAATTAGAGATTTCTCTAAGAAGATATACAGTGGGGCCAGAGAAACATGAAAAGATGCTCAGCAATACTAGTTACCAGAGGGGGGAAAAAAGGGAAAACTGCAATGGAGTATCACCTCACGCTGGTCAAAATGACCAACAACAAAAATTCTATAAACAATGAATACTGGATTGGTTGTAGACAAAAGGGAGCCTTATCCCACTGTTGTTTGTGCATGCTCAGTTCAGTTCAGTTCAGTTGCTCAGTCATGTCCATCTTTCTGCAGCCTCATGAACAGGCTTCCCTCATGGCAGGCTTCCCTGTCATTCACCATCTCCCAGAACTTGTTTAAACTCATGTCCATTGACTCAGTGATGCCATCCAACCATCTCATCCTCTGTCATCCCCATCTCCTTCTACCTTCTATTTTTCCCAACATTGGGCTCTTTTCCAATGACTCATCTCTTCGCATCAGATAGCCAAAGTATTGGAGCTTCAGGTTCAGCATCAGTCCTTCCAATGAATATTCAATATTGACTGGCTTGATCTCCTTGCAGTCCAAGGGACTTTCAAAAGCCTTCTCCAACACCACAGTTCAAATGCATCAGTTCTTCAGTGCTCTGCCTTCTTTATGGTCTAACTCTTACATACCTACAGGACTACTGGAAAAGCCATAGCTTTGACTATACAGACCTTTGTTGACAAAGTGATCTCTCTGCTTTTCAATCCACTGACTTGTTTGTCATAACTTTTCTTCCAAGGAGCAAGCATCTCTTAATTTCATGGCTGTAGTCACCATCTGAAATGACTTTGAAACCCAAGAAAATAAAGTCTATCACTTTTTTGATTATATATCCATTTATTTGCCATAAAGTGATGGGACTGGTTGCCATGATCTTCATTTTTGAATGTTGAATTTTAAGCCAGCTTGAGTTTTATGTATGTTCAGTTATGTCCAATTCTCTGCAACCCCATGGACTGTAGCCAACTAGGCTCCTCTGTCTGTGGAACTTTCCAGGCACTAATATTGGACTATGGTACTCCAGGGAATCTTCTAAACTCGGGATTGAACCCACATGTCTTGTGTCTCCTGCATTGGTCAGTGGATTCTTTACCACTAGAGCCACCTTATACTGTTAATGGGGATGTAAATTAGTTCAGTCACTATGGAAAACAATATTGAGGTTCCTTAGAAAACCAAAAATGAAACTGTCATATGATCTAGCTATTCCACTCCTGGACATATACCTAGAGAAAATCATAATTTTAAAAAGAGAAATTCACTCCAATAGCACTGTTTAATATAGTCAGGGTATGGAAGAGACCTAAATTTCCATCAACAGAGAAGTAGATAAAGAATATGGTGCATATATACAATGGAATATTACATAGCCACTAAAAGGAATGAAAATGTGCCATTTACAGAGATGTGGGTGGCCCTAGAGGCTGTCATACAGAGTGAAGTAGGCAAGAAAGCAGGAAGAAAATACCTTATAATATCACTAATATATGGAACCTAGAAAAAATGATACAGACGAGCTCATTTGTAAAGCAGAAATAGAATCACAGACATAGAGTTCAAATATGAGTATCAAGTGGAGACATAGGGTTGGGATGAATTGGGAGTTTGGAATTTACATATATACACTGCTCTGTATAAAACAGATAACTGAGGGCACACTTTATAGCACAAGTAAATATACTAAACGCTATGTGATGACCTAAATGGGAAAGAAATCCAGAAAAAAATGGACATGTATATATATATGTTTGTGTGTATATATATATATATATATATATATATATATATATATGGTTTATATATATATATATATGATTCACTTTTCTATATAGCAGAAGCTAACACAACATTGTAAAGCTACTATACTCCAACAAAGAATAAAGAATATAAAATAAAAGCAAATATCTGTAATGTAAGACATTACTTGATTATTCTTAAAAGACAAGTGATTATAAACAAAAAGCTATGGTACTATTGATATGAGACACCATTAAGCAGTTTCAGTTCCTATTTTGGAGATAGCTAGTTGCATCATTTCACTGTACCAAAGGGCATCTTAATGAGAAACTGAAATTTTAAGTAAAATATTAAATAATAGCCACGTCCAAAAGAATGGAGATTCTTGATTGTTTTTTAGCCTTTCATCAGCTCCACTCACCTCTCCCTCTCTGGCCTCTCTCTCTTTCCTTCATTCCTCTTTCTTCCTCTATCTTATATTTTTTTCAGTCACTATGGAAAACAATATTGAGGTTCCTTAGAAAACCAAAATGAAACTGTCATATGATCTAGCTATTCCACTCCTGGACATATACCTAGAGAAAATCATAATTTTAAAAAGAAATTCACTCCAATAGCACTGTTTAATATAGTCAGGGTATGGAAGAGACCTAAATTTCCATCAACAGAGAAGTAGATAAAGAATATGGTGCATATATACAATGGAATATTACATAGCCACTAAAAGGAATGAAAATGTGCCATTTACAGAGATGTGGGTGGCCCTAGAGGCTGTCATACAGAGTGAAGTAGGCAAGAAAGCAGGAAGAAAATACCTTATAATATCACTAATATATGGAACCTAGAAAAAATGATACAGACGAGCTCATTTGTAAAGCAGAAATAGAATCACAGACATAGAGTTCAAATATGAGTATCAAGTGGAGACATAGGGTTGGGATGAATTGGGAGTTTGGAATTTACATATATACACTGCTCTGTATAAAACAGATAACTGAGGGCACACTTTATAGCACAAGTAAATATACTAAACGCTATGTGATGACCTAAATGGGAAAGAAATCCAGAAAAAAATGGACATGTATATATATATATGTGTGTGTGTATATATATATATATATATATATATATATATATATATATGGTTTATATATATATATATATGATTCACTTTTCTATATAGCAGAAGCTAACACAACATTGTAAAGCTACTATACTCCAACAAAGAATAAAGAATATAAAATAAAAGCAAATATCTGTAATGTAAGACATTACTTGATTATTCTTAAAAGACAAGTGATTATAAACAAAAAGCTATGGTACTATTGATATGAGACACCATTAAGCAGTTTCAGTTCCTATTTTGGAGATAGCTAGTTGCATCATTTCACTGTACCAAAGGGCATCTTAATGAGAAACTGAAATTTTAAGTAAAATATTAAATAATAGCCACGTCCAAAAGAATGGAGATTCTTGATTGTTTTTTAGCCTTTCATCAGCTCCACTCACCTCTCCCTCTCTGGCCTCCTCTCTCTTTCCTTCATTCCCTCTTTCTTCCTCTATCTCTTCCCATTCCTCCACATTTTCTGCTTCCACTCTTTGGCTTTAACTCCTTCTTCTTTTTCCTTTCTGCTTATTCTTTCATATTCCTCATTTATAAAATGTATGTATGATCCCCCAAAGGAGCTTATGTCTTCTTGTCTAGTCCTCAACCATTCCCTTTGCTTCAAAATAGATTTTCCCATTAGAAGAAATGAGAGCATACATGAGATGTTTGCTATGTGCCAGAAATTACATTAACTGATAACACTCCAACTTGTGTCTTAGATTCACAATGGAGAAAATAATTCTGCCACTATCTTAAGGGCCTATGGAAAAATTTAAGTAAACCCAAAACCATTATACTAATATAAGACTTATTTTTGTTTGAGACTTAGCAGTTTATTCTCTCTAAGGATGCTGATTTTCCCAGAAGAACTAGAGATATAGACATTTTATGATACCAATAAATCCCTAGGACTCTGGCTCATCATAACCCAATGACACTAGCAGTCAGTAAGGCATGCATATGCACACACACACATACACACATGCACACACAGCTACTTGCCAGGTTTTGGTTTCCTTGCTCTGAATTATGGTCACCCAGCAAAGGATCACTAGGTATCTGACAAAATTACCCTAGCATGAAACAGAAGACACTCCAGAGAAAAATTAGAACTCCACAGAAATAGATGAAATATAGAAAGTATAAAGGTAAACTAAACAAACCAACAAAAAACCTCTAAAAATACATAATTACTATCTCTAGAGATAATAAAAACTGTCATGTTTGTGTGAAAAGTATATAGCTAAAAAAGAATATATGGAGAGCAAGAAAAAGTTTATTAGAAATTAAATTTATAACAGAAATGAAGAATACAATAAAAGTTTGAAATATAAATTTAAGAGACCAAAAAGTCAAACAGATGAAAAATGGTCAAGATTGCAAAATAATTACTTCAAGAGTTCAGTAAATTAGTAATAGTTGCTTCACAAAGAGGAAAAAGAGGACATTATCAAATAAGTAGTACAAGAAAATGCCCTAAAACTGAAAGATACGAGTTTTCATTTAGAAAGATGCTCTGCACAGTGACTATAAAATGACTCAAATTAAGGCAGAATGATTATTAGAGATAAGACAAATTTAAATCTTCAAACTGAGGAATAAGAGACAGATAGACTCTGACTCACAGTGATATCAAATTCCTCAAACATTAGGAAAACTTGCCATAGAATAATGCCTTTTAAATTCTAAGAGTAAGTGATATCCAATCTGAACATCCAGACTATCAATGCTACCAGACACACCATCAATGAAGCATGAAAACTTGAAAAGAATAGTTAGTTTTTGTTGTTTGTAGTGGTTATTTTTCATAAAGTTGCTTCAGCCACTGCACTAGTACACACAGACTCATTGCTTTCAGGGGAAAAATAGGGTTAGGTTCCTATGGGTTTGATCACATTTTTGTTAACCAGTCAATCCATAAGCTTGTTTTATGTGTGTTCATCTTTAAAGATAACTTTTTTCCGGTGCGTTGCTGTCTCATTAGCACTGAACTCACAGGCAATAGCACTGTATTTACTGCCTGAAGGAAGTTCATCCAATACATACATTTTCTCTCTAAGGCACACCATGACTATCTTTTGCTTAGGAACACTTCAACACCTGCTTGCAGGACATTCAAATGGCAAAATCACCAACAAAAGTACAGAGTGTGACACTAAATAGACCATGAAAAAATAACACTTATTTACAGTGTAAGAGCTAAAACAAAACGGCAGAGCATCACCTTATTCAATCTCAGCTGAAATGCTGCCTCAGAGAATCAGAGGCTTTGCTGCTCAGTGCATGTCTCTAAATGACCATGAAAGCATTGAGATATTAACTTGGGAGTTACAAAGAAACTGCAAATGCACAAATAGAGAATCCATGTCTTTTAAGAAATCCATATTTTTTAGAAATCTTAGGGTTAATAAACTCTTTCTAAGAAATCTTCTGAACCTTGTTACACCAAAATCTTTGAATGTGAAGACAGGTATAAAAGACAGTCTAACACAAAAGAGCACCAAGTCTCCAGGTGGCTGGTGAACAGAAGTCTCAAGATGATAACTTTGTAGCAGACCTGGAGAGGGCCAGTCTGGGCAATGGAGAGATTCAGGAAAAATGAAGAAATGATGCCACTATAAATACCAAATTAACAACAGTTTTTATAAGAAGGAAGTGTAATTATTGACATAGTTTATTGCCCAACTGTAAATAATATTTACTTGGTCATAAAAATGAAAATACCAACTATTGACTTAATCAAAGCAGGAAGATAATTGGTGAGAAAGAAGCCATGGAAGCTTAGAAAAGGCAGGGGAAAAACTCTTCAGTACCAGCAAGGAAAGAACTCAATGGGAGCTCATTTATTTGAATAAAGTTTAATTCTACTCATAATGAATAGGTGGTCAAAAGAAACAAACTTCCATTTATAAGATATACAAAGCTGATGGTTCAGATAATAAAGAATCTGCCTGCAATTCAGGGAACCCAGATTCAGTCCCTGGACGGGAAACATCTTGAGGAGGGCATAGCAACTCCAATATTCTTACCTGGCAGGCTATAGTCCATGGTGTCAAACAAAGCTGATGGGGGTTACATCTTTAAAGATAACTTTTTTCCGGTGCGTTGCTGTCTCATTAGCACTGAACTCACAGGCAATAGCACTGTATTTACTGCCTGAAGGAAGTTCATCCAATACATACATTTTCTCTCTAAGGCACACCATGACTATCTTTTGCTTAGGAACACTTCAACACCTGCTTGCAGGACATTCAAATGGCAAAATCACCAACAAAAGTACAGAGTGTGACACTAAATAGACCATGAAAAAATAACACTTATTTACAGTGTAAGAGCTAAAACAAAACGGCAGAGCATCACCTTATTCAATCTCAGCTGAAATGCTGCCTCAGAGAATCAGAGGCTTTGCTGCTCAGTGCATGTCTCTAAATGACCATGAAAGCATTGAGATATTAACTTGGGAGTTACAAAGAAACTGCAAATGCACAAATAGAGAATCCATGTCTTTTAAGAAATCCATATTTTTTAGAAATCTTAGGGTTAATAAACTCTTTCTAAGAAATCTTCTGAACCTTGTTACACCAAAATCTTTGAATGTGAAGACAGGTATAAAAGACAGTCTAACACAAAAGAGCACCAAGTCTCCAGGTGGCTGGTGAACAGAAGTCTCAAGATGATAACTTTGTAGCAGACCTGGAGAGGGCCAGTCTGGGCAATGGAGAGATTCAGGAAAAATGAAGAAATGATGCCACTATAAATACCAAATTAACAACAGTTTTTATAAGAAGGAAGTGTAATTATTGACATAGTTTATTGCCCAACTGTAAATAATATTTACTTGGTCATAAAAATGAAAATACCAACTATTGACTTAATCAAAGCAGGAAGATAATTGGTGAGAAAGAAGCCATGGAAGCTTAGAAAAGGCAGGGGAAAAACTCTTCAGTACCAGCAAGGAAAGAACTCAATGGGAGCTCATTTATTTGAATAAAGTTTAATTCTACTCATAATGAATAGGTGGTCAAAAGAAACAAACTTCCATTTATAAGATATACAAAGCTGATGGTTCAGATAATAAAGAATCTGCCTGCAATTCAGGGAACCCAGATTCAGTCCCTGGACGGGAAACATCTTGAGGAGGGCATAGCAACCCACTCCAATATTCTTACCTGGCAGGCTATAGTCCATGGTGTCACAAAGAGTCAAACACCGCTGATGGACTAACAGTTTCACTTTTCAGGGATGTAATAACAGTATCATGATTATGGTTAAATACAGTATTGCGTGTTTTGAAAGTTGCCAAGAGAGGATATCTTTGAAGTTCATATCATGAGAAAAATGTAATTAGATGAGGTAACAGCTGTTAATTAAAACTATTCTGGTAATCTTTTAATAATATATGCATATACCAAATCATTGTAGGTTATACCTGAAACTAATATAGTGCTGTCAGTTTTACTCAACTTCTTACAGATGGTTTGCTTCTCTAAACTGCAGAATATAATAGAAAGTGTCTCTTAATTTTAATTTACCTCAGTAGTAGAAAGTACCTTTGAGAAACATTAGCAGGTTTTGATAAGATATTAATCTAGAAAACATCAATTGACTCATCAACAAAGTCCAGTAAGTGCAATACTTCATTTGAGGCAATAAATGGTAGATTTTATACTACAGGAGAAAAATCTTTAATAAGTAATATTAGGGAAAAAATGATAAATATTCCCTGAGTTAAATAGAGGATAGGAAAGTGGCAAAATAAGAACAAAATGGATGAAAGGCCATTGAGTTTAACCTGTAAAGAGAACATGAAATAGTCAATAATGAAAGGTAGAATATAAGTCATTGATTTTAATAAGATTTTTAGTATTTGTAACATAAAAAAACTTATAGGTGTCCATACCAAAGTCCTTACTAAGTTTCTGAGAAAAAATGAAGTTGGACTCAGTTTTCTTGGTGATGTGAAGACAATGACGGAAGTAGTTTTCAGGAAAAGAATTGTGGCACAAGAATTCTGTGTTCAGCTATGTCATTTTTCATTTATGAACACAATAGGAAGACATGAACAGAAAATATGTTATACCTTGTACCAAGCACAGATGGAATTCTATAAATGTAGCTGCTAGTTTGGTTTTGTCCACCCTCTGTCAGCAAACCAGGGATTCTTGGCTTTCTTAAGCACTAGAAATAGCTAAGAAACCAGACAAGAAAATCAGGGGAGGCTTAACCATTTCCCTTGCTTTCACCCGAAGTTTGGAGAAGTGAACTGGTTCCTTGTATGGGGTGAGGGTAGCCCTGTAACCAAGGATCAAGCCCTTTGGGGGTGCCGTGTGTAGCGGGCATGTACCCTACTCTGCATTGTTCCTGACCCTATGCTTTGGTCCTGACTCTTCAGAAGTGCCAGTTGTGTTTTGATCTTTTTGTATCCTGTTGTCCATAATTTTCCCCAACTGCACATACACATAGTTTTTTTTAGTCCTTTATAATTTCTTTGTAGGTTGTTGCTTGAGGAAACATTTGCCTAGTTGTACACTCTGCAGACTGCAACAAAAAAGTCCCAGGTCCCAGCCTTTCTCACTTGGGTAATTATTTAATCAAGTTCTTTAACTGAGCTTCATGAAGTGAACATGATTTCCTGAGAATGCTGTGAGAGTGATGGGGAAAATACAGTATTTCTAAGTTCATCTAAAGATGAGAACATAAAAGAAAAATTTGAAGGGTTACAAGTATGAGGAAGACTATCTCTTCTACAAACATGTTATTTAAGGCTAAGAATTGTCTTGTTAATCAGTGGGGATAAATAGAAATCACAACAATAAGCCATGTTTATACAAGAAAGTCATATTGACAAAGTACAAACCGTTCAATGAGGACTGGAAGAATTATTCGGTATGCTACTTTTGCTTCTACAATACTTGTAGGAAAGACTCATCTCAGGTTATAGGTGTTTAGTGCAATATGAGTTTGTAATAAAAATAGTATAAAAGTTATCTATGAATAGCTAGATATTTTGTGAAAAATGGGCAATTTCAAAAAACACTTGAACGCATAATGGAATACAAAGTTTAGTATATACTGATTAACTAAAAAGCCTTCAGGATGCTTTGAATGATAATAGTAATAAAAGTTAATATCCCAATTCTAATTTAATTCTAATAGGATTTTACTATTTTGTATTACCTGTTCATAGTAAGATAATTATTTCTTGTTTTAGCATATATCTATTGTATTTAAATAGTTTTCTTCCTAGTATTTAACTTATGCTATATTATAAACAATGCCTCATGGATTTGTCAGGTCCTCTTATTTCTTTTCCTTGATTCTTGTCTCTTTGAAACAAAAATTTGGAGCAATGGACCAAAGGGATTCATTTGGCGATAACTGACAAGTTATATCTCAGTTCAGCTCAAGCAGGCAGATCTTTTATCAAAGAGACACTCCCAAGACATGGGATCAAGCTCACCCCAAAGGGGTCTATCTCATCCTCCTTTCCAATCCTTTTTGGCTTCTCTTTTCCATACTTTCTGTCTCCTCCTTTTGGTTATGGTGTGTGCAAAGTAGGACTTGTATCCACCATCAGTCAACGAAAGGGAATGCAAGCAGGGTGTACACTTAAGTCTGATTGTTAATTATAAATTACATCACAGTAGGCTGTGTTGTTTTGGGCAACAATTCTGTTATAATTAGAGGTAGAATATTCATTGGCCCTTACTGGACGCCTAACTGTTTAAGGTTACTTGGAGAAAAACCTGTGTTTATTTTGTATCCACTGTGTCCCTAGAGCACATATGCAGGAGTTGAAGTCTCCGTGGTTTTGTAACACGTCTGTTTTAGGAATGGAGTTTACAGATCTGCTTACATCTCTTTCAGCCAGGCCTCCCCTTGTTGCTCATGTCTAACTTCCTACCTTCCCCTACCTTTCCCTCCTCAAGTGCATGGACCCCAGTTTACTGGGGAAATGGATGTCTTTCATTCTGGCTATTTCATGCTGAGTTGAGGAGACAGAGGCCTTGGGTTTCCATCACTTGATAGCTGTCAGTGGGGCCTGGGTCAGGGCAGTAAGGGCTGCCAACATCTATCCAAAGGGGAGCAGTATGAAGAAGTCATCAGAGACCAGGTGTTTGTATCCATGCTGTTGAAGAAGTTGAGCATATATCTCATTGACCTGAAAAGAAATAAAGCAAAAGAGTAAGTTGAAGAAAGAGAAAACAAAACAGAATTATAGTCCAGAATCACCATAGGAACATAGTTCTGGACCCTACACACTCCAGTACTTTTGCTTGAAAAATTTCATGGACAGAGGAACCTGCTGATAGATGACAGTCGATAACTTTTGATGAATGGTTTCAGACTTGTGCCCTTCAAAGGAGAACATTTCACTTTGAGATCAAAATACTTGGGTGTGGCCACTCAGAGTTTCATGTAAAAAAAGTTTTCTTAAATAAAAAAAAGGGATAGAGAAAGCTTACAGCAATAGGCACTGAAAGAGGGATAAGAGAGTACCCCAAGAAGCTAATTTAGGTGAGGCGTTTTGTACTTTTCAGTTGGATAGTAACAATAGATCTAAAGAATAGTTTAAGGCTGTAAATGTCTTACTAGACTCACTCCCACAACATTAGCACACAATTAGCTAGAGGATAGTCTCCAGACTTTCAGACGAGATGAGACATTCCACCGCAAAACAGTTTGCATCAAAAAACAACAAGTTCATTTCAGAGTAGCTCTTTATCATGGTAAACATTTAGGCTAGAAAAGATTTGTTCCTCCTCCTCCTCTTTGGAAACCACTGGCCTCCTTATCAAGTCTGCCTATTCACCCCTTTCATTTTCCCTCTTTTTCTTTCAAGAGAATTATTTGACAGGGAAGAGGGGTGATGTGTCTCATTCTGTACCTTCTTCCATTCTGAGAAGGGGTGCAGGCCCTATGCTATTGAGGCAACAATTCTCCTTGCCCTTTTATTTAGGGTCTCTGAACCAGGGGTCCCAAGTAATAGCTGGGGGAGGTTGTAGGAGTATGAACAATCATTTGTAATTTGAAAGCTTTTAGATGCTTAGGAATAAATCCCACTATGCAATTACAGATGTAAGGAGCAAACAGCGAAAGCAAAACAATCATAACTATTATAGAAAGCTTTTTCCTTGAATTACAGAAATCCACTATGGGAAGCATTTAATTGATGAGGAAGGGAGCATTCCACAAATCCAGCAATTGATAACTTGGCCTGCCTCAAACAACAACTTGTCTGAATTAAAGACTGCATCAGTAGTCACCTCTTGAAGTTCTTACAATGTCTGTTGAAAGACTGAAGCCTGAGTCACATAGTTAATTAATTTTAAGGCTTTAGGACCTATGGCAATATTTGAGGGTGAAAATGGCCTTTCCATTCATGGCCTTTCATGCAGTATGAGCATGTAAAGTCTAATAAGCATATTTAGAATCATTGTAAATGTTTATCTGTTGTCCTTTATTTAGTTTTAAGGTTCAGGTCAAGTAGCACAATATAAGTTTCTATAAAAGTTTTCTTAAATAAAAAAAAGGGATAGAGAAAGCTTACAGCAATAGGCACTGAAAGAGGGATAAGAGAGTACCCCAAGAAGCTAATTTAGGTGAGGCGTTTTGTACTTTTCAGTTGGATAGTAACAATAGATCTAAAGAATAGTTTAAGGCTGTAAATGTCTTACTAGACTCACTCCCACAACATTAGCACACAATTAGCTAGAGGATAGTCTCCAGACTTTCAGACGAGATGAGACATTCCACCGCAAAACAGTTTGCATCAAAAAACAACAAGTTCATTTCAGAGTAGCTCTTTATCATGGTAAACATTTAGGCTAGAAAAGATTTGTTCCTCCTCCTCCTCTTTGGAAACCACTGGCCTCCTTATCAAGTCTGCCTATTCACCCCTTTCATTTTCCTCTTTTCTTTCAAGAGAATTATTTGACAGGGAAGAGGGGTGATGTGTCTCATTCTGTACCTTCTTCCATTCTGAGAAGGGGTGCAGGCCCTATGCTATTGAGGCAACAATTCTCCTTGCCCTTTTATTTAGGGTCTCTGAACCAGGGGTCCCAAGTAATAGCTGGGGGAGGTTGTAGGAGTATGAACAATCATTTGTAATTTGAAAGCTTTTAGATGCTTAGGAATAAATCCCACTATGCAATTACAGATGTAAGGAGCAAACAGCGAAAGCAAAACAATCATAACTATTATAGAAAGCTTTTTCCTTGAATTACAGAAATCCACTATGGGAAGCATTTAATTGATGAGGAAGGGAGCATTCCACAAATCCAGCAATTGATAACTTGGCCTGCCTCAAACAACAACTTGTCTGAATTAAAGACTGCATCAGTAGTCACCTCTTGAAGTTCTTACAATGTCTGTTGAAAGACTGAAGCCTGAGTCACATAGTTAATTAATTTTAAGGCTTTAGGACCTATGGCAATATTTGAGGGTGAAAATGGCCTTTCCATTCATGGCCTTTCATGCAGTATGAGCATGTAAAGTCTAATAAGCATATTTAGAATCATTGTAAATGTTTATCTGTTGTCCTTTATTTAGTTTTAAGGTTCAGGTCAAGTAGCAGGATATAAGTTTCTATAAACTCTAAGTTTAGTTATTGGCCCTTGTTAACAACAGTGACTGATATTTAAGAAGTCTACTATCTGACATCCAAATATTAACTTTAGAATTAAAGATTCCACTTGTCTCATGGGAAGTCAACACAGTAAGGCTCTGTCCACTAGTAAACTTAAGAGCCTCAGGTATTAGCAAAGCATTAGCAGCAATGACCTTTAAACAATGGGGCCACCCTGAGCTATTATACTGAGCTCTTTGCTTAGATAGATTATGGGTTCTTGATGAGGACTTCGGGACTGAATTACCACTCCCAAGTCCATCCCTTTCCTCTCAGTAACAGAATAAACTCTGATCCAGTAGGCAGGCTTAAAGCAGGAGCTTGCAAGAGAACTGTTTGAAGAGTCTTAAAGGCCTTTTGAGTCTCTGATAACCAGATTAACTTATCAGTTTGGGCCTGTTGAGTTTCAGTTGTAAATTTATGTAAAGGCTGGGCAAGTTCGCTATCCTGGAATCCAAATGCGGCTATAGGCCGTAATACCTGAGAATCCGCTCAATTGTCTTACAGTCACAGGTAGGGGATGCTTTAGTATAGGTTTAACTCCTCTCTCTGGGCCTATGGCCCTTGTTCCTCCTGATATGATTAAACCCAGATATTTAACTGACTGTTGGCAAAGTTTGGCTTTCTCTTTTGACACTTCATAGCCACAGTCAGCAAAAAAAATGTGGTAAGTTTTCTGAGGCTTGTGAACAAGCTTCCTCTGTTTCAGCACAGAGCAGAATAGTATCTACATACTGTAGCACCACTGTCTCAGGGCTACTAAAGTTCTGTAGGTCCTGTGACTAGCTTTACCTGTCACGAAATCCTTGAGGCAAGACTGTCCACAATAACAGAGAAAGTGGTTGGGTAGGATCTTCAAAAGAAAATAAAAATTTACTTTGCTCAGGCAATGGTATTGAGAAAAAGACATCTCATAAATCTATAACCGAAAAATATTTGGTCTGCTCAGAATTTCAGATAACAAAGTATGGATATCCCACAGTTGTCTAACTTTTGGGTTTATCTGTTGTCCTTTATTTAGTTTTAAGGTTCAGGTCAAGTAGCAGGATATAAGTTTCTATAAACTCTAAGTTTAGTTATTGGCCCTTGTTAACAACAGTGACTGATATTTAAGAAGTCTACTATCTGACATCCAAATATTAACTTTAGAATTAAAGATTCCACTTGTCTCATGGGAAGTCAACACAGTAAGGCTCTGTCCACTAGTAAACTTAAGAGCCTCAGGTATTAGCAAAGCATTAGCAGCAATGACCTTTAAACAATGGGGCCACCCTGAGCTATTATACTGAGCTCTTTGCTTAGATAGATTATGGGTTCTTGATGAGGACTTCGGGACTGAATTACCACTCCCAAGTCCATCCCTTTCCTCTCAGTAACAGAATAAACTCTGATCCAGTAGGCAGGCTTAAAGCAGGAGCTTGCAAGAGAACTGTTTGAAGAGTCTTAAAGGCCTTTTGAGTCTCTGATAACCAGATTAACTTATCAGTTTGGGCCTGTTGAGTTTCAGTTGTAAATTTATGTAAAGGCTGGGCAAGTTCGCTATCCTGGAATCCAAATGCGGCTATAGGCCGTAATACCTGAGAATCCGCTCAATTGTCTTACAGTCACAGGTAGGGGATGCTTTAGTATAGGTTTAACTCCTCTCTCTGGGCCTATGGCCCTTGTTCCTCCTGATATGATTAAACCCAGATATTTAACTGACTGTTGGCAAAGTTTGGCTTTCTCTTTTGACACTTCATAGCCACAGTCAGCAAAAAAAATGTGGTAAGTTTTCTGAGGCTTGTGAACAAGCTTCCTCTGTTTCAGCACAGAGCAGAATAGTATCTACATACTGTAGCACCACTGTCTCAGGGCTACTAAAGTTCTGTAGGTCCTGTGACTAGCTTTACCTGTCACGAAATCCTTGAGGCAAGACTGTCCACAATAACAGAGAAAGTGGTTGGGTAGGATCTTCAAAAGAAAATAAAAATTTACTTTGCTCAGGCAATGGTATTGAGAAAAAGACATCTCATAAATCTATAACCGAAAAATATTTGGTCTGCTCAGGAATTTCAGATAACAAAGTATAAGGGTCAGGCATCACAGGATGCAAAGGAATTAGCCTCATTTATTATTTATAAATCCTGAACTAGTTTCCACTTATTATTTGACTTTTTTGCAAGCAAGCCAAGAGTGTTGCATGAACTGTTCGAAGGAATTAATAATCCTTGTTCCTTTTAAGTTCTCAATGATGGATTTTAACCCTTCTTTGACTTCAGGTCTTAATAGTTATTGTTTTTGATGTGGAAATAGGTGAGAGTCTTTGAATTTAATGATGACAGGAACTGCATTTTGTGCTCAACTTGCCATTTTTCAATCAGCCCATACTCTAATATTTATATTTTGTTTGATTAGTGGGAGAGAAAGAGGGCTTCATGTTCATGAAAACAGAGGCCTGGACCTTGCTCAGTATATCCCTCCCCAGAAGGGGTGAGGAAGACTCTGGCACAATCAGAAATTCGTGTGAAAATAGTACAGAGTCCCAACTTCAGCTTAGAGGATGACAAAAATAATAACATTTGGCTCATCCAAACAGTCCCATTACAGTAGTGGATCAGGAGGAAAGTGGGCCAGGACTTCAGTTAGCACAGAGGAAGTTGCCCCAGTGTCCAAAAGGAAATTGACTGTGCCCCCCACAGTTATCAATACCCAGGTTTCCTCAGGTGTTATTAGGACAGGAGCATGTGTGGGGACCCCTGGCTGCCTTCAGTCATGATTGTCCTGAGAGTTTAACTCCTGGGACCTATGCCTCTGGGGACAGTCCCTCGTCCAGTGTGGTACTTGAAAGACTGGACAAGGAACAGGATGGCTTAGACTCCTGAGGACAATTTTGCGTGAGATGCCCCTTCTTTCCACAGTGATAGCAAGTTCATCCCTGTTCACTTGGGTTCCTCTGGGTATTTGTTCTAAACTGATTTAGAGCAGATCCAATAGCCATCACTAGGGCCTCAGCCTTTTCCCTGGTCTTTTTCTGTTTTCACTTTTCTTCCTTATATCCCCTACTGTAGCATATTGTCTGAGCCAGCTGCCACAATTTTTGGAAAGACTGATTTGATCCAAACACCTGTTTTTGTACCGTATGGCAGGAATTTGGATGCCACCTGAAGAGGCAGAAAATTGTGTAGCTGTTTCTCAGCCTCTGTAGTTATCCTTCACATGCGTTCCCTGGGATAGATTGGAGACACCTCTTTCTTCTCATCATCATACTGTGCCTCAACCCTCGTCTTGTCCTCTTCCTCATATGTGGCAGAATAAGGCGGAGCTTCAGGAGGGAGCTGAAGGCTTTACACTCAAATCTGTAATCTTAGGACAGACATAAGTCTGGCATGTCTCAGGGAGAGAAAAGGAGCAATACAGACAACACTTCTAGTCATTTCTCTTGCTTCCTACAAAACAAATCGAATTGTAAAACAGTATTGTAATTAAGAGAGCCTTTAACAGGCCATCATTTGCTACCCTTCAACAGGCATGGTGGCCATGCAGATTTGCAAAAGAAAGCTAGGTGTGTCCTACTTAAGCCCTGGGGTTCAAATTTATCCCAGTTTTTCAGGGCATCATCCAAGGGTGTGGATGTTGAAGTCTGTGTTGCTCCCAACAGTAAGAGAGAAAAAAGCAGAGACCAGAACCCTTGCTTTATTCCATCACAGTCATCTCTTCCTGCTCTAGATGGAGACAGACTGTCCACCTGAGCTTCCCTTCACTGGTCGGACTTAGTCTGTCCCTTACCAATGCAGGTGTCCAATGTTCCTCCTCCTACTACCTTAGAGGAGAGGTGGAGATGTAGCAGAGGTAGACTTGGAAGCTTCTCAGATTTTTATGTCCTCACCACCAACCCAGCCCATCTCCTCTGATGCCACCCAGCATGCAACAGAGTAGTTTCAGGACTGCTTCCCTTGCCAAAACCGTGAGGGGAAACATACTTCTCTTATGTCCCTGTGTATATTCCAGAGTACATGTCTGACCACAGTAAAGAAATAGAATAATGAGTTCCAAATATCTTGAGATATGCGGGAACCTTCCACAGAAAGGGAAGGCAGCAGGAGATCTCGGAGAAAGGCGAATCTTGAACTGTCCACACCGCAGCCCCCTGACTGAAGGCAGGGGACAATCAGACGCGACAGGGGTTCCATCGAAGTAGTTCCGCTTTATTAGAGTAAACTAACAGGTTTGCAAGGGACTTCCTATAGTTACACCAATCAAGCTAAAGGTCGAGCAACCACGCATTTACATTGCAATAGGAACTCACGGTGAGCCGGCATTGCCCAGAGCGCAGAAACCAAGGGGATCAATCAAAAGTTTTGACAATGGACCTTAGATCATGCCCTGTCTCTTCCTGTCGGTGTCCTTTTAGTACCAAACTGCAAATGTGCTTAAGTTTCCTTATGCTTGCAAAAGCCCTCTTTCCTTCAGGGCCCCACATCTCTCCCTCTTTTATTTTTAAAATTAAGAGACTTTTGTTGAGGCAACGCGTAGAGCTAAGAGGTGGCCAGCCTCTAGCCTCGTCCGCTCTCCCTTGCGGCTGTGCCTGTCTTAGGTCGGGACAGAGCACTATTCAGGCAGAGCCCGTCATGGGATCAGGCAGCAGCTGTGGCGGCCCTCCTGTCTTAGGCCTGCTCTGCAGTGGTGTCCTCTTACCCGTCACTGGCTAATCAGCCATTTTGCGGGGGCTGGACGGAGATTTTTAGAGCGTTCTTCATTCAAAGGCCTCATTATATGTCTCCAGTGATTTCTTGAGGGGCCATATCGACCCAGGGGTTTTGTGGGTGCCCAATGCAGGGCTCTTTTTCTAGGACCTGAGCAAGCACAATTATTTTTTGTTGTAACTGCCTATTGTGGGCCATAACACCCTTGACCTTAAACAATATAGCTAGCAAGGCAACAAAAACAAACAGATAGAAAGCATTTTTAAACCAGGTGAGTGGGCTCTGTATCCATTGTCAAAAATCTTAAACCCCTTTTACCCTTGTTCCCAAAACGTTTGGGGTGCAATTCGGTTTACTCTGGTTACATTTAGTTTGCTAACAATATAAGTTAGTATCTTTTGCCCTTCCCAAAATTTAGTGTCCCATTTCTCCATCTGTGACGATGTGTTTTGTACTTCAATTAAAGTCCTGTTCATCACTGGAAAGTCTGTCAAGCAGAAGCAGGGATATCTCACGTCACAGTCCAAGTGTGCCAGGATGCTTCATGTCTCGATAGCTCTGGCGTGTAGATCAAGCTGTTGCTGGAGTCCCATTATGGCAGCCCTCAGGTGTTCAAGTTGGTGTAGGCTGGTCTGAAGTCCCTGGTCAGAGGCGGTGGATGTTGTTTACCGCTGTGATGGTGTGCACCCGCTGAACTCCGAGCACGGATGTTGTTACTGTTGTACCTATTAAGGAGAGAAAGAGAGAGAGAGATGCCTCGAGAACTTTCTGTTCTTGGGCCTGATATATGGTCATTTGTTATCTGCAGCAGAATTTAAGGTTTGATCCTTGTTTTGTGGCATAAATTTAAGATTTCTCGCCGGTACCCATATAGGGCTGGGTTCCCCAATGGGGAATATGCATCCAAATCCTCTCCCCATAGTAAGGAGTGGATCAGGCCCCTTCCACTGGCCAGTAATGGGGTCCTTCCATCTCACTTATACTTCAGGCTTTATTTCTTGGCTGGACCAGTGTTTTTGAAAGGGTGCCATCAGTTCTTTCTTTGAAAAATTTAAAATGTTTAGGGTAAAGAGTGCCATTCCAAGTTGCTGGTGAGGGCTTATTCCCCCTTTTTGTTTTTGTAATTGGGCCTTTAAGTTTTGATGATGACGTTCAATTATAGCCTGTCCTTGAGGGTTGTATGGGATCCCTGTGGTGTGGCGGATATGCCATCGTTGAAAGAAGTTTTGTAAATTTTTACTAACAAAGCAGGGACCATTGTCTGTTTTTATCTGATAAGGTAGACCCAGAGTTGCAAAGCATTGCAAGAAATGACTCTCGGCATGTTTTGCTTTTTCTCCTGAGTGGGCTGTAGCCCAGCAGGCATGGGAATAAGTATCAATGGATACAAAGATGTACTTGAGTTTTTTAAAGGGAGAAAAGTGAGTGACATCTGTTTGCCACAACATATTAGGCCTCAGTCCCTGAGGGTTTATTCCCGGAGATCGTAAGGGAGGAACTTCTAAGTGAGGGAGGCAAGACTTACAAGTATGCACAATTTTCTTTAAATTTCTCCATCTGTGAGTTTTTATCATTAAAGTCCTGTTCATCACTGGAAAGTCTGTCAAGCAGAAGCAGGGATATCTCACGTCACAGTCCAAGTGTGCCAGGATGCTTCATGTCTCGATAGCTCTGGCGTGTAGATCAAGCTGTTGCTGGAGTCCCATTATGGCAGCCCTCAGGTGTTCAAGTTGGTGTAGGCTGGTCTGAAGTCCCTGGTCAGAGGCGGTGGATGTTGTTTACCGCTGTGATGGTGTGCACCCGCTGAACTCCGAGCACGGATGTTGTTACTGTTGTACCTATTAAGGAGAGAAAGAGAGAGAGAGATGCCTCGAGAACTTTCTGTTCTTGGGCCTGATATATGGTCATTTGTTATCTGCAGCAGATTCTAAGGTTTGATCCTTGCTTTGTGGTATAAATTTAAGATTTCTTGCCGGTAGCCATATAGGGCGGGGTTCCCCAATGGGGAATATGCATCCAAATCCTCTTCCTATCATAAAGAGCAGATCAGGCCCCTTCCACTGGCCAGTGATGGGGTCCTTCCATCTCACTTGTATTTCAAGTTTTATTTCTTGATTGGACCAGTGTTTTTGAAAGGGTGCCATCAGTTCTTTCTTTGAAAAATTTAAAATGTTTAGGGTAAAGAGTGCCATTCCAAGTTGCTGGTGAGGGCTTATTCCCCCTTTTTGTTTTTGTAATTGGGCCTTTAAGTTTTGATGATGACGTTCAATTATAGCCTGTCCTTGAGGGTTGTATGGGATCCCTGTGGTGTGGCGGATATGCCATCGTTGAAAGAAGTTTTGTAAATTTTTACTAACAAAGCAGGGACCATTGTCTGTTTTTATCTGATAAGGTAGACCCAGAGTTGCAAAGCATTGCAAGAAATGACTCTCGGCATGTTTTGCTTTTTCTCCTGAGTGGGCTGTAGCCCAGCAGGCATGGGAATAAGTATCAATGGATACAAAGATGTACTTGAGTTTTTTAAAGGGAGAAAAGTGAGTGACATCTGTTTGCCACAACATATTAGGCCTCAGTCCCTGAGGGTTTATTCCCGGAGATCGTAAGGGAGGAACTTCTAAGTGAGGGAGGCAAGACTTACAAGTATGCACAATTTTCTTTAAATCCTTGATGGGGATCTGTGGGTTAAATTTTATTTGAGGTATAATTAGGACTGTAGACCCGGAGGCAGCACCCCCAGATAGCTCCCAGAAACCACTCCAAAGAGTTAGGGGAAGAAAGTCAACAGGAAGGTTTCAGTTTGGGGGAAATTTAAATGTCAAAGAAAAGGGTTTTTTTTTTTTTTTTCTTCTAAAAGGCTTTTGTTTTACAAATGGCTTGTGCCTGCCTGCCACAAGGATGTGATTATCTTCAAGAAGGATTTTAGCACTTTTTTAGTTGTGAGGAGATGCAGGGATTGAGATTAATAAACGCTCTTTCTAAAAGTTATTTACCTATCTAAAGACCTGTTCCACTGGATTCCCCTGAGCACAGAGTGTCTTGCCCTACCCTGATTTCTTTCAGGGGGTGTTTCGGTGGGATGTTTTCCTATCTCCTTAGGGCTTTAGTCATTGCCTCAGAGAGAGCCTCAGTTTGAGCCTGAAGGGCATTGGTGATAGAGCGGGCTTGGTGGCTTTGTGTGCCTATATCTTTAGAGCACACAATCCATCGCTCAATGGAACGATCTTTTTGTCCCGCACAGGCCAATTCATGGTCTGTATTCATTCCCTCCCAAACTAACATTTTGAGGAACTGATCTCTTAAAGGCCCTGGAGGGAACTTTCTCTGGAGGCTCTTTTCTACACGATCTACAAAAGTGGCAAGGTCTTCGTTATTCTTTTGTGTTATACCCGATATGGGGGGTTCAGTAGGGCCTTCAGCAAGTTTCTTCCAGGCAGCCAGACATATAGCCCGTACTTGGTCTTGATAAGGGGCAGGGATGGCGGCCTGCTGAATACCAGTGCTCCATCGGTCCGCCGTTCCCGATAGCATTCCAAAAGTTATTGGAATGACGGGATTGGCAGCCTGGTTTCTCTCTGCTTGAGCATGGCATTCCTCTTTAAAGAAGGCACACCACTTGATATAAATGTTACTGGGAAGTACTGCCTTACATAGCATTTTCCAGTCTTGGGTGGTACAAGGTTGGTGGGCTAGCCCTTGGAGTATGGTTTCTGCCCATGGGGAGTTTGGGCCGTCCTCGGCTACCGCCTTCTTAAGTTCCTTTAGGTCATTGGCCTCCCATGGATACCAGGCATCCGGTCTGTTTCCCCCCGGGTTAGCGTTTACAGGAAAAGCTTGGGTTGGGCCCGTGAAGGGCGCTGAGGGCCCCCCAGGGTCTTCAGGATAGGTCCTCTCTCTCCAAGGTGACCCCAGTGCCCTCCCTCCCCATGGCGCCTCTGTGACCTCTTCAAAGGGGGGAGGGAGTGTGGAGTACAGTCCTGTTTCTTGAGTTCTTGACCCTGAGTGACTGGGGAAACGCTCATCATAGCTAATTTCGTCTTCATTTACAAACGAGTCCCAGGCTCTGTTAAGAGCCTGAATATAGTTTCCCATATTGTTAAAAGAGAGCAGAAAAGAAAGACAACTGAGGACAACCACCAAAAATCCTAACGGGAGTGGTGGCGGCCGGGAAGTTGGGCTCATGTCGTGCTTGTGAAACCGTGAAGGAGTCCCTAACGTTGCACGGACATTGTCTTGCTGGGGGCGGGCGCTCTAAGAGACTCTGGCCCGTTCTGTGACCCCCTTATCCTGTCACGGGAGTCTTCAAGCGGCAGGCGCCCTATGGTTTTTAAGTGCCTGACCCGTGCCCGCACGGGAGAGGTTTAGGCCGTGTCCTCAATTTGAAATATAGAAAAGAGAGGCTTCCACCCAGTCGGGCTGCCGCTACTGGGGCGGACTGTCTTAAAGCCTTCTGAAGACCACCAGAGAGTAGCCCTGGCCTGGTCCCTGTCACTTGCTTTTTTGACTGTCCACCTGTTCGCTGGAAGTCTCGAATCGGAGAGAACAAGAAAGTAGGAATTAAAGCAAAGAAGGAATAACAAAGGAAAGCAGCGTTCAATTTTTTTTTTTTTCTTCTTCTTTCTTTTTCCCTTTGTGACTACCCTAAATCCCCACCCTCTCGGGAGTGGCGCGATAAAGGGGAAGACTCACCTTGAAATCCGGATTACTCTGAGAAGATGCCCCTCTAGAGGGAGGCGCCGCGCTGAGGTCCGTCGGCCGCTTCGTTGGTTCTCTTTCAAACCCGCACGGTGATGCTGCCTTCTACTTTCTCGCAGTCAGGCCCCACATTGGGCGCCAGCTTCTGCGGGGACCTTCCGCAGAAAGGGAAGGCAGCAGGGATTACTCCCGGCGGAACCGGGAGATCTCGGAGAAAGGCAAATCTTGAACTGTCCGCACCGCAGCCCCCTGACTGAAGGCAGGGGACAATCAGACGCGACAGGGGTTCCATTGAAGTAGTTCCGCTTTATTAGAGTAAACTAACAGTTTTTATAGGCAAACGAAAAGGAGGGTTTGCAAGGGACTTCCTATAGTTACACCAATCAAGCTAAAGGTCGAGCAACCACGCATTTACATTGCAATAGGAACTCACGGTGAGCCGGCATTGCCCAGAGCACAGAAACCAGGGGGATCAATCAGAAGTTTTGACAATGGACCTTAGATCATGCCCTGTCTCTTCCTGTCGGCGTCCTTTTAGTACCAAACTGCAAATGTGCTTAAGTTTCCTTATGCTTGCAAAAGCCCTCTTTCCTTCAGGGCCCCACAGAGATACTAGCTTTGCAAAAAAAAAAAAAAATCTTAAAAAGGAAAACTGTGATAAAACATTGTATGATCCAGCATATGAAATGAGGTGTTAGGCCCTCACTAACTGGAAACTCAGTGTAAAGCATGAGAGAGATAAAGTCTATGCAATCTTAGTGTGGGGCCCTGAAGGAAAGAGGGCTTTTGCAAGCATAAGGAAACTTAAGCACATTTGCAGTTTGGTACTAAAAGGACGCCGACAGGAAGAGACAGGGCATGATCTAAGGTCCATTGTCAAAACTTCTGATTGATCCCCCTGGTTTCCGCGCTCTGGGCAATGCCTGCCGGCTCACCTGAGTTCCTATTGCAATGTAAATGCGTGGTTGCTCGACCTTTAGCTTGATTGGTGTAACTATAGGAAGTCTCTTGCAAACCCCCCTCTGTCGTTTGCCTATAAAAACTGTTAGTTTACTCTAATAAAGCGGAACTACTTCGATGGAACCCCTGTCACGTCTGATTGTCCCCTGCCTTCAGTCAGGGGGCTGCGGGGCGGACAGTTCAAGATTTGCCTTTCTCCGAGATCTCCCGGTTCCGCCGGGAGTAATCCCTGCTGCCTTCCCTTTCTGCGGAAGGTCCCCGCAGAAGCTGGCGCCCAATGTGGGGCCTGACTGCGAGAAAGTAGAAGGCAGCATCACCGTGCGGGTTTGAAAGAGAACCAACGAAGCGGCCGACGGGCCTCAGCGCGGCGCCTCCCTCTAGAGGGGCATCTTCTCGGAGTAATCCGGATTTCAAGGTGAGTCTTCCCCTTTATCGTGCCACTCCCGAGAGGGTGGGGATTTAGGTAGTCACAAAGGGAAAAGAAAGAAAAAAAAATTGAACGCTGCTTTCCTTTGTTTTTCCTTCTTTGCTTTAATTCCTACTTTCTTGTTCTCTCCGATTCGAGACTTCCAGCGAACAGGTGGACAGTCAAAAAAGCAAGTGACAGGGACCAGGCCAGGGCTACTCTCTGGTGGTCTTCAGAAGGCTTTAAGACAGTCCGCCCCAGTAGCGGCAGCCCGACTGGGTGGAAGCCTCTCTTTTCTACATTTCAAATTGAGGACACGGCCTAAACCTCTCCCGTGCGGGCACGGGTCAGGCACTTAAAAACCATTAGGGCGCCTGCCGCTTGAAGACTCCCGTGACAGGATAAGGGGGTCACGGAACGGGCCAGAGTCTCTTAGAGCGCCCGCCCCCAGCAAGACAATGTCCGTGCAACATTAGGGACTCCTTCACGGTTTCACAAGCACGACATGAGCCCAACTTCCCGGCCGCCACCACTCCCGTTAGGATTTTTGGTGGTTGTCCTCAGTTGTCTTTCTTTTCTGCTCTCTTTTAACAATATGGGAAACTATATCCAGGCTCTTAACAGAGCCTGGGACTCGTTTGTAAATGAAGACGAAGTTAGCTATGATGAGCATTTCCCCAGTCACTCAGGGTCAAGAACTCAAGAAACAGGACTGTACTCCCCGCTCCCTCCCCCCTTTGAAGAGGTCACAGAGGCGCCATGGGGAGGGAGGGCACTGGGGTCACCTTGGAGAGAGAGGACCTATCCTGAAGACCCTGGGGGCCCCTCAGCGCCCTTCACGGGCCCAGCCCAAGCTTTCCCTGTAAACGTTAACCCGGGAGGAAACAGACCGGATGCCTGGTATCCATGGGAGGCCAATGACCTAAAGGAACTTAAGAAGGCGGTAGCCGAGGACGGCCCAAACTCCCCATGGGCAGAAACCATACTCCAAGGGCTAGCCCACCAACCTTGTACCACCCAAGACTGGAAAATGCTATGTAAGGCAGTACTTCCCAGTAACATTTATATCAAGTGGTGTGCCTTCTTTAAAGAGGAATGCCATGCTCAAGCAGAGAGAAACCAGGCTGCCAATCCCGTCATTCCAATAACTTTTGGAATGCTATCGGGAACGGCGGACCGATGGAGCACTGGTATTCAGCAGGCCGCCATCCCTGCCCCTTATCAAGACCAAGTACGGGCTATATGTCTGGCTGCCTGGAAGAAACTTGCTGAAGGCCCTACTGAACCCCCCATATCGGGTATAACACAAAAGAATAACGAAGACCTTGCCACTTTTGTAGATCGTGTAGAAAAGAGCCTCCAGAGAAAGTTCCCTCCAGGGCCTTTAAGAGATCAGTTCCTCAAAATGTTAGTTTGGGAGGGAATGAATACAGACCATGAATTGGCCTATGCGGGACAAAAAGATCGTTCCATTGAGCGATGGATTGTGTGCTCTAAAGATATAGGCACACAAAGCCACCAAGCCCGCTCTATCACCAATGCCCTTCAGGCTCAAACTGAGGCTCTCTCTGAGGCAATGACTAAAGCCTTTTCCACTGCAATGGTTACAGGTAGGACCTTGTCCCAGGGGCCCCCCGCCTCACTTGAATCAGGCCACTGCTTTAACTGCGGCAAACCGGGGCACTTTAAGAGAGAGTGCCCCCAAGGAGATAGGAAAACGTTCAACCAAAAACCCCCCACTATTCCATGCCCTCGATGTAAAAAGGGATATCACTGGAGAATAGACTGCAGATCTAGATATGATAAGGATGGCAAGCCTTTAAACTAGATGAGGGGCAACCCCCAGCCCCGTCAACCCAAGGGGGACCCCTTGCCCAGCCCGATTGGCACAATCAACTCATTAAAAAACCTTTCCCTGGTTGCAACTTTAGAAGGCCGCCTACTAGACTGTCAGGAGTTAACAAACCCCCGAGGCCCGTCAGAGCCCACTGGACCATCCCTATTGTGCCTGGGCTGAGACCTAAGATGGACATTTATATAGAGGGGAAGAAATTTAGATGTCTAGTCGACACAGGGGCCGACCGGTCTGTTCTCAGAGCAGAAGAGGTCCCTCCTGAGTGGGAAACAGTCCTGGGTCCCATGATATTGGGAGTTGGAGGAAACACCCCATCTAAAGAATCAGCAAAATGGCTTACCTGGAGAGATCCTGATGGCACAATAGGGACAATCAAACCCCTCATAGCTACTGGATTAAATGCTAACTTATTAGGGCAAGATGTATTGGGGGCAGCTGACGCCTACATTACTACTGATTATACAGGCTCCTATGAGGGCCTGATAGATGAGGAAGAGTATCAACAACAGTTTGTAAAACCTCATGTTGAAAATTATAGGGGAGCTCCATTAACTCAGGGGAGGGTGCACCCCCAATCCTAAAGGCCACTGCCCTCCAAGTCCCTCCAATACGATGGAAACATGGACCCCCAATATGGGTGGAGCAGTGGCCTCTTCCACTCCTTAAGTTACGAGCCCTCCGAGAAATTATAACTGAACAGTTAAGCATGGGACATATCCGCCCTTCCATTAGTCCGTGGAACACCCCTATATTTGTGATTAAAAAGGCTTCAGGAAAATGGAGAATGCTGCAAGATCTTAGAAAGATTAATGAGAGGATGATTATTCAAGGAAACCCCTTGAGAGAATTGCCCTGGATACCTGCTATCCCCAATAATCTATACCTCATGATAATAGACATCAAAGATTGCTTCTTTTCCATACCATTGAATCCCCAAGATTGTGAAAAGTTTGCCTTTTCGGTGCCTTCGACTAACTTCGAGGGACCCGATGAACGCTTTGAATGGACAGTTTTGCCCCAAGGAATGGCCAACAGCCCGGCCTTTTGTCAAAACTATGTAAAAGACCTCCTCCAACCGGTCAAGCAGCTAACCGAGACCAAATTGTATATATACATGGATGATATTATCTTAGGAGCCTCGACCACCGCACAACTAACAGAGGCTTACAAAATTTTACAAAAATGTCTCTCAAGGGGAAAGCTTCATGTATCCTCTGACAAGATTCAAACTGTCCCACCGTTAAGATCTTGGGATCTCGACTTTCCCTAGAGGGCGTTAGCCCCTTAAAGCCTCAGTTACTTGTTCAGGACTCCTACTCCTTAACTGGCTTACAACAGGTTTTAGGAGAGATTAATTGGCTGCGGCCCTGGATTCCTATCTCAACGGGCCAACTCTTGCCACTCTTTGAATTATTAAAAAATAGACAGCCCCATGATGAGATTGCCCTCTCGCCCTCTCACAAACAAATTTTTAAAAATGTTCAAAAGGCGCTTGATGAAGCTCAACTTGCTCGATATGACCCTACAGAGAGTTTACAGTTATGGGTTCTGCCTTCCCCGACAATACTTATGGCAACTCTGATACAAAAGGAGAAGCCTCTGCAGTGGATTCACATCTCCTTGGGAGGGGCTCCCCGTGTCTATGCCCACCTAGATCAGGTGGCCGACTTAATACAAAAGGGGAGAGAAACTGCAGTTCGCTGCTATGCGCGAGAACCTGATAAGATCGTTATCCCTCATAGGTTATCTGATTTTGAATGGGTCCGAAAAAACAACGGAAGAATAGCCATAGCCCTAGAGGGGTTTCTTGGAACCTTTGACTGCCACTATGGGCCTCATAAATGGGTTGCCTCTTTTAGTCGCCTAGATTGGGCAGCCCCCCGATTATTCTTCTTTAAACCCATACCAGAGGCCCTCAATGTCTTTACAGATGGAGGAAAAAACGGAGCTGCAGTTGTCATCTTCCGACCTCCCCATATGCCTGGACATAACATACAGAAATATTTCGAGCCTTGTGAGGGGTCCGCACAATTCAAAGAACTGTATGCTATTGTCCTAGCACTTACAAAAGTTTCTGAACCAATGAATCTGTTCACTGACAGTCTCTATATAAAAAATTTGCTCCCAGGGCTACCCAATTCTCACATACGCCTAGATAACAACCCAATCACTCCCCTCATGATACAAGCCCGCACCCTATTGTCCGAAAGGGCTCAACCCATTTACTTACACCACCTCAGGGGCCACCAAAATCTACCTGGACTACTCTCAATGGGAAATTCTTTAGCTGACAAAACAGCATCCCATGCTGTTCAGATCCATAGACTACAACAGGCCCAAGATCTTCATGACCTAACCCATATCAACTAGAGGAGGTTACATAAAAAATTCCCACAGATCCCCATCAAGGATTTAAAGAAAATTGTGTATACTTGTAAGTCTTGCCTCCCTCACTGACAAGTTCCTCCCCTGCAATCTCCAGGAGTAAACCCTCGGGGACTGAGGCCTAATATGTTGTGGCAAACAGATGTCACTCACTTTTCTCCCTTTGGAAAACTCAAGTACATCTTTGTATCCATTGATACTTATTCCCATGCCTGCTGGGCTACAGCCCACTCAGGAGAAAAGGCAAAACATGTCGAGAGTCATTTCTTGCAATGCTTTGCAACTCTGGGTCTACCTTATCAGATAAAAACAGACAATGGTCCCTGCTTTGTTAGTAAAAATTTACAAAACTTCTTTCAACGATGGCACATCCGCCACACCACAGGGATCCCATACAACCCTCAAGGACAGGCTATAATTGAACGTCATCATCAAAACTTAAAGGCCCAATTACAAAAACAAAAAGGGGGAATAAGCCCTCACCAGCAACTTGGAATGGCACTCTTTACCCTAAACATTTTAAATTTTTCAAAGAAAGAACTGATGGCACCCTTTCAAAAACACTGGTCCAGCCAAGAAATAAAGCCTGAAGTACAAGTGAGATGGAAGGACCCCATTACTGGCCAGTGGAAGGGGCCTGATCCACTCCTTACTATGGGGAGAGGATTTGGATGCATATTCCCCATTGGGGAACCCAGCCCTATATGGGTACCGGCGAGAAATCTTAAATTTATGCCACAAAACAAGGATCAAACCTTAGAATCTGCTACAGATAACAAATGACCATATATCAGGCCCAAGAACAGAAAGTTCTCGAGGCGTCTCTCTCTCTCTTTCTCTCCTTAATAGGTACAACAGTAACAACATCCGTGCTCGGAGTTCAGCGGGTGCACACCATCACAGCGGTAAACAACATCCACCGCCTCTGACCAGGGACTTCAGACCAGCCTACACCAACTTGAACACCTGAAGGTTGCCATAATGGGACTCCAGCAACAGCTTGATCTACACGCCAGAGCTATCGAGACATGAAGCATCCTGGCACACTTGGACTGTGACGTGAGATATCCCCGCTTCTGCTTGACCGACTTCCAGTGATGAACAGGACTCTAATTGAAGTACGGATGAAAATCCGGGACACTAAATTTTGGGAAGGGCAAAAGATACTAACTTATATTGTTAGCAAACTAAATGTAACCAGAGTAAACCGAATTGCACCCCAAACGTTTTGGGAACAAGGGTAAAAGGGGTTTAAGATTTTTGACAATGGATACAGAGCCCACTCACCTGGTTTAAAAATGCTTTCTATCTGTTTGTTTTTGTTGCCTTGCTAGCTGTATTGTTTAAGGTCAAGGGTGTTATGGCCCACAATAGGCAGTTACAACAAAAAATAATTGTGCTTGCTCAGGTCCTGGAAGAAGAGCCCCACGTTGGGCACCCACAAAGCCCCTGGGTCGATATGGCCCCTCAAGAAATCACTGGAGACATATAATGAGGCCTTTGAATGACAAACGCTCTAAAAATCTCCGTCCAGCCCCCGCGAGATGGCTGATTAGCCAGTGACGGGTAAGAGGACATCACTGCAGAGCAGGCTTAAGACAGGAGGGCCGCCACAGCTGCTGCCTGATCCCATGACGGGCTCTGCCTGAATAGTGCTCTGTCCCGACCTAAGACAGGCACAGCCGCAGGGGAGAGCGGACGAGGCTAGAGGCTGGCCACCTCTTAGCTCTACGCGTTGCCTCAACAAAAGTCTCTTAATTTTAAAATAAAAGAGGGGGAGATGTGGGGCCCTGAAGGAAAGAGGGCTTTTGCAAGCATAAGGAAACTTAAGCACATTTGCAGTTTGGTACTAAAAGGACGCCGACAGGAAGAGACAGGGCATGATCTAAGGTCCATTGTCAAAACTTCTGATTGATCCCCCTGGTTTCCGCGCTCTGGGCAGTGCCTGCCGGCTCACCTGAGTTCCTATTGCAATGTAAATGCGTGGTTGCTCGACCTTTAGCTTGATTGGTGTAACTATAGGAAGTCTCTTGCAAACCCCCCTCTGTCGTTTGCCTATAAAAACTGTTAGTTTACTCTAATAAAGCGGAACTACTTCGATGGAACCCCTGTCGCGTCTGATTGTCCCCTGCCTTCAGTCAGGGGGCTGCGGTGCGGACAGTTCAAGATTTGCCTTTCTCCAAGATCTCCCAGTTCCGCCGGGAGTAATCCCTGCTGCCTTCCCTTTCTGCGGAAGGTCCCCGCATTTTCTAACTTAGTAGAACATGAGAAGTTGATATAGTTGCCCTTCAAAGAAATATGTCAAGAAAAAGCATTATAATCCAGTAAATTAGTAATAGTCATAATAAAACTTGAAAAAAAGTACACTTACAAATAGACAATGTGTACCCTTTGACTATATATCGCATGTGGTCACTCTTTTTGCTTTTAATTCTATTGGAGACTTGCTGATATATAGCATTGTGTTAGTCTTAGGTGTACCACAAAGTAAGGGCTTCTCAAGTGGCACTAGTCATAAAGAACTCACCTGCCAATGCAGATACATAAGAGACACAGGTTTCATCTCTGGATCTGAAAGATTTCTCTGGAGTGGGGCATGGAAACCCACTCCAGCATTCTTGCCTGGTGAATCCCATAGACAGAAGACCTTGGCAGTCTACAGTCTATGTAGTCGCAAAGAGTCAGACATGACTGAATGACTAACAGTTTCACTTTCTGTGTGTGACTATATATGGCTTTTGAACAGTCAAAATGCTAAAATGTACGCTTATTCAAATGTATCACAGTTTTATTCCAAAAAGACCCCAAAAGAAGAATTTGAACTTACTATGGACTGATAAATATCTAGCATTTATATCATATTAGGTAATATAAATAACCTGCTATATATATTTATATTGTATAGCCTATTATATATATAAAACTTATTGTGTATATATATATATTATACATATATCATATACCATGTTTTATATCTTATATATTAGTATATAAGTATTAGTCATATTAATATATATTATATATAAGTTCATAATATGTATGTCATATATCATATCTCATATATAATAGTATATCTCATACCTTTTGTATTTATATGTATTATATATTAATACAATATATACGATATATATAATAGGTCATGCTATATATATAGTAAGTCATATAATGTATATATACTATATATATATATATATATATATATATATATATATAAAATAGGTTACTTATAGTAAACTTACTCTTGAGAGTTCCTTGTACTGCAAGGAGATCAAACCTGTCAATCCTAAGGAAATCAACCCTAACTATTCATTGGAGGGATTGATGGGGAATTGATGTTCCAGAACTTTGGCCACCTGATAGGAAGAACTGACTCATTGAAAAAGACCCTGATGCTGAGAAAAATATAAAGCAGAAAGAGAAGGGGATGATCAAAGATGAGATGGTTGGATGGCATCACCATCTCAATGGGCATGAGCTTGAGCAAGCTCTGGGGAATGGTGAAGGACAGGGAAGTCTGGAATGCTGCAGTCGAAGTGGTCGCAAAGAGACATGATCAGTGACTGAACAACAAAATGTCCAATTTCAGGAAAGATTTTCTTTTTATTATTAATAGCTAGTAAAAGTTGTCAAATATTTTTTCTGCGTCTATCAAGATGATCACACGCTTTTATTCTTTAGTTTGTTACAGAATATCATATTGATTGATTTCCAGGTAATAAAGAATACTGCATCTCTAGCATAAATCCCACTTAATCATGGCATATGATCCTTTTAAAGTGTTCTTAGATTTGGTTTGCTAATATTTTGTTGGGATATTTGTTTCTATGTTCATCAGTGACATTGTCCTGTAATATTCTTTTCTGTGGTATCTTTGGCTTTGTTTTCAGCATGCTGGTGTGCTCATAAAATGAACTTGAGATAGTTTTCTCCTCTAGAGTTTTTTTGGAAGACTTTCAAAATGATATGTGTTAACTCTTCTCTAAATATTTAACGGAATTCACCTGTAATTATCTGGTCCTGAACTTCTGTTTGTTGGAAGATTTTTAATGACTGTTTCAATTTCAGTACTTGTGATTGGTTTGCTCATATTTTCTATTTATTCCTGGTTCAGTCTTGGTAGATTGTACCTTTCCAAGAATTTGCTCTTTTTCTTCTAGGTTGTTCATTTAATTAGCATATAGTTGTTTCTAGTAGTCCCTTAGGATACTTTGTATTTCTGTAGTATTGCTTGTATCTTCTCCTTTTCCATTTCTAATTTTACCAATTTGAGTCCTCTCCTTTTCATTCCTTTTGGATTCAGGCTAAAAGTTTGTCAATTACACATAGTCATTCTTAAACATGCAAAATTCAAGCATGCCTAAACTGAATATTAGTTAAGATTCAGCTAAGAGACAAGAGACAGAAACCATACAAGTAAGTCTGACAGGGAAAATTTAGTATGAATTTTTAAAAACTTTTTATTTTGTATTTGAGTATAACTGATTAACAATGTTGTGATAGTTTCAGGTGGATAGCAATATATATATATATATATGTGTGTGTGTGTGTGGTTGGATGGCATCACCATCTCAATGGGCATGAGCTTGAGCAAGCTCTGGGGAATGGTGAAGGACAGGGAAGTCTGGAATGCTGCAGTCGAAGTGGTCGCAAAGAGACATGATCAGTGACTGAACAACAAAATGTCCAATTTCAGGAAAGATTTTCTTTTTATTATTAATAGCTAGTAAAAGTTGTCAAATATTTTTTCTGCGTCTATCAAGATGATCACACGCTTTTATTCTTTAGTTTGTTACAGAATATCATATTGATTGATTTCCAGGTAATAAAGAATACTGCATCTCTAGCATAAATCCCACTTAATCATGGCATATGATCCTTTTAAAGTGTTCTTAGATTTGGTTTGCTAATATTTTGTTGGGATATTTGTTTCTATGTTCATCAGTGACATTGTCCTGTAATATTCTTTTCTGTGGTATCTTTGGCTTTGTTTTCAGCATGCTGGTGTGCTCATAAAATGAACTTGAGATAGTTTTCTCCTCTAGAGTTTTTTTGGAAGACTTTCAAAATGATATGTGTTAACTCTTCTCTAAATATTTAACGGAATTCACCTGTAATTATCTGGTCCTGAACTTCTGTTTGTTGGAAGATTTTTAATGACTGTTTCAATTTCAGTACTTGTGATTGGTTTGCTCATATTTTCTATTTATTCCTGGTTCAGTCTTGGTAGATTGTACCTTTCCAAGAATTTGCTCTTTTTCTTCTAGGTTGTTCATTTAATTAGCATATAGTTGTTTCTAGTAGTCCCTTAGGATACTTTGTATTTCTGTAGTATTGCTTGTATCTTCTCCTTTTCCATTTCTAATTTTACCAATTTGAGTCCTCTCATTTTCATTCCTTTTGGATTCAGGCTAAAAGTTTGTCAATTACACATAGTCATTCTTAAACATGCAAAATTCAAGCATGCCTAAACTGAATATTAGTTAAGATTCAGCTAAGAGACAAGAGACAGAAACCATACAAGTAAGTCTGACAGGGAAAATTTAGTATGAATTTTTAAAAACTTTTTATTTTGTATTTGAGTATAACTGATTAACAATGTTGTGATAGTTTCAGGTGGATAGCAATATATATATATATATGTGTGTGTGTGTGTGTGTGTGTGTGTGTGTGTTATCCTTTCTCCTCTAAATTTCACTCCCATCCAGTCTGCCACATAACATTGAGCATAACTCTGCTATACAGTAGGACCTTGTTGGTTATCCATTTTTAATATAGCCATGTGTACATATCAACTCCATACTCCATAACTACCTCTTCCTCCCAGTTTTTCCCCCAATATGAATGATTAACTAGCAAAATGGTTAAATACTTAAGAAGGATAAAATAGACTGGAAAACAGTATGAGAGTAGAAAATATAGGTAACGATTAATATCCCTATGGCTGAAGGAGAGTATCTAAGGAAGGAACATACTATAAGGTCCTCTTTCTCCTAGACTGAGATTCACATCTCATTTGGAGGGGCAGTGGCTGCAGTCCACTGGATGTTAGAGTTTATTGAGGTGTTGATGGACTGGGGATAATGAGCAGGCACCCTCCTGTTAGGGTGCTAGTGAAGTTCAGTTTGTGTCCTGTGTGGTGCTAACAGCTGTGCCAGAAAAACGAGCAAAACAACACACAGAAATATGGGGAAAAAAGCCCCTTTCTCTTCAATGCCTTTCAGTCTTCTTCCATAGAGTCTCTGTTAGCAAACCCTAAAATGGTCTGTGCATGCCCACTCAACTCATTCATGGTGCCAGCTGTCAAATGAAAAATATTTACAATATTTAGCTCCATTATCACAAAGCAAGAGAAAAAAGAAGGTGGATTTAGTACTAAGAGGCAGTAAATTGATACTTACTGGCAAGAAGTTCTAACCCAACATAGTCTACCCCAATTTTAGTGAACTGCATGTTCTAATACTAATCTTTAGGTCTTGAAAATTTGAATATAGACATTTTGTTTCCTTATAAAAAGTAATAAGAACATTGTAATGAAAATTTCCACAGAAATCTAATGTTTAATTGAAAAAATATCTACTGGGTACTACAAACATCCTGTGTCAAGAAGGTGTGTGTGTGTGTGTGTGTGTGTGTGTGTGTGTGTGTTGTGACTGATATATATATATAGTTGTGATTGATTTATATTGTTGTACAGCAAAAACCAACATAACATTGTAAGCCAATTATCTTCCAATTAAAAAGTAAAAAAAAAAAAAAAAAAGCCTTGTGTTTTCAGAGCTCACAATCTTGTGAGATAGAATCATGAATTGTCAAGTGAAATATTATCTGTTCAGATTGAAGTATGCATTAGAAGCTGTAAGAATCAAATCTGCACATTTGTGAATAAATTCAGCTAAAACAAAAATATGTAAAATACAGTATAAGATTTTTGTTTTTGCTATAGGATTTTGACATGAGTCATCCTGGAATGCTTTATTCTGAAAGCTTCAGTGTCAAGAAATTCAGACAAATTACATAAAGTTGAAAGAAGGAAGACAGGAATTATTAATGGGATAAAGAGATTGGTTTGTGAAAGGAAAGCCTAATAGAAATAAATCTATATTTTAGATTAGCTGTTTGACAAAAAGAGAGCTGACAAGCATGAGTCAAATGTAAATACAAAAAACTGTAATTAAAGAATAGCACAGTAAGTGGAATTTAACCTAACTCTGCAAACTTCTTAGTTGGGAAAGATACAGAACTTGAGTTAGGTCCTAAGTATGGATGCATGTTCAACAAAAAGTAGATATGTATATTGACAAGAGAGAGCTTGAGCAAAGCCTCATAATAGGAAATTTCCGTTGAACTACCAGTTGGCCTAATATAGAACACTGCATAAAGATTCAAGAATGTTTGTGTGTGACAGCAAAGAGTAGTCTGTGCAACCCAGAGAACTGGTGCCGGAAAAGACTGAGTGATTAAAAGAGTAATTAAAGGAATTGTTAAAGAAAAAGAAGGTGGATTTAGTACTAAGAGGCAGTAAATTGATACTTACTGGCAAGAAGTTCTAACCCAACATAGTCTACCCCAATTTTAGTGAACTGCATGTTCTAATACTAATCTTTAGGTCTTGAAAATTTGAATATAGACATTTTGTTTCCTTATAAAAAGTAATAAGAACATTGTAATGAAAATTTCCACAGAAATCTAATGTTTAATTGAAAAAATATCTACTGGGTACTACAAACATCCTGTGTCAAGAAGGTGTGTGTGTGTGTGTGTGTGTGTGTGTGTGTGTGTGTGTTGTGACTGATATATATATATAGTTGTGATTGATTTATATTGTTGTACAGCAAAAACCAACATAACATTGTAAGCCAATTATCTTCCAATTAAAAAGTAAAAAAAAAAAAAAAAGCCTTGTGTTTTCAGAGCTCACAATCTTGTGAGATAGAATCATGAATTGTCAAGTGAAATATTATCTGTTCAGATTGAAGTATGCATTAGAAGCTGTAAGAATCAAATCTGCACATTTGTGAATAAATTCAGCTAAAACAAAAATATGTAAAATACAGTATAAGATTTTTGTTTTTGCTATAGGATTTTGACATGAGTCATCCTGGAATGCTTTATTCTGAAAGCTTCAGTGTCAAGAAATTCAGACAAATTACATAAAGTTGAAAGAAGGAAGACAGGAATTATTAATGGGATAAAGAGATTGGTTTGTGAAAGGAAAGCCTAATAGAAATAAATCTATATTTTAGATTAGCTGTTTGACAAAAAGAGAGCTGACAAGCATGAGTCAAATGTAAATACAAAAAACTGTAATTAAAGAATAGCACAGTAAGTGGAATTTAACCTAACTCTGCAAACTTCTTAGTTGGGAAAGATACAGAACTTGAGTTAGGTCCTAAGTATGGATGCATGTTCAACAAAAAGTAGATATGTATATTGACAAGAGAGAGCTTGAGCAAAGCCTCATAATAGGAAATTTCCGTTGAACTACCAGTTGGCCTAATATAGAACACTGCATAAAGATTCAAGAATGTTTGTGTGTGACAGCAAAGAGTAGTCTGTGCAACCCAGAGAACTGGTGCCGGAAAAGACTGAGTGATTAAAAGAGTAATTAAAGGAATTGTTAAAGAATATCAGAAGGAGTTACATGTGGAGAGTGCTAAGTCTAACATTACCTTAGAGACCATGGGGAGTCACTGAAGGGTTTGCTTTTGTTCTCTTTTGATTGTTTATATTCTATAAAAAGAATTGTGTAAACACAATTTTGGAACTACATGAGTGAATATCCTTCGTATGGGAACACAGCATAGGAAAGGGTAACAACTGTATCCCATTTGAGGTGATACTTACAAAATGAGAATCCCTATGTTGATTCAGCAAGAGAGAAAAATAGTTTTCCTATTTTCCCTCTTCTCTTATTTGTTCCTAGAATTTACCCTTCAAACAGTCCTTCAATTAAACTCAGTGTCCTTTAAATGTGTGAGACTGTAAGCTGGACTCACAACAACTGAAAGATCCGAACTGTTAAATGAACTTGGTGTATTGTTTTAATCTTTGAACATGTTAGTCACTTAAGGGGTTTTCTTCTAGCTCAGTCAGTAAAGAGTCTGCCTGCAATGCAGAAGACCTGGGTTTAACCCCCAGGTTAGGAAAATTTTCTGGGGAAAGAAATAGCATCACTCCAGTATGCTTGCCTGGAGAATTCCATGGACAGAGGAGCTTGGTGGGCTACAGTTCATGGGGTTACAAGAGTCAGACATGATTTAGCCACTAAACCACCACAAGCTCTCAAGACCTGATCCACAGCTAACCAGAAATTCTATGAATGTGCCATAATTCTTGGGTTCCTTCTAGCCTTCTTCCCCATTTCAAAATCCTTGGTAGTCAATTGGAGTATCTTATGCAGTTTAGACTTAATAACTTATTCCATTGTTTTTGCATTTTGAATCTGTGTGTATATGTGCATAAACTACACGCACACACACACTCTAAGGTAAATATACACATTTATTTATTTGTACTCCAAAAAAGAAGCTTTTCCAATACTAAGTATGGATGCATGTTCAACAAAAAGTAGATATGTATATTGACAAGAGAGAGCTTGAGCAAAGCCTCATAATAGGAAATTTCCGTTGAACTACCAGTTGGCCTAATATAGAACACTGCATAAAGATTCAAGAATGTTTGTGTGTGACAGCAAAGAGTAGTCTGTGCAACCCAGAGAACTGGTGCCGGAAAAGACTGAGTGATTAAAAGAGTAATTAAAGGAATTGTTAAAGAATATCAGAAGGAGTTACATGTGGAGAGTGCTAAGTCTAACATTACCTTAGAGACCATGGGGAGTCACTGAAGGGTTTGCTTTTGTTCTCTTTTGATTGTTTATATTCTAAAAAAAGAATTGTGTAAACACAATTTTGGAACTACATGAGTGAATATCCTTCGTATGGGAACACAGCATAGGAAAGGGTAACAACTGTATCCCATTTGAGGTGATACTTACAAAATGAGAATCCCTATGTTGATTCAGCAAGAGAGAAAAATAGTTTTCCTATTTTCCCTCTTCTCTTATTTGTTCCTAGAATTTACCCTTCAAACAGTCCTTCAATTAAACTCAGTGTCCTTTAAATGTGTGAGACTGTAAGCTGGACTCACAACAACTGAAAGATCCGAACTGTTAAATGAACTTGGTGTATTGTTTTAATCTTTGAACATGTTAGTCACTTAAGGGGTTTTCTTCTAGCTCAGTCAGTAAAGAGTCTGCCTGCAATGCAGAAGACCTGGGTTTAACCCCCAGGTTAGGAAAATTTTCTGGGGAAAGAAATAGCATCACTCCAGTATGCTTGCCTGGAGAATTCCATGGACAGAGGAGCTTGGTGGGCTACAGTTCATGGGGTTACAAGAGTCAGACATGATTTAGCCACTAAACCACCACAAGCTCTCAAGACCTGATCCACAGCTAACCAGAAATTCTATGAATGTGCCATAATTCTTGGGTTCCTTCTAGCCTTCTTCCCCATTTCAAAATCCTTGGTAGTCAATTGGAGTATCTTATGCAGTTTAGACTTAATAACTTATTCCATTGTTTTTGCATTTTGAATCTGTGTGTATATGTGCATAAACTACACGCACACACACACTCTAAGGTAAATATACACATTTATTTATTTGTACTCCCTAAAATGAAAATAGACAGCTTTTTTCCATATACTATCTTAGCAAAGTTTATATCTGTTCAACTATATATACTGTGACAGTCAGAAATCCACCTCAAATTTTGTAACAACTTGAAAGTAGAATTGTAGGTATCTCTGAGGAAATTCTTGATTCATTGAGAACATCAACACTCTTGGAAATGGAGAAATACACTTGGAAATTTAGCTGTCCAACATTATAACTTTTGCATTTACAACTTCTATAGATATTCTGAAAAAACCTGTAATAAAGACAGAGAATGACTTGCATGAAGTATTATTCCCCATCCTTGTTCCACATTTTTCTAACACTAAATATTGTTCATCTAAGAGGACCAACTTTTAACATTCAGGTTTCAAATACCTATACAACTTTTCAAGGACTAGTTAAATAATCTCTTTCCTGAAACCTTGCCTGATTCCTTGTCTCAGCCACATCCTAGTTCTTCTGCCTATAAGCCCTCATGGCAGTTTTACTTTTTATTTTATCATTTATCAAATTTGGCTTTAAATTATGTTCATATATGTACTTGCCTATCTCTTAAAATTAGGCTGATACTCCTTGAGGTTAGAAGGCATGTTCTGCTTATGTCATATTATCATTCACAAGTCAGTTTTGTGCTAACAATGAATATTCAGTTTTGATTATTACATATTAGTGTTGATTATTACTTTATTATTATTATTGATTATTAAATCAAATAATCAATATTTGTTGCACAAATATTGTTGCACAAATGCTTAAAGTTTCATAACCACAAAACTGCTTGCAATAGATATTGATTATTTAATTTAATTTAGGACCCCAGATACAGCAATTGAGAAGACTTCAACCATTATTTGGAGGATGTCTATTAATAAATCATTAAAATTCTCCCTCCTCGTGCTACTAAATTTATTAATATTCTTCAGGTTATATTTTAATGATATTTTATAATAAAAATAAAAAAGAAATATCTCTGTGTATTAGACTACTCATATGAACCTAGTTTTATGAATTTTAAAGGGGTTATTTAAAATGAACCACATGTGTTGCAAACCCAATAAGCTGTGAATTCTTCTATAAATGGAAAAGTTTCAGTGAGATTTCAGAAAAGTTAGTAGGTCTCCTTTAATAGTAATGAAAGAAAGAATGCAAGTGTGCAACTCTAAACAATCACTTTACTAATTCCTATTTCCCATTAAATTTCTAGGAGATCTAAGTAAATAGAATAAAGGCATATTGAAGAATAAAAGCTGTGAATGTGTACAAGATTTTAAATTTCAAATATAAACTATTTATTTTAAATTCAGTGATTGTTTCATTTTTCCAGAAAGTCAAGTGCTTGCCTTTTGTAACTGACTATGCCGCCAATGGTCTAAGGACCAGATTGTCAAACAAAACTACCACAATCAAAGTTGCAAAAGTTCTTCTTCTACAAGCCAAAATAGATTAACTCATGAGCATAATAGCATCATTCTTGGCTTATATTGGGGAACGAGGATCTTTTCTAATGTAAAAGGTATGTTTTTCCTGGTAGCACAGTTCTAGGATACATAAGACACCTTAAAATGCTGGATATGACTCCTGGAAATGTAATTTTTTGACAGTTAATTTCAAATAGAGATTCAAACAGAAAGGAAAAAGAAGAGATTTTTATGAAAGGGATAGAATCTGTGGGAGAAAACTAAAAGACAAAATCAAAAAAGGAATTAAGGACAAGAGGAATATTGAGGAAAACACTTGGCAAGCATAAAACACAGTTGCTCTGTGTTGATCTCTTTGAATCTCTTCCTCTTCCTTGGAAATCCAGCTTGATTTTATAGTTTATGCCCTGTGCCAACTACAGTCATGGCACTTCTGCTAAAAGTATAAACCATTAAGACAAAAGTAGCCTTATCAAGATTATACAGAACTGTTTGTACGTTTTATTTTATTCTGAACTTGTCAGTTGAAATTGAGTTTATGATGGCAGAGAGTACAATTTGGAGATCAAGCAGTTTATTATGCTTAGTTATAACTTGTTCTTATAAATATGTCTTAGCAGTTGGGATTGAGTGAGAAATAAGCAAATTGGATTAGATAATTTAAGCATCAACTGAGAAAAATGAAAATGAATTTTTTTTCCTCATAGACTTTTCAATTTTTATAGAAGGCTGGCAAATTGTTGAGGTATTTCTGAAAGGTATAGGACATATGAGTAGAATCATCATGATCATCCACATTGGTAATACGTTGTATTTTCATCTTACTATTAAACCCTACCATCTGAGGTTATAATATTTTCAAAAAGATTTTCAGAAAGAATATAAAGCAATTTAACTACATATTCTATTTGGTGATATCTGAAAATATTGAGAATATTCACTGAAAATAATTGTCTCATCACACAATAGCTATTTAAAGTGTCTAAAATGTCTATCGCCATGTCTGATGCTTAAGTTAATATCAGCTTTATCTTTTCAAATCAGTAACTTCTCAGAATTATTTAATTATTACCATTGTTATGACTGTTATTTAATTTCAAAGATAGTTCCCAGGTCCTTAAGAAAGATGACGCATGAGGCTGGGAGAAGATTCACATATCAGAGTGACAAAGAATTTACTATTACAATTTACAAAGTGTTCTGAAGCAAACACTCTAGGAAAAGAGAGGTCAGAAGCCCATATACAGGAAGAAGTATGCCTATAGTCAAGATGGGCAGGATATCAAGGGCCATCTTAATCACCTCTAGACCACTAGATCTGTGAGCAAAACAGAAACTATTTCACTTCTAAATCTAAGTGCTTATATTTTCTGAAACATGAGTCCTTGATCAACTTCTGGTAAATGAGCATATGAATGATTATTCTGTTCTAGGATATTTCTCTGTATTATGTAGGGTACTTAGTATCTCTAGGACTCAGTGTTATGTAAAATTGGAATACTATTCTATATCTTATAAGTTATTACTAAGGCAAAATAGATTATGTATGGAAAGACACCAAGAATATTGTTTCAATAATTAGAATGTTTCCTTTCCCAAGTACCATGTTTCATAAACTATGCTTCAACAAAATTCTTAAGACAATATACTATTTTAAATTTTTTCTTTCAGAGAGTACAATTTGGAGATCAAGCAGTTTATTATGCTTAGTTATAACTTGTTCTTATAAATATGTCTTAGCAGTTGGGATTGAGTGAGAAATAAGCAAATTGGATTAGATAATTTAAGCATCAACTGAGAAAAATGAAAATGAATTTTTTTTCCTCATAGACTTTTCAATTTTTATAGAAGGCTGGCAAATTGTTGAGGTATTTCTGAAAGGTATAGGACATATGAGTAGAATCATCATGATCATCCACATTGGTAATACGTTGTATTTTCATCTTACTATTAAACCCTACCATCTGAGGTTATAATATTTTCAAAAAGATTTTCAGAAAGAATATAAAGCAATTTAACTACATATTCTATTTGGTGATATCTGAAAATATTGAGAATATTCACTGAAAATAATTGTCTCATCACACAATAGCTATTTAAAGTGTCTAAAATGTCTATCGCCATGTCTGATGCTTAAGTTAATATCAGCTTTATCTTTTCAAATCAGTAACTTCTCAGAATTATTTAATTATTACCATTGTTATGACTGTTATTTAATTTCAAAGATAGTTCCCAGGTCCTTAAGAAAGATGACGCATGAGGCTGGGAGAAGATTCACATATCAGAGTGACAAAGAATTTACTATTACAATTTACAAAGTGTTCTGAAGCAAACACTCTAGGAAAAGAGAGGTCAGAAGCCCATATACAGGAAGAAGTATGCCTATAGTCAAGATGGGCAGGATATCAAGGGCCATCTTAATCACCTCTAGACCACTAGATCTGTGAGCAAAACAGAAACTATTTCACTTCTAAATCTAAGTGCTTATATTTTCTGAAACATGAGTCCTTGATCAACTTCTGGTAAATGAGCATATGAATGATTATTCTGTTCTAGGATATTTCTCTGTATTATGTAGGGTACTTAGTATCTCTAGGACTCAGTGTTATGTAAAATTGGAATACTATTCTATATCTTATAAGTTATTACTAAGGCAAAATAGATTATGTATGGAAAGACACCAAGAATATTGTTTCAATAATTAGAATGTTTCCTTTCCCAAGTACCATGTTTCATAAACTATGCTTCAACAAAATTCTTAAGACAATATACTATTTTAATTGTCTTTCTATTCCTTTGTTTTGACTTTTAGGAAACTCTTTTGCGTTACACAAAGATGAATACTATTCTGCATATATTTGTATTCAACTAAAGTATTATTTCTTCCCAGCTTTATTGAGGTATAATTGACTAGAATATTCTACAAGCTTAGGTATACAAGATGTTGGTTTGACACACTTACACACTACAAAATTATTACCACCATAGAGTTAGTTAACAGGTCCATCACATCACATAACTGTAATTTTTTAAGGTGCCCATCATCAGAAGGATGGATAAAGAAGATGTGGTGTGTATATACAATGGAACATTATTCAGTCACAGCAAAGTAGGAAATCTTGCTATTTGTGAAAGCATTGTGGACCTTGAAAGCATTGTGCTAAGTGAAGTAAGTCAGAGTAAGACAAATCCTGCATGGTATCACTTATATGTGGAATCTGAAAAAGCTATACTCATAGAAACAGTAAACTGGTTGTTAGCTGGGGCTGGTAAGGGAAATGGTGAGATTTTGGTTGAAGGATTCAGACTTTGAGTTGTAAGATAAGTAAGCTGTGGAAATTTACCAACGTGTTCTTAAAAATAAACATAAGAGAAGACAACGATTACTCATGACAAATGTGTGTATGAAAGTAGCATGACCTTAGACTCGAGATTTTCACAAAGTTTGGCTAAGGTGTCATCATATCTCTTATCTACAGAAGTAAGTGAATTTACAATGAAAATTATAGACACTACTATATCAGGAAAGTTTTGAGGTGAAATGTTTCCCTTGGATTTGGTGATAGCCAATAAGTTGTCTTTAAATTCTTCAATTCAGCACCATAGTTGAGTCTAGCATCAGTTGGTGTTAGCTGCTCAGTCATTTCCAACTCTTTGAGATCCCATGGACTGTAGCTCTCCAGGCTCCTCTGTCTGTGGGATTTTCCAGGCAAGAATACTGGAGTGGATTGCCATCTCCTTCTCCAGAGAATCTCTGCGACCCAGGGATCAGACCTGGGTCTCCCACATTGCAGGCAGAATCTTTACCGTCTGAGCAACCAGGGAAACACCCCAACACCAGTAATACCAACTAAAGAGTAAAACATTATTACTTTAGCCATCTATGACTGTGAGGCAAAACCAGCAACTTTTGTTATTACCATTTTGTCAAGGATCTCATTCTCTTCTTTGGTTTGCAGAGGTAGATCAACAGCAGTATTGCTCTGGCTAGAAAATTCTCAGTCTTCCATCTAGACATTCACATGAAGCAGGTCTCCACTCTACATTTCAGAACTTGGTTTCAGTTTGTTCCATCAGGCTGTGTTGGCATGGAACCAACACTGTTGGATAGGCCAGGTGTGCTAGATCAATTTCCCTAGACCACCCCAGTACATACTGAATGTGAGGCCAAATACATACATTTATCCTGAAAAACAGGAAAAATAAGCCCTCCTCAATATGTTCTTTTCATTTTCCTAACAAAATAATAGTTATAGATGAGCATTAAATTCATCACTTGGGGAATATAAAATCACCTGCCTCTTAAATGGGAGTTAGATACAGAATTACCATATGGTTCAGCAATTCTACCTTTAGGTAGAATCCCTCCAAAGGAATGAAAGTAGGAGCTCCAACAAATGGTAGCTCACCAAACTTCATAGTCGGATTATTCACAACAACCAAGAGATGGAAATAATCCAGATTCTATCAACAAAGCAATAGATAAACAAAAAGTAATACCGTCCCACACACAGAAGAGAATTAATCAGTCCCACAAAAAAGGATTGAAATTCTGATATGTGCTAGAACATAGATAAACTTCAAAAAATTATGCTAAGTAAAGTAAGTCAAATAAAAAAGTATATGATTCCACTTATATAAGGTTCCTAGAATAGACAAAATTCACAGCACTAGTAAGTAGAATAGCACTCATGGAGGCTTGGTGGAGGAGAAAAGAAGGAAGGAATGAGGAAGTATTGTTTAATAGCCACAGACTTTCTGCCTGAAATGACAAAAAAATTTTGTAAATGGCTAATTACACAACATTTATACTCAATTTTGACATTAAAAATTGACTTAAGATGATTATAAATGTAAATTTTGTTATCTACATTTAATAACAGTAAAATAAATGAATAAACATTAAAAATGATTGCTCCCCTGCAGTACCAATTCTTCATTCATTATAAGATTAAATTTCCTCCAGGCTGAAGAGAGTTGCATGGTGCCATGGAAAATAACTCCATACATGGATTCAGAAGTGTTTATCCAGTCATGGCATTGCAAAGAAGTCACTTATATCCCTTGTTTTTTATAACATCTTAAAATTATTAATAAAAGGCAGGTCTCCACTCTACATTTCAGAACTTGGTTTCAGTTTGTTCCATCAGGCTGTGTTGGCATGGAACCAACACTGTTGGATAGGCCAGGTGTGCTAGATCAATTTCCCTAGACCACCCCAGTACATACTGAATGTGAGGCCAAATACATACATTTATCCTGAAAAACAGGAAAAATAAGCCCTCCTCAATATGTTCTTTTCATTTTCCTAACAAAATAATAGTTATAGATGAGCATTAAATTCATCACTTGGGGAATATAAAATCACCTGCCTCTTAAATGGGAGTTAGATACAGAATTACCATATGGTTCAGCAATTCTACCTTTAGGTAGAATCCCTCCAAAGGAATGAAAGTAGGAGCTCCAACAAATGGTAGCTCACCAAACTTCATAGTCGGATTATTCACAACAACCAAGAGATGGAAATAATCCAGATTCTATCAACAAAGCAATAGATAAACAAAAAGTAATACCGTCCCACACACAGAAGAGAATTAATCAGTCCCACAAAAAAGGATTGAAATTCTGATATGTGCTAGAACATAGATAAACTTCAAAAAATTATGCTAAGTAAAGTAAGTCAAATAAAAAAGTATATGATTCCACTTATATAAGGTTCCTAGAATAGACAAAATTCACAGCACTAGTAAGTAGAATAGCACTCATGGAGGCTTGGTGGAGGAGAAAAGAAGGAAGGAATGAGGAAGTATTGTTTAATAGCCACAGACTTTCTGCCTGAAATGACAAAAAAATTTTGTAAATGGCTAATTACACAACATTTATACTCAATTTTGACATTAAAAATTGACTTAAGATGATTATAAATGTAAATTTTGTTATCTACATTTAATAACAGTAAAATAAATGAATAAACATTAAAAATGATTGCTCCCCTGCAGTACCAATTCTTCATTCATTATAAGATTAAATTTCCTCCAGGCTGAAGAGAGTTGCATGGTGCCATGGAAAATAACTCCATACATGGATTCAGAAGTGTTTTTATCCAGTCTCAACTGTGTCACTTACCAGTGACAAAAATTTGAGCTAGTCACTTATATCCCTTGAACTCTAAATTTTTACAGTTACAGTAAGCAACAGAGTTTTTTAAGAACTTAAAATTATTAATAAAAGGACATAGTGTATATAAAGTGTTTTGTGAATTCTCACAATTGTACAAGTAGATGGAGGAATTTTTAATGATACATTTGTTTAAGGAGCTTAGTAATAATCTTATCACTGAAATGTACTTATTAATTGCTCTTTAAGTGTCCTAAAATATTGTTATTGTTGATAAGACTCAAAGTTATTTCCTTTTAATTTATATCTATATAGAGTGCAGAATAGCAAGTTTTTAGTATAAATATACAGTGCTGAATTTATGAAGAAACCACCTTTATGTTTACTTTTCTTACATTTAACCTTACCATTTATATGCTTTCTATACCATTTGTTATTGTTTGTTTAGCCTTATTATACATACCTTAGGAAGAAGGAATAGCTATATTATATCTTGTCTGGGACAGCCCTACCAGTTTTATAAGTATTAAAAAAATAGCTATCCACGGTTATTTTCACTCCAAAACAATCATTCTTTATATTGTCAAACATATGATAACAGTTTGACATGGCACTATATCCAATTGGACATGATCTTGTAAAGTCCTTTGGATACATAATTACATTGAAAAATAAATATGTAAAAGTAATATAAGTGTATTGCTCTTACATTATAAATTGGTATCAAAATTATTGTACTGTTAACAATTAATTTCTTGCTTCTTTCCTTAGTGGCTATGTCTTTGACTATGATTACTACAGAGATGATTTCTACAATCGGTATGTAAATTTCTTACCTTTATTTCACTTTGATTTACCTTTTACCTGCTCTGTACTTTTAACTCACAGGAAATATTGATTAATACACTTAGATATTTTACAGTAAAAAAGTAAGTCCCAACAAAATATAAGATGAACAGATTGTTATCTTTTGGTTATCCTTACTGAAGTATAGTATATCTTGGACTTTTAGACTTTGAAGGCACTTGAGCCTAAAATTTGGTTTCTGATGTTTGTATGATATTCTAAAGATTTAATTAACCAATATTATTTTCCAGATCTTGGAACTGGAATTTTTGACTTGGAAATCTTCAAGACTGAGAGATTTATAAATTTATACAATGATTCCAACCTTTTAAAATACATCTACTTTTATACAACCCATAAATTCAGTAAAAATTATGGATAAGTCTTGCTCTGCATGATACTGTAGGGCCATAAAAGAAAAACATGCAAAATTATGTTAACAATCAATAGTGAGAATAAAGTTTTGATAATGTACATCTGAAGTTTAATGAGAATTACCACCTAAAATATGGTTATTGTTGATAAGACTCAAAGTTATTTCCTTTTAATTTATATCTATATAGAGTGCAGAATAGCAAGTTTTTAGTATAAATATACAGTGCTGAATTTATGAAGAAACCACCTTTATGTTTACTTTTCTTACATTTAACCTTACCATTTATATGCTTTCTATACCATTTGTTATTGTTTGTTTAGCCTTATTATACATACCTTAGGAAGAAGGAATAGCTATATTATATCTTGTCTGGGACAGCCCTACCAGTTTTATAAGTATTAAAAAAATAGCTATCCACGGTTATTTTCACTCCAAAACAATCATTCTTTATATTGTCAAACATATGATAACAGTTTGACATGGCACTATATCCAATTGGACATGATCTTGTAAAGTCCTTTGGATACATAATTACATTGAAAAATAAATATGTAAAAGTAATATAAGTGTATTGCTCTTACATTATAAATTGGTATCAAAATTATTGTACTGTTAACAATTAATTTCTTGCTTCTTTCCTTAGTGGCTATGTCTTTGACTATGATTACTACAGAGATGATTTCTACAATCGGTATGTAAATTTCTTACCTTTATTTCACTTTGATTTACCTTTTACCTGCTCTGTACTTTTAACTCACAGGAAATATTGATTAATACACTTAGATATTTTACAGTAAAAAAGTAAGTCCCAACAAAATATAAGATGAACAGATTGTTATCTTTTGGTTATCCTTACTGAAGTATAGTATATCTTGGACTTTTAGACTTTGAAGGCACTTGAGCCTAAAATTTGGTTTCTGATGTTTGTATGATATTCTAAAGATTTAATTAACCAATATTATTTTCCAGATCTTGGAACTGGAATTTTTGACTTGGAAATCTTCAAGACTGAGAGATTTATAAATTTATACAATGATTCCAACCTTTTAAAATACATCTACTTTTATACAACCCATAAATTCAGTAAAAATTATGGATAAGTCTTGCTCTGCATGATACTGTAGGGCCATAAAAGAAAAACATGCAAAATTATGTTAACAATCAATGGAATAAATAGGATTGTCCATGACTTTTAAAAATGTTTTTGTCAAAACATTTAACTCTATGTTATAATATATATATTACACATGTGTACATATACATGCAAATTCTCCCTGCATAGGAAGGGAGAATATAGGAAATATAGGAATATAGGAAAATGTAGTGGAACTAACAATTATTAGCATACTAATTTGAAATTTGAACACTGTAATACAAAAATACTCAAAGTTAGTATGCTTTGTTTCTTATAAAAAAAGATTTGTCAAATATAATTTTAAAAGTACTAGCCTCCTTCTTTTAGTGTGATATGGAACAAGCACCTCTTTTACCCCTTGCTGAACTGTTACACTAAGACCAGATTAGTTTTAATATTTTATCAGTGCTGTCAAATACCTCTAAGATTTCCTCAATATGTGGTATTTTTGTCAGTGTCACTTCTTCTGAGACATCATCCTTCCTTTTCAACACATCATAACCATTTTCCTCATTTATGTTTTATTTTACTAAGTTCCTCTATCTCCATCTCTAGAGACTCTTGAACAGAAGAGTGTCCACATCCCTACAGTCAGCTATTTCTCCGATAATTCCATTTACATTTAATTTCATTTTACTTTTCAAATCTTCGTTCTACCAATTCCCGCTTTTGATTATCCATTCTTATAAAGTGTCACATGGATTTATCACCAGGAGATAAGGAGACAATACAACTACACATTTGTTATCTGTATGTGAACTAACAGATACACAGTGACAATTTACTGACAGACTTTGAAAGAGATAATGTGATTGGTTATTGATCTTCATGCACATCTGTTATTTACATAGAGATGTGTGGACTGAAAAACTAGCAGTAAAGCATGGGCTTTATGAAATTACTCACAGAAAATATATGTGGTAACTGAAATTTGATTTTGCTAGGGGACTGGTATTATTTAACTAAGCAGTGGTGAATGAAATTCTCATAGTAGAGATATGATACCAAAATTAATTGTACATTAATCAGTGGATTATACACAAAAATACACAAATTAAGCACATATTGTTTAAGCCTTTATTGTAAGTTCTATTCAAATAAGCAAACAAAAATCTCAAGACATAAAATCACAAAGTTAGAAAAACAGAATAGATATTTTAAATATGGAAGAAACTTCATGATTTCTTGTAAAGGTCTTGTTCTATATGCTTCAGACATATGGGTCCTCTTTCATCTCTCAGACAGGTTCCTTCCTGTCTGGAGACTTTTCTTTGGTTGCTTCTTCTCCTCATATGTCTCTCCACCACCTACTTAACTCGACTCCATTCTTACAGTTAGCAGCATGAATGCATGAGGTTCTTCTGCTCCCCTCTCAGTAACCATTACTGTTCCTTCACAGTTCTTTTTCTAGTTTTTATTGGTAAATTTGTCTCTGCAATGATAATATTTGGTTTATGTTTGCCTGCCTTCCTTCCTCCAAGAAGGCATGGAAGATGCTCTTTTGCTTATTGTGTCCTCTGGCATTACCATTAAGTCTCACACATAGTGGATACTCAATTTTTGTTATTAATTCATCTCCTTAGATTTAGAGTCATTTTGTTTTCTCCAAGGTCACATAGTTGATCAGCAGCAGAACTACAATCGTAAATGAGGTGTCCATTTATATCAATAACCAACTGTACAGATATGCAAAACAGAAGAGGAGCAATATCTGTCTATGGTTTTACATAACAGGACAAAGCCTTATCTATACAAAATCAGATCCACAACCATATCTTTATCATCACTGTGCTCAGAACTAAGCCAGGGCTTTCTCACAGTTCAATTCAGTCACTTAGTGTGCCTGACTCTGCGACCTCATGGACTGAGGCATGCCAGACTTCCCTGTCTTTCACCATCTCCTGGAGCTTGTTCAAACTCATGTCCATTGACTTAGTGATACTATCCAAGCATCTCATCCTCTGTTGTCCCCTTTTCCTTTCTGCCTTCTATTATTCCTAGCATCAGGATCTTTTCCAATGAGTTGTCTCTTCACATCAAGCGGCAAATTATTGGAACTTCAGCTTCAGCGTCAGTCTTTCCAATGAATATTCAGGGTTGATTTCCTTTAGGATTGACTCATTTGATCTCCTTGTAGTCTACTGAAAAGAAAAGGCTAACATTTACTATGAAAACAAGGGTAGCATTTAGATACTCTTTAAATTATTTGAACATTTTAGTTTTTGACAATGCTAAAGCATTTTCTGATATGTTCTTATGTTTCAGGATGCAGAATACTACCTTCTGTGCTATAAATAAAGTTGCCAATGAATATATATTTTCTTTTAGACTGTCAATATGGAACTATTTTCACATTATTATCTCTTAAATATCTTCTATCATGTGACTTCCTTCCACATTTAAAGGATTTCTAGTTAAAATGGAGTAAATGATAGGATACCCAACTTCTGGTAATTAACCTGTAAACTTTGGGCAACTAGTCAGGTGTTCAGTTTTCTTATATTTAAAATGAAGCTAATATTTGCATTTTACTGTGTATATATACTTTAGCTCAATAAAAATCATAAGATAGATATAGCTCAATGATAGATAGAGATTTTACATGCAAAAGAACAAGAGCCTTAATTAGCAAATAATTACAGAGACTAAAGCTTTCAGATGACTCTTCTCTACACAACAAAGTTAACTTTGAACAATTTCCAAAATCATTTGTTTGTATTATGTAAAATCTGTTTGGTTTATAAGTGTACAAAGATTAGTTATGGGTATACATTTCTAACAGACTGAGCAGTTTGTGTTCTCATTGTTTTTTGTTTGAGGTGTCCATTTATATCAATAACCAACTGTACAGATATGCAAAACAGAAGAGGAGCAATATCTGTCTATGGTTTTACATAACAGGACAAAGCCTTATCTATACAAAATCAGATCCACAACCATATCTTTATCATCACTGTGCTCAGAACTAAGCCAGGGCTTTCTCACAGTTCAATTCAGTCACTTAGTGTGCCTGACTCTGCGACCTCATGGACTGAGGCATGCCAGACTTCCCTGTCTTTCACCATCTCCTGGAGCTTGTTCAAACTCATGTCCATTGACTTAGTGATACTATCCAAGCATCTCATCCTCTGTTGTCCCCTTTTCCTTTCTGCCTTCTATTATTCCTAGCATCAGGATCTTTTCCAATGAGTTGTCTCTTCACATCAAGCGGCAAATTATTGGAACTTCAGCTTCAGCGTCAGTCTTTCCAATGAATATTCAGGGTTGATTTCCTTTAGGATTGACTCATTTGATCTCCTTGTAGTCTACTGAAAAGAAAAGGCTAACATTTACTATGAAAACAAGGGTAGCATTTAGATACTCTTTAAATTATTTGAACATTTTAGTTTTTGACAATGCTAAAGCATTTTCTGATATGTTCTTATGTTTCAGGATGCAGAATACTACCTTCTGTGCTATAAATAAAGTTGCCAATGAATATATATTTTCTTTTAGACTGTCAATATGGAACTATTTTCACATTATTATCTCTTAAATATCTTCTATCATGTGACTTCCTTCCACATTTAAAGGATTTCTAGTTAAAATGGAGTAAATGATAGGATACCCAACTTCTGGTAATTAACCTGTAAACTTTGGGCAACTAGTCAGGTGTTCAGTTTTCTTATATTTAAAATGAAGCTAATATTTGCATTTTACTGTGTATATATACTTTAGCTCAATAAAAATCATAAGATAGATATAGCTCAATGATAGATAGAGATTTTACATGCAAAAGAACAAGAGCCTTAATTAGCAAATAATTACAGAGACTAAAGCTTTCAGATGACTCTTCTCTACACAACAAAGTTAACTTTGAACAATTTCCAAAATCATTTGTTTGTATTATGTAAAATCTGTTTGGTTTATAAGTGTACAAAGATTAGTTATGGGTATACATTTCTAACAGACTGAGCAGTTTGTGTTCTCATTAGTTTGCTTTTCCTTTTTATGTATTTGGCTAAGAAAGAGAGAAGCATCTGTCACTAGTGGATGTAGTCAGGAATTTTCTGTGAACATAGATCCCCAGAAAGGAAAACAGAGTGGAGAGGCTGGACAAAAGAAATAGCTTAACAAGTCAGTGCTAACAGTTTTAGCTACACTAATATCTCCTTAGTTATACTGTTTGTGTTTATGATTAATTTTTTTAAATTTAAATTTAAATTTTTTTATTTGGGGGCTGGTGGGCTGTTTCTGTTGGTCTTTCATTTGTCTAGTTTTCACCCATCTTTGTTCTTTGGCCCGTGTGGGCCTCCCATCACAGTGGCCTCTGTTGTCACAGAGCACCAGCTCTGGGCACATGCTCTCTAGAGCTCCAGCTCGGTGATTGGACACATCGGTCCAGCCGCTCCGCAGCGCATGGGATCTTCCCAGGCCAGGGATTGAACCGGCGCCCCTTGCACTGCAAGGCGGTGTCCTTACCCACTGGACCACCAGGGAAGCCCAATTTTTGCTCTTTTATACTAGTGGCACAAACTTTGGCAATTTATTTAATACTACAAAATTTGCTGCTTCATCTATGAAGAGAGCATGAAATTAATGTGTATCTCATAATGTTGTTATAATGATTATATGAAGTATCATATTTTTTTGACTTGTATTATGCCTGGTGTTTTTTCTGCTTAATCAGTGTTAGCTACTGGTAAACATTAACAGTAACCATTAATAGCGTTGAGAACATGTTTCTTATATTGTTATTCATGTAACAGTGTCCCTATGACTGAGGAACACACTGATTGGTCAGTTGTCCTTCCACAATAAAAGCTTAAACTTTCAGAAAAAAAAACTAAGATAGAGATTTTACATGCAAAAGAACAAGAGCCTTAATTAGCAAATAATTACAGAGACTAAAGCTTTCAGATGACTCTTCTCTACACAACAAAGTTAACTTTGAACAATTTCCAAAATCATTTGTTTGTATTATGTAAAATCTGTTTGGTTTATAAGTGTACAAAGATTAGTTATGGGTATACATTTCTAACAGACTGAGCAGTTTGTGTTCTCATTAGTTTGCTTTTCCTTTTTATGTATTTGGCTAAGAAAGAGAGAAGCATCTGTCACTAGTGGATGTAGTCAGGAATTTTCTGTGAACATAGATCCCCAGAAAGGAAAACAGAGTGGAGAGGCTGGACAAAAGAAATAGCTTAACAAGTCAGTGCTAACAGTTTTAGCTACACTAATATCTCCTTAGTTATACTGTTTGTGTTTATGATTAATTTTTTTAATTAATTAATTTATTTATTTGGGGGGGGCTGGTGGGCTGTTTCTGTTGGTCTTTCATTTGTCTAGTTTTCACCCATCTTTGTTCTTTGGCCCGTGTGGGCCTCCCATCACAGTGGCCTCTGTTGTCACAGAGCACCAGCTCTGGGCACATGCTCTCTAGAGCTCCAGCTCGGTGATTGGACACATCGGTCCAGCCGCTCCGCAGCGCATGGGATCTTCCCAGGCCAGGGATTGAACCGGCGCCCCTTGCACTGCAAGGCGGTGTCCTTACCCACTGGACCACCAGGGAAGCCCAATTTTTGCTCTTTTATACTAGTGGCACAAACTTTGGCAATTTATTTAATACTACAAAATTTGCTGCTTCATCTATGAAGAGAGCATGAAATTAATGTGTATCTCATAATGTTGTTATAATGATTATATGAAGTATCATATTTTTTTGACTTGTATTATGCCTGGTGTTTTTTCTGCTTAATCAGTGTTAGCTACTGGTAAACATTAACAGTAACCATTAATAGCGTTGAGAACATGTTTCTTATATTGTTATTCATGTAACAGTGTCCCTATGACTGAGGAACACACTGATTGGTCAGTTGTCCTTCCACAATAAGTCCATTGTGACACCTCTGGATCATTCTATTTGTATTGTTTTCCCTCCCCTTGGCTCCCTAGAGCATTCTATCTCCAGCTGAACACTTTTATCAACACTTAGATATTTCCATTCACTTCACGCTGCTTGGTTTTCTGTCAGGAAAACTGAAATTGTAGTTATGCTGAACAAGGAGAATTGCTTGTAAAAAAGTTCTAACTATATATTAAGGAACCGAAAAGGCAAAACCAAATAAATCCCAAGAACACAATCCACAGTGGTATGGTGGAGTTGCCAGTTATACCTCGACCACCATTAGGGTTGGAGAAACAGGTAAAGGTGGAATTATCAAATATCACAATAGAAAAGAGAACTTGCAGAGCTCTTATTGTGAGTAGGAGTTTCTACTTAGTTGCTGCTGCTGTATCTGAGCCCAGAGAAGGAATCCATGGGGCTAGAACTCAGACTTCTAAGAAAGCAGTACCAACATCATATCTGAGAGAGTGAGAAGACTTCTGTAAGTGTTGCAAAATTACTCAAACTGGATTCAGTCATTACTGCTGGAATGAATTGCTGCTGTCAGAGTGAAGAAACAAGGCTGGAGTAATGCTAAAAAGAACAGGAAGCCAAAACAAAAACAGGAAGCAAAACAGAAAGGGTCAAGTCCTCTCTTCCTGTTCCAGTCTTTCAGTTACCTTCTCAAGTTCTTAACTGGCTGAGTCTAGTAAGGAACAAACTCGTCCCCACAGAAATGTGGCTTATTGAATTTCAACCCTAATGTGACTAAATGTCTCACAATTTTGCTCTTTTATACTAGTGGCACAAACTTTGGCTTTTTCTACAAAATTTGCTGCTTCATCTATGAAGAGCATGAAATTAATGTGTATCTCATAATGTTGTTATAATGATTATATGAAGTATCATATTTTTTTGACTTGTATTATGCCTGGTGTTTTTTCTGCTTAATCAGTGTTAGCTACTGGTAAACATTAACAGTAACCATTAATAGCGTTGAGAACATGTTTCTTATATTGTTATTCATGTAACAGTGTCCCTATGACTGAGGAACACACTGATTGGTCAGTTGTCCTTCCACAATAAGTCCATTGTGACACCTCTGGATCATTCTATTTGTATTGTTTTCCCTCCCCTTGGCTCCCTAGAGCATTCTATCTCCAGCTGAACACTTTTATCAACACTTAGATATTTCCATTCACTTCACGCTGCTTGGTTTTCTGTCAGGAAAACTGAAATTGTAGTTATGCTGAACAAGGAGAATTGCTTGTAAAAACGTTCTAACTATATATTAAGGAACCGAAAAGGCAAAACCAAATAAATCCCAAGAACACAATCCACAGTGGTATGGTGGAGTTGCCAGTTATACCTCGACCACCATTAGGGTTGGAGAAACAGGTAAAGGTGGAATTATCAAATATCACAATAGAAAAGAGAACTTGCAGAGCTCTTATTGTGAGTAGGAGTTTCTACTTAGTTGCTGCTGCTGTATCTGAGCCCAGAGAAGGAATCCATGGGGCTAGAACTCAGACTTCTAAGAAAGCAGTACCAACATCATATCTGAGAGAGTGAGAAGACTTCTGTAAGTGTTGCAAAATTACTCAAACTGGATTCAGTCATTACTGCTGGAATGAATTGCTGCTGTCAGAGTGAAGAAACAAGGCTGGAGTAATGCTAAAAAGAACAGGAAGCCAAAACAAAAACAGGAAGCAAAACAGAAAGGGTCAAGTCCTCTCTTCCTGTTCCAGTCTTTCAGTTACCTTCTCAAGTTCTTAACTGGCTGAGTCTAGTAAGGAACAAACTCGTCCCCACAGAAATGTGGCTTATTGAATTTCAACCCTAATGTGACTAAATGTCTCACATGAAGCTGGGATAGCATATATTTGCATACTATTGTTAGCCTATTTCTATGAGATTTGGGAATTCTAATATAATTGGCAATTGTCAGTCCTTACATTGTTTTAGCTTAGAAAATTTCTCTACACAATTTTCCATCTTAATGTGATTGTTTCAGTACACTTACCCAACAGCAACTTACCCAAAAACTAATTCAGTATCTACACATGGTTTCAGGAATCATGATGTGAAAGTGAAAGTATTGGTCAGTCCTGTCCAACTCTGTGATCCTATGGACTGTAACCTGCTAAGCTCCTCTGTCCACGGAATTTTCCAGGCAAGAATACTGGAGTGGGTAGCCACTCCTTTCTCCAGAGGAACTTCCCAGACCAGAGATCAAACCCAGGTCTCTTGTACTGCACATTTTTACCATCTGAGAGACCAGGGAAGAATATTACTAAATAATAGACTTGCGTGGCTATTCTAAACTGTTATATTTTTGTATTACACAAAGAGTTGTAAAATAATTTACAGAATTCAATGACATTTTCTTTTCAAAGGTCAAATATGACTCTAAATGAAAGACATTACATGTTATTAAAATAAAACATAAATATTTATACTATTGCAAGTAAAGTAAAAGAAATATACCTAAAATTATATTGGATATCCCCAAGGAATATTTTCAATTTCTGAGATATTAGTAGTTTTAATCCAACCTTTCTTCAGAAAGGCACTGAGCCATAATAAGCTCGAGTAATGAGGAAAATTCTATTGACAGAGAAAAAGAAATATCAGGCCTGCTTTACTATATCTATCTATCTATATCAGAGACTCAAACTGGGCATTGCTCAGATCTGGATCCATTCTGACACTATGTAAGTTAAGATTCATTTTGACGCTGTGTAAAATAAGAGAAGCTATCAGAGGTGTAGTTAATGAAAAAAACTCTAAGTCAAGTTGCACTTGTCTCAGATCATTGATTACAGAGCACAGTATATGTTCATGAATATTGGAAAAACATATTAGAAGGAAGAAACTTCTGTTTCATTATGCAAATTTAAATTACCATCTGGTAGAATGGGATTCCACTTAAAACATTTGGAATCCATAGCATGGCACAGTTGACAAAGGATGTGATTTGCAGTCAGAAGATGAGTTTTAAGCCTTGATGTGCATGTGTTGACTAGTTAAACTTGGGGAAGTCGTCTTATCCCTTTCCTACAAGTTTTCTTCATGGGCAAAATGACTTAACAATACACACATTACAGAATTATAAGAATTAAATAGGAGACTCATTTTATTGACTTATAACCTCACAATTGCTACTTAAATCCATTCACTTTTATCCCAAACTGCACACAAGATATAGAAGACAGCAAAATTGTGCAAAATATAACAATTAGATTAAGGTCAAAATATTGCCAAAAAAGTTTATTGATAATTTCAGTCAATCCTTTAAAAGCATGTGCAAGAAGCATTTGTACAAGAACAGAAATGGGGCCTGATGGCAAGGGAGAGGTTTGTTGGCCAGGGGTGGCTTCACTGAAAACCTTGAAAAAGTTTTAGTGACAAGTAAAAATGTTATTTATTTACTGAAATGTTACTTATTTACTGGTCTGAAGTGAAGTTCACCTTTAAAAATTATTTTTGGACTCAGATGTAACCAAAAGTTTATTTGAAGTAAAGATTAGAAATTATAAATGGATTTTATGAATTTTAAGTAGTTCAAACAGTACTGAAAACAGATATACTAATAGGCTAGAATCATTCATGTGGATTTCAAATATATCCTTTTTAAAAAATAAATAGGCATCTTAATTTGGTTTTATAGACTATATTTATCAGAGGTTAAACATGCTGAAGACAGAGACCCTTCTTGTCATTCAACAAATTTGAATGAAGACGCAGCCAGAGATCTCTGGTTTTAGAGTTATTGATTTTCATTTCTCTTCTAAAAGGATCCAATGAGAATATGATCCAGAATTGTTTGCCATATTTTGAGTCTGGGCAGGCCAGTTATTTAACCTGAAGTCCAGACTACATCTTTTGGTTAGCACTTAATCACATACTGACTGTAAATTTGGGTTCATAAGTAAGGAAAATGGAAAACTTCTTTTTATGAGGGAAATTTAGAAGAAAACAGATAACCACTGATTTTTAAGTTACTATTTGTCTAAATGAAAATTTAGTGTTCAGTGACAAAATAATATGCAAATATTACATTTTCAAATTCGTTCTTGAATTTTAAAATCACATTGGTTGACAGTGAAAAATAGGCATTGAGTCAAAAGTCCAGCAATCAAGTAATGATTTGTTAGATTGTGCTATATCTACTTGAAAAAATGCATCACAAAAATTAAAATAAACATTAGGAAGGCTATTAACAAATGTAGAAAATGTTTTTAATATAAACCAAAGAAAATTAGCCAGGATAATAACTATACATTTATTGCTACTTAAATCCATTCACTTTTATCCCAAACTGCACACAAGATATAGAAGACAGCAAAATTGTGCAAAATATAACAATTAGATTAAGGTCAAAATATTGCCAAAAAAGTTTATTGATAATTTCAGTCAATCCTTTAAAAGCATGTGCAAGAAGCATTTGTACAAGAACAGAAATGGGGCCTGATGGCAAGGGAGAGGTTTGTTGGCCAGGGGTGGCTTCACTGAAAACCTTGAAAAAGTTTTAGTGACAAGTAAAAATGTTATTTATTTACTGAAATGTTACTTATTTACTGGTCTGAAGTGAAGTTCACCTTTAAAAATTATTTTTGGACTCAGATGTAACCAAAAGTTTATTTGAAGTAAAGATTAGAAATTATAAATGGATTTTATGAATTTTAAGTAGTTCAAACAGTACTGAAAACAGATATACTAATAGGCTAGAATCATTCATGTGGATTTCAAATATATCCTTTTTAAAAAATAAATAGGCATCTTAATTTGGTTTTATAGACTATATTTATCAGAGGTTAAACATGCTGAAGACAGAGACCCTTCTTGTCATTCAACAAATTTGAATGAAGACGCAGCCAGAGATCTCTGGTTTTAGAGTTATTGATTTTCATTTCTCTTCTAAAAGGATCCAATGAGAATATGATCCAGAATTGTTTGCCATATTTTGAGTCTGGGCAGGCCAGTTATTTAACCTGAAGTCCAGACTACATCTTTTGGTTAGCACTTAATCACATACTGACTGTAAATTTGGGTTCATAAGTAAGGAAAATGGAAAACTTCTTTTTATGAGGGAAATTTAGAAGAAAACAGATAACCACTGATTTTTAAGTTACTATTTGTCTAAATGAAAATTTAGTGTTCAGTGACAAAATAATATGCAAATATTACATTTTCAAATTCATTCTTGAATTTTAAAATCACATTGGTTGACAGTGAAAAATAGGCATTGAGTCAAAAGTCCAGCAATCAAGTAATGATTTGTTAGATTGTGCTATATCTACTTGAAAAAATGCATCACAAAAATTAAAATAAACATTAGGAAGGCTATTAACAAATGTAGAAAATGTTTTTAATATAAACCAAAGAAAATTAGCCAGGATATATAACTATACATTTATTGTATTTTCAATTATGTGAAAAATATGAATGCTTGTGACATGATTAGAAAATGACAGTAATTATTTTAGGGTAAGATATAGGGGGTTATTTTTTCCATGTATGTTTTCTGAAAATGCATGAAAATGTTTTACTATTGTTAAAGTTTAATAATAACAGACATTTAGTAAAAGCAAGAATTCAAAATTATATTCATTTTATTTGTCAGTATGTTTTAACTTGTCTTTGTCCAAAAAAGCAACTTTTAAAAATAACTAATATCCTTATTCTTTTTAGACACCAAGTGTGTCTATTTTTTATCAAGTAAATCAACATTAAAATTGATTTCCACTTTTCAGTTTTTGCTAGATAATGAAAATATTATTAAAGCAAACAAAATTCCAAATAAGAAATAGTCACATGTAAAGTAGAAATGTATATGAAATAAATAAACTCTCAAACTTACTAAATCTGTTGTTTTATTATTTATTGCTTGAGAGTGTGTCTTTTAAAGTTTTTATTTTAGAACAGACCTTAGAGAAAGGAGAATTATGTTTGACTTATTCATAAATCATTATCTATCTGACCTGTAATCATTATGGGAAAAATTGTATTCTAACTATATTTGGGAAAATGAAGGACCATTAAAGAAAAGAAAGAGAATACAATTCTGAGGGTGGTTGAACAAAATACCAAGAAGAAGGAAGAAATGTTAAGCTTTTAACTGACCTTGGAGATTTGGATTCTGTTTAATTCTATTGGATGGCAATTTTGTTGGACTGTTTTCTCTAATTTACTGTAGACAGTATTCTGATGAAAAAACCAGTACTTGTGTTCCCTTCATATACTGCTTTTCACCTACTTCCTTCTGTGTTTAGAAGAACTCCTACATATTACAAACCTAGGAAACTGTCTTGTTTCCCATTCTGTAATCATTAAAATTTAAAAGTATTCTATATCTACTTAAATGCATCACAAAAATTAAAATAAACATTAGGAAGGCTATTAACAAATGTAGAAAATGTTTTTAATATAAACCAAAGAAAATTAGCCAGGATATATAACTATACATTTATTGTATTTTCAATTATGTGAAAAATATGAATGCTTGTGACATGATTAGAAAATGACAGTAATTATTTTAGGGTAAGATATAGGGGGTTATTTTTTCCATGTATGTTTTCTGAAAATGCATGAAAATGTTTTACTATTGTTAAAGTTTAATAATAACAGACATTTAGTAAAAGCAAGAATTCAAAATTATATTCATTTTATTTGTCAGTATGTTTTAACTTGTCTTTGTCCAAAAAAGCAACTTTTAAAAATAACTAATATCCTTATTCTTTTTAGACACCAAGTGTGTCTATTTTTTATCAAGTAAATCAACATTAAAATTGATTTCCACTTTTCAGTTTTTGCTAGATAATGAAAATATTATTAAAGCAAACAAAATTCCAAATAAGAAATAGTCACATGTAAAGTAGAAATGTTTATTAAATAAATAAACTCTCAAACTTACTAAATCTGTTGTTTTTATTATTTATTGCTTGAGAGTGTGTCTTTTAAAGTTTTTATTTTAGAACAGACCTTAGAGAAAGGAGAATTATGTTTGACTTATTCATAAATCATTATCTATCTGACCTGTAATCATTATGGGAAAAATTGTATTCTAACTATATTTGGGAAAATGAAGGACCATTAAAGAAAAAGAAAGAGAATACAATTCTGAGGGTGGTTGAACAAAATACCAAGAAGAAGGAAGAAATGTTAAGCTTTTAACTGACCTTGGAGATTTGGATTCTGTTTAATTCTATTGGATGGCAATTTTTGTTGGACTGTTTTCTCTAATTTACTGTAGACAGTATTCTGATGAAAAAACCAGTACTTGTGTTCCCTTCATATACTGCTTTTCACCTACTTCCTTCTGTGTTTAGAAGAACTCCTACATATTACAAACCTAGGAAACTGTCTTGTTTCCCATTCTTATCTTCTTTTTAATATATTTTTATGCATTAGAACAATGCCCAATCTTCCTTCTTTTTATTCCTGGTAAGCTCAACTTTGCCCAATAAAAATGAACAAACATCCAACTCCATTAAAATTTAAAAGTATATTCTTATGCAAAATGCCCATTTAGCTTTGTTTGCCTATTACAAAATTACTTTTGTAAAAATTAAGCTCTGATGCTGCTGACCTCTTCCCAACAGTGACAGAACGAATTTCTAAAACCTTACCTAATTGCTTAATGAGAAAAGAGTCATCTTTCTTTCAAGGAATACATCAAAATATTCAGGAAAAAAAAAGGACTACTCCCTATAGGAATCTACAACAAAGGACATCACACATACTATTTTACTAAAATGCATATCCCATACTAAAAGTATGTTCCAAATATACTGAACAAAGTATAGTGAACAAACACAGCTGTCTTTTTTCAAGATGAGATCACACCTGGTCAACAGCAGAAGCTATGTAATCCTTATCCAGTATAGCATTCTTACATCACTATATATTTTAGTTGTGCTTTAGAAATTTTCTTATCCAGTATATAAATCAGTTTATTTAATGAACCTGCTAAACTACATTTTGAAGTCCCGAGGAAACGGTTCCTGCAAAAGAGCTTGCCTTTCATCTCAAGCAGCACAGTTTACTCTGGAAGATATTGGTCAATTTTCATGTTTCTTTTTCTTCAATAACTTTGGGTCTTGTAGTTCATGAAAAGCATTTTTGTAGTTTGGTTCACCGACTTAAGTTGGTCTGTGAATTCAAGTTATAAATAAATAATGTAGACCTTGTTTTGTGATTGAAATGAGGGGCTGGCTTGGTTGACCCTTTTGATTTTCGAGCCCCTAGTGGCACAAATATGATTCACAACCCCTTTCAACCTCGTCCTACCTATACTCCTTTGAAGTAAATTATAATGTGTTGACACCCAGGACCTGTTCTTTGCTGGCAGTTCTTTGGCTCTAATGGACTTTGCTTATGCACGGAGGGTGACACCTCTCTTGAACTCTGTCTCATTTCATTTCTATTCTTTTCCAGACATCTCTTAGTACTTCCTTAGCATGTTTCCAAATCATTTTTGGATACTTTAGCTCTTTGATATAAAAGACATTCTTAATACTAAGTTCTATCTTAAATTTGGTTTGTTTATATCCAACTTTTCTTGCCCATGGTGTCACAGTATTCAGTGTTTCTGAATGAATATTTGTAAAGCAGCCTATCTTAATTATTATCTTTTATATACTATTCTCCACAAAGAGATGATCACATTTTCATCATTATATGTAAATGGGATGTAATTTTATGAAACAGCCAATTATAGAAGATTTTAAATATTTTAAAATTTAACACTGCTCAAATTTTCTCATCTCTGTCTCTCACATTAGATTTTTAGCTGACTGTTTAAAATCATATGAAAATCCACATAATAGTGACATAACAAAATATGTAATAATCAGCATTATAAGTTAGCAATGCTATTTTGCTTATAGTAGACAATGCAATAATACCTCTGGTTCACTGGCAAGTAGTTTAAAGACAAATGTGTATATGTATCATTCTTGCTCCCTGGCATTTTTATGCTGCTCAAATGTGCTAAATCACACAAGTTTGTTCTGTGTATGCAGTATAATATGAGACTTTCAATCTATTAATTATATGTTTATATAAATAAATAAACACTCACACTTCTATTCCTTTCATTGTTTAATGGAAACACATTGGTTGTAGAGAATATCATTTTTCACTTTTTGGCAGAAGCTTCAGAGTTTTATTGGTATCTTTTTTGTTAAAGAAAATTTTAGAGCTAACTACAAATATCTCTAGCCTCAATTTCCACATATACCAAAAGTTTAGAATAACAAAATATTACCCTGATAAATATTTCCCACCAATTGTTCAGTAAAGAAAGTTTATCCTTATGCTAACAGCATTTCGTTCAAATACAGACTCCTTTTTTCTTTCTTTATTTATATTTTTATTATTTATTTTAAAGGTTTTACAGAGTTTTGTTGTTTACAGACATGTATGTTCCCAGATCAGTCATATGCATATCCATGGTCCCCACCCGCCCAGATCCCCACATCCCACCCCTCCAGACCTTTGCCCCAAGCCATTGTAAGCACTCCTATTCCCTTAGCACTATGACACTAGCTATCTTTTCCACACATAACACTATAGGTCTCCCTGGTACTTCCTCCATGCTTCCCCCTCCCTATTTCTTCGTCACAATGTCCCTATGTCTATGCTCTGTCTGTTTTTCCATGAGTTCCCTGCGTGTGATATCAAGACCGTCCTACTAGATTCCATATATGTGTGTTACTATACTGTATTTGTCTTTCTCTTTTTGACCTACTTCACTTTCTATGATAGGTTCTAGAGCCAGCCACTTCATCAGGACTGAGTCTTCTGCATTTCTTTTAACAGCTGAGTAGTATTCCATTGTATATATGTACCAGGCTTCTGGATCCATTCATTCGTCGATGGACATCTAGGTTGCTTCCATGTTTTGGCTATTGTATAGAGAGCTGCAATGAACATCGGGGTACAGGTGCTTCTTTCAGTTTTGATTTCATCAGGATATAAGCCTAATAGTGGGATTGCTGGGTCATAGACTGCTTCTATTTTTAGTTTTTAAAGAAATCTCCATACTGTCTTCCATAGAGGCTGTATCAGTTTGCATTCCCACCAGCAATGCAAGAGGGTTCCCTTTTCTCTGCACCCTCTCCAGCATTTATTGTCTGCAGATTTTTTGATGGTGGCCATTCTGACGGGTGTGAGGAGATACCTCATTGTAGTTTTAATTTGCATTTCTCTAATAGTAAGTGAGGTTCAGCATCGTTTCATGTGCTTTGGGGCCATCTGTATGTCCTCTTTGGAGAGGCGTCTCTTTAGATCTTTTTCCCATTTTTTGATTGGGTTGTTCGTTTTCCCTGTGCTGAGTTGTCTGAGTTGCTTGTAGATTTTGGAGATTAATTCTTTGTCTGTTATTTCATTTGCTATGATTTTCTCTCACTCTGTGGGGTGCCTGTTGAGCTTTTTTTAATTTCTTTTGCTGTACAAAAGCTTTTAAGTTTGATGAGGTCCCACATGTTCATTTTTCTTTTCAGTTCTGCTATTTTAGTTGGTGGGTCAGAGAAGATCTTGCATTGATTGATGTTCTTGAGGGTTTTGCCTATATTCTCCTCTAAGAGTTTGATGGTTTCTGGTCTTACATTTAGGTCTTTAATCCATTTTGAATTGATCTTTGTGTATGGTGTCAGGGAATGTTCCAACTTCATTTTTTTGCATGTAGCTGTCCAATTTTCCCAGCACCACTTGTTGAAAAAGGCTGTCTTTGTCCCATTTTATAGTTTCACTTCCTTTATCAAAAATAAGGTACCCATAGGTGAGTGGGTTTATCTCTGGGTTCTCGATCTTGTTCCATTGGTCTATAGTTCTGTTTTTGTGTCAGTACCATACTGTCTTGATGACTGTTGCTTTGTAGTAGAGTCTGAAGTTGGGGAGGCTGATCCCTCCAGCTCCGTTTTTTTCTCAGAATTGCTTTGGCAAGGTCTTCTGTGTTTCCATATGAACTGTGTTATTCTTTGGTCTAGTTCTGTGAAAAATGTCAATGGAAGTTGAATAGGTATTGCATTGAATCTGTAGATGAGATTTGGTAGTATGGTCATTTTCATAATATTGATTCTTCCGATCCAGGAACATGGAATATCTCTCCATCTGTTTAAGTCTTCTTTAATTTCTTTCATGAGTGTCTTGTAATTTTCTGTGTACAGTTCTTTTGTTTTTTGGGTAGGTTTATTCCTAGATATTTGATTCTTTTGGTTGCAATGGTGAAGGGGATTGCCTCTTTGATTTCATTTTCTGATTTTTCATTGTTTGTGTATAGGAATGCCAGTGATTTCTGTGTATTGATTGTGTATCCCAAGACTTTGCTGAATTCGCTGATTATCTCTAGTGGCTTTATAACCGTGTCTTTGGGATTTTCTATGTATAATATCATGTCATCTGCAAAAAGAGAGAGCTTGACTTCTTCCTTTCCAATCTGGATTCCTTTGATTTCTTTATCTTCTCTTATTGCCATTGCTAGAACTTCCAGGACTATGTTGGATCGTAGTGGTGAAATTGGACACCCCTGTCTTGTTCCTGATCTTAGAGGGAATGCTTTCAGTTTTTCACCGTTGAGGACAATGTTCACTGTGGGCTTCTCATATATGGCTTTCACTATGTTGAGACAGGTTCCTTCTATGCCCATTTTCTGAAGAGTTTTTATCATAAATGGGTGTTGTACTTTGTCGAAGGCTTTTTCTGCATCTATTGAGATGATCATGTGATTTTTGTCTCTCAGTTTGTTGATATGCTGTATCACATTGATTGATTTACGGATGTTGAAGAATCCTTGCATGCCTAGGATGAACCCGACTTGATCATGATGTATGAGTTTTTTGATGTGTCGTTGAATTCTGTTTGCTAGGATCTTGTTGAGGATCTTGGCATCTAAGTTCATCAGGGAAATTGGTCTGTAATTTCCCTTTTTTATCTTTGCCTGGTTTGGGTATCATGATTGGTCTATAGTTCTGTTTTTGTGTCAGTACCATACTGTCTTGAGTTTTTAGAGTCTGAAGTTGGGGAGGCTGATCCCTCCAGCTCCGTTTTTTTCTCAGAATTGCTTTGGCAAGGTCTTCTGTGTTTCCATATGAACTGTGTTATTCTTTGGTCTAGTTCTGTGAAAAATGTCAATGGAAGTTGAATAGGTATTGCATTGAATCTGTAGATGAGATTTGGTAGTATGGTCATTTTCATAATATTGATTCTTCCGATCCAGGAACATGGAATATCTCTCCATCTGTTTAAGTCTTCTTTAATTTCTTTCATGAGTGTCTTGTAATTTTCTGTGTACAGTTCTTTTGTTTTTTGGGTAGGTTTATTCCTAGATATTTGATTCTTTTGGTTGCAATGGTGAAGGGGATTGCCTCTTTGATTTCATTTTCTGATTTTTCATTGTTTGTGTATAGGAATGCCAGTGATTTCTGTGTATTGATTGTGTATCCCAAGACTTTGCTGAATTCGCTGATTATCTCTAGTGGCTTTATAACCGTGTCTTTGGGATTTTCTATGTATAATATCATGTCATCTGCAAAAAGAGAGAGCTTGACTTCTTCCTTTCCAATCTGGATTCCTTTGATTTCTTTATCTTCTCTTATTGCCATTGCTAGAACTTCCAGGACTATGTTGGATCGTAGTGGTGAAATTGGACACCCCTGTCTTGTTCCTGATCTTAGAGGGAATGCTTTCAGTTTTTCACCGTTGAGGACAATGTTCACTGTGGGCTTCTCATATATGGCTTTCACTATGTTGAGACAGGTTCCTTCTATGCCCATTTTCTGAAGAGTTTTTATCATAAATGGGTGTTGTACTTTGTCGAAGGCTTTTTCTGCATCTATTGAGATGATCATGTGATTTTTGTCTCTCAGTTTGTTGATATGCTGTATCACATTGATTGATTTACGGATGTTGAAGAATCCTTGCATGCCTAGGATGAACCCGACTTGATCATGATGTATGAGTTTTTTGATGTGTCGTTGAATTCTGTTTGCTAGGATCTTGTTGAGGATCTTGGCATCTAAGTTCATCAGGGAAATTGGTCTGTAATTTCCCTTTATTTTGTTATCTTTGCCTGGTTTGGGTATCAGAGTGATGGTGGCCTCATAGAATGTGTTTGGAAGTGTTCCTTCCTGGGCAATTTTTTTGGAAGAGTTTTAGAAGGACAGACATTAGCTCTTCTTTAAATGTTTGGTAGAATTCAGCTGTGAAGCCATGTGGCCCTGGGCTTCTATTTTTGGGTAGATTTCTGATCACAGATTCGATTTCTCAGCTTGTGATTGGGTTGTTCAAAGTTTCTGTTTCTTCCTGGCTCAGTCTTGGGAGATTGATCTTCCCCAAGAAACTGTCCATTTCTTCCAGGTTGTCCAGTTTGTTGCCATAGAGTTGCTCATAATAGTCTCTTAGAATCCTTTGGATTTCTGCATTATCTGTTGTAATCTCTCCTTTTTCATTTTTGATTTTGTTGATCTAGTTCTTCTCCCTCTTTTTCTTGATGAGTCTCGCCAGAGGCTTGTCAATTTTGTTTACCTTTTCAAAGAACCAGCTTTTTGTTTTATTTATCTGAACTATAGTTTCTTTCATTTCTTTCTGATTTATTTCTGCTCTAGTCTTTATAATTTCTCGTCTTCTGCTGGCTTTGGGATGCTTTTGTTCTTCTTTTTCCAATTGTTTTAAGTGGAGGGTTAAGTCATCTGCTTCATATTTTCCTAGTTTCTTGAGGTAGGATTGTATTGCTATAGATTTCCCTCTTAGAACTGCTTTTGTGGCACCCCATAAGTTTTGCACGGTCGTATATTCATTGTCATTTTCTTCTAGGAATTTTTTAATTTCTCCTTTGATTTCCTCAGTAATCAGTTGGTTTTTTAGGTATGTGTTGTTTAATCACCATGTGTTTGTATTTTTAGCGGTTTTTTCCCTGTAGTTGATCTCTAGTCTCATTGCATTGTGTTCTCCTTTCTTCTTTAGTCAGAAGGTCCATTCATTACTTGAGAAAGTCTTTAGTGAGAGGTAAGGAGCCACATTGATTTGTCTCTCATAGTTGCCCTCTTTAACCTAGTCTTACATCTTTTTCCCCTTCTCAGAAGGGAAAACATTCCCTTTTGACCTGTTTTCTGATATACAGTAATTTTCTTTGCTTTGTCCCTGATCCTGCATGATCTTTTCTTCCTTTCAAACTAGTGACCTATTAACTACTTGATGTGTAAAAGGAAGATTTCTGTTCCTAAGAAAGATAAATCTGTTAAATCAAGCAAAGAAATATACTTGGGAATGAAGGTCAACATAATTTCAGTATATTGCAAAGATCCTTGTTCTTTAATGCCTTAAAATGAGTTCATATTAAGGGTCAAATTTTAATGTCCAGAAAGCCTAGACTTTATTAACATTCTATATCTTTAATATAAATGAATCTTCCTGAGAAAAACAATGATGATAAAAACATTTTTGAATTTTTTATTAGACTTTTTTCTTAATCATCTCGTACATTTGATAGAACACTTAGTGTCAACCACCTCTCATATACATTTGTGTTTTGTAAAGGTTATTTGATTACCATGGGCGTGTGCCTCCACCTCCCCGTGCAGTAATTCCAGTGAAGCGTCCCAGAGTGGCTGTAACGACAACTCGCCGGGGAAAAGGAGTTTTTTCCATGAAAGGGGGATCACGGTCTGCCAGTGGGTCTTCTTCATCAGGCTCTAAATGTAAGTAATCTTTTTTATTTCCCTTTATAAAAGAGTGAGGATATGTGTCATTGCATGAATGTCTATATTCAATAAATTAATATATAACTATGGAGTGATTGCTATGTACAAGATACCTGTTCAGTCACTTCAGTCCTGTCTGACTCTTTGGGACCCTATGGGCTGTGGCCCACTAGGCTCCTCTGTCCATAGGGATTCTCCAGGCAAGAATACTGGAGTGGTTTGCCATTTCCTTTTCCAGTACAATGTATGAGAGGAATACAAAATGGATAGGAAATGGTTCTATTAAAATAGTGTAGTGGAAAAAGGCTTAAACATGACTAACCAAAACCCAGGACTAATTAGAAAACAGTTTTATTAGAGCAAAGAACATGTTCCTGGACCACCTAGCTTGTGACACATTAGTCTTAAAATCTAACATGTTGCTTTTGGTGAAGAAAAATTTTTCATTTCATAAAAGAGTGCATATAGTATCTTTTCAGAGAAGCAGTATGCAAAATAGTTACATGTTTTTAATATTTGAACATTGGGATAATTAAGACAGAAATAGTGACTGTGTGCTAAGTTACTTCAGTCATTTCTGGCTATGTGAGGCTCTGTAGATTGAAGCCTGTCTCCTATCCCTTTCTCTTAGCTTCTGGTACATTGGCAGCCCTTAGCATACCTTGGTTTACTGACCCATCACTCCAGTTTCTGCCTTCATCGTCACATGGCTTTTTCCCCTGTGTCTTTGTGTCTGTGTATCTTTTTGTTTTCTTTTGAAGACACTAGTCATAATTAATTAGGACTCGCTATAAGAACCTCATTGTGATTACATCTATTAAGATGTATTTACTAATAAGGCAACATTTACAAGTGCTGAGAGAAGGACTTGTCTTTCGGGAGAACATTTTAACCAATAATACTGTCACATTCAGCTCGTAGCAGTTCAGTTGCTCAGTCATGTCTGACTCTCTGTGGCACCATGGTCTGCAGCAAACCAGGCTCCTGTCTTTCACCATCTCCTGGAGCTTGCTCAAACTCATGTCCATTGACTCAGTGATGCTTTCAACCATCTCATTCTCTGCCATCCACTTCTCCTTCTGCACTCACTCTTTTCCAGCATCAGGGTCTTTTCCAATGAATCTTTTATTTCCCTTTATAAAAGAGTGAGGATATGTGTCATTGCATGAATGTCTATATTCAATAAATTAATATATAACTATGGAGTGATTGCTATGTACAAGATACCTGTTCAGTCACTTCAGTCCTGTCTGACTCTTTGGGACCCTATGGGCTGTGGCCCACTAGGCTCCTCTGTCCATAGGGATTCTCCAGGCAAGAATACTGGAGTGGTTTGCCATTTCCTTTTCCAGTACAATGTATGAGAGGAATACAAAATGGATAGGAAATGGTTCTATTAAAATAGTGTAGTGGAAAAAGGCTTAAACATGACTAACCAAAACCCAGGACTAATTAGAAAACAGTTTTATTAGAGCAAAGAACATGTTCCTGGACCACCTAACTTGTGACACATTAGTCTTAAAATCTAACATGTTGCTTTTGGTGAAGAAAAATTTTTCATTTCATAAAAGAGTGCATATAGTATCTTTTCAGAGAAGCAGTATGCAAAATAGTTACATGTTTTTAATATTTGAACATTGGGATAATTAAGACAGAAATAGTGACTGTGTGCTAAGTTACTTCAGTCATTTCTGGCTATGTGAGGCTCTGTAGATTGAAGCCTGTCTCCTATCCCTTTCTCTTAGCTTCTGGTACATTGGCAGCCCTTAGCATACCTTGGTTTACTGACCCATCACTCCAGTTTCTGCCTTCATCGTCACATGGCTTTTTCCCCTGTGTCTTTGTGTCTGTGTATCTTTTTGTTTTCTTTTGAAGACACTAGTCATAATTAATTAGGACTCGCTATAAGAACCTCATTGTGATTACATCTATTAAGATGTATTTACTAATAAGGCAACATTTACAAGTGCTGAGAGAAGGACTTGTCTTTCGGGAGAACATTTTAACCAATAATACTGTCACATTCAGCTCGTAGCAGTTCAGTTGCTCAGTCATGTCTGACTCTTTGTGGCACCATGGTCTGCAGCAAACCAGGCTCCTGTCTTTCACCATCTCCTGGAGCTTGCTCAAACTCATGTCCATTGACTCAGTGATGCTTTCAACCATCTCATTCTCTGCCATCCACTTCTCCTTCTGCACTCACTCTTTTCCAGCATCAGGGTCTTTTCCAATGAATCATCATTTCACATCAGGTACCAAAGTTTTGGAGCTCCAACTTCCATATCAGTCCATCCCATGAATATTCAGGAAATATGATTTCCCAAAATAAAGAAAATATAATTTTCTTTAGGATTGACTGGTTTATCTCATTACAGTCCAAGGGACTCTCAAGAGTCTTCTCCAACACCACAGTTCAAAAGTATCAATACTTGAGCACTCAATCTTCTTTATGGTCCAGCTCTTACATTCCTGCATGATTACATGGAAACTGGAGGAACAACGATATATACTATAAGGCCTCATATCTCTGAAAAAAGGTGTAGGCATGATATTGAAGTATTTGTACATGCAGGGGCAAGGAATACACTAAATAAGTAGATATTCAGAAAAAGGCTAACTTGCCTCTACTGGATGTTGGAAAGAATGTTAATGTTCCCTGAGTGGGAACATTAGATTTGACTGTACTGACCTTTGTCCACAAAATAATGTCTCTCCTTTTTAATACGCTGTCTAGTTTTGCCATAGCTTTTCTTCCAAGAAGAAAGGTTTTTTTAATTTTATGGCTGCAGTCACCATCCACAGTGATTTTGGAGCCCAAGAAAATAAAGTCTGTTGATGTTTCCATTGTTTCCCCATCTATTTTCCATGAAGTGTTGGAACTAGATGCCATTGTCTTAATTTTTTGAAATTTGAGCTTTAAAACAGCTTTTTCATTTTCATCAAGAGACTCTTTAGCTCCTCTTTGCTTTCTGCCATAAGGATGGGGGTCTGCATATCTGAAGTTATTGATATTTCTCCTGGCAAACCTGATTCCAGTTTTAGCTTCATCCAACCTGGTATTTCCCATGTTGTACTCTGCATTCAATTTAAATAAACAGGGTGACTATATACAACCTTAATGTTTTCCTTCCCCAATTTGGAACCACTTCATTGCTCCATGTCTAGCTCGTCTTCTTCTCACCATCTCCCTGGTCTGCAGCAAACCAGGCTCCTGTCTTTCACCATCTCCTGGAGCTTGCTCAAACTCATGTCCATTGACTCAGTGATGCTTTCAACCATCTCATTCTCTGCCATCCACTTCTCCTTCTGCACTCACTCTTTTCCAGCATCAGGGTCTTTTCCAATGAATCATCATTTCACATCAGGTACCAAAGTTTTGGAGCTCCAACTTCCATATCAGTCCATCCCATGAATATTCAGGAAATATGATTTCCCAAAATAAAGAAAATATAATTTTCTTTAGGATTGACTGGTTTATCTCATTACAGTCCAAGGGACTCTCAAGAGTCTTCTCCAACACCACAGTTCAAAAGTATCAATACTTGAGCACTCAATCTTCTTTATGGTCCAGCTCTTACATTCCTGCATGATTACATGGAAACTGGAGGAACAACGATATATACTATAAGGCCTCATATCTCTGAAAAAAGGTGTAGGCATGATATTGAAGTATTTGTACATGCAGGGGCAAGGAATACACTAAATAAGTAGATATTCAGAAAAAGGCTAACTTGCCTCTACTGGATGTTGGAAAGAATGTTAATGTTCCCTGAGTGGGAACATTAGATTTGACTGTACTGACCTTTGTCCACAAAATAATGTCTCTCCTTTTTAATACGCTGTCTAGTTTTGCCATAGCTTTTCTTCCAAGAAGAAAGGTTTTTTTAATTTTATGGCTGCAGTCACCATCCACAGTGATTTTGGAGCCCAAGAAAATAAAGTCTGTTGATGTTTCCATTGTTTCCCCATCTATTTTCCATGAAGTGTTGGAACTAGATGCCATTGTCTTAATTTTTTGAAATTTGAGCTTTAAAACAGCTTTTTCATTTTCATCAAGAGACTCTTTAGCTCCTCTTTGCTTTCTGCCATAAGGATGGGGGTCTGCATATCTGAAGTTATTGATATTTCTCCTGGCAAACCTGATTCCAGTTTTAGCTTCATCCAACCTGGTATTTCCCATGTTGTACTCTGCATTCAATTTAAATAAACAGGGTGACTATATACAACCTTAATGTTTTCCTTCCCCAATTTGGAACCACTTCATTGCTCCATGTCTAGCTCTAACTGTTGCTCCTTGTCCTGCATATAGGTTTCAGAGGAGGCAAGTAAAGTGGTCTGGTATTCCCATCTCTTTCAGAATTTACCAGTTTGTTGTGTTCCACACAGTCAAGGCTTTTATATAGCTAGTGAAGCAGATGCAGATGTTTCTCTGAAATTTTCTTGATTTTTTTATAATCCAGTAATTGTTGGCAATTTGATCTCTGGTTCCTCTGCCTTTTCTAAACCCAACTTGTACCTCTGGAAGTTCTTGGTTCACATACTGTTGAAGCCTAGGTTGGAGGATTTTGAACATTATTTTGCTATTGTGTAAAATAAGTGCAATAGTGCAGTTGTTTGAACATTCTTTGGCATTGCACTTATTTGGGATTGGAATGAAAACTGACTTTTTCCAGTCCTGAGGTCACTACTGAGTTTTTCAAATTTGTTGGTATATAAGTACACTTTCATTGTCCCTTAGGATCTGAAATAGTTCAGTCAGAATTCTATCACCTCCACTAGCTTTGTTCATAGTTAATGTTGCCTAAGGCCCACTTGACTTCACATTCCAAGATGTCTGGCTCTAGGTGATGTATCACACCATCATGGTTATCTAGCTAATTAGGAAGTATTTTGCATAGAAAAAAATGGACTGAGCTAATTGTCCACTCAACAATGCATCTCCCCTCAGGGAGTGCCTCTAGTGTCAATGGGACTCTCAGACTCTCCAAGAACCACCACTGCAAAGTCTTAAGGCATAATCCTTCTGTCATTCTAAAAGAATATAATCGAGTCCTCTCTTCTTGTCCAGCCCACCCAGGGAGCATTAACATTCTTTCCAACCTTCAGCAGAGGCAAATTAACCTTTTTCTGAACATCTATACATTTAGAGTCTTTCCTTGCTCCTGAATATCAAATATTTCAATTTCATGCCTCCAACTTTTTTTCAGAGATATGAGATCTTATAGTATATATGGTTGTTCCTCCAGTTTCTATGTCAACCATAATTTATCTTACTTTATAATTTTGGGGGGGGGGGCAAATTAAATGATTTCATTTCAAATCCGAATTTAAGACAACAGAGGAGTTCACATTGCTGTGCATGACTGCAAAGAGGAGTGAGTGGTCAGTAATTTCTCTGAACTTTCAGAGAGAGAGAGCACATCTTAGGCTGAGGGTAAGGGAAGGGTTTAAGGCAGAGTCACTGTTTGAGCTGAATCTGGAAAAACAGCCAGGATTAGGGAGTGGCTGCTGGGAGTGGGGTGTGGATCAGGCTCAAAGCTTACTTTATAATTTAATTTAACACTGTATTTTGTGGATAGAGTCACCCACATCCATGGAGTGTATTTGTTTCTATCGCTCAGAAATCTCCAAGTACTGAAAACTTAAACAAACTTTTTTCTTACATTGGAATAAATCAATTATGAAAGGATGCTTTCAGAAACACACATCACCAAAGTCAACTTCTTTTGAACATAATCCAAACTAGTTTTTTGTAAAGAGTATCAAGTACAATAGTTATTTTAAATTTACTATGGATGTATTAATTCTCAAATATGCTAATTTAGCTAAAATTATTAATATATAAAGGCAACAGATTGATCAATTCTGTGCATGTTTCATATAGTTCTACACATTTATAGACTCAGTTCACAAAAGCTATATATTAGTGTTATATTAGTGCAACATAAATCTAAACAAGATTTGTATATAATTAACTGGCAAGCATACCTAGAATCACAACCATATATATTCTCTCTAAAAATACATTGGCAGACATATACAAGTACATCGATATATGAGTGTATATAAATATTCATTTTTTGATAGTAGTTTTACAATTAGCCTGGTCTGCGGAAATAACAATGATTTTCAAATTCAAATCACACATGAAAAATTTGAGTGAACTGTGAAATATACTGTGCTAATATTGACTTAAGTGAATGAATATTTACTCAGGTATATATTTTGCTCTTTTATTAATAGTTCTTTTCCAGTACTTAATGACTTGGCAAGTTTAGAGGAAGAAATTAATGTTATAGCTTAGGTAATTTGTCATTTCTTATTTCAGAATTTTTTAATAGTACTAAATTCTACTGAAGAGAAAAACTATATAAAGAAAACATATTAATGCTATAATTTGCCAAAGTTGAATACTGATAAGTGTTTTAGATGATTGTTCTTTTAAAAAATTGTATTACCACTTGGTATTTCAGTCCCTTTTCAAAGAGGAGTGAGTGGTCAGTAATTTCTCTGAACTTTCAGAGAGAGAGAGCACATCTTAGGCTGAGGGTAAGGGAAGGGTTTAAGGCAGAGTCACTGTTTGAGCTGAATCTGGAAAAACAGCCAGGATTAGGGAGTGGCTGCTGGGAGTGGGGTGTGGATCAGGCTCAAAGCTTACTTTATAATTTAATTTAACACTGTATTTTGTGGATAGAGTCACCCACATCCATGGAGTGTATTTGTTTCTATCGCTCAGAAATCTCCAAGTACTGAAAACTTAAACAAACTTTTTTCTTACATTGGAATAAATCAATTATGAAAGGATGCTTTCAGAAACACACATCACCAAAGTCAACTTCTTTTGAACATAATCCAAACTAGTTTTTTGTAAAGAGTATCAAGTACAATAGTTATTTTAAATTTACTATGGATGTATTAATTCTCAAATATGCTAATTTAGCTAAAATTATTAATATATAAAGGCAACAGATTGATCAATTCTGTGCATGTTTCATATAGTTCTACACATTTATAGACTCAGTTCACAAAAGCTATATATTAGTGTTATATTAGTGCAACATAAATCTAAACAAGATTTGTATATAATTAACTGGCAAGCATACCTAGAATCACAACCATATATATTCTCTCTAAAAATACATTGGCAGACATATACAAGTACATCGATATATGAGTGTATATAAATATTCATTTTTTGATAGTAGTTTTACAATTAGCCTGGTCTGCGGAAATAACAATGATTTTCAAATTCAAATCACACATGAAAAATTTGAGTGAACTGTGAAATATACTGTGCTAATATTGACTTAAGTGAATGAATATTTACTCAGGTATATATTTTGCTCTTTTATTAATAGTTCTTTTCCAGTACTTAATGACTTGGCAAGTTTAGAGGAAGAAATTAATGTTATAGCTTAGGTAATTTGTCATTTCTTATTTCAGAATTTTTTAATAGTACTAAATTCTACTGAAGAGAAAAACTATATAAAGAAAACATATTAATGCTATAATTTGCCAAAGTTGAATACTGATAAGTGTTTTAGATGATTGTTCTTTTAAAAAATTGTATTACCACTTGGTATTTCAGTCCCTTTTCAAATCAACTTGGACTAAAACTATAATTATCTTGCCCTGTTCCACATCATGGGGTCATACGATAAAGAACATGTAATGTTGCTGATAAACAGTTTATGAAAGAGAAGACATGAACATCTATGTGATTAACCTGATTTTCTTAGTAGAAAAAAATCAGTGCTTTCTGAAACAAATAGTATTAATTTCTTTAAGTAATTAATTTAAATCCTAATGTCTAACAAGAGAAATCCTACTAAGATTTGATGCCTTTGGAGTTATGTCAGTGTACTTTTCAGTGACATAAAATTATAAGGTCCCTGAAGCATCTAAGAGACAATTAAAGGCAGTTCAATTAAATTTAAGAAGTAGTAGTTGAGTTCTTACCTTCAACACTGAAAGAGAGTTGTTGTGTTGGTTTCCCCCACAAACCCACTTATTTTAATACAGAGATGAAGCATCAGTCACAGAAACAATGTTAATACCCAGGAAAGTATCATTAAACATCAATTTCCAGCCATTATTTTGTCCAAATTATAGCTTCTTCTTTTAGATATTTGGCCAGTAGGGTTAGGGAAGGTTCAACAGAGAATACTGAAAGGTGTTTAGAATAAGATAGGTGAATTAAAAGAGTGTATGAGAGACTTCTGTTTTCCTAGGTGGAGAAGAGTAGATGCTTTACTCTAAGATTGCTTGGAATGCAATTAAATTTTATAGCTAGTGTAACATACTAGCACTGTGGTCATGTGGAAATCCTTTAATCCTTATATACTTCTACTTATTTTCTATGTGTAAAATGGAAATAATAATACTGTATAGTCAGTACTTTGTCATAGGAATTAAATTACTAATGTACATAAAATTCTTAGGCAAGTCTTGTCAAAGAGTTAATGATCAGTGAGGTTTATTATTACTGTTAGTAGTGGTAGTAGCACAGCAGCATATAGCAGTTAAGACTATAGGATATGAAATTGCTGTAACTGGAATCCAACAGTGGCTCTGACACTTACTAACTGTGTGCTTGAGACAAGATTCTTGGTTTACTGTGCCTTAGTTTCATCAACTAAGGCATAAAATGGGAATGATAATCTTACCACCATTTCCATAAAGCTTTTATGAGAATTAAATAAATTGACATGTGCAAAGTGTTTAGAACAGTGTTTCCTATTATGAAAATCTTAATAAGATTTAGTAATAATAATGCTAGTATTATTACTATCTAAAGCAAAGATTTATCACTATCTGTATCAGTTAAGAAACAGGATATTAAAATCAAGCAAAGCAAAAGATAAACAGAATATGGGATTATGGCTTACTGGGTATGGTGACCTTCATTTAACTTGATTACCTCCTTAATTAACCTGTGTATAAATACAGTCACACTGTGGAAGGCACTGGGGCTAAAACTTTCATATATAAAATTTCAAGGGAGTATAGAATTCATCCCATAACACAGGGTTATAAAACATAAAATGTGGAGATCTCAGCATACACATCAGCTCTTTACAATTCCAAAAGCCAACTTCTTGGAAATTTTTTAGTTAGCTCATCCTGATAAACACACTGAATTTCTCAGACACACATGGCTTCACTGTCTGGACACTGATGAGCACTTTGTATAAACAGAGCAATAACTCCCTGCTAAAATTGCAACATAATATTTACATACACTGCAGTCCAATCAAGACAATAATGTGTTTATAATAAATAAATACATTTGTAAACATCTGTACTTGGTTTTTCCACTAGGCTTTAATGTGGCTCATTAAAATGACCAGATTTTAAAATGCAGACAGAAAAGAAGGCAAATAAAATGTGCATCTAAATCTACCCTTATATAAACATAGCTTTTGAGCATTTGAGATTTTTTTTTTTCAGATCTATTGTACAACTGTTTTTGTTCTTCATTGTGCTCCACAAACAGTAAGAGAAAAGTTCTAATCATTCCATTAGGATAATAAAGTTTGTGAGCATTAGGTCCAGACAGTAAACCTCAGCATTTCTAACTTGTGCTTCTTCCTCTTCTGCTCTTTTCCTACATCTGATCCAAATAAGCAGATTCTTGACTACTCTCATAGTCTCTTAAAAATTAGTTTTCTTGACTCTGTAGTCTCCCCCATCTCAAGAGCTACATGCTCAATTGCAGGAGTATTCTAAACTAAATGCTTTGTCACTTTCTCACTCAAAATTCAAAATTACTACCATTTATCCAAGCTCTTCAGTTATGCTCTCCAGATATATCTGACCTGGTACTTCCATTCAGTTTTCAGCTACTCTTCTCCTTAATACATAAGTGTTTTCCAAACTCATACTCATGCACCTCTATCTGAAATCCCTTTCCTTTTTCTCAATAAATTTGTTATCACCACATTAATACATATACGTTATTCATGATTTTACCTGCCTTTCAGTCCAGCTCAGGTAATGCCATTCTTATGAAAGAAGTGTGGACACGTCTGTGCCACAAATGTGTCATCTGTCCTCTAAAGTCAAATCACCTTCCTATTAGGAGACTTAAGCCCTTTTTTTTTTTTTTTTTTTTTTAAGATTTTTTTTTTTTTTTTTTTTGGGCTGGGGTCGGGTTGGGGGGGGAGGGGAGCGGGCGGGCCACTTCTATTGGTCTTTCATTTCTCTATTTTCATCCGTCTTTGTTCTTTGGCTCCTGTGGGCCTCCCATCGCGGTGGCGTCTGTCGTTGCAGAGCGCCATCTCTGGGCGCATGCACCCCAGAGCTCCGGCTGGGTAATTGGACACATCAGTCCAGCCGCTCCGCGCACGTGGGATCTTCCCAGGCCAGGGATCGAACCGGCGCCCCTTGCACTGCAAGGTGGTGTCCTTGCCCACTGGACAATCAGGGGAGGCCTAACTTAAGCCCTTTTGCTCAATTTTGTAGCTGTTTCCTATTTCCATGGACATCTCATCACTCTGGTTTATCCTTTAAGTTACCTTTGTATTGCATAAAGCATATTCTTAAATATTTAGAGACTGTGTGTCATCAATGTTATTTTGGCTTTTTGAATTTCCTTTTTTTTTTCTGCATTTCACAGTTGTCCATGAACTACATCTTTAGAATTCAGAAAATGAAAACTGTTAGTCACTCAGTCGTGTCCAACTCTTTGCAACCCCACAGATTGTAACTCGCCAGGCTCCTCTGTTCACGGAATTCTCCAGGGAAAAATACTAGAGTGGGTTGCCATTCCCTTCTTCCAGCGACCTTTTGCACACCTACATTGCAAAAATTTACTACCATTTAAATTTCCCATCCCCCAAGAGCTACATGCTCAATTGCAGGAGTATTCTAAACTAAATGCTTTGTCACTTTCTCACCAAAATTCAAAATTACTACCATTTATCCAAGCTCTTCAGTTATGCTCTCCAGATATATCTGACCTGGTACTTCCATTCAGTTTTCAGCTACTCTTCTCCTTAATACATAAGTGTTTTCCAAACTCATACTCATGCACCTCTATCTGAAATCCCTTTCCTTTTTCTCAATAAATTTGTTATCACCACATTAATACATATACGTTATTCATGATTTTACCTGCCTTTCAGTCCAGCTCAGGTAATGCCATTCTTATGAAAGAAGTGTGGACACGTCTGTGCCACAAATGTGTCATCTGTCCTCTAAAGTCAAATCACCTTCCTATTAGGAGACTTAAGCCTTTTTTTTTTTTTTTTTTTTTTTAAGATTTATTTATTTATTTATTTTGGGCTGGGGTCGGGTTGGGGAGGGATGGGAGCGGGCGGGCCACTTCTATTGGCCTTTCATTTCTCTATTTTCATCTGTCTTTGTTCTTTGGCTCCTGTGGGCTTCCCATAGCGGTGGCGTCTGTCGTTGCAGAGCGCCATCTCTGGGCGCATGCACCCCAGAGCTCCGGCTGGGTAATTGGACACATCAGTCCAGCCGCTCCGCGGCACGTGGGATCTTCCCAGGCCAGGGATCGAACCGGCGCCCCTTGCACTGCAAGGTGGTGTCCTTGCCCACTGGACAATCAGGGGAGGCCTAACTTAAGCCCTTTTGCTCAATTTTGTAGCTGTTTCCTATTTCCATGGACATCTCATCACTCTGGTTTATCCTTTAAGTTACCTTTGTATTGCATAAAGCATATTCTTAAATATTTAGAGACTGTGTGTCATCAATGTTATTTTGGCTTTTTGAATTTCCTTTTTTTTTTCTGCATTTCACAGTTGTCCATGAACTACATCTTTAGAATTCAGAAAATGAAAACTGTTAGTCACTCAGTCGTGTCCAACTCTTTGCAACCCCACAGATTGTAACTCGCCAGGCTCCTCTGTTCACGGAATTCTCCAGGGAAAAATACTAGAGTGGGTTGCCATTCCCTTCTTCCAGCGACCTTTTTGACCCAGGGATTGAACACGGATCTTCTGTATTGTGGGCAGATTCTTTACTGTCTGAGCCAGCAGTGAAGCCTTTAGAATTCTATTCAGTTATAGAATGTCTTGAGTTAGTGAAATAAGGGGACACATTTTGATCTACATTTAAGGATCTAAAAGAAGCCAGAGTATAGAAACACCTTTCCAAGCCAGATTTGCTCCTTCCATTACTTAGAAGACCCTGTGTTTACTGAAATACAAATACCCTTTCATTCTTAGTTTAAGGCCTATTTTTCCATGAGTGTCTTCATGATCAGACATATAAACACAAGGAAATTAATTGTGCTTTTGTTTTTATTCATATAATTGACATAACTTCAATTACTGCCAAACCGATGTTCCATAGATGAAGTAGATGTGACTCCTAAGAAACAAATATTCCATAGACAAAATAAACAGGATCTTTCATTTTCAGGGTCTTCCAGTCCTGTGGGAAGACCAAAAAGTAACTGCAGTATCAAGTAATAAATACATTTAACTTATTACTCCATTATTTGACAATTTCATGTTTTTATGTTTTTATGTATTATAATATGTTGCTTACATGTTCTTTTTCCTCCACTAGTTGTAAACTCCATGAAAACAAGGAGGCAAGCTAAAGATGACAACAAACAAGCAAACAAAAACAACAACAACAAAACAGTCAAACAGGCAATCATAAATGACAGCTGGAAACAGGCAGCCTGCTCTAAACTTGATTTTGTTGCCTCTTTGCTAGGTTACCTTAAGCACACTATGTCTCTAACATTCATTCTTCTAATATATACTACCATCTTAATAATATATACTTTGCACATCTATCTGAAGGATTAAATGATACAACTTATAAGCAGGTCCTTGCTTGCTCACTCAGTCCTGTCCAACTCTTTGCTACCCCATGGACTGTAGCCTGCCATACTCACCCATCCATGAAATTCTCCAGGTAAGAATACTGGAGTCCGTTGCCATTTTTTACCTCAAGGTATCCTCCCAACCCAGGGATTAAATCTAAGTTTCTTGTGTCTCCAGAATTGGTAGGTGATTTCTTTACCACTGAGTCACCTGGAAAGCCTTACTGCAGTTGCTAGAGAAATGTTAGAGGCATAGATGCATAACGTTGGTGTTTAATGAATAACTATTGAATAAAATAATACATTGTTTTTACATTTCATTTTCTCTTTCTAAAAATATATGGAAATAATTTATATAGATGTATATAGACATAGGCATTATGAATGCATACACATGCACACATGTGCAATTGCTTTTCTAGAAAGCTCCATCCATAAGAGTGGTAACTGCTAAATTATATTTATGTATATAAATGGAGAATTTTATGAATTGCTTTAATTTTTAGCAAAATAAAGTCTAACTTTTCAAAAATATTTATAAGACCAGCAAATTAGCTTCTCTGTGTTAGTTTATAATCAGAAGACATAGACTTGAACCTGAGCTCCACCTACAGGTTACTATACTACACAGAATTATTATAAGGTTTTGAGAACCTCATGAAAATTGTCAGATTCTAGGGTTTCCTACTGATGAAATAGTGTATATAAAAGGTATTCATAAATTTAAATTCTATGAAAATTATTACCATCTCTTTCAGAATTTTCCGGAGTTTATTGTGATCCACACAGTCAAAGGCTTTAGCTTAGTCAATGAAGAAGATGTAGATGTTTTTCTGGAATTCTCTTACTGTTTCTATTATCCTACAGATGTTGGCAATTTGGTCTCTGGTTCTTCTGCCTTTTCTAAATCCAGCTTGTACCTCTGGAAGGTCTCAATTCACATACTATTGAAGCCTAGTTTGGGGATTTTAATTGTTACTTTGAACATGTAAAATGAGTGCAATGGTGCAGCTGTTTGAGCATTCTCTGGCATTGCCCTTTTTGGGATTGGAATGAAAACTGACCTTTTCTAGTCCTGAGGCCACTGCTGAGTGTCCCAAATTAATAATATATACTTTGCACATCTATCTGAAGGATTAAATGATACAACTTATAAGCAGGTCCTTGCTTGCTCACTCAGTCCTGTCCAACTCTTTGCTACCCCATGGACTGTAGCCTGCCATACTCACCCATCCATGAAATTCTCCAGGTAAGAATACTGGAGTCCGTTGCCATTTTTTACCTCAAGGTATCCTCCCAACCCAGGGATTAAATCTAAGTTTCTTGTGTCTCCAGAATTGGTAGGTGATTTCTTTACCACTGAGTCACCTGGAAAGCCTTACTGCAGTTGCTAGAGAAATGTTAGAGGCATAGATGCATAACGTTGGTGTTTAATGAATAACTATTGAATAAAATAATACATTGTTTTTACATTTCATTTTCTCTTTCTAAAAATATATGGAAATAATTTATATAGATGTATATAGACATAGGCATTATGAATGCATACACATGCACACATGTGCAATTGCTTTTCTAGAAAGCTCCATCCATAAGAGTGGTAACTGCTAAATTATATTTATGTATATAAATGGAGAATTTTATGAATTGCTTTAATTTTTAGCAAAATAAAGTCTAACTTTTCAAAAATATTTATAAGACCAGCAAATTAGCTTCTCTGTGTTAGTTTATAATCAGAAGACATAGACTTGAACCTGAGTTCCACCTACAGGTTACTATACTACACAGAATTATTATAAGGTTTTGAGAACCTCATGAAAATTGTCAGATTCTAGGGTTTCCTACTGATGAAATAGTGTATATAAAAGGTATTCATAAATTTAAATTCTATGAAAATTATTACCATCTCTTTCAGAATTTTCCGGAGTTTATTGTGATCCACACAGTCAAAGGCTTTAGCTTAGTCAATGAAGAAGATGTAGATGTTTTTCTGGAATTCTCTTACTGTTTCTATTATCCTACAGATGTTGGCAATTTGGTCTCTGGTTCTTCTGCCTTTTCTAAATCCAGCTTGTACCTCTGGAAGGTCTCAATTCACATACTATTGAAGCCTAGTTTGGGGATTTTAATTGTTACTTTGCGAACATGTAAAATGAGTGCAATGGTGCAGCTGTTTGAGCATTCTCTGGCATTGCCCTTTTTTGGGATTGGAATGAAAACTGACCTTTTCTAGTCCTGAGGCCACTGCTGAGTGTCCCAAATTTGCCTTTATATTGAGTGTGGTATTTTAACAGCATCATCTTTTAAGATTTAAAATAGTTCAGCTGGAATTCCATCACCTCCGCTAGCTTTGTTCATAAGTAATGCTTTCTATGGCCTAATTGACTTTGCAGTCTAAGCTGTCTGCATCTAGGTGAGTGATCACACCATTGTGGTCATCCAGCTCATTAAGATATTTTTGTATAGTACTTCTGTGTGTTTTTTCCACCTCATTTTAATATCTTCTACTTCTGTTAGGTCCATACTATTTTTGTCTTTTATTGTGCCTATGTTTGCACGAAGTGTTCCCTTGCAATCTCACTATCTTGTAAAATCTATGGATCACAAAAAACTGTGGAAAATTCTGAAAGAAATGGGAATACCAGACCACCTTACTTGCCTCCTGTGAAACCTGTATGCAGGACAAGAATTAACAATTAAAACTGGACATAGAACAACGGACTAGTTCCAAATTGGAAAAGGAGTATGTCAAGGCTGCATATTGTCACCCTACTTATTTAACTTATATGCAGAATACGTCATGTGAAATGCTGGCCTGGATAAAGCACAGCTGGAATCAAGATTTCTGGGAGAAATATCTCAGGTATGCAGAGGACATCATCCTTATGGCAGAAAGTGAAGAGGAACTAAAGAGCCTTTTGATGAATGTGAAAGAGAAGAGTGAAAAAGCTGGCCTAAACCTTAGCTTTCAAAAAATGAAGATCCTGGCATCTGGTCCTGTCACTTTATGGCAAATAGATTGACAAGCAATGGAAACAGTAATGGACTTTTTTTTCTTGGGCTCCAAAATCACTGTGGATGGTAACCGCAGCCATGAAATTAAAAGGTCATTCCTCCTTGAAAGAAGAAACTATGGCAAATCTAGACCGGGTATTCCCCTTTTTTAAATCCAGCTTGTACCTCTGGAAGGTCTCAATTCACATACTATTGAAGCCTAGTTTGGGGATTTTAATTGTTACTTTGAACATGTAAAATGAGTGCAATGGTGCAGCTGTTTGAGCATTCTCTGGCATTGCCCTTTTTTGGGATTGGAATGAAAACTGACCTTTTCTAGTCCTGAGGCCACTGCTGAGTGTCCCAAATTTGCCTTTATATTGAGTGTGGTATTTTAACAGCATCATCTTTTAAGATTTAAAATAGTTCAGCTGGAATTCCATCACCTCCGCTAGCTTTGTTCATAAGTAATGCTTTCTATGGCCTAATTGACTTTGCAGTCTAAGCTGTCTGCATCTAGGTGAGTGATCACACCATTGTGGTCATCCAGCTCATTAAGATATTTTTGTATAGTACTTCTGTGTGTTTTTTCCACCTCATTTTAATATCTTCTACTTCTGTTAGGTCCATACTATTTTTGTCTTTTATTGTGCCTATGTTTGCACGAAGTGTTCCCTTGCAATCTCACTATCTTGTAAAATCTATGGATCACAAAAAACTGTGGAAAATTCTGAAAGAAATGGGAATACCAGACCACCTTACTTGCCTCCTGTGAAACCTGTATGCAGGACAAGAATTAACAATTAAAACTGGACATAGAACAACGGACTAGTTCCAAATTGGAAAAGGAGTATGTCAAGGCTGCATATTGTCACCCTACTTATTTAACTTATATGCAGAATACGTCATGTGAAATGCTGGCCTGGATAAAGCACAGCTGGAATCAAGATTTCTGGGAGAAATATCTCAGGTATGCAGAGGACATCATCCTTATGGCAGAAAGTGAAGAGGAACTAAAGAGCCTTTTGATGAATGTGAAAGAGAAGAGTGAAAAAGCTGGCCTAAACCTTAGCTTTCAAAAAATGAAGATCCTGGCATCTGGTCCTGTCACTTTATGGCAAATAGATTGACAAGCAATGGAAACAGTAATGGACTTTTTTTTCTTGGGCTCCAAAATCACTGTGGATGGTAACCGCAGCCATGAAATTAAAAGGTCATTCCTCCTTGAAAGAAGAAAAACTATGGCAAATCTAGACCGGGTATTAGAAAGCAGAGACATTGCTTTTTGTGTGTGTGTGGAAAAGATTAGTATAGTTAAAGTTAAATTTTTCCCAGCAGTCGTGTGTGGATAAAGAGTTGGACCACAAAGAAGGCTGTGCACCAAGGAATGGAGAATTTCAACTGTTTTGTTGAAGAAGATTGTTGAGTATCCCTTGGACTGCAAGGATATCAGACCAATCAATCCTAAAGGAAATCAACTCCAAATATTCATTGGTAGGACTGATGCTGAAACTGAAGCTCCAATACTTTGGCCACCTGATGCTGGGAAAAATAGAAGGCAGGAAAAGAAGGTGATTTCAGAGGATGAGATGGATTCATGACATCGCTGAGTCAATGGACATGAGTTTGAGCAAACTCTGAGAGATGGTAACGGACTAGGGAGCCTGGTGTGCAGGAGTCCATGGGGCTGCAAAGAGTCAGACACAACTGAGCAACTGAAGTGAACTGAACTGATGCAATTTTTGGGGGGGGGGTATTTAAATAATCTATTAAACCTGTGGAAAATTAAAAGGGTAACATAAATTAATGTGAGTTATTTTTAAAATCCATATGATTCAAACATTTTAAAAATTTCTCCATGTTCATAGGAAACTTGGTGTTGGGGAGGCACAGTGTGTAATTATTCAAACCAGGGTTTCTAAAACTTGGTATCTTTTTTGATCAGTTAATTCTTTGGTGTGGTTTTGAGAGCTAGCTTATACATTTCAGGAAATTTACCACATCAAATGCCCACTACATGCCAGCAGCACAACGCTTGCCAAGTTATGGCAATCAAAAATCTCTCCAGACATTGTAAACTGTCCCCTGCAGTGCAATACTACCCTTTGTTAAGAACCATTTATCTAGACAATTAGCCTAAGAGTCTTCATCTGGCCCTAAACAGAGTTTCTTACAGGTGATTAAAATAAATTGAAACTTAAATATTTTTTACCACATAAATCAGAGATGCACACATTTTTAAAATATAGACAGATGGTATCATCCCAAGTGCCTAATTTCCTATTTGGATTATGTCTCATGTCACAGGAAATGGCACAGACATCATTTTGTTGACTGTATCAAATGCAGTATAGTTAAAGTTAAATTTTTCCCAGCAGTCGTGTGTGGATAAAGAGTTGGACCACAAAGAAGGCTGTGCACCAAGGAATGGAGAATTTCAACTGTTTTGTTGAAGAAGATTGTTGAGTATCCCTTGGACTGCAAGGATATCAGACCAATCAATCCTAAAGGAAATCAACTCCAAATATTCATTGGTAGGACTGATGCTGAAACTGAAGCTCCAATACTTTGGCCACCTGATGCTGGGAAAAATAGAAGGCAGGAAAAGAAGGTGATTTCAGAGGATGAGATGGATTCATGACATCGCTGAGTCAATGGACATGAGTTTGAGCAAACTCTGAGAGATGGTAACGGACTAGGGAGCCTGGTGTGCAGGAGTCCATGGGGCTGCAAAGAGTCAGACACAACTGAGCAACTGAAGTGAACTGAACTGATGCAATTTTTGGGGGGGGGGTATTTAAATAATCTATTAAACCTGTGGAAAATTAAAAGGGTAACATAAATTAATGTGAGTTATTTTTAAAATCCATATGATTCAAACATTTTAAAAATTTCTCCATGTTCATAGGAAACTTGGTGTTGGGGAGGCACAGTGTGTAATTATTCAAACCAGGGTTTCTAAAACTTGGTATCTTTTTTGATCAGTTAATTCTTTGGTGTGGTTTTGAGAGCTAGCTTATACATTTCAGGAAATTTACCACATCAAATGCCCACTACATGCCAGCAGCACAACGCTTGCCAAGTTATGGCAATCAAAAATCTCTCCAGACATTGTAAACTGTCCCCTGCAGTGCAATACTACCCTTTGTTAAGAACCATTTATCTAGACAATTAGCCTAAGAGTCTTCATCTGGCCCTAAACAGAGTTTCTTACAGGTGATTAAAATAAATTGAAACTTAAATATTTTTTACCACATAAATCAGAGATGCACACATTTTTAAAATATAGACAGATGGTATCATCCCAAGTGCCTAATTTCCTATTTGGATTATGTCTCATGTCACAGGAAATGGCACAGACATCATTTTGTTGACTGTATCAAATGCAGTAACATTTATCACCAACTAAATAAACTATTTAGATAGAGCAGTTCTGAAACTATTCAACATAACTTCTCTTTTTAAACTAAAGCCTAGAGTGACAATTTGAGAAAAATATTTTTCATTGGTCCTAATTTCTCTATTGTCTAAAAACAAGCTAAAGGAATCTGTCCTAAGAACTTCATTAGTTTCTTCAATTTATCATTTTTCTGATCTTGAAGAATAATTCTAAATCCAAGTCTGGTAATCACCCATACAAAAATAGACTATATTTTTACTCAACTGGACAATCAAAGATTGTATGATGATATATTTTATTTTGCCTATCATTTTTACCACTTTTTTGTGGTAGAACCTATCTGGTGGAAAGAGTAAAAGGGATTTTCTGTTGAAGATAATATTACTGATGTCTTCTAAAACACCTATTATGTGCACATACTCAATCATAAGGGCAAACTTATCCACCATATTAACTTGAAATACCATCTCGCTATCTGCTTACTTCCAAATTTTCTTTTGTATCTTTGATTGCTCCCATAATATCCACACTTATATACCCAACTGCCTAATTATCACTTGAATTAGGACATAAATAAGCATCTCACAATCAACAAGTCTAAACAGACCCTCTGATCTTTCCCTTCAACCTGAACTTCTAGAAGTCTTCCTTATCCCAGCAAATGGCAAGTTTCTTCCAGTTGCTCAGATCCCAAATCCTGATATTCTCATTGACTCCCCTCTTTCAACTATGCTTTACTTATAATTGTCCACAAATTCTTTGCCCTCAAACTCTAAAATACATGCAGAATTCATCTACTTCTCACAATACGATGGCTAATACCTTGGTGTAATCAAAACTGCTGAGATTTCTCCCTTGAATTATATCCACAAACTTCTTAATGATCTCACTGGTTACACCTTTACCCTTCTAGTCTTTTCACAACACAGTCAGAATGATGCTCTTCAAGTAAACACATACACAAATAAAAGCCACAGTATTACTTGGTATCCTCCCAAGTGCCTAATTTCCTATTTGGATTATGTCTCATGTCACAGGAAATGGCACAGACATCATTTTGTTGACTGTATCAAATGCAGTAACATTTATCACCAACTAAATAAACTATTTAGATAGAGCAGTTCTGAAACTATTCAACATAACTTCTCTTTTTAAACTAAAGCCTAGAGTGACAATTTGAGAAAAATATTTTTCATTGGTCCTAATTTCTCTATTGTCTAAAAACAAGCTAAAGGAATCTGTCCTAAGAACTTCATTAGTTTCTTCAATTTATCATTTTTCTGATCTTGAAGAATAATTCTAAATCCAAGTCTGGTAATCACCCATACAAAAATAGACTATATTTTTACTCAACTGGACAATCAAAGATTGTATGATGATATATTTTATTTTGCCTATCATTTTTACCACTTTTTTGTGGTAGAACCTATCTGGTGGAAAGAGTAAAAGGGATTTTCTGTTGAAGATAATATTACTGATGTCTTCTAAAACACCTATTATGTGCACATACTCAATCATAAGGGCAAACTTATCCACCATATTAACTTGAAATACCATCTCGCTATCTGCTTACTTCCAAATTTTCTTTTGTATCTTTGATTGCTCCCATAATATCCACACTTATATACCCAACTGCCTAATTATCACTTGAATTAGGACATAAATAAGCATCTCACAATCAACAAGTCTAAACAGACCCTCTGATCTTTCCCTTCAACCTGAACTTCTAGAAGTCTTCCTTATCCCAGCAAATGGCAAGTTTCTTCCAGTTGCTCAGATCCCAAATCCTGATATTCTCATTGACTCCCCTCTTTCAACTATGCTTTACTTATAATTGTCCACAAATTCTTTGCCCTCAAACTCTAAAATACATGCAGAATTCATCTACTTCTCACAATACGATGGCTAATACCTTGGTGTAATCAAAACTGCTGAGATTTCTCCCTTGAATTATATCCACAAACTTCTTAATGATCTCACTGGTTACACCTTTACCCTTCTAGTCTTTTCACAACACAGTCAGAATGATGCTCTTCAAGTAAATCAGTGAGCCTTATATCACTCAAAGTAAAAGCCACAGTATTACTTTGGCCAAATAAGACTCAAAGATTATAAATAATGACTAAGACGATTATAAAGACAAGAAGAAGATGAGACAAGAGATCTTAATTTGTAGCTGACTGGAATATAAATCAATTTTCTCAACTGCCAGAAATAATCATTTTTAAATTGCACAATTCATTGTTTTTATTTTAGTCACTCATTCATGCCCAACTCTTTTGAGACCCCATGGATGTAGCCCATGAGGTTCCTTTGTTCATTGGAATTTTCCAGGCAAAAATATTAGGGGGGGGGTCATTTCCTCCAGATCTTCCCAACCCAGAGATCAAACCTGCATCTCCTGTGTTGACAGATGGATTCTTTACCACTGAGTCAACAGGGAAGTCTTGGCCTAGTGGGTTATTATTATTTAGTCACTAAGTTGTGTCTGACTGTTGTGAATCCATGGACAGTAGCCTGCCAGGTTCCTCTGTCTATGGGATATCCCAGGCAAGAAAACTGGAGTGGGCTGTCATTTCCTTCTCCAGGGACATAATCTTTACTAATTAGATCTAATCCTCCCAAGCTTCCAACTTGTCTATCAGGGGATAGTTGCATAACAGCAAGCTGATTTAAACTAAATTTAACCTATTCATTATTAGTAGTAGTAAAAGAAATACTCCTGACTCATGCTATCTAATACTCTATATAAATATAAATAATGGTGTTATATCCTCTGCAGCATATCTTTAAAGATGAGAATTATGCATTGGGAGTACAGAGGTGGATGTTGCCCCAAGTATGAAGCAGTTTCATATTCTTTCGTCATAATGCTTCTGATGGAGGAAAGGCATATTTTCATGCTAATTTTCTTTTTGCATTTCCTGTTTGCTTATCTATCTCCCCATTAGACAGTCAGTTCCAAAGGATTACCCAGGACATACATGAAACTTTCAATAAAATTTGTTGGTCTGTTTCAAGTTGACATTCAGTGACTATATCTGTAATACATAATAATGTCTACAAATTTTCTAATACTTCATAATTTTTACTGTGCTTAGTACACTGAATTAGGTTCTATTAAGAATACAAAAGGATGAAGGAAAGCAGAAACTAGAGGTAGGGACAGAGAGAGGAAGAGAATGTAGAAAGAAGAAATTGGATGCCTCTCTTCAATCTGAGAGTTTGACTGTAGAAAACCTATAACAGGGTAAATGCATAAATCAATTTTCTCAACTGCCAGAAATAATCATTTTTAAATTGCACAATTCATTGTTTTTATTTTAGTCACTCATTCATGCCCAACTCTTTTGAGACCCCATGGATGTAGCCCATGAGGTTCCTTTGTTCATTGGAATTTTCCAGGCAAAAATATTAGGGGGTCATTTCCTCCAGATCTTCCCAACCCAGAGATCAAACCTGCATCTCCTGTGTTGACAGATGGATTCTTTACCACTGAGTCAACAGGGAAGTCTTGGCCTAGTGGGTTATTATTATTTAGTCACTAAGTTGTGTCTGACTGTTGTGAATCCATGGACAGTAGCCTGCCAGGTTCCTCTGTCTATGGGATATCCCAGGCAAGAAAACTGGAGTGGGCTGTCATTTCCTTCTCCAGGGACATAATCTTTACTAATTAGATCTAATCCTCCCAAGCTTCCAACTTGTCTATCAGGGGATAGTTGCATAACAGCAAGCTGATTTAAACTAAATTTAACCTATTCATTATTAGTAGTAGTAAAAGAAATACTCCTGACTCATGCTATCTAATACTCTATATAAATATAAATAATGGTGTTATATCCTCTGCAGCATATCTTTAAAGATGAGAATTATGCATTGGGAGTACAGAGGTGGATGTTGCCCCAAGTATGAAGCAGTTTCATATTCTTTCGTCATAATGCTTCTGATGGAGGAAAGGCATATTTTCATGCTAATTTTCTTTTTGCATTTCCTGTTTGCTTATCTATCTCCCCATTAGACAGTCAGTTCCAAAGGATTACCCAGGACATACATGAAACTTTCAATAAAATTTGTTGGTCTGTTTCAAGTTGACATTCAGTGACTATATCTGTAATACATAATAATGTCTACAAATTTTCTAATACTTCATAATTTTTACTGTGCTTAGTACACTGAATTAGGTTCTATTAAGAATACAAAAGGATGAAGGAAAGCAGAAACTAGAGGTAGGGACAGAGAGAGGAAGAGAATGTAGAAAGAAGAAATTGGATGCCTCTCTTCAATCTGAGAGTTTGACTGTAGAAAACCTATAACAGGGTAAATGCATTAATAATACGGCTTGTTTCAGGCAACCATCCAAAATTCACTCTTTTTTAAATGCTGTGTCATCAGAGATCTGAATAACCAAAAATCTGAATAATTTTTCTAGAGATGTGATATATGAGAAGACAAAAAGTTTTCATTAGGTACCAGTCTGATATAGGTTTTCCTCTTAAGCCTGTTGATGTCATTTTTTAAATTAAAGGAGACAGACTTAAAAGCCCAGGACCTCATGGTAAGCATCAGGAGCCTCATCAGTCAACAAAAGGAGAGGGATCTTATTAAAACACAGAAAAGTGTGACCCCTGAAATTTTTAATGCCTAATTGGGCATCATTCTCCTTTCTGGGCTGAGGGGTGACTTCATGTACTAAAGAATATATTCTATTAGTTTTCAGCCATGGTCCCATTTCTCTTGACTTGAAATCTAATGTTTTAAGATAAAATAATTTCTATTAAATGTGGTAGGTTTAAATAAAACTACATGACATGCTTCCATCAAAGGAAATTAAAATCATTCTTCAAAGCAAAGTTAATCTGCAATTATGACAGATTCTGTTTTTCAAATTTAGCTGAGATTTAGCAATGGCACTTTGATGTCTTGGAAATAATTGACATAGGAGTAATTCTCTATTTTAAACTGTGTTCTCCTTTCAGTTTGGTTCTTCCTAATAGAAACTTTCTATAGGTCATTTATTTTTGAAGTTTTTATTTTGCAAACTACTTTGTATCATAAATAAAATCTGTTTGTTATGAAAATTTCCTGATTTTATAATAGAATTTTTTTCACATTTATATTGGAGAAAGTCTGGTAAGGAATTAATGTAAATTGATGTATAATTTATCATATAGGTTATATCATACATCCTAGTTGACAGATAGCTCTATTTCAAGCAAGCATATATTACATTTAGTTTTTTACTACTTACAGAAGTTCCTGAGACTTCAAGCCCAAGCCCAACATAATGTCTACAAATTTTCTAAACTTCATATTTTTACTGTGTAGTCTTTTCAAGATGATCAGAAACTAGAGGTAGGGACAGAGAGAGAAGAGAATGTAGAAAGAAGAAATTGGATGCCTCTCTTCAATCTGAGAGTTTGACTGTAGAAAACCTATAACAGGGTAAATGCATTAATAATACGGCTTGTTTCAGGCAACCATCCAAAATTCACTCTTTTTTAAATGCTGTGTCATCAGAGATCTGAATAACCAAAAATCTGAATAATTTTTCTAGAGATGTGATATATGAGAAGACAAAAAGTTTTCATTAGGTACCAGTCTGATATAGGTTTTCCTCTTAAGCCTGTTGATGTCATTTTTTAAATTAAAGGAGACAGACTTAAAAGCCCAGGATCTCATGGTAAGCATCAGGAGCCTCATCAGTCAACAAAAGGAGAGGGATCTTATTAAAACACAGAAAAGTGTGACCCCTGAAATTTTTAATGCCTAATTGGGCATCATTCTCCTTTCTGGGCTGAGGGGTGACTTCATGTACTAAAGAATATATTCTATTAGTTTTCAGCCATGGTCCCATTTCTCTTGACTTGAAATCTAATGTTTTAAGATAAAATAATTTCTATTAAATGTGGTAGGTTTAAATAAAACTACATGACATGCTTCCATCAAAGGAAATTAAAATCATTCTTCAAAGCAAAGTTAATCTGCAATTATGACAGATTCTGTTTTTCAAATTTAGCTGAGATTTAGCAATGGCACTTTGATGTCTTGGAAATAATTGACATAGGAGTAATTCTCTATTTTAAACTGTGTTCTCCTTTCAGTTTGGTTCTTCCTAATAGAAACTTTCTATAGGTCATTTATTTTTGAAGTTTTTATTTTGCAAACTACTTTGTATCATAAATAAAATCTGTTTGTTATGAAAATTTCCTGATTTTATAATAGAATTTTTTTCACATTTATATTGGAGAAAGTCTGGTAAGGAATTAATGTAAATTGATGTATAATTTATCATATAGGTTATATCATACATCCTAGTTGACAGATAGCTCTATTTCAAGCAAGCATATATTACATTTAGTTTTTTACTACTTACAGAAGTTCCTGAGACTAAAGAATCAAACCAAGCACTCAATTTCTTTAGGAATGTCCAACCAAGATTATTATAAACTTGAAAGGAAAGGTGACAGAGATGGATAGCAGACTAACATCAAGATGTTCATCCCCAGATATTGAAGCATAACTCTCCACTGAGGCAAGGAAACTTAAAAACTCACTTAATGAAAGCTCATAGGAAGTATAGTTCTTTCTAAAGTTACAGTCTTAAAAATCTTTGATCTTATTATTGAGGGTTCATGGCAAAGTTTCTAGTGTTTCTCAGAGAAATGAGAAGATAAGAGCAGTACAGTGGATTTTCCATAAACATTTTTCATTGAGAGGACTGTCCTTAAAATAGGAAACTGACCTTTTCTTAAGGACTTTTCTTTATAAAATAATTGTTATGATCATTGATAGTAGGATGTTTGTTGTTATATTTCACATCCTTACTTAGCAAAATTAAAAGTAAGTTAAAAATTAAAATCTGTGCTAATCTCATTTTTAATTAGTCCCACTGAACCCTCAAAACCTTGAATAGGAACCACTACTGTAGAAAACATTAATAGAACTTCAGTGAATGTTCTTTCCTTCCAGCCTCAAGACTTAAAAAGAGGTATGTTCAACCCATGGCTGCTGTTTTTAATAAAGAAAATAGCAAAAGTTCAACAAGTTGGAGAGAATTCCCTAGCATTTAAGACACTCCTTTAGAGAATAAATGTTATGTCTTGATTTCAATCAATTATCATGAACTGGATTAAAAATATCACTGACTGCTGAAATATATATTACAAGCTAGTCCTCAAAACAGTATTAAAATACCTGTCATGATTTTATTTATTTCATACAGATTTACTCTTTGTTATCTTTAAATAAAATTTTGTTTTTTTATGAAAATTTCCTGATTTTATAATAGAATTTTTCACATTTATATTGGAGAAAGTCTGGTAAGGAATTAATGTAAATTGATGTATAATTTATCATATAGGTTATATCATACATCCTAGTTGACAGATAGCTCTATTTCAAGCAAGCATATATTACATTTAGTTTTTTACTACTTACAGAAGTTCCTGAGACTAAAGAATCAAACCAAGCACTCAATTTCTTTAGGAATGTCCAACCAAGATTATTATAAACTTGAAAGGAAAGGTGACAGAGATGGATAGCAGACTAACATCAAGATGTTCATCCCCAGATATTGAAGCATAACTCTCCACTGAGGCAAGGAAACTTAAAAACTCACTTAATGAAAGCTCATAGGAAGTATAGTTCTTTCTAAAGTTACAGTCTTAAAAATCTTTGATCTTATTATTGAGGGTTCATGGCAAAGTTTCTAGTGTTTCTCAGAGAAATGAGAAGATAAGAGCAGTACAGTGGATTTTCCATAAACATTTTTCATTGAGAGGACTGTCCTTAAAATAGGAAACTGACCTTTTCTTAAGGACTTTTCTTTATAAAATAATTGTTATGATCATTGATAGTAGGATGTTTGTTGTTATATTTCACATCCTTACTTAGCAAAATTAAAAGTAAGTTAAAAATTAAAATCTGTGCTAATCTCATTTTTAATTAGTCCCACTGAACCCTCAAAACCTTGAATAGGAACCACTACTGTAGAAAACATTAATAGAACTTCAGTGAATGTTCTTTCCTTCCAGCCTCAAGACTTAAAAAGAGGTATGTTCAACCCATGGCTGCTGTTTTTAATAAAGAAAATAGCAAAAGTTCAACAAGTTGGAGAGAATTCCCTAGCATTTAAGACACTCCTTTAGAGAATAAATGTTATGTCTTGATTTCAATCAATTATCATGAACTGGATTAAAAATATCACTGACTGCTGAAATATATATTACAAGATAGTCCTCAAAACAGTATTAAAATACCTGTCATGATTTTATCATTTCTCAATCTGAATCCACCATACAGTACAGATTTACTCTGTCATTTGCCAAAAACTGAATTTAGCATCATTCAGTTATTGTATAAAACATTTATAGATTCTTCTGTCCCTCCACATAACCTTCTGTGAAAAGATTTAATGTTAAATGCTCATATCGCTGAGAATCCCAATTGGCAACTGGCAAAATCATCCAGTATCCTAGGAACACTGAAAGCAATGAGAAACAGATAAGATTGAAAGATATCCTGAGGATATGACATAGTGTTGAGAAAACATAGGATGTCTGAGAATTGTGTTCTAACTGGGTCATGGTGAATTTAATGTTCTGTTGCATTCTTTCCCTTCTTCCCTTTCCAGTGAAATCAGATGAGTTACAGACAATCAAGAAAGAATTAACCCAGATCAAAACGAAAATTGACTCCTTGCTAGGGCGCCTGGAGAAGATTGAGAAACAGCAGAAGGCGGAGGGAGGTAGGTGATAAAGATCTGGCCACAGACTTGTTGGAATTAAATCATTGAAACACTGTCAATCACAGGGACAGTGCATTTTCAGGGGGTATTGGCTGAGTTTAATAGATTTTAATACAGATACACAAATATAGTCTTTAAGCTTAGAATTGCACTGATGGAACCTGACTTTTCACTTTTTAGAGAAGATGATCCTAAAGAAGAAGAATTTGCCTAAAATTCATATGTTTAAAATGGAGTGTGGGAAAGGAAAAGTATTTTGATGTTAATAATAACAGTTGGATCATAAGTAAAATTTATATCTCAATATCAAGTGATTTTTAAAAAATAAATCAATTAATAGAACTTCAGTGAATGTTCTTTCCTTCCAGCCTCAAGACTTAAAAAGAGGTATGTTCAACCCATGGCTGCTGTTTTTAATAAAGAAAATAGCAAAAGTTCAACAAGTTGGAGAGAATTCCCTAGCATTTAAGACACTCCTTTAGAGAATAAATGTTATGTCTTGATTTCAATCAATTATCATGAACTGGATTAAAAATATCACTGACTGCTGAAATATATATTACAAGATAGTCCTCAAAACAGTATTAAAATACCTGTCATGATTTTATCATTTCTCAATCTGAATCCACCATACAGTACAGATTTACTCTGTCATTTGCCAAAAACTGAATTTAGCATCATTCAGTTATTGTATAAAACATTTATAGATTCTTCTGTCCCTCCACATAACCTTCTGTGAAAAGATTTAATGTTAAATGCTCATATCGCTGAGAATCCCAATTGGCAACTGGCAAAATCATCCAGTATCCTAGGAACACTGAAAGCAATGAGAAACAGATAAGATTGAAAGATATCCTGAGGATATGACATAGTGTTGAGAAAACATAGGATGTCTGAGAATTGTGTTCTAACTGGGTCATGGTGAATTTAATGTTCTGTTGCATTCTTTCCCTTCTTCCCTTTCCAGTGAAATCAGATGAGTTACAGACAATCAAGAAAGAATTAACCCAGATCAAAACGAAAATTGACTCCTTGCTAGGGCGCCTGGAGAAGATTGAGAAACAGCAGAAGGCGGAGGGAGGTAGGTGATAAAGATCTGGCCACAGACTTGTTGGAATTAAATCATTGAAACACTGTCAATCACAGGGACAGTGCATTTTCAGGGGGTATTGGCTGAGTTTAATAGATTTTAATACAGATACACAAATATAGTCTTTAAGCTTAGAATTGCACTGATGGAACCTGACTTTTCACTTTTTAGAGAAGATGATCCTAAAGAAGAAGAATTTGCCTAAAATTCATATGTTTAAAATGGAGTGTGGGAAAGGAAAAGTATTTTGATGTTAATAATAACAGTTGGATCATAAGTAAAAATTTATATCTCAATATCAAGTGATTTTTTAAAAAAATAAATCAATTAATGGAATATTCTATCAGTAATTATATTTCATCAAATTAATTGCAGAAAAATTTAACAGATTTCAAAAATCATGATTATAAAGTTCCACTCTTGAATTGCTGTAACTGTATAAAATTTCTGAACCCAGTTTCAGGATCTCAATATCAGTGATATGCCTGGCCATCCAAGGCTGAATCATTTGACTTAATTCTTTAACTTAATGTCCTCTCTTCTTTGAAATATCAGCCCTGACCCTAGTTCCATGCTAATACAATTTTAATGCCCTTTAAAAAAAAAAAAAATTTAATTTAAGGATAATTGCTTTACAATATTGTTCTGGTTTCTGCCATACATCAGCATGAATCAGCCATAGGTATGTACATGTCCCCTCTCTCTTGAACCTCCATACCAACTCCCACCCCATCCCATCCCTAAAGGTATTTACAGAGTCCTACTTTGAGTTCTTTGAATCTAATGCCCTTTTATATAGCAATAGATAGTTTTAAAATGATGCATTTTAAAGAGGACTGGCATAAATTTAGAGATGAGCTAGTGCATAAACTGCAAATTATATTCTGTTGGGTCTTTGATGCCTCAGAAGCCCCTTGGAGATGAGATGAGGGCTGGAAGGAGATAAAGGAGAGAGGAACTCATGACTTGTGCAAACCCAGCACTTTCTCCAAATAGCATGGCTCTGTCTGATCTGTTTTGTATGTTGGAATTCAACATAAGATTTTACTTGCTAAAGAGTTTCACTTTTCAAAATAAGCAATATAATACTAAAAACCATTAATCAAAGCCAGTCTTCTCATTTTGCAGGTGAGAAAGTGAAGGCTCAAGAAGGTAAACTGACTTCCATAGCCATATAAATACTTTGTGATAGACCTAGGTGTCAAGCCCAGGTCTAGTGAGTGAAAGCAGTGCACTTTCCATTGTATCAACCTCAGGTTCCACTCAGGGCTTGGTCCCAGGATTTCTCTGAAGTGAGGCTACCTGGGTAACAACTAACGGATGAAAGCCAGCCTGTTTGTTGACTGCATCACTGGGCAGAGAACTGGAGCTTGCCTTTAGGCGATTAGGTTTGCAAGGTTCAGAAATGAAACCAGCATAGAGGTAGTATTATAGCATAATGAGTAAGAGAAGTATATACTGTGGTTCAAATACTCACGTACTACTAAGCCTAAGATTTCTTATTTATAAAATAAGGGCAGTAATGGCTACCAGACATTGTGAGAAGTGTGTTAGTCAATAACTTACATGCACTACTTTACTCACTTCTCACTGGTGTTTATAGAAATGCAAACATATATATAGGTCAACAAATATTTCACACTATTTTCATGACACCAATTTTTTTTAAAACTATAAGCCATATACCTAGCGCCTACAAATTCTTATTACCTTTTATTAAGTTAATGTAGGTGAGAAACTATAGATGAATAATAAATTAAAATTTTTTTTGGTCACTTTTATAAAAATTTCCCTAAAGGTATTCATGTCTCTCTCTTGAACCTCCATACCAACTCCCACCCCATCCCATCCCTGAAGTCCTACTTTGAGTTCTTTGAATCTAATGCCCTTTTATATAGCAATAGATAGTTTTAAAATGATGCATTTTAAAGAGGACTGGCATAAATTTAGAGATGAGCTAGTGCATAAATTGCAAATTATATTCTGTTGGGTCTTTGATGCCTCAGAAGCCCCTTGGAGATGAGATGAGGGCTGGAAGGAGATAAAGGAGAGAGGAACTCATGACTTGTGCAAACCCAGCACTTTCTCCAAATAGCATGGCTCTGTCTGATCTGTTTTGTATGTTGGAATTCAACATAAGATTTTACTTGCTAAAGAGTTTCACTTTTCAAAATAAGCAATATAATACTAAAAACCATTAATCAAAGCCAGTCTTCTCATTTTGCAGGTGAGAAAGTGAAGGCTCAAGAAGGTAAACTGACTTCCATAGCCATATAAATACTTTGTGATAGACCTAGGTGTCAAGCCCAGGTCTAGTGAGTGAAAGCAGTGCATTTTCCATTGTATCAACCTCAGGTTCCACTCAGGGCTTGGTCCCAGGATTTCTCTGAAGTGAGGCTACCTGGGTAACAACTAACGGATGAAAGCCAGCCTGTTTGTTGACTGCATCACTGGGCAGAGAACTGGAGCTTGCCTTTAGGCGATTAGGTTTGCAAGGTTCAGAAATGAAACCAGCATAGAGGTAGTATTATAGCATAATGAGTAAGAGAAGTATATACTGTGGTTCAAATACTCACGTACTACTAAGCCTAAGATTTCTTATTTATAAAATAAGGGCAGTAATGGCTACCAGACATTGTGAGAAGTGTGTTAGTCAATAACTTACATGCACTACTTTACTCACTTCTCACTGGTGTTTATAGAAATGCAAACATATATATAGGTCAACAAATATTTCACACTATTTTCATGACACCAATTTTTTTTAAAACTATAAGCCATATACCTAGCGCCTACAAATTCTTATTACCTTTTATTAAGTTAATGTAGGTGAGAAACTATAGATGAATAATAAATAAAATTGGGTCACTTTTATTTTAAAATATCTGTTGTGTTTTCTGTTGAGAAAAGATATGTTGCCTATACTTCTTAATAGAGAAATTTAGATTTTAGCAAGTTTTTTTATATGCTGTCTATGGCACTAATCTAAAGTGTTGCTGGAATTGAAATATCCTGTGATGTTGCTTAAATCAATGTTTCTCTTTGAGGAACTTCTGTGAAATTCGTTATTATGTAAAACAACCCTTACAGTAAAGGACTTTGATAACCAATTTGCACTTCGGTTTAAAGGATTATGGAGAACTCATTTAAATATAAATCACCTCAAAGAGAAAAATGTGATCCTTATCCCATCATATTATAACTTCCAGTTTCCTGCAATGAATAATGCCTTCCACACATCTTCTTAGAAGATCATCTATAAACATGACACTAAAATTCAAAGTTTGCATTTTCTTTTCATGAAAGCCATTACCTTATTTTTGTACTTGTATAAACTTTCCCGTTCATGAGACAGTTATTTTTAAAATAATAGGCTTAGACCTTTGATATTTATATCTTTTTACTTGAACATGTTAAAAAGAAAATGGAATTATTTAATTTGTAATTTCATTCTCTTAGTTTGTCTCCTGCATGTATTAATATTTATGGAGTTAAGATGATAATTTTCTAAATATTTTTATGAAAAGGAATCAGAGCTATAGTATATGATGGAGTCTATACCCCATGATGGAAAATGGAGAGAAATATATTAAACTATTTTAAAATGCTCAAAATCTCCTTATTTAGTCTACCCATTTTATTGTTCTTTGACTGCAAGTCAATTCAGTGAAAATGTGAAAGTGTTAGTCGTCTCCAACTTTTTGTGACCCCATGGATTGTAGTCCCATTAGGCTCCTCTGTCCATGGAGTTCTCCAGGCAAGAATACTGGAACAGGTCGCCATTTCTTTCTCCAGGGGATCTTCCACACATGAGAATTGAATCAGGGTATCCCACAATACAGCAGACTCTTTACTGACTGAGTTACAAGGGAAACAATATCAATTATTCAGGATTAAACATTTACTCTTCACTATTGCTCTTTCATAGACCTCTCATTCCCAACTTACTCTATCTGATAACAAAAATTTCTAGCATAGAATAGTGGCGGCAAAGAGATGGAGGAGGATTACAAACAGGACTTTGTCCTGATTTCAAGTTTCATAGGATCACTTTGTTTCTTTTTCATTAAAGTGAGATCCTAAGCTATCAAGAATAAGTATTATGAGGCATAATGACATCTTCTTGAATTTTTTATACTTTAAACAGCTGTTAATAAATGTTTGCATGCTATTCTGTCTCTTCCTTTGATTTTATAAACTTTCTCAGAATAAGGTCCTGTTTTCTCTTTTATAAGTCAAATTCAATACCATATTCCATGCACTAGGCACAATACAGCAAATCATTTATCTTTTCTAGGTCTTAGGATCCCCAAATGAAAACTAGAGGAAGGTATTATGGCCTCAAACATATAGTCCAGCTTTTAAATTATGATTATGAATCCACTCTGCATAGGTTATTTTTTCCTCTTTGAAAAGTTCAAATAACACTACTTTGAAATATAGGACTATAGATTATTGAACACAACAAAGAACACATATCAGTTTAGCCCCCAGCTGTGCCTCTTTCTTAGATGATTCTTTTAAAAGAATCATAAATTTCCACATACAAAGAACACAGTTTGAACATAGTTTACACAGTGACATAAAATGACCACAAAAAGTAAAGGGAGTGAGAAGGAAAACTAAAGACTGCATCATACAATGGAGAGTTACATCTTTTAAGATTTCATGCAAAGACCCTCTGATATGAAAAGGTATTCTTTAATCCAACTTTATTCTCAGTGGTATGCCTTATACATGACAATGAGTTAGACTCATTTGGACAATTCCAATGAAAATAGGCAAACTATCCTACCTGACCATTAGAGAGGTCATATTTCAGTCCCATAGGATAAATTCATCCCACCTATATGTTTGGTGGGAAGATCTCCTGGAGGAGGGCATGGCAATTCACTCCAGCATTATTGCCTGGAGAATCCCATGGGCAGAGGAGCCTGAAGGGCTACAGTCCATAGAATTGCACAGAGTCAGACATGACTGAAGCAACTTAGCATGTGTTTGGCTATATATATATATACATATATATATATATATATAATGATATATATATATCATTTTTAAAAAATAAACTAATGTCCATTATTAGAATATCACAAGCAAATGCCACACATTTGTGTCTCAGATTTCTATGGTAGGTGCTCCTTATATTGAGTCAAAATGAACTCTGCTTTCACTTGGTTCAGTGGTCCTTTTTATGTCCTCTGAAACCAAGTTTGAATGTCTAATGGCTTGTGAATGTAACAGTCAATTAAATACACAAAAGAGGCAACATTCTCACCCTTCCAAAACTTTTAAATAGCAAGTCAGTGTAACTGGTCCATAGATGCTCAACTTAGTTGCATTAAAATTTGGATCATAGAATCATTGAAGCCTTCTTTTCTCTGGATAAATATCAATAATTTCTTCAGTTGTTTCTCCTGTAGTTTAGTTTTACATCTTGAACCACTGCCATGTCTTCTCTGGCCAGTCTTTATAGTTTATCTACAGATTATGGTACTCAAAATGGAAAGCATTGCTCCAGATGTGATCTACTACTGCCACCTCTAATGTGACTACTCTTTCTGTTCTGAATACCTAAGTGCTCTCATTTATACTTTGGATTAGATTGGTGATGTATCTAGTTACATATGTTGCTCTGAACACATGAATTAAGCTCTGCTCCCTCCTGATACTGCATTAAAATAACTATGAGGTTTTAAAAGTGAAAATTCTTAGGTGTAAAGAGGACTGAGAACAACATTTTAGAAGCAGGACAGCAGATGCAGTCAGATGTAAGTCAGATGCATCTGACTTACATCCTAGAAATGCATCCTGTTTTAATCATAGAACTCCCAAAAGGCTCACAATTAAAGCTATCATACTTCTCTGGAAAAGAGGGTGTAAATGGCTACAAGTCTGTTAAGAAACAGATTCCTATGTCACCATTCCCAGATGTTCCTAGTTGACTAGAAGCCTTGAAAAGTTTCCTCTAGAGAAGTGAAAATAGCACATCTCAAGTTTAACAGACAACACATTTGAGAGCAGTTAAAAAGCAGGGAGAAAAGCAGATGTTCACACAACTACTATAAAAATTTTAAGAATTCTCCCTGTTAACTGCACACCTACTGGTAAGGACACTAAGAGAGGTTTTTTGTTTGTTTGTTTGTTTGTTTTAAACCTTTATTTTGCTTTTAGCTTTTACAAAGTTTTGTGGTTTGCAGATATGAAAGTTCCCAGATTAGGCATATGTATATCCCCCCCTTCCCACCCCTCACAACCATCACACAGCACCCCTGAAGGGCCCCCTTTTCTTACAGAGCAATGACTAGAGCTATTTTCTTCACTTATGATAGCACAGGCCTTCATGCTACTTCCTTTACGCCTCCCTCCTTCTGTTCCTTCCCCACAATGTCCATATGTCCACTGTTCATGTCTGTCTTTCCGTCGCTTCACTGCATGTGCTATCATCACCATCCTACTAGATTCCATATATGTGTGTTAATATACTATATTTGTCCTTCTCTTTCTGACTGACTTCACTTTTGATGATACGTTCTAGATCCAGCCACCTCATTAGGGTTGATTCTTCTGCATTTCTCTTTACAGCTGTGTAGTATTCCATTGTATATATGTACCAGAGCTTTTGAATCCATTCATTCGTCAATGGGCATCTAGGTTCCTTCCATGTTCTAGCTATTGTATAGAGAGCTGCAATGAACATTGGGGTACAGGTGCTTCTTTCAGATTTGATTTCATCAGGGTATAAGCCTAAGAGTGGGATTGCTGGGTGATATGGTGCTTCTATTTTTAGTTTTTTAAGAAATCTCCATACTGTATTCAATAGAGGCTGTATCAATTTACACTCCCACCAGCAATGCAGGAGTGTTCCCTTTTCTCCGCAGCCTCTCCAGCATTTATTGTCTGTAGATTTGTGGATGACGGTCATTCTGACGGGTGTGAGGTGATATCTCATTGTAGTTTTGATTTGCATTTCTCTAATTATTAGTGAAGTTGAGCATCGTTTCATGTGTTTTTGGGCCATCTGTATGTCATCATTGGAGAGGTGTCTGTTTAGGTCCTTTTCCCATTTTTTGATTGGGTTGTTCGTTTTTCCAGTGCTGAGTAGTCTGAGTTGCTTGTAGATTTTGGAGATTAATTCTTTGTCTGTTGTTTCATTTGCTATGATTTTCTCCCACTCTGTGGGCTCTCTGTTCAGCTTTTTTGAAATTTCTTTTGCTGTACAAAAGCTTTTAAGTTTCATTAGGTCCCACATGTTCATTTGTCTTTTTAGTTCTGCTATTCTAGTAGGTGGGTCAGAGAAGATCTTGCTTTGATTTATGACCTTGAGCGTTTTGCCTATATTCTCCTCTAAGAGTTTGATGGTTTCTGGCCTTATATTTAAATCTTTAATCCATTTTGAGTTGATTTTTGTGCATGGTGTCAGGGTATGTTCCAACTTCATTTTTTTGCGTGTAGCTGTCCAGTTTTCCCAGCACCATTTGTTGAAGAGGCTGTCTTTGTCCCATTTTATATGTTCGCCTCCTTTGTCAAAAATAAGGTACCCATAGGTGCATGGGTTTATCTCTGAGAGAAGATTAATCTCCCAAGACTCAACCAGGAAGAAACAGAACTATCGACCAATAGGAGAGGTTTTAATTGGAAATATCAGCAGCTTAAGAGAAAAGATTTAAAGAGATTGGTATGGGTGCCACACAAGGAAGCAGTCAACAAGATCACCCTCCAGAAACAATATTTCCCTTATGTTTATAAACCTGCCCACCCATACTTTAATATTCCACTGTGAATATGAGCAGAAAAGGACTACCAGATGTGAGAAAATACATAACATAAAAAGCAAATGTCAAAAAATAAGAGAAAAAGAATTTACAAAAAAGAAGGAAACAGACTGTGCAGAAAGAATAAAACTACAAAATTTTTTTTTAAAAAAAATGACTCATTGATTGATACCCTCAGAGAAAAAGATTATATTCATGAAGTCAGAACACAAGATTAAAATTCAGTATTTAAACGTCAGAAAAAAAGAGCTTTCAGAAATTAACATATGATAGCACAAATAAATGGCAGAATTAAAAAACAAAATTGAAGAAAATCTCTCAGACAATATAGAGGAAAATACAGATTGAAAATGGGAAGGGTAGGGTATGAAAATTACTGTATGCATTTCTCAAAACAGGGTTTCAGAAAGAAAGAGGGAAAAGATCATCAAAAAAATATGGATGGGTGAAAGATGAAATAATCCAAGCTGAAGAACATGGTTAACCATATTGCAAGGATACACCGAGTGTATCTTGTATGCTTGTCAAAAGGCATGAAACCTGAGACACATAAAAGCATTAAACTGTAACATTTCAGAACATGGGGACAAAGAGTAGATCCTACAAGTTCCCAGAAAGACATAGAGGGAAAGAGATAGAAAATTTTTGTATATAAAGAAACAAGAATCAGAATGCCAGTGGGGTTTTCAGCAGCTGCACTCAGAGCTAAAAGGGAATGAAAACATACCCTCAAAATTCTGAGGGAAGATTATTTGCAGGCTGTAATTCTATACCTAATTTCCAAACTATTGAATGTGAGGGTAGATTAAAGATATTTTTAAACATACAAGGCATAACAAATTTACCTGCAGTTCATCCTTTCTCCGACAAGTACAGGAGGATACAAATATTTCACCTAAACAAAGAGTTTAACTTTAAAAGGGAAAAACATGACTTTCTCAAAGACAAAGTGAGTTCCTGTTTTTATGGTGAAGAAGATTTTAGGATATAAACTGAGAAAGAGAGCTGGAAAGAAATGATTCCAGATAGACTGTTCAAAAGTTCTGGGAGAGATTTTTTTCAAGAAGATGAAATGGATTTAGTGGCTAATAGGGTGGAAGTGAGCTGTTTGAGATGAAACTTGTACATCTGATTGAGGGGGAGGTAAGTGTGCATAAGCATATAAACAGAAATACGGGACTTCCCTGGTGGTCCAGTGGGTAAAGAGTCTGCCTTGCTGTGCAAGGGGCACCGGTTCGACCTCCGGCCTAGAAAGATCCCATATGCCGCGGAGCACCTAGACTGGTGTGTCTAATTACGAGCCAGCACTCTGGAGTGCATGCACCAGGAGCTAATGTTCTGCAACGAGAGAGGCCACTGCGATGGGAGGTCCACACAGGTCAAAGAATTAAGATGGATGAAAATAAATAAATGAAGGACCAATAAAAGAGGCCAAAATTTAAAAAAAAAAATGTAAGAAAAAAAAAGAAAGAAATATATAGAGAACTAAGTTTACAACACACGAACACCCAAAGGAAATTTTTAACTCCAAAAAAAGTAAAACACTGTTTGACAAAGAAAGAAAGTTATTCATTATATACTAACAGCTCAGCTTCCCAAAATATTCACATATTCAAATTTGTATAAAAACAAAATTGATCCAGTCTAGTTTACAATATAGCTCTCTAGGGAGATGGGGGGATTGTAGACAGAACTAAATCTTCAGTCTCCCAAGGTTGATGTCAATAGATAGTTAATAAAACTAGTCAAGAAGTAGTAATATGAATACTATTAAGAATATGAGGACATGTTTTTAAAAGAATCAGCTAAGCAAGTGTAAAGCTCTTAAAGACCTTGAAATTGTGAAGCAAGTGGGACTTGCTATTTTTCATAACAAATTTTGTAGAAATATTTAACTACAAAAAATGGCTTTCAAGAAGCCCAATTCATGATGGAAGAAAGAGACTGAGCTGTCTTTAGAAATGAATCAGAACTTTTCCAAGTACTTCTGGGACAGCTCCTGTGGCATCTATCAGATAAGTGTTGCTGGACACTTGTCAAAAATGGCAAGGAAGACTTCATTCAAGACTGTTGAATGACTCTAGTTAAGGTCAAGGCTACTGCAATTACCAAAACAAAACAAAACAAACCCAGACTATTGCAATAGGGGATGGAAATTTAACTCAACTGTACCAAAACAACAAAAAAAGAAAAGGTAGGAAAACTTTTAAATGTAGGAGTGAGATGATTAAAAAGTATTGGAGGACATTAATAGGGAGGTTGAGGCCCTTAGAGTCAATACTCAGCTTCTCATGGGCTCCTGACCCCTCCTGGCTGCCCAGGCCCTGCCTCGGATCACCCAGCTACCAGCGGTGGCCCTGACTGTTGTCTGTGCTCGGACCCATCTCTCCATCTGTGTTGGCTGACTGAGTCTATGGAAAGTAGGCTCTTACTGGCCCAAAGAGCCTAGCAGGCAAGAGTCCTATCTTTTCCAGATGACTACATTTGCAAGGGAGGGCCTCCAGATCTTGAGAAGACATGCCTGATTTGTAACAAGATGTACAACTCAAAGAGGCATATAAGGACTTTATAGCTTCAAGGTTTCTAAAAATAAGTGCTCTAAGAAAAAGGAAGTCAGAAAGCAAAGGAAGTCAGAATGATGTTTTTAGAAAGTACAGTCAAGACAAGGGGAATATAAAGATTTTCTTGGTAACAACTCAGTAATAGTCTTTCAAAGTTGAACTCTTTCTCATCTAAACATACACTCCATTCCGTGCCCTACTTCTGCAACATTGCCACTATATAAATCCTGTCAATCACATTGCCAATTTTAACATCATCTTCTAAGCCTACTATAGTTAGTGTTCCCAATTCTGACCTTTGGCATCGTTTTACTGTATACCTTCTATTTTTCCAATGGTATTGCTGATATCCAAACCCACTCACTTGCTCTGTTGCACTCATCTTATTTTTTTAAGAAGTGTTAGCTGTTCTCTCCAATTCTAGTTTGTTTCCTCCTAATTCACCTTCTTTAGGGCAAATAGATTTATACTATTAAAGTCTCCAAGGAACCATACTTGGGAATCAAACAGAACTTGGTTTGCATCCTACTGAAGACCCAGTCCGAGAACTTATTAGCTGCATAAAATGTGGAAAGGTCCTTATAAAATATATAAAGTGGATAAAATAATATCAGTTCCTTAAAATTTTGTGATTTAAATAAACATAATATCTCAGTAATTTTTTAGAATAGTTTATATTGAATCTATGGTCACCTCAGTTATCAAGGATGCTTATTGTGAAAAATTTTGAAGTCATCCTGTTTGGCAATGTGCTGATGTAACTGATGTTTTAAGCTAAAAGCATTTCTCCTCTAACCAAACTTTCCTATGATTTCATTTACTGGGAGGTTGAGGCCCTTAGAGTCAATACTCAGCTTCTCATGGGCTCCTGACCCCTCCTGGCTGCCCAGGCCCTGCCTCGGATCACCCAGCTACCAGCGGTGGCCCTGACTGTTGTCTGTGCTCGGACCCATCTCTCCATCTGTGTTGGCTGACTGAGTCTATGGAAAGTAGGCTCTTACTGGCCCAAAGAGCCTAGCAGGCAAGAGTCCTATCTTTTCCAGATGACTACATTTGCAAGGGAGGGCCTCCAGATCTTGAGAAGACATGCCTGATTTGTAACAAGATGTACAACTCAAAGAGGCATATAAGGACTTTATAGCTTCAAGGTTTCTAAAAATAAGTGCTCTAAGAAAAAGGAAGTCAGGAAGTAAAAGGAAGTCAGAATGATGTTTTTAGAAAGTACAGTCAAGACAAGGGGAATATAAAGATTTTCTTGGTAACAACTCAGTAATAGTCTTTCAAAGTTGAACTCTTTCTCATCTAAACGTACACTCCATTCCGTGCCCTACTTCTGCAACATTGCCACTATATAAATCCTGTCAATCACATTGCCAATTTTAACATCATCTTCTAAGCCTACTATAGTTAGTGTTCCCAATTCTGACCTTTGGCATCGTTTTACTGTATACCTTCTATTTTTCCAATGGTATTGCTGATATCCAAACCCACTCACTTGCTCTGTTGCACTCATCTTATTTTTTTAAGAAGTGTTAGCTGTTCTCTCCAATTCTAGTTTGTTTCCTCCTAATTCACCTTCTTTAGGGCAAATAGATTTATACTATTAAAGTCTCCAAGGAACCATACTTGGGAATCAAACAGAACTTGGTTTGCATCCTACTGAAGACCCAGTCCGAGAACTTATTAGCTGCATAAAATGTGGAAAGGTCCTTATAAAATATATAAAGTGGATAAAATAATATCAGTTCCTTAAAATTTTGTGATTTAAATAAACATAATATCTCAGTAATTTTTTAGAATAGTTTATATTGAATCTATGGTCACCTCAGTTATCAAGGATGCTTATTGTGAAAAATTTTGAAGTCATCCTGTTTGGCAATGTGCTGATGTAACTGATGTTTTAAGCTAAAAGCATTTCTCCTCTACAACTTTCCTAATGATTATTTATGCCATTGTTAGTAAAACCAGGCATAAGATGTACATCTTTCTGACATTTACTAGAATAATTGAGTTAAATTCATATTACATATAGATATTGTAGAATTTTTAAAAATACAGTCTATACTACAATGCAAAAACAGTGGTTTCAGAACACTAGTTGGCTCTGATGAATAATGTGACTATTTTTATGTCAGTACTCTAGGAGCGTAGGAATGTAGGTGTGTGCTCCTGGCTCAGGGGGCCAGAGATAATCGTCCTCACTAGCCTCTTGCACTTAAGCCACTTCGAGTCAACACCTGTCTCCTCATGGGTTCTGCCTTCTCCTGGCCCCTGAGACCCTACCTCAGATCATTCAGAGGTGGTCCTGGCAGTTGTTCAGTGCTCAGACTCACCTCTCCCGGGGACCCCAGACACCAAAGTCAATGGTCTGAATGAGCCCCCTACTTCCCAGGGTAGGTTCTGTTGATTAGAAACGTGTAGGAGTGTAGCAGTGTAGGCTTATCACACTATTATTCATTTATGAATAAATTATTCATTTATTGATTTAGTCATTCATTGATTTCTTTCTCTTTTGGAAATTGTTTTCTTGATTCTGAAAATTCAGAGCCACATTTCTATTGGCCATTTGTGGACTTGTCTGGGTATGTTCATATGGCATGGACATACAGGGCATGCCAGCAGCCTCCTCCTGTGGACTGACTTCTCTCTTTGGAAGCAGGACTGTAGTAGACATTTTGAGGGATTAGGGTACAGGAGTCTTGAACACTGGGCAAGTGTCAAGAATGGTGGGTTCTATACCACTTTAACTGGAGGATCCCTACAGAGAGCTATGAGGGAAGGAGCAGTCAAAGGTTGTCAGGACGTTGGGTAGAGAAGTGGTTAGGGAGGAGCTTCCAAAAGCCCAGGGTCATGGGTTTGATTATTGGTCAGGGCTGTGGGGAGAAATCTAGTATTCATTTATGGATGTATTTCCTTTTGGAAGCCATTTGTTTGAGTCTGAAATCTCAGAGTCCCTCATGGAGTTGTCATTTCTTGACTTGTATGTATATGATCAATTGGCACGGAGAGACAGAGCATACCATAAGCTTCCTCGCATTGAATGGCTTCCCCTTGTGGGTGATCCTACAAAGTTCTAGGTCTGACTATGATAATGTGGGTTAAGTGGATTCTGTGGAATAAGTGGGTTTTCGTATTATGTGGCTATGACTGGGGTGTGTCCATGACAGGGGCAGCATTGTTGTGATTCTCATATGGACCCCTCAATTTATTCCAGGCTCCTAGCAGTGTTTATTTCTTTAATGATTTAATATTGCAAATCTTTCTTTTCTATTTTAAGACTCTGAAATCGCAGAGTCCCTCATCGGGTTGTCATTTGTTGACTCGTATATGTATATATATGTATATTTATATTCATTTGGCATGGATATACAGTGCAAACCATCTACTGGTGAACATCTTCTGTTTTTATGTCAGTATGACTTCTCATCTGCTAAATACAATTCAGCTAGTAAGTAGCTTGCAATTAAGTCAGCATTTCAAAAAACTTAATTGCCAACTCAATTTTTAGAGTTATATTAGTGATAATAGCTCTACAGCAAAGTAAATTTAATAAAGATGCTTTGAGCGCAGATCTCAACAGTTCTATCTTGTTTCCTATATCACATATACATGTTGGAATAGAAATGAGATGCACCAAAACATGTATTTTAATATGAGGATTGAAATTTAATATCAAGCACTTTCCTTTTAGGGCTTCTATAAGACTGAGGCATTTTCCCTTAAACAGAAGTATTTACCTGTCACTTCCACTTTTTTTTTCCTTTGACAACCTTTGTTTACTTTGAACATGTATCCCTAACTAAACAGACTTATTCATTCTTGACTTTAAGATCATTTGATTCCTCCCTTCTACACTATTAGTAGGAATAGAAGTTGATGCAGCCACTGTGGTAAACACTATGGAGGTTCCTCAGAAAACTAAGAATAGAATTACCATATGATGAGCCATACCACTCTTTGGGCATATATCTGGGCAAAACTATCATTCAGAAAGATGCATGCACCCCTAAATCTCAGAGTCCCTCATGGAGTTGTCATTTCTTGACTTGTATGTATATGATCAATTGGCACGGAGAGACAGAGCATACCATAAGCTTCCTCGCATTGAATGGCTTCCCCTTGTGGGTGATCCTACAAAGTTCTAGGTCTGACTATGATAATGTGGGTTAAGTGGATTCTGTGGAATAAGTGGGTTTTCGTATTATGTGGCTATGACTGGGGTGTGTCCATGACAGGGGCAGCATTGTTGTGATTCTCATATGGACCCCTCAATTTATTCCAGGCTCCTAGCAGTGTTTATTTCTTTAATGATTTAATATTGCAAATCTTTCTTTTCTATTTTAAGACTCTGAAATCGCAGAGTCCCTCATCGGGTTGTCATTTGTTGACTCGTATATGTATATATATGTATATTTATATTCATTTGGCATGGATATACAGTGCAAACCATCTACTGGTGAACATCTTCTGTTTTTATGTCAGTATGACTTCTCATCTGCTAAATACAATTCAGCTAGTAAGTAGCTTGCAATTAAGTCAGCATTTCAAAAAACTTAATTGCCAACTCAATTTTTAGAGTTATATTAGTGATAATAGCTCTACAGCAAAGTAAATTTAATAAAGATGCTTTGAGCGCAGATCTCAACAGTTCTATCTTGTTTCCTATATCACATATACATGTTGGAATAGAAATGAGATGCACCAAAACATGTATTTTAATATGAGGATTGAAATTTAATATCAAGCACTTTCCTTTTAGGGCTTCTATAAGACTGAGGCATTTTCCCTTAAACAGAAGTATTTACCTGTCACTTCCACTTTTTTTTTCCTTTGACAACCTTTGTTTACTTTGAACATGTATCCCTAACTAAACAGACTTATTCATTCTTGACTTTAAGATCATTTGATTCCTCCCTTCTACACTATTAGTAGGAATAGAAGTTGATGCAGCCACTGTGGTAAACACTATGGAGGTTCCTCAGAAAACTAAGAATAGAATTACCATATGATGAGCCATACCACTCTTTGGGCATATATCTGGGCAAAACTATCATTCAGAAAGATGCATGCACCCCTAAATTCATAGCAGCATGGCTCACAATGGCCAAGACATGGAAACAGCTTAAATGTCCATGGATAGATGAATGGTTAGAAAAGATGTGATACATATGTACAATGGAATACTACTCACCCATACAAGCAGTGAAATAATGCCACTCACAGCAATATGGATGCAAGTAGGTATTATCATACTAAGTGAAGTAAGTCAGAAAGAAAAAGACAACATATGATTTCACTTATATGCGGAATCTAAAATATGACACAAATGAACCTATATAGAAAACAGACTCAAAAATAAAGAACAGACTTGTGCATGCAAGGGAGAGGGAATGGCAGAGGGATGAAGTGGGAAGTTGAAGCTAGCAGATGTAAGTTTTTGTATATAAGATGGATAAACAACAGGCTTCTACTTCATAGCCCAGGGAACTTTATTCTGTATCTTATGATAAACCATAATGGAAAAAGTGCTTTAAAAAAATGAATGTGTATATATGCATGTACTATATGTGTGTATATATATGCATAACTGAATCATTAATCATTTTGCTGTACAGTGATAATTAACACAACATTGTAAACAAATTATACTTCAATACAAAATGTTTTAAATTTAAAAATCTAAGGCCTAAAAAATTGTCTGGTTTCTGATTCAGCTCCCTACTCTCCCAGTGTGTCAAATTAGGCCTTTTTCTAGAGATACGCTAGAAAAGAATCCAGTTTATGGAGTGAGAAAACTTTACTGGAATTGTAACTCACTGTGGACAGCTTACCAAATGGATGAAGGCCTCAATTTCTCTCTCTGGAAAAATGATAAATAAACCTGCCCTGCCGTTCAGGGTGATGTGTCTCATTGTCACCACTTTTTTCCTTTGACAACCTTTGTTTACTTTGAACATGTATCCCTAACTAAACAGACTTATTCATTCTTGACTTTAAGATCATTTGATTCCTCCCTTCTACACTATTAGTAGGAATAGAAGTTGATGCAGCCACTGTGGTAAACACTATGGAGGTTCCTCAGAAAACTAAGAATAGAATTACCATATGATGAGCCATACCACTCTTTGGGCATATATCTGGGCAAAACTATCATTCAGAAAGATGCATGCACCCCTAAATTCATAGCAGCATGGCTCACAATGGCCAAGACATGGAAACAGCTTAAATGTCCATGGATAGATGAATGGTTAGAAAAGATGTGATACATATGTACAATGGAATACTACTCACCCATACAAGCAGTGAAATAATGCCACTCACAGCAATATGGATGCAAGTAGGTATTATCATACTAAGTGAAGTAAGTCAGAAAGAAACAGACAACATATGATTTCACTTATATGCGGAATCTAAAATATGACACAAATGAACCTATATAGAAAACAGACTCAAAAATAAAGAACAGACTTGTGCATGCAAGGGAGAGGGAATGGCAGAGGGATGAAGTGGGAAGTTGAAGCTAGCAGATGTAAGTTTTTGTATATAAGATGGATAAACAACAGGCTTCTACTTCATAGCCCAGGGAACTTTATTCTGTATCTTATGATAAACCATAATGGAAAAAGTGCTTTAAAAAAATGAAGGTGTATATATGCATGTACTATATGTGTGTATATATATGCATAACTGAATCATTAATCATTTTGCTGTACAGTGATAATTAACACAACATTGTAAACAAATTATACTTCAATACAAAATGTTTTAAATTTAAAAATCTAAGGCCTAAAAAATTGTCTGGTTTCTGATTCAGCTCCCTACTCTCCCAGTGTGTCAAATTAGGCCTTTTTCTAGAGATACGCTAGAAAAGAATCCAGTTTATGGAGTGAGAAAACTTTACTGGAATTGTAACTCACTGTGGACAGCTTACCAAATGGATGAAGGCCTCAATTTCTCTCTCTGGAAAAATGATAAATAAACCTGCCCTTCAGGATGTTTCCGTGTCTAAGGGTGATGAATGTCTCATTGTCACCACTTTATAAGCACTCGCTAATTTTAGCCAAAGTAATTTTTTTCTCTTGAAATTCATAATTTATATAATGTTAGAGATGTCTTTTAGGCACAAGCTGCTAACTTTTTTGCTTCCTGATGTATTCTTCTTAAGAATCTAAAACTAACTCACTTTTCTCCCGAAAGAAATGTTGTGGTCACCATCTCTCTGACTTAAAAAAGAAAATAAAGACTCCCAAGACACCAGTGTTCATAAGTTAAAAGGCAGCCCTCCTCCTGTGTTTGAAAACTTCACTGTTTATTTTAATCCTTGATACCTGTCAGTATATACATGAACAGTTTTTCTCTCAAAATGTCTCACACTCTACAATTTACTTTGCCTCAGTGATGTCGGACTGTAGTGAAGAATGTGTCAAGAAGGTTTCTTTTAGTTTCTTTGAATTTATAATTTTTGCTACCATGATGCCAAATTGAAAAGATACTTTGACGCCATCAAAAGAATTTGACATCCAGACATTTATTTTAATTTTTTAGTTCCAAAAAATTTCATGAATATATTCAACAAATATTTAATTTTCATGTAAAGCTCTGAGTTAGCCACAAGTGATATAAAAATGCATAAAACTGTTTCTGCCCCACAGAAGCTTCAATAATAGAGATATAAATGTGTGCACACATATGTGTGGACATGCACAAACACATGCATTCACATAAAATGTAAAAATGATAGGTAGAACAAGAATTATGCAGATAAAGAGACTGTTACAACATTAGGAAAAAACTAAATAACTAATAACCAGTTTTAAATTTAAAAATCTAAGGCCTAAAAAATTGTCTGGTTTCTGATTCAGCTCCCTACTCTCCCAGTGTGTCAAATTAGGCCTTTTTCTAGAGATACGCTAGAAAAGAATCCAGTTTATGGAGTGAGAAAACTTTACTGGAATTGTAACTCACTGTGGACAGCTTACCAAATGGATGAAGGCCTCAATTTCTCTCTCTGGAAAAATGATAAATAAACCTGCCCTTCAGGATGTTTCCGTGTCTAAGGGTGATGAATGTCTCATTGTCACCACTTTATAAGCACTCGCTAATTTTAGCCAAAGTAATTTTTTTCTCTTGAAATTCATAATTTATATAATGTTAGAGATGTCTTTTAGGCACAAGCTGCTAACTTTTTTGCTTCCTGATGTATTCTTCTTAAGAATCTAAAACTAACTCACTTTTCTCCCGAAAGAAATGTTGTGGTCACCATCTCTCTGACTTAAAAAAGAAAATAAAGACTCCCAAGACACCAGTGTTCATAAGTTAAAAGGCAGCCCTCCTCCTGTGTTTGAAAACTTCACTGTTTATTTTAATCCTTGATACCTGTCAGTATATACATGAACAGTTTTTCTCTCAAAATGTCTCACACTCTACAATTTACTTTGCCTCAGTGATGTCGGACTGTAGTGAAGAATGTGTCAAGAAGGTTTCTTTTAGTTTCTTTGAATTTATAATTTTTGCTACCATGATGCCAAATTGAAAAGATACTTTGACGCCATCAAAAGAATTTGACATCCAGACATTTATTTTAATTTTTTAGTTCCAAAAAATTTCATGAATATATTCAACAAATATTTAATTTTCATGTAAAGCTCTGAGTTAGCCACAAGTGATATAAAAATGCATAAAACTGTTTCTGCCCCACAGAAGCTTCAATAATAGAGATATAAATGTGTGCACACATATGTGTGGACATGCACAAACACATGCATTCACATAAAATGTAAAAATGATAGGTAGAACAAGAATTATGCAGATAAAGAGACTGTTACAACATTAGGAAAAAACTAAATAACTAATAACCAGTAATACACTATTCATTTCTCAAAGAAGTAAAATTAGATAATTATTCATAAAAGTAAAAACAAATTGTTTTGTTTCTTTTTCAACAATAGCTGGATAAAAACTCCTTGTTAAATTGTGAACCCACAATTTAATAAACAAATGCTTTAAAGTTTCTTAATGAAACCAATCACTATTCAGTGATTATAACATTTTCCATTGAGATAATCACAAAAGTTTGTGATTCATTTACCTTTCAAATTAATTAATGGATGAATAAGAATGTTATAGGTATTTTTTGCAATGAACTATATTAATGCACAACTGCCTTTGAAATAGGTTATCAGAGGAGTTACAAGTATGTTGTATTAATATCCAAATCAGGGTAAGTTAAAACATTGTTTAAACAGAAATTAAGGAATCATATCAAATCCAAAATTGTCTTTGTAAAATATAATTCTTAAGGATCAGTAGTGATGAATTATTTTGCCATGGGCAACTTATCTATAGCCATTGAGTAATAACTATAGATTCAACTCAGTAACTATTTGAAACCTCTTAAGGTAACATGTTTCTGTGGCCTTTATTGAAAAACATATTCACCTCTTTTTCCTCATTTGAATACACTAGAACCCTCTGAAAGATGTTATTTCTATTCTCATTTTTCAGAAAAGAAAACCATAGTTAATAGAACTAGTAATTAGCAAAAGTGTGGATGTCAAATCCCATATTCTCTCTAATACCTTATTTCTTCTATGCATAAAGCATTCAGTAAGGGATATAGAGCACATCAAAATGTTTCTTGATAACTGACTTATATTGCATTTTTCACTTTGCAGAAGATAGACATTTTTATTATGCCATTAGGGTTTGACAATGACCTTTTGAGGTAATAGATCAAGTTTCAAGGAAACTTAAACACTAATGAGAAAAGGAGAGGACAACAATAAAACTATTTGATCAAGGCTTTGGTAGATCAGAAAAGAAGGGATTGTATTCAGCTAAGAAGATCAGAAAAGTCAGCTTGGATTCCAAATATAACTGAAACATATTGTTATGCAAGGCCAAATGATGATTATCCAGCTCCAAGGTTGGTCCTGAATAGATTCTGGGACAAGAGATTTTAAAGAGGGGAAAATAAGTTATATATATATATATATATATATATATATATATATATATATATGTGAATTTCAACATGAAAAAGTGACAATGCTTAGAGAGAAAATGTTTCTGAAATCATTAGAGAAGAAAGAGATATGTCAGATCAAATAAATTTCCAATATAATGTGAATTTCAATCAGAAGCACATTTATGTAGTATAACAAAAGAATAAACACAATGATTTAAAATTAAGAACGTCTGCCTTTAAGAAAAGTTGTAAGATTGGGAACTTTTTTTTTCTTTATTTTAAAGGTTTTAGAGAGTTTTGCTGTTCACAGACATGTATGTCCCCAGATCAGTCATATGCATATCCCTGGTCCGCAACCCCCCAGGTCTCCCCATCCCACCACTCCGGATGATCGCCCAAGAGGAGTTACAAGTATGTTGTATTAATATCCAAATCAGGGTAAGTTAAAACATTGTTTAAACAGAAATTAAGGAATCATATCAAATCCAAAATTGTCTTTGTAAAATATAATTCTTAAGGATCAGTAGTGATGAATTATTTTGCCATGGGCAACTTATCTATAGCCATTGAGTAATAACTATAGATTCAACTCAGTAACTATTTGAAACCTCTTAAGGTAACATGTTTCTGTGGCCTTTATTGAAAAACATATTCACCTCTTTTTCCTCATTTGAATACACTAGAACCCTCTGAAAGATGTTATTTCTATTCTCATTTTTCAGAAAAGAAAACCATAGTTAATAGAACTAGTAATTAGCAAAAGTGTGGATGTCAAATCCCATATTCTCTCTAATACCTTATTTCTTCTATGCATAAAGCATTCAGTAAGGGATATAGAGCACATCAAAATGTTTCTTGATAACTGACTTATATTGCATTTTTCACTTTGCAGAAGATAGACATTTTTATTATGCCATTAGGGTTTGACAATGACCTTTTGAGGTAATAGATCAAGTTTCAAGGAAACTTAAACACTAATGAGAAAAGGAGAGGACAACAATAAAACTATTTGATCAAGGCTTTGGTAGATCAGAAAAGAAGGGATTGTATTCAGCTAAGAAGATCAGAAAAGTCAGCTTGGATTCCAAATATAACTGAAACATATTGTTATGCAAGGCCAAATGATGATTATCCAGCTCCAAGGTTGGTCCTGAATAGATTCTGGGACAAGAGATTTTAAAGAGGGGAAAATAAGTTATATATATATATATATATATATATATATATATATATGTGAATTTCAACATGAAAAAGTGACAATGCTTAGAGAGAAAATGTTTCTGAAATCATTAGAGAAGAAAGAGATATGTCAGATCAAATAAATTTCCAATATAATGTGAATTTCAATCAGAAGCACATTTATGTAGTATAACAAAAGAATAAACACAATGATTTAAAATTAAGAACGTCTGCCTTTAAGAAAAGTTGTAAGATTGGGAACTTTTTTTTTCTTTATTTTAAAGGTTTTAGAGAGTTTTGCTGTTCACAGACATGTATGTCCCCAGATCAGTCATATGCATATCCCTGGTCCGCAACCCCCCAGGTCCCCCCATCCCACCACTCCGGATAATCGCCCAATGCCATTGTGAGCACTCCTATTCCCTTAGCACAATGACAATAGCTATCTTTTCCACACATGACAGTATAGGTTTCCATGTTACTCCCTCCATGCCTCCCCCTCCCTATTTCATCCACACAATGTCTGTTTTTCCATGAGTTCCCTGTGTGTGTTATCGAGACCGTCCTACTAGATTCCATATATGTGTGTTAGTATACTGTACTTGTCTTTCTCTTTTTGACTTACTTCACTTTTTATGATAGGTTCTAAAGCCAGACACTTCATTAGGACTGAGTCTTCTGCATTTCTTTTAACAGCTGAGTAGTATTCCATTGTATATATGTATCAGAGCTTCTGTATCCATTCATTCGTCGATGGACATCTAGGTTGCTTCCATGTTCTAGCTACTGTATAGAGAGCTACAATGAACATTGGGGTACAGGTGCCTCTTTCATTTTTGATTTCATCAGGATACAGGCCTAATAGTGGGATTGCTGGGTCATAGACTGCTTCTATTTTTAGTTTTTTAAGAAATCTCCATACTGTCTTCCATAGAGGCTGTATCAATTTACATTCCCACCAGTAATGCAGGAGTCTTCCCTGTACTCCGCACCCTCTCCAGCATTTATTGTCTGCAGATTTTTGGATGATGGCCATTCTGACAGGTGTGAGGTGATATCTCATTGTAGTTTTGATTTGCATTTCTCTAATAATAAGCAAAGTGGAGCATCATTTCATGTGCTTTTGGGCCATCTGTATGTCCTCTTCAGAGAGATGTCTCTAGATCTTTATCCCATTTTTTGATTGGGTTGTTCGTTTTTCCTGTGCTGAGTTGTCTGAGTTGCTTGTAGATTTTGGAGATTAATTCTTTGTCTGTTGTTTCATTGGCTATGATTGTCTCCCACTCTGTCGTATAAAAAGAACAATGATTTAAAATTAAGAACGTCTGCCTTTAAGAAAAGTTGTAAGATTGGGAACTTTTTTTTTCTTTATTTTAAAGGTTTTAGAGAGTTTTGCTGTTCACAGACATGTATGTCCCCAGATCAGTCATATGCATATCCCTGGTCCGCAACCCCCCAGGTCCCCCCATCCCACCACTCCGGATAATCGCCCAATGCCATTGTGAGCACTCCTATTCCCTTAGCACAATGACAATAGCTATCTTTTCCACACATGACAGTATAGGTTTCCATGTTACTCCCTCCATGCCTCCCCCTCCCTATTTCATCCACACAATGTCTGTTTTTCCATGAGTTCCCTGTGTGTGTTATCGAGACCGTCCTACTAGATTCCATATATGTGTGTTAGTATACTGTACTTGTCTTTCTCTTTTTGACTTACTTCACTTTTTATGATAGGTTCTAAAGCCAGACACTTCATTAGGACTGAGTCTTCTGCATTTCTTTTAACAGCTGAGTAGTATTCCATTGTATATATGTATCAGAGCTTCTGTATCCATTCATTCGTCGATGGACATCTAGGTTGCTTCCATGTTCTAGCTACTGTATAGAGAGCTACAATGAACATTGGGGTACAGGTGCCTCTTTCATTTTTGATTTCATCAGGATACAGGCCTAATAGTGGGATTGCTGGGTCATAGACTGCTTCTATTTTTAGTTTTTTAAGAAATCTCCATACTGTCTTCCATAGAGGCTGTATCAATTTACATTCCCACCAGTAATGCAGGAGTCTTCCCTGTACTCCGCACCCTCTCCAGCATTTATTGTCTGCAGATTTTTGGATGATGGCCATTCTGACAGGTGTGAGGTGATATCTCATTGTAGTTTTGATTTGCATTTCTCTAATAATAAGCAAAGTGGAGCATCATTTCATGTGCTTTTGGGCCATCTGTATGTCCTCTTCAGAGAGATGTCTCTAGATCTTTATCCCATTTTTTGATTGGGTTGTTCGTTTTTCCTGTGCTGAGTTGTCTGAGTTGCTTGTAGATTTTGGAGATTAATTCTTTGTCTGTTGTTTCATTGGCTATGATTGTCTCCCACTCTGTGGGGGGTCTGTTCAGATTTTTTTAAATTTCTTTTGCTGTACAAAAGCTTTTAAGTTTCATACGGTCCCACATGTTCAGTTTTCTTTCAGTTCCACTATTTCAGTAGGTGGGTCAGAGAAGATCTTGCTTTGATTTATGTCCTTGAGCGTTTTGCCTATATTCTCCTCTAAGAGTTTGAGGGTTTCTGGTCTTAACATTTAGGTGTTTAATCCATTTTGATTTGATCTTTGTGTATGGTGTCAGGGAATGTTACAACTTCATTTTTGTGCATGTAGCTGTCCAGTTCTCCCAGCACCACTTGTTAAAGAGGCTGTCTTTTTCCCATTTTAGATTTTCAACTCCTTTATCAAAAATAAGGTACCCATAGGTGCTTGGGTTGATCTCTGGGTTCTCGATCTTGTTCCATTGGTCTATAGTTCTGTTTTTGTGCCAGTACCATACTGTCTTGATGACTGTTGCTTTGTAGTAGAGTCTGAAGTTAGGGAGGCTGATCCCTCCAGCTCCGTTTTTCTTTCTCAGGATTGCTTTGGCTATTCGAGGTCTTTTGTGTTTCCATATGAACTGTGTGATCCTTTGGTCTAGTTCTGTGAAAAATGTCAATGGAAGTTGAATAGGTATTGCATTGAATCTGTAGATGAGATTTGGTAGTATGGTCATTTTCACAATATTGATTCTTCTGATCCAGGAACATGGAATATCTCTCCATCTGTTTAAGTCTTCTTTAATTTCTTTCATGAGTGTCTTGTAATTTTCTGTGTACAGTTCTTTTGTTTCTTTGGGTAGGTTTATCCCTAGATATTTGATTCTTTTGGTTGCAATGGTGAAGGGGATTGCCTCTTTGATTTCATTTTCTGATTTTTCATTGTTTGTGTAAGGGAATGCTAGTGATTTCTGTGTGTTGGCTCTATATCCCGAGACTTTGCTGAATTCACTGATTAGCTCTAGTAACTTTGTAACCGTGCCTTTGGGATTTTCTATGCATAATATCATGTCATCTGCAAAAAAGAGAGAGCTTGACTTCTTCCTTTCCAATCTGGATTCCTTTGATTTTTTTCTCTTCTCTTATTGCCATTGCTAGAACTTCCAGGGCTATGTTGAATAAGAGTGGTGAAAGTGGACACCCCTGTCTTGTTCCTGATCTTAGAGGAAATGCTTTCAGTTTTTCACCGTTAAGGATAATGTTCGCTGTGGGCTTCTCATAGATGGCTTTCACTATGTTGAGATAGGTTCCTTCTATGCCCATTTTCTGAAGAGTTTTTATCATAAATGGGTGTTGTACTTTGTCGAAGGCTTTTTCTGCATCTATTGAGATGATCATGTGATTTTTGTCTGGATGTTTTTGTTCTTCTTTTTCCAATTATTTTAAGCGGAGTGTTAGGTCATCTGCTTCATATTTTCCTAGTTTCTCGAGGAGGGATTATATTGCTATAAATTTCCCTCTTAGAACTGCTTTTGCTGTATCCCATAGTTTTTGCACGGTCGTATATTCATTGTCATTTTCTTCTAGAAATTTTTAAATTTCTCCTTTGATTTCCTCAGTGATCAGTTGGTTTTTTAGGTATGTGTTGTTTAATCTCTGCTTGTTTGTGTTTTTAGAGGTTTTTTCCTGTAGTTGATCTCTAGTCTCATTGCATTGTGGTCTGAGAAGATGTTTGATATAATTTTGATTTTCTTGAACTGACTGAGGTTAGATTTGTGGCCCAAGATGTGGTCTATCCTGGAGAATGTTCCGTGAGCACTTGAGAAGAACGTGTATTCTTCTGCTTTTGGATGGAACGTCCTAAAGATATCGATGAGGTCCATCTTTTTCCAGTGTGGCATTTAAGACTTGTGTTTCTTTATTAATATTCTGTTTGGGTGATCTGTCCATTGGTGTGAGAGGAGTGTTAAAGTCTCCTACTATTACTGTGTTATTGTTGATTTCTTCTTTTGTGTCTGAAAGTATCTGTCTTATGTATTGAGGCGCACGTGTGTTGTGTGCATAGATAGTCATGACTGTTATGTCATCCTCTTGGATAGATCCCTTAATCATGATGTAGTGACCTGCCTTGTCTCTTAGAATCTTCTTTATTTTAAAATCTATTTTGTCTGATATGAGGATTGCTACTCCAGCTTTCTTTTGACTTCCATTTGCATGGAATATCTTTTTCCAGCCTCTCACTTTCAGTCTATGAGTGTCTCTAGGTCTGAAGTGGGTCTCTTGTAAACAGCATATATATGGGTCACATTTCTGGATCCATTCAGCCAGCCCGTGTCGTTTGGTTGGAGCATTTAATCCAGTTACATTCAAAGTAATCATTGATACGAATGTTGCTATTGTCATCTTAGAAGTTAGGGGTTTGATTTTTAGGACTTCTCCTACTCTTGTATTTATTGGCTATATCAGGCCCTTTAACACTTGTTGTAGGGCTGGCTTTGTGGTACAGAATTCTTTCAGTTTTTTGTCTGTGAAGCTTTTGACTTCACCATCAGTTCTGAATGAGATTCTTGCAATTTTGGTTGGAGGTTATTCTCTTTTAGCCGTTTAAATGTGTCCTGCGATTCTCTTCTGGCCTGCAGGGTTTCTGTTGAAAGATATGCAGTTAAGCGTAAGGGGTTTCCTTTATATGTTATTTGTTGTTGGCTTCTAGCTGCTTTTAGTAATCTGTCTTTATATTTAGTCTGCGTTAGTTTGATTAGAATGTGCCTTGGTGTGTTTCTTCTGGGGTTTCTCCTGTATGGAACTCCCTGTGCTTCTTGGACTTGGTTGACTATTTCCTTTCCCATGCTGGGGAAGTTTTCAGCTATAACCTCTTCAAGAATTTTTTTCGTAGTCTTTCTTTCCCTCTTCTTCCTCTGGAACTCCTATAATTCTAATGTTGGTGCTTTTGAGATTGTCCCATAGATCTCTAATGCTGTCCTCAGTTCTTTTAATTCTTTGGGCTTTGTTCTGTTCTTCAGCACTTATTTCCACCATTCTGTCTTCCAGCTCACTTATCCGTTCTTCTGCCTCCGATACTCTACTGTTGAGACCTTCTATAGTAATTTTTTGAGTTCAGCATCTGAGTTGGTGGTCTCTATTTGCTTATTTTTCATTTCTTACATGTCTCTTCTCAGTGCACTAATTTCCTCTAATATTCTGTATTCAGTGTTTTGCATCCTCATTAGTATAGCTTTTCTGAATTCTCTTTCAGATAATTTGTCTATCTCCTCCTCTGTCATTTGAAGCGGTGTTTCTCTAGTTTGGTCCTTCATTTGTGCAGTGTTTCTCTGTCGTTTCATTATTAGGTTAATTTTTGTTTCTTTCTGTGTGTGTCTGTGTGTGTCTGTGTGTGTGTATGTGTGTGTGTGTGTGTGTGTGTGGAGTTTTTTTTCCCACCAGGCTTCTTGGTTGAATTTTCTCTTCCTTTGGGTTTCTGTCCTTCTAGAAGGGTTCAGTGGTTTGTGTCTTGGGTGGTGTTAGGTCTTGTTTACAGGTGAACAATCTCTAGTATTGTAGGTACTTTAATAGTGTAGGGTCTTGGAATCAGGACTTCCACTCCGAGGATCCTTGGTTTGATGATTGGTCATGGGCTCTATGTCTGGTTTGTTATGGTGTTCTGTGATATTAGTTCAAATACTAACATCTGAGGAACAAGAGGTGTATCCCTGATGGGTGACTGTCATAAAAGCATGCAGATGTTTTCTAGCATAGTCATAAGATATACATATATACACAGCAATAACCACATCTAACCAGTCTTACAGAGATAAGGCATAGGAAATTTTTCTGGCAAATGACGCAATCAGTGATGATACTTGCCCATTAAGCTCTGAATTAATTAAACTAGTGCCTGGAAAAATAGATGCGGGGCTAGGTCTTGGCTTGGACTATTTCATTGAAAGCAATTTTTAGCTAAGACATGTGTTGGGGGTGAGGAAGAGGAGAGTGTATGAGTAATGAGAAGGAATAGATTCGTCTTGGAAGGATTTTATAGGGTTATGTAGCCAAGATTAGTGTGTTGTATTGTTTAGTGCAGCTGGAAGAGAATAGTGGAGACAAGAAGGTAGAAAATATTTATCTAGAGGATAGTGGTAGATAGGAGAAAGTTTTACATTGAGAACATAGAGGGAGGATGCAGTGGCAAAGAGGAGAGAAAATTAGAAGTTTCCAAGAATTAAAATTTAAAAAAATTAAAAATCAAAAATCAAAAAAAAAAGAAATTAAAGATTAAAAAGGAAGAAAAACTTAATAAGACACACACACACACACACAAACCCAAACCTGACCGATTAATCAAATAAACAGAACCATTCACAACAAATAAACAAACAAAATAAAGTTAAATACTGTCCCTGGTTTTTGTCCTCTCATTTTTCTGATGGAAGCCAATCTGCTCTCAATGGTGTTGTCTTGATGATGTAGTCTTTCCCTTACAGCACTGGTTGCTATGGTTTCTGTTTTTGTTTTTGTTTTTAACAAGACAATAGCTTTGCTGCAAGCTCAGGTGCTGGCCAGGGCTGCGGGCTGATCCCAGTCTGTCAGGCAGGGGGCCGCTGTGTGCGCAGTCCTGTGTTGGAGGACTCTACGGAGCACCCGCTGGTAGCCTCTAATACCTCCAATACCTACCTTTTTCCCGGCTTCCTCCGCTGCAGGTGAACCTATGGGGGTGAATGGGCTCCTCCGCCTCTGGCGCGCGCACACTGCCAGTTATGCGTCCACGTCCCAAAGGCAGGCACAAGCTTTCCCGTCTGGCTGGAGCCCGGTCTCTGGTCAGCAATCCGTGGGCGACTTCCCCTCTCCGTTTAGCAAACTCCCCACTAGGAGTGTTTGAACTTACCCAGTGCCAGGCGGAAAGTCGCGATTTTCGCCCGGCCAAGAGGTGCAATTTTCACACTGGAGGCTCTCTTCCGACTCCAGGTTTCTAGGCAGCACTCCGCGCGGAGCTTCCCAATTGCGTTCTGCCCGGTCCTGCGCCAGTGTCCTATCTTTGCAGTTTCTTAATTTCTGCCAGCAATCCGGGTGGATTCATGGAATTTTCGCGCTGAGTGCTGCCCTCTCTCCCCCGACGCTCCACTCAGGCACCCTTTTAGGGCATTTGCTGGCACGCTTTCCGTCGGTCCAGTCTGGCGTGGGGGTTAGGATAGAGGGTTCTCAGAACCGTAGCTCCGGGAAAGTTCTGGCTGTTCACTCTTTGACCCTCGTGGACCTAAGGAGTTCTTCTGTCATCTAGCAGCTGGTTTGTTGGTGGTGTTTCATTTCTTGATTAGTTCTGATGATTCTGTTGGGGAGCTCCTGAAATCTTCCCCTCATTCCTCTGCCATCTTGGCTCCGCCTCTGGGAACATTTTTTAATAGAATCAGTCATTTCACTTCAGTTCAGTCGCTCAATCGTGTCCTTTTCTTTGCAACCCCATGGACTGCAGCATACCAATCTTTTCTGTCCTTCATCATCTCATGTTCATTGACTCAGTGATGCCTTCCAACCATCCTGTCCTCTGTTATCCCCCTTCTCCTTCTGCCTTCTATTTTTCTCAGCATCAGGTGCTTTTCCAATGAGCCGTCTCTTCACATCAGGTGGCCAAATTGTTGGAGCTTCAGCTTCAGCATCAGTCTTTCCAATGAATATTCAAGGTTGATTTCTTTTAGGATCGACTGGTTTGATAGCCTTTCAGTCCAAGGGACCCTCAAGACTCTTCTACAATACCATGGTCCGAAGGCATTAATTATTTGTCACTCAACCTTGTTTATGGTCTATCTCTCACATTCATACATGACTATGAGAAATACCATAGTTTTAACTATATGAACCTTTGTTGGCAAAGTGATGTCTCTTCTTTTTAATATGCTGTCAAAGTTTGCCATAGCTTCTCTTCCAAGGAGCAAGTGTCTTAATTTCATGCCTGTAGTCACCATCCACAGTGATTCGAACCCACGAAAATAAAATCGGTCACCATTTCCATTGTTTGCCCATCTATTTGCCATGAAGTGATAGAACCAGATGCCATGATCCTATTTTTTTGAATGTTGTGTTTTAAGTCAGCTTTTTCACTCTTCTCTTTCACCTTCTTCAAGAGGGCCTTTCATTTCTCTTCGCTTTCTACCATAAGGGTGGTGTAATCTGCATTCCCAAGGTTATTGATATTTCTTCTGGCAATCTTTACTCCATTTTGTGCTTCATCCAGGCTGGCATTTCACATGCCCAATTCCAAAACTACATTCCCTTTTCTTTCTTAAAATACCAACACCAAGACTTGAGAGCCAGAGCATTTGAACAAGCAACATTGTGGTCCAAAGTAGCTAGAAGTAAGGAGGTCAAGCGATAAGTACAAAAACCTCTTTTAGGTGAAAGAATGGAAGGTCAGACCAGAGTAGCCAAATCCACATGCCATCTGAAGGATCAGCTATATAGAGGCAACAGGGTACAGTACATGATATGACTAATGCCAGAAGATGCAAAGCTATTCAATGGTCTCTCTAGTCTGCACATCATAGCTTTTTATTTAATTAAAACAGTTGATTTTCAATATTGTGTTAGTTTCAGATGTACAGCAAAATGATTCATATGTGTGTGTGTATATATATATATATACATGTATATAGACTTTTTAACTTGTTTTCTATTTTTCCATTATAGTTTATTAAAGAATATTGAATATAGTCCTCTGTGTTATACAGTAAATCCTTATTGTTTATTTTAAATATGATAGTTTATATCTGCTAATCCCCTACTTATAAATTTTCCCTCCTCTCCCTTTCCTTTTGGTAAACATAAATTTGTCTATGTCTGTGAGTTTGCTTTTCCTTTGTATTGGGTTCAGCAAAAGTTCAGCTTTTTCCATAAGATGTTACTGGAAAACCCAAGCAAACTTTGGCCAACCCAATTTTCCCAAAGCTTACATTTCATGCTCTGTTAGTTTAAAACCTTTATGCTGTCAAAGTTTGCCATAGCTTCTCTTCCAAGGAGCAAGTGTCTTAATTTCATGCCTGTAGTCACCATCCACAGTGATTCGAGCCCACGAAAATAAAATCGGTCACCATTTCCATTGTTTGCCCATCTATTTGCCATGAAGTGATAGAACCAGATGCCATGATCCTATTTTTTTGAATGTTGTGTTTTAAGTCAGCTTTTTCACTCTTCTCTTTCACCTTCTTCAAGAGGGCCTTTCATTTCTCTTCGCTTTCTACCATAAGGGTGGTGTAATCTGCATTCCCAAGGTTATTGATATTTCTTCTGGCAATCTTTACTCCATTTTGTGCTTCATCCAGGCTGGCATTTCACATGCCCAATTCCAAAACTACATTCCCTTTTCTTTCTTAAAATACCAACACCAAGACTTGAGAGCCAGAGCATTTGAACAAGCAACATTGTGGTCCAAAGTAGCTAGAAGTAAGGAGGTCAAGCGATAAGTACAAAAACCTCTTTTAGGTGAAAGAATGGAAGGTCAGACCAGAGTAGCCAAATCCACATGCCATCTGAAGGATCAGCTATATAGAGGCAACAGGGTACAGTACATGATATGACTAATGCCAGAAGATGCAAAGCTATTCAATGGTCTCTCTAGTCTGCACATCATAGCTTTTTATTTAATTAAAACAGTTGATTTTCAATATTGTGTTAGTTTCAGATGTACAGCAAAATGATTCATATGTGTGTGTGTATATATATATATATACATGTATATAGACTTTTTAACTTGTTTTCTATTTTTCCATTATAGTTTATTAAAGAATATTGAATATAGTCCTCTGTGTTATACAGTAAATCCTTATTGTTTATTTTAAATATGATAGTGTATATCTGCTAATCCCCTACTTATAAATTTTCCCTCCTCTCCCTTTCCTTTTGGTAAACATAAATTTGTCTATGTCTGTGAGTTTGCTTTTCCTTTGTATTGGGTTCAGCAAAAGTTCAGCTTTTTCCATAAGATGTTACTGGAAAACCCAAGCAAACTTTTTGGCCAACCCAATAAATAAATTCATTTATACTGTTTTTAGATTTCAAATGTAAGTGCTTATCATATGCTATTTGTCTTTCTTTATCTGATTACTTCACCTAGTTTGGTAATCCCCAGGTCCATACGTCCATCCATGTTCCTACAAGTGGTGTTATCTCTTTCTTTTTGGTGGTTGAGTAATATTCCTGTGTGTGTGTGTGTGTGTGTGTGTAAAGCATATTTTCTTTATCCATTGATTTGTTTATGGGCACTTAGTTTGCTTCCATATTTTGACTATTGAAAGTAATGCTGCTATGAACATTGGGGTGCATGTATCATGTTGAATTAGGGTTTTCATCCTTTCTGAATATATGTCCAGGAGTGGGATTGCTGGATTATATGGTAACTATTTTTCATCAAAGCTTCTTCTCAATGGGTCCTAGTCATATGTTTGTAACTTGATGACTATCAGCTAAAGGTATAGAACTCCAGAAAACAATAATATGTGAAGGGAGATGAGATGAATAAAACCTCAAGATTTTCGGTATCAGTTACATTCAGTGTGGTTTTGGTTTTATCTCTTGTCTAATTTACCTTCCCTTTAATTCAGATAAATAGATCATCTTCTCTAGATTAAACTTTTTTATTTTATTTTAACTATTTCCTCATTTAATTTAGAAATAAAACAATAAATAACTTTCTTGATTTAGGAAAAAAGTTGGTTAACTTTTACAATGACCAATTTGTAGTCCTCAAAAAGATGGACTATGGTAAAAGTCATTTAGATGTCAGGGAAAAGGGAGAATTTATGCCACTTGCTTCCATTATAGTTTATTAAAGAATATTGAATATAGTCCTCTGTGTTATACAGTAAATCCTTATTGTTTATTTTAAATATGATAGTGTATATCTGCTAATCCCCTACTTATAAATTTTCCCTCCTCTCCCTTTCCTTTTGGTAAACATAAATTTGTCTATGTCTGTGAGTTTGCTTTTCCTTTGTATTGGGTTCAGCAAAAGTTCAGCTTTTTCCATAAGATGTTACTGGAAAACCCAAGCAAACTTTTTGGCCAACCCAATAAATAAATTCATTTATACTGTTTTTAGATTTCAAATGTAAGTGCTTATCATATGCTATTTGTCTTTCTTTATCTGATTACTTCACCTAGTTTGGTAATCCCCAGGTCCATACGTCCATCCATGTTCCTACAAGTGGTGTTATCTCTTTCTTTTTGGTGGTTGAGTAATATTCCTGTGTGTGTGTGTGTGTGTGTGTGTAAAGCATATTTTCTTTATCCATTGATTTGTTTATGGGCACTTAGTTTGCTTCCATATTTTGACTATTGAAAGTAATGCTGCTATGAACATTGGGGTGCATGTATCATGTTGAATTAGGGTTTTCATCCTTTCTGAATATATGTCCAGGAGTGGGATTGCTGGATTATATGGTAACTATTTTTCATCAAAGCTTCTTCTCAATGGGTCCTAGTCATATGTTTGTAACTTGATGACTATCAGCTAAAGGTATAGAACTCCAGAAAACAATAATATGTGAAGGGAGATGAGATGAATAAAACCTCAAGATTTTCGGTATCAGTTACATTCAGTGTGGTTTTGGTTTTATCTCTTGTCTAATTTACCTTCCCTTTAATTCAGATAAATAGATCATCTTCTCTAGATTAAACTTTTTTATTTTATTTTAACTATTTCCTCATTTAATTTAGAAATAAAACAATAAATAACTTTCTTGATTTAGGAAAAAAGTTGGTTAACTTTTACAATGACCAATTTGTAGTCCTCAAAAAGATGGACTATGGTAAAAGTCATTTAGATGTCAGGGAAAAGGGAGAATTTATGCCACTTGCTTCCATTAGAACACTCAGATTTGCAAATGAAGATAAAAAACATAGCTCTCTAAGTAGAGTTTACCTCATTATATTTTTATACGGAAAAATCTGAAGATAATAAATTGATAGAAGAAAATCTGCCAAGGAATACATAGTCTGTATCTATACATGTAAAGTAAATGTGAAGAGAAAGTGCCAAGGTTTTGCCATTTTACAATGCCTATAGTAGTTATTTTTAGCCTTGGTTAAACCTGTCAGCTCTTTTCTTTTGAACAACCTCAGTCCCACATGTTTTTTCACTGTTTTTCTCTGATCGTGTCAGGTCTCTTGTTTCAGACTTGATTTTGGTGTTATTATGTTGACATATTCACAATGAAGGACATACTCTCTTGTATGTAACAATACACATTTATGTTGTCCTTCACAATTTGCAAAACACTTCCCAAATATAAACTTTGTTAACTCTGAGAACACATTATTTTTAAAGCCTTTTTGTCAATGAGGAAAGTCTGACTTAATATGTTTATATAGTCTGACCAAGCATCCAATGTCTCAATCCAGTGCACATAATTCCACTGGTAAATAACTAAGACAGTCTGTCCCCTGGAGCAGGGCCAAAGCACAACACTTCTGTCTTATTTTCAATACATAAACTTTTATTATTTGAAGATTTAAGATGCACAAACTCATTTAGAGGCATTATCACCATTTTTCCGACAGCATGCACTCATTTTATCTCACTGTGTCTCATCTTGGTATTTCTTGAAATATTTAAACCCACTACCAGGAAAAAGTTTATGATTCACTGAAGGCTCAGATGATGATCACCATTTTTGCAATAAGGTATTTTTAAATTAAGGTATGTGCATTCTTTTTAGCTATAATGTTATTGTACCCTTAATAGACTATACTGTATACATAGTTTTCATATGTACTAAAAAAAAAAAAACCTTCATGTGACTAACATTATTTTTATATTTACTTTATTGTAATAGTATGGAGCTGAATCCACAATATCTCCTTGGCATTATGCTTGTATTTATATAAGTGACTATTATTCCAATTTTACATAATTTATAGAAGAGGATACCCTCTGATGTATACATGTTAAACTAATTATTGATTTACACACTAATTGTGCTTGAAAAGATATGTGCTGAGTCAAAATGTATATTATGATTTTTATTTTCTTATTAGTTCATGTTATGAAAGAGACAAAGAGACTAAGAATTAATACCCCAAAATATTTTTGCTCTATAAACTATCCTTATTGCTATATAAAAAGACAAATTCAAAGTATAACCTCTTTTAAACTTCAAAGCAAATAATGGGGTAATCATCTGATAAAATAATAATAATCAAAATGAGCAAAAAGCACCCAGCTTTAGGGATAGTTATGTACACATGGAGATAAGAGAAAGAAGTTCATAAGATAATCTCATTTATTTGATACCCATTGTTTCTTGATATTTTCACAAAAGATCAAAAGCAACCACTATGGGAAATAATGAAGTGGTCCTCATAATTCATATTTGGAGAAATTTCTATAAATGGGATGCATATACCCTGGAATTAGAAAGAATACTATTAATGTAGAATGTAGCTTCATCTGTTGAGCACTTATTATTTGCAAATCACTTAAACACTCAATCCTGTATCTATCCTGATTATATGGATGAGAAAACTGAGGCACAAGGAGGCTTAATCATTTAAGCATCACAAAACTAGTAAATGATGAAGCTCGACACTGAAACCAGGCTCTCTAAGCATCTCTCTTATTTTTTTATTTTTTTAAATTTTGGTCTCTTTTATTGTTTTTTAATTTGTTTATTTTCTTCCATCTTTATTCTTTGGTCTGTGTGGGCCTCCCATTGCAGTGGCCTCTCTCACTGCAGAGGACCAGCTCTGAGAGCGTGTGCTCCAGAGAGTTGGCTCATAATTGGACACACTGACCCAGCCACTCCATGGCACCCCTTGCACTGCAAGGCAGACTCTTTACTCACTGAACTACCAGGGAAGCCCCATCTCTCTTATTTTTAACGATTGCTGTTAACCACATCTGTCAACAGAATTTAGAGTAAAATATCAAAGAATTCTTCACATGGACATGTTGTCTGACAGCCAACATATCTGCTTTTGTACTTTGTTTCCCCAGTGATTTTTTTTTTTTTTTTTTGTCTTTTTCACTTAGGTCTGAACTTGTCAATGAGTTTTCTTCATCCTCTTTTGTTGAGTAAACAAGCTGTATTGTTTTATTTGATTTTTTTGTTGTTTTTTTCTCTCCTCAGATAGAACATCCTTAATAGATAGGACTATATATAGCCAGGAAGATTAATCTGTTCATGTAAATATTTGATTCTTTATATACACTTACCATCTGGATTCCTCAATTTTTGCTAATTCTGTAAAAAATAATATGTTTTCATGTTAAACAATGCAGATATATAAACATAATTTATACAACAGAATAAATTTGACCTCAACATAATTATGACTATGTCTCCAACAGAGCCTTAATAGTACAGAGCTTACCCATTCATAGACTGCTTTCTCACGGTTTATCCAAATGGCTCATTAGCAACCCAAGGTAGCAGTCATTTGCTTTTTCCCCTCCAGAAGCTCAGAAGAAGCAATTGGAGGAGAGTGTAGAGCTGATCCAAGATGAATGTGTGTCAGAGAATGCAGATCACTCTACAGAGGAGCCTGCTGAAGGAAGGCCAGATGCCGATGGAGAAGAGATGACTGATGGGCTAGAGGAGGACTTCGAAGAAGATGGGGGTCATGAGCTGGTAGGAACTAAACATTTGGTGTCCACATCCTTTGGTAATAGTATCAGTCTGTCAGCAACTCATTCATTCTAAAATATAGATTAATTATTGGAGACATTTCTTCCTCATGTGCATATATTTAAGACAACCTTGGACAGTGCTCTGCACATAATAAGTGCTCAATATATTTTTGCTAATTTAACATATGAGTGAACAAAAATATTATATATTAGATTAGGCATATTTACAATCTCAAAGGAAAAATTTTCTTTCTCAAATGTTTATCATAAAAAAATGCTTTGTCATAACAGCAATCTTGCATTCTGTGCAATTACATATGAACTGTACATGGGTATAATATCCTGGTAATAAAACAACCAATTGCTGGAAGATACATGGTTCCTCTCTTATTTAATAGTGTAACTCATTGATAATAGTTATATTATTTATATGGCTGATAGTTTTTTGTAGACTGTGTTTGTTAAGGTTACCCTTTAGTGTATAGCCAGTTTATCATCTCCACTGCCTATGCTTCTAGACAATTTTTACGAATTGCAGATTTTAGCAAGCTTGATTTTTTTTACATATTTTATTTTCCCAATGTTGTAATAATTATACTGCTCATTTCCAGATGCGCTTTCCTATAAAAGCATACCAGGGACTTGGTAAATATATGCTGATGAGGATACTATTTCTCATATTTTATCAACTACAAAATTAAATATGCTATCTTAAAGGGATTAATATAAGTGATGAGAAGGAAAGTGTGTGTGTGTGTGTGTGTGTGTGTGTGTGTGTGTGTGTGTGTGTGTATGTGTTGCCAGCTCTCAAATATCTACGGACTGATTACATTAAACTTGAGTTAATCCTTAGTAATATCAGATTCCAATCTATTTTTATACCTATTGTTACTTAGCTAACTTTCTCATGGTTGTGTATTGGCATGGTGTCCCAGTTTCATTTGTGGAATTCTACACTGATTTTTAACAATCCAACTCTGTTTAAATTACATGGTGCCTTTATCTAAACTTTTCAGATAGGAGTCTTTAACAACCATTCTTATTTCTACAAAGTCTGTCTCAGTTTAGAGGACTTAAGTACCTATTTTTAGAACTGTTTTGATTTCTAGAATCTATAGAGCAGGAACTAGAATGAAACACTAACAAGTTTCTCTGCTTCTCCTTAGGCAGGAGTTTAATCCACCGACATAACTTCTTCTGTCCATTCTAATTAGCCTTCTGCTGTCACCATCATTGTGACCGCTCTTGTTGAAGTCTCTGGAGGAATTCATGATGCCATTGTCAATGGTTGCTTCTCTGTTCTTATTTTAGTTTACCTCTCAGTATAATTTGTCTGAAAACTGGTTAGGAGAATTTTGTAGAATACCAATTGCTCATTCTCACTCACCTGTGCTAGAAACTTTGCCTCCATATGCTCATTTTACATAATGAAGTAGCTCAGGCTTTCTTGTGGGTCACCTACTCTCTCAACACACTTTCTCAATGATGTTTCATCAGATTCTAGAGCTTTAAATATTATTTATAGGCCAAATATTTCTAAATCTACAATTCTACTTCTTATCTCTTCCTGGAATTCTAGACTCAAGTAGATACATATATCCTCAGAGATGTTCAATAAGCAATTGAAAATCTAACATACCAGAAACATTCTTGATTTTTCCAGCCATCTTATCCCTTTTCAGTCTTACTCATTCTCATAAATGGATAATCAACCAAACAGCTGTTAAAAAACAAAAAAATCTAAGGTTACTTTAGATTTGCTCTACCTTCTCCTGTTAATTCTACCTCAAAATCATAGCTCAAAGCTAATCACATCTCCAGTACAGTTGAACTGATTTTTTTTTTTTTTTTTTTGCTTCAGGCCATGCATTTCATTCTTCACATAAGAGGGATAAGAATGGTTTTATATTATATACCATACAATGTTATTTTCTTGCTTAAAAACCTACAGTGCTTTTATCACACTTAGAGTCAAAATACCCAAGTGTGTGAATTTAAACTATCATGAATTTGAGTGGAAGAGGCCAGGAGAGAGAGAGAGAGAGAATGAACCTGGTGAAGAAAAAGGAAGAAAACCCCCGGTGCTGATAGGAAAGGAATCTATGATGCAGATGTATGTATAAGGTGATTGTGGACATGAAGAGGAACACCTCTTTCATTTCTAGAAGCTGTTTCAAGACTGAGGATTAGGTGGCAGGTGCTTAATGGAGTTCAATCATGAACTTTAGAGAGGGGGCCATGATAGCAGAGGAATGAAGGGAAGATTTCACTAGCTTCCCAATAGAATCGCCAGAAATAATCAAGAAATGAAACAACACCAACAAACCAGCTGCTGGACAACAAAAGAACTCCTCAGGGGAGAGAACAGTCAGAAGTGACCGCTCTTGTTGAAGTCTCTGGAGGAATTCATGATGCCATTGTCAATGGTTGCTTCTCTGTTCTTATTTTAGTTTACCTCTCAGTATAATTTGTCTGAAAACTGGTTAGGAGAATTTTGTAGAATACCAATTGCTCATTCTCACTCACCTGTGCTAGAAACTTTGCCTCCATATGCTCATTTTACATAATGAAGTAGCTCAGGCTTTCTTGTGGGTCACCTACTCTCTCAACACACTTTCTCAATGATGTTTCATCAGATTCTAGAGCTTTAAATATTATTTATAGGCCAAATATTTCTAAATCTACAATTCTACTTCTTATCTCTTCCTGGAATTCTAGACTCAAGTAGATACATATATCCTCAGAGATGTTCAATAAGCAATTGAAAATCTAACATACCAGAAACATTCTTGATTTTTCCAGCCATCTTATCCCTTTTCAGTCTTACTCATTCTCATAAATGGATAATCTACCAAACAGCTGTTAAAAACAAAAAATCTAAGGTTACTTTAGATTTGCTCTACCTTCTCCTGTTAATTCTACCTCAAAATCATAGCTCAAAGCTAATCACATCTCCAGTACAGTTGAACTGATTTTTTTTTTTTTTTTTTTTGCTTCAGGCCATGCATTTCATTCTTCACATAAGAGGGATAAGAATGGTTTTATATTATATACCATACAATGTTATTTTCTTGCTTAAAAACCTACAGTGCTTTTATCACACTTAGAGTCAAAATACCCAAGTGTGTGAATTTAAACTATCATGAATTTGAGTGGAAGAGGCCAGGAGAGAGAGAGAGAGAGAATGAACCTGGTGAAGAAAAAGGAAGAAAACCCCCGGTGCTGATAGGAAAGGAATCTATGATGCAGATGTATGTATAAGGTGATTGTGGACATGAAGAGGAACACCTCTTTCATTTCTAGAAGCTGTTTCAAGACTGAGGATTAGGTGGCAGGTGCTTAATGGAGTTCAATCATGAACTTTAGAGAGGGGGCCATGATAGCAGAGGAATGAAGGGAAGATTTCACTAGCTTCCCAATAGAATCGCCAGAAATAATCAAGAAATGAAACAACACCAACAAACCAGCTGCTGGACAACAAAAGAACTCCTCAGGGGAGAGCGAACAGTCAGAACTTTCCATGAGCTCTTGTTCTGAAAGTCCTGTATCACAACCCCCACACCAGACCGGGCAGAGAGAGTACTGGGAAGAGCACCCGGAGGACAGAAGGCAGCCCTCAGCCCGAAAATTCCTCCCAGCAGGTAAGCTGAGACATTGCTAGTGGGGGCATGCAGAATGGAACAGAAAAATCACCCTCGGGTTGCACCCCAAAAAGCTGGATTGAGCGGGACGGGGAACCTTGAGCCCGCATTTAGGGCTTAGTCCCGTATTCAGCAGTGCATGCTCACCAGCAGCCTAAAACAGTCCATGCAGCCCCAGAGCTGCAGTAGGGAAGCCGTGCTCCCAGAGGCAGCAAAGAGTTGTGGCAGAGGAAACCAGGAGAAGAGCAGGAATTGGAGGCTACCAGCAGGTGCACAGTGGAACCGGGGAGCCCTATCCAGCACGGTACCGTGCACGCGGCCTCCCGCCTGACAGACTTGGAACAACCCGCCACACCGGCCAGCCCTGAGCTCCCTGCAGAGCCTTTGTTTTGCTAAAAACAAAAACAGAAACCATAGCAACCAGCAATGTGAGGGAAAGACGGGAAACCTGGGTCAACATCATCAAGAGCAAACTGGTGGAAGATCCATACGCAGATGAGAAGATAAAAACAGGGACATTATTTACCTTTTTTGTTTGCTTGCTATATTTTGTTTTGTTTACACTCTTGTTTGGTTTGGTTTGTTTTTTGTTCATTCTTGTTAATTTTTTTTTTTTGCGCTTTTTCAATATTTTTGTAATTTTTTATTTTTTTAATTTTAATTTTTTTTAACTTTCAATTTTCTTTCCATTTTGCCACTGCTTCCTCCCTCTATGTTCTAAATGTAAAATCTTTTTCTATCTACTACTATACTATAAATAAATATTTCCTATCTTCCTGCCTCAACTATTCTCTTCCAGCTGTTCCAAACTCTACAACACACTAATCTTTGTTACCTAACCCTACAAAATCCTTGCAAGACGAATCTACTTCTTCTCATTACCCATAAACTCTCCTCTTTCTCATCCTCAACACATGTCTTAGTTAAAAATTGCCTTCATTGTAAAATTCCAAGCTGGAACCTTGCCTGGGATCTATTTTTCTAGGCACTATTCTAATTAATTTAGAACTTAAGGGTCAGGTACGATCTTTGATTGCGTCATTTGCCATAAAAATTTCCTATGCTTTCTCTCTGTAATACTGTTCAGTTGTGGTTATTGATGTGTATGAATGTATATTTTTCCACTATGTTAGAAAATATTTGCATGGTTTTATGACTGTAATCCTTCAGGGATACACCTCTTTTTCCTCCCTCTATGCTAATATTTGAACTAATATCATGGAACACTATAGCAAACCAGACATAGAGCTAGCTACACCCCTTGGCCAGACATCAAACCAAGGATCCTTGGAGTGGAAGCCCTGATTCCAAGACCGCAAACTATCAAAGAACATACAACACTAGAGATTGTTCACCTGCAAAGAAGACCTAGCACCACCCAAGACACAAACCACTGAACCCTTCTATAAGGACAGAAACCCAAAGGAAGGGAGAATTCTACCAAGAAGCCAGGTGGAAAAAAGAACTCCACACACACAGACACACACAAAGAAACAAAAATTAACCTAATAATGAAAAGACAGAGAAACACTGCACAAATGAAGGAACAAACTAGAGAAACACAGCTACAGATGACAGAAGAGGAGATAGACAAATTATCTGAAAGAGAATTCAGAAGAGCGATACTAGTGAGGATGCAAAACACCGAAAACAGAATATTAGAGGAAATCAGTGCATTGAGAAGAGACATACAAGAAATGAAAAATAAACAAATAGAGACAAACAACTCAATTGCTGAACTCAAAAATACTATAGACGGTCTCAACAGTAGAGTATCAGAGGCTGAAGAACGGATAAGTAAGCTGGAAGACAGAATGGTGGAAATAAGTGCTGAAGAACAGAACAAAGCCCAAAGAATTAAAAGAACTGAGGACAGCATTAGAGATCTATGGGACAATCTCAAAAGCACCAACATTAGAATTATAGTTCCAGAGGAAGAAGAGGGGAAGAAAGGCTACGAAAAAATTCTTGAAGAGGTTATAGCTGAAAACTTCCCCAGCATGGGAAAGGAAATAGTCAACCAAGTCCAAGAAGCACAAAGAAGTACCGTATTGGATAAACCCCAGAAGAGACACACCAAGGCACATTCTAATCAAACTAACACAGACTAAATATAAAGACAGATTATTAAAAGCAGCTAGAAGCCAACAACAAATAACATATAAAGGAAACCCCATACGTCTAACTGCGGATCTTTCAACAGAAACCCTGCAGGCCAGAAGAAAATGGCAAAACACTTTTAAATGGCTAAAAGAGAATAACCTCCAACAAGATTTCTCTACCCAGCAAGAATCTCATTCAGAATTGATGGAGAAGTCAAAAGCTTCACAGACAAGAAAAGGCTAAAAGAATTTTGTACCATGAAACCAGCCCTACAACAAGTGTTAAAGGGTCTGATATAGCCAATAAATACAAGAGTAGGAGACGTCCTACAAATAAAACACGAAATATCTAAAAAGAAGACAATAGGAACATTTGTAGCAATAATTAATTTGAATGTAAATGGACTAAATGCTCCAACCAAAAGACACAGGCTGGCTGAATGGATCCAGAAGCAAGACCCATATATATGCTGTTTACAAGAGACCCACTTCAGACCTAGAGACACTCATAGACTGAAAGTGAGAGGATGGAGAAAGATACTCCACGCAAATGGAAATCAAAAGAAAGCTGGTGTAGCAATCCTCATATCAGACAAAATGGAGTTTAAAATGAAGAAGATTATAAGAGACAAGGCAGATCACCACATCATGATTAAGGGATCTATCCAAGAGGAAGACATAACAGTCATGACTGTCTATGCAGGCAAAACACATGTGCCTCAATACGTAAGATAAATAACTTCAGACTTAAAAACATAATCAACAATAACACAGTAATAGTAGGAGACTTTAACACTCCTCTCACACCAATGGACAGATCATCCAAATAGAAAATTAATGAAGAAACACAAGCCTTAAATGACACACTGGAAGAGATAGACCTCATCGATATCTTTAGGACGTTCCATCCAAAAGCAGAAGAATACACGTTCTTCTCAAGTGCTCACGAAACATTCTCCAGGATAGACCACATCTTGGGCCACAAATCAAACCTCAGCAAATTCAAGAAAATTGAAAACATGTCAACCATCTTCTCGGACCACAATGCAATAAAACTAGAGATCAACTGCAGGAAAAACAATACCACTAAAAACAGAAGTACATGGAGATTAAAAAACACATATCTAAATTACAAACTGGTCATTGAGGAAATTAAAGCAGAAATAAAAGAATTCCTAGAAGAAAATGACAATGAACACTCAACACAGCAAAACCTATGGGATAAAAACTAAGGAAGTTATAACAGCAACAAGATTTCTCTACCCAGCAAGATTTATCAGATTGGAGAAGTCAAAAGCTTCACAGACAAGAAAAGGCTAAAAGAATTTTGTACCATGAAACCAGCCCTACAACAAGTGTTAAAGGGTCTGATATAGCCAATAAATACAAGAGTAGGAGACGTCCTACAAATAAAACACGAAATATCTAAAAAGAAGACAATAGGAACATTTGTAGCAATAATTAATTTGAATGTAAATGGACTAAATGCTCCAACCAAAAGACACAGGCTGGCTGAATGGATCCAGAAGCAAGACCCATATATATGCTGTTTACAAGAGACCCACTTCAGACCTAGAGACACTCATAGACTGAAAGTGAGAGGATGGAGAAAGATACTCCACGCAAATGGAAATCAAAAGAAAGCTGGTGTAGCAATCCTCATATCAGACAAAATGGAGTTTAAAATGAAGAAGATTATAAGAGACAAGGCAGATCACCACATCATGATTAAGGGATCTATCCAAGAGGAAGACATAACAGTCATGACTGTCTATGCAGGCAAAACACATGTGCCTCAATACGTAAGATAAATAACTTCAGACTTAAAAACATAATCAACAATAACACAGTAATAGTAGGAGACTTTAACACTCCTCTCACACCAATGGACAGATCATCCAAATAGAAAATTAATGAAGAAACACAAGCCTTAAATGACACACTGGAAGAGATAGACCTCATCGATATCTTTAGGACGTTCCATCCAAAAGCAGAAGAATACACGTTCTTCTCAAGTGCTCACGAAACATTCTCCAGGATAGACCACATCTTGGGCCACAAATCAAACCTCAGCAAATTCAAGAAAATTGAAAACATGTCAACCATCTTCTCGGACCACAATGCAATAAAACTAGAGATCAACTGCAGGAAAAACAATACCACTAAAAACAGAAGTACATGGAGATTAAAAAACACATATCTAAATTACAAACTGGTCATTGAGGAAATTAAAGCAGAAATAAAAGAATTCCTAGAAGAAAATGACAATGAACACTCAACACAGCAAAACCTATGGGATACCACCAAAGCAGTTCTAAGAGGGAAGTTTATAACAGTCCAATCCTACCTCAAGAAACAAGAAAAAAATCAAATAAACGATCTAGCCTTATGCTTAAAACAAGTGGAGAAAGAAGAACAAAAAGACCCCAACGTTAGCAGAAAGAGAAATCATAAAGGTGAAAGCAGAAATAAATAAAAAAGAAATGAAAGAAACAATAGTAAAGATAAATAAAACAAAAAGCTAATTCTTCGAAAAGGTAAACAAAATTGACAAACCACTGACCAGACTCCTCAAGAAAATGAGAGAAGGACCAGATCAACAAAATCAAAAATAAAAAAGGAGTGATTACAACAGATAAGGCAGAAATTCAAAGGATTATGAGGTTATTATGAACAACTATATCACAACAAACTGAACAACCTGGAAAAAATGGACAGTTTCTTGGGGAAGGTTAACCTCCCAAGACTTAACCAGGAAGAAATAGAAACTACAAATGACCCAATCACAAGCTCAGAAACCAAATTTGTGATCAAAAATCTACCCAAAAATAAAAGCCCAGGGCCAGATGGCTTCACAGCCGAATTCTACCAAACATTTAAAGAAGAGCTAGTGCCTGTCCTTCTAAAACTCTTCCAAAAAATTGCACAGGAAGGAAAATTTCCAAACACATTCTATGAGGCCACCATCACCCTGATATGAAAACCAGGCAAGGACAACACAAAAAAAGAAAACTGTAGGCCAATATCACTGATGAACTTAGATGCCAAGATCCTCAACAAAATCCTAGCAAATTCAAATAACATGTCAACTTTCCGGACCACAATGCAATAAAACTAGAGATCAACTGCAGGAAAAACAATACCACTAAAAACAGAAGTACATGGAGATTAAAAAACACATATCTAAATTACAAACTGGTCATTGAGGAAATTAAAGCAGAAATAAAAGAATTCCTAGAAGAAAATGACAATGAACACTCAACACAGCAAAACCTATGGGATACCACCAAAGCAGTTCTAAGAGGGAAGTTTATAACAGTCCAATCCTACCTCAAGAAACAAGAAAAAAATCAAATAAACGATCTAGCCTTATGCTTAAAACAAGTGGAGAAAGAAGAACAAAAAGACCCCAACGTTAGCAGAAAGAGAAATCATAAAGGTGAAAGCAGAAATAAATAAAAAAGAAATGAAAGAAACAATAGTAAAGATAAATAAAACAAAAAGCTAATTCTTCGAAAAGGTAAACAAAATTGACAAACCACTGACCAGACTCCTCAAGAAAATGAGAGAAGGACCAGATCAACAAAATCAAAAATAAAAAAGGAGTGATTACAACAGATAAGGCAGAAATTCAAAGGATTATGAGGTTATTATGAACAACTATATCACAACAAACTGAACAACCTGGAAAAAATGGACAGTTTCTTGGGGAAGGTTAACCTCCCAAGACTTAACCAGGAAGAAATAGAAACTACAAATGACCCAATCACAAGCTCAGAAACCAAATTTGTGATCAAAAATCTACCCAAAAATAAAAGCCCAGGGCCAGATGGCTTCACAGCCGAATTCTACCAAACATTTAAAGAAGAGCTAGTGCCTGTCCTTCTAAAACTCTTCCAAAAAATTGCACAGGAAGGAAAATTTCCAAACACATTCTATGAGGCCACCATCACCCTGATATGAAAACCAGGCAAGGACAACACAAAAAAAGAAAACTGTAGGCCAATATCACTGATGAACTTAGATGCCAAGATCCTCAACAAAATCCTAGCAAACAGAATTCAATGACACATCAAAAAACTCATACAGCATGATCAAGTCGGGTTCATTCCAGGCCTGCACGGATTCTTCAATATCCGCAAATCAATCAATGTGATACACCATGTCAACAAATTGAGAGACAAAAATCACATGATCATCTCAATAGATGCAGAAAAAGCCTTCGACAAAGTACAGCATCCATTTATGATAAAAACTCTTCAGAAAATGTGCACAGAAGGAACCTATCTCAACATAGTGAAAGCCATATATGAGAAGCCCACAGCGAACATTATCCTTAATGGTGAAAAACTGAAAGCATTCCCTCTAAGATCAGGAACAAGACAGGGGTGCCCACATTCACCACTACTATTCAACATAGTCCTGGAAGTCTTAGCAACAGCAATAAGAGAAGAGAAAGAAATCAAAGGAATCCAGATTGGAAAGGAAGAAGTCAAGATCTCTCTTTTTGCAGACGACATGATATTATACATAGAAAATCCCAAAGGCACAGTTACAAAGTTACTAGAGCTAATCAGCGAATTCAGCAAAGTCTCGGGATACAAAGCCAACACACAGAAGTCACTGGCATTCCTATACGAAATCAAAGATGTAATCTCCTTCACCATTGCAACCAAAAGAATCAAATATCTAGGAATAAACCTACCCAAAGAAACAAAAGAACTGAACACAGAAAATTACAAGACATTCATGAGAAAAATTAAAGAAGACTTAAACAGATGGAGAAATATTCCATGTTTCTGGGTCAGAAGAATCAATATTGTGAAAATGACCATACTACCAAATATCATCTACAGATTCAATGCGATCCCTATCCAACCACCAATGACATTCTTCACAGAAATAGACCAAACAATAGCACAGTACATTTGGAAACACAAAAGAGCCTGAAGAACCAAAGAAATCCTGAGGAAGAAGCATGGAGCTGGAGGGATCAGCCTCCCTAACTTCAGACTCTACTACAAAGCAACAGTCATCAAGACAGTAAGGTACTGATACAAAAACAGAACTATAGACCAATGGAACAAGGTAGAGAACCCAGAGATAGGCCCATGCACCTATGTATAACTTAATTTTGGCAAAGGACTAAAATCATATTCAATGACACATCAAAAAACTCATACAGCATGATCAAGTCGGGTTCATTCCAGGCCTGCACGGATTCTTCAATATCCGCAAATCAATCAATGTGATACACCATGTCAACAAATTGAGAGACAAAAATCACATGATCATCTCAATAGATGCAGAAAAAGCCTTCGACAAAGTACAGCATCCATTTATGATAAAAACTCTTCAGAAAATGTGCACAGAAGGAACCTATCTCAACATAGTGAAAGCCATATATGAGAAGCCCACAGCGAACATTATCCTTAATGGTGAAAAACTGAAAGCATTCCCTCTAAGATCAGGAACAAGACAGGGGTGCCCACATTCACCACTACTATTCAACATAGTCCTGGAAGTCTTAGCAACAGCAATAAGAGAAGAGAAAGAAATCAAAGGAATCCAGATTGGAAAGGAAGAAGTCAAGCTCTCTCTTTTTGCAGACGACATGATATTATACATAGAAAATCCCAAAGGCACAGTTACAAAGTTACTAGAGCTAATCAGCGAATTCAGCAAAGTCTCGGGATACAAAGCCAACACACAGAAGTCACTGGCATTCCTATACGAAATCAAAGATGTAATCTCCTTCACCATTGCAACCAAAAGAATCAAATATCTAGGAATAAACCTACCCAAAGAAACAAAAGAACTGAACACAGAAAATTACAAGACATTCATGAGAAAAATTAAAGAAGACTTAAACAGATGGAGAAATATTCCATGTTTCTGGGTCAGAAGAATCAATATTGTGAAAATGACCATACTACCAAATATCATCTACAGATTCAATGCGATCCCTATCCAACCACCAATGACATTCTTCACAGAAATAGACCAAACAATAGCACAGTACATTTGGAAACACAAAAGAGCCTGAAGAACCAAAGAAATCCTGAGGAAGAAGCATGGAGCTGGAGGGATCAGCCTCCCTAACTTCAGACTCTACTACAAAGCAACAGTCATCAAGACAGTAAGGTACTGATACAAAAACAGAACTATAGACCAATGGAACAAGGTAGAGAACCCAGAGATAGGCCCATGCACCTATGTATAACTTAATTTTGGCAAAGGACACGAAAATCTAAAATGGGGCAAAGACAGCCTCTTCAACAAGTGGTGCTGGGAAAAATTGACAGCTACATGCAAAAAATGAAGTTGGAGCATTCCCTGACACCATACACAAAGATCAATTCAAAATGGATTAAAGACCTAAATGTAAGACCAGAAACTATCAAACTCTTAGAGGAGAATATAGGCAAAACACTCAAGGACTTAGATCAAAGCTGGCTCTTCTCTGACCCACCTACTACAATAGTGGAACTAAAAACAGAAATGAACACATGGAACCTAATCAAACTTAAAAGTTATTATACAGCAAAAGAAATTACAAAAAATCTGAACAGACAACCCACAGAGTTGGAGAAAATCATAGCAAATGAAACAACAGACAAAGAATTAATCTCCAAAATCTACAAGCAATTCAGACAACTCAGCACTGGAAAAATGAATAACCCAATCAAAAATGGGAAAAGGACCTAAACAGACACCTCTCCAAAGATGACATACAGATGGCCCAAAAGCACATGAAACAATGCTCAACCTCACTTATTATTAGAGCAATGCAAATCAAAACGACAGTGAGATATTACCTCACACCCGTCAGAATGACCATCATCCACAAATCGACAGAAAATAAACGCTGGAGAGGGTGTAGAGAAAAGGGAACACTCCTGCATTGCTGGTGGGAATGTAAAGTGATACATTCATGAGAAAAATTAAAGAAGACTTAAACAGATGGAGAAATATTCCATGTTTCTGGGTCAGAAGAATCAATATTGTGAAAATGACCATACTACCAAATATCATCTACAGATTCAATGCGATCCCTATCCAACCACCAATGACATTCTTCACAGAAATAGACCAAACAATAGCACAGTACATTTGGAAACACAAAAGAGCCTGAAGAACCAAAGAAATCCTGAGGAAGAAGCATGGAGCTGGAGGGATCAGCCTCCCTAACTTCAGACTCTACTACAAAGCAACAGTCATCAAGACAGTAAGGTACTGATACAAAAACAGAACTATAGACCAATGGAACAAGGTAGAGAACCCAGAGATAGGCCCATGCACCTATGTATAACTTAATTTTGGCAAAGGACACGAAAATCTAAAATGGGGCAAAGACAGCCTCTTCAACAAGTGGTGCTGGGAAAAATTGACAGCTACATGCAAAAAATGAAGTTGGAGCATTCCCTGACACCATACACAAAGATCAATTCAAAATGGATTAAAGACCTAAATGTAAGACCAGAAACTATCAAACTCTTAGAGGAGAATATAGGCAAAACACTCAAGGACTTAGATCAAAGCTGGCTCTTCTCTGACCCACCTACTACAATAGTGGAACTAAAAACAGAAATGAACACATGGAACCTAATCAAACTTAAAAGTTATTATACAGCAAAAGAAATTACAAAAAATCTGAACAGACAACCCACAGAGTTGGAGAAAATCATAGCAAATGAAACAACAGACAAAGAATTAATCTCCAAAATCTACAAGCAATTCAGACAACTCAGCACTGGAAAAATGAATAACCCAATCAAAAATGGGAAAAGGACCTAAACAGACACCTCTCCAAAGATGACATACAGATGGCCCAAAAGCACATGAAACAATGCTCAACCTCACTTATTATTAGAGCAATGCAAATCAAAACGACAGTGAGATATTACCTCACACCCGTCAGAATGACCATCATCCACAAATCGACAGAAAATAAACGCTGGAGAGGGTGTAGAGAAAAGGGAACACTCCTGCATTGCTGGTGGGAATGTAAATTGATACAGCCTCTATGGAAGACAGTATGGAGATTTCTTAAAAAACTAAAAATAGAAGTACCATACTACCCAGAAATCCCACTCTTAGGCTTATGCCCTGATGAAGTCAAAACTGAAAGAAACACCTGTACATCAATGTTCATTGCAGCTCTCTATACAATAGTTAGAACATGGAAGCAACCTAGATGTCCATCGACGAATGAATGGATCCAGAAGCCCTGGTACATATATACAATGGAATACTACTCAGCTGTTAAAAGAAATGCAGAAGAATCTGTCTTAATGAGGTGGATGGATCTAGAACCTATCATAAAAAGTGAAGTAAGTCAAAAAGAGAAAGACAAGTACAGTATACTAACACATATATATGGAATCTAGTAAAAGGGTAGTGATAACACATGCATTTAACCCATGGAAAAGCAGACAGAGAATAGACCTATGGACATTGTGGGGAATGAACAGTGAATGAGAGGCATGGAGGGAGTAACATGGAAACCTATACTGTCATGTGTGAAAACGATAGCTATTGTCGTTGCACTAAGTGAATAGGAGTTCTTACAATGGCTTGGTGCGACAGGCTAGAGGGATGGGATGGCGGGTGTCTGGGAGGGGGGAGGAGACAAGGGATGTGCATATGACTGATCTGGGAATATACATGTCTGTGAAGAAGAAAACTCTGTAAAAACTTTAAAATGAAGGAATAAAGAAGAAAAATCTGAACAGACAACCCACAGAGTTGGAGAAAATCATAGCAAATGAAACAACAGACAAAGAATTAATCTCCAAAATCTACAAGCAATTCAGACAACTCAGCACTGGAAAAATGAATAACCCAATCAAAAATGGGAAAAGGACCTAAACAGACACCTCTCCAAAGATGACATACAGATGGCCCAAAAGCACATGAAACAATGCTCAACCTCACTTATTATTAGAGCAATGCAAATCAAAACGACAGTGAGATATTACCTCACACCCGTCAGAATGACCATCATCCACAAATCGACAGAAAATAAACGCTGGAGAGGGTGTAGAGAAAAGGGAACACTCCTGCATTGCTGGTGGGAATGTAAATTGATACAGCCTCTATGGAAGACAGTATGGAGATTTCTTAAAAAACTAAAAATAGAAGTACCATACTACCCAGAAATCCCACTCTTAGGCTTATGCCCTGATGAAGTCAAAACTGAAAGAAACACCTGTACATCAATGTTCATTGCAGCTCTCTATACAATAGTTAGAACATGGAAGCAACCTAGATGTCCATCGACGAATGAATGGATCCAGAAGCCCTGGTACATATATACAATGGAATACTACTCAGCTGTTAAAAGAAATGCAGAAGAATCTGTCTTAATGAGGTGGATGGATCTAGAACCTATCATAAAAAGTGAAGTAAGTCAAAAAGAGAAAGACAAGTACAGTATACTAACACATATATATGGAATCTAGTAAAAGGGTAGTGATAACACATGCATTTAACCCATGGAAAAGCAGACAGAGAATAGACCTATGGACATTGTGGGGAATGAACAGTGAATGAGAGGCATGGAGGGAGTAACATGGAAACCTATACTGTCATGTGTGAAAACGATAGCTATTGTCGTTGCACTAAGTGAATAGGAGTTCTTACAATGGCTTGGTGCGACAGGCTAGAGGGATGGGATGGCGGGTGTCTGGGAGGGGGGAGGAGACAAGGGATGTGCATATGACTGATCTGGGAATATACATGTCTGTGAAGAAGAAAACTCTGTAAAAACTTTAAAATGAAGGAATAAAGAAGAAAAAAACTGAGAAAATCACACACACACACACAGATTACAAACTGTAAGTCAGAGTGTGACAAGCTCTGGAGAGTAAGGAGTTGTTTGGAAATTAAGTCACATACAACTATTTGCAGCCCCATGGACTGGAGCACACCAGGCTTCCCTGTCCTTCACTATCTCCATGACTTTGCTAAGACTCGTGTCCACTGAATTGGTGATGACATCCAACCATCTGATTCTCTGTCACCTCCTTCTCCTCCTGCCTTCAGTCTTTCTCATCATCAAGGTCTTTTCTAACGAGTTGTCTCTTTGCAGCAAGTGGTCAGAGTATTGGAGCTTCAGCTTCAGCATCAGTCCTTCCAGTGAATATTCAGGTTGATTTCCTTTGGTATTGACTGGTTTGATCTCCTTGCAGTCCAGGGGACTCTCAAGAGTCTTCTCCAACACTTCAATTCAAAGACATCAGTTCTTTGATTCTCAGCCTTCTTTATGGTGCAATTCTTCCATGGGTACATGACTATTGAAAAAAAAAACATAGCTTTGACTATATGGACCTTTGTCGGCAAGGTGATGTCTCTGCAAGTGATGTCTCTGCTTTTTCATATGCTTTCTAGGTATGTAATAACTTTTCTTCTTTTAATTTCATGGGTGTAGTCACAATCCATAGTGATTTTGGACCCCAGGAAAATGAAGTCTGTCACTGTTTTCAGAGAGAGGAGAGATGAACATTATCATAGATTTGAGGAGAATTGAGAAAATTTGATGAAGTTAATACAGAAAAGGGTAGTGATAACACATGCATTTAACCCATGGAAAAGCAGACAGAGAATAGACCTATGGACATTGTGGGGAATGAACAGTGAATGAGAGGCATGGAGGGAGTAACATGGAAACCTATACTGTCATGTGTGAAAACGATAGCTATTGTCGTTGCACTAAGTGAATAGGAGTTCTTACAATGGCTTGGTGCGACAGGCTAGAGGGATGGGATGGCGGGTGTCTGGGAGGGGGGAGGAGACAAGGGATGTGCATATGACTGATCTGGGAATATACATGTCTGTGAAGAAGAAAACTCTGTAAAAACTTTAAAATGAAGGAATAAAGAAGAAAAAAACTGAGAAAATCACACACACACACACAGATTACAAACTGTAAGTCAGAGTGTGACAAGCTCTGGAGAGTAAGGAGTTGTTTGGAAATTAAGTCACATACAACTATTTGCAGCCCCATGGACTGGAGCACACCAGGCTTCCCTGTCCTTCACTATCTCCATGACTTTGCTAAGACTCGTGTCCACTGAATTGGTGATGACATCCAACCATCTGATTCTCTGTCACCTCCTTCTCCTCCTGCCTTCAGTCTTTCTCATCATCAAGGTCTTTTCTAACGAGTTGTCTCTTTGCAGCAAGTGGTCAGAGTATTGGAGCTTCAGCTTCAGCATCAGTCCTTCCAGTGAATATTCAGGTTGATTTCCTTTGGTATTGACTGGTTTGATCTCCTTGCAGTCCAGGGGACTCTCAAGAGTCTTCTCCAACACTTCAATTCAAAGACATCAGTTCTTTGATTCTCAGCCTTCTTTATGGTGCAATTCTTCCATGGGTACATGACTATTGAAAAAAAAAACATAGCTTTGACTATATGGACCTTTGTCGGCAAGGTGATGTCTCTGCAAGTGATGTCTCTGCTTTTTCATATGCTTTCTAGGTATGTAATAACTTTTCTTCTTTTAATTTCATGGGTGTAGTCACAATCCATAGTGATTTTGGACCCCAGGAAAATGAAGTCTGTCACTGTTTTCAGAGAGAGGAGAGATGAACATTATCATAGATTTGAGGAGAATTGAGAAAATTTGATGAAGTTAATACAGAAATCATAGAAGACCACTAATTTAATATATATATATATAAATTCTAATAGTGTTCATAGCTAGGTGAGGCTAGACACCAAGAATTAGAGTAGTATTTTGCAAAATTTAACGTGTATCAGATGTATCTGGAGCTTCTTAATTCCCACTCCAGATTGTTAAAACACAGATTGCTGTGTCCCATGCCAAGGGCTTCTAATTCAGTATGTTAAGTTCAGTGCAGTTCAGTCACTCAGTTGTGTCCTACTCTTTCTTTTTTTTTTTTTTAATATTTATTTATTTATTTGGGGGGGCGGGTTGGGAAGAGAGAGGGTGGGCGGGCCACTTCTATTGGTCTTTCATTTCTCTATTTTCATCCGTCTTTGTTCTTTGGCTCTTGTGGGCCTCCCACCACGGTGGTCTCTGTGGTCGCAGAGCACCAGCTCTGGGCGCATGTGCTCCAGAGCTCCGGCTCGGTAATTGGACACATCGGTCCAGCCGCTCCACGGCACGTGGGATCCTCCCAGGCCAGGGCTCGAACCAGCGCCCCTTGCACTGCAAGGCGGCCTCATTACCCACTGGACCACCAGGGAAGCCCCTGTGTCCTACTCTTTTCGACCCTATGGATTGCAGCATGCCAGGCTTCCCTGTCCTTCACCATCTCCTGGAGCTTGCTCAAACTCATGTCCATTGACTCAGTGATGTCTTCCAACCATCCTGTCCTCTATGATTCCCTTCTCCTTTTGCCTTCTCTTTTTCCCAACATCAGGGTTTTTTCCAATGAGTTGTCTCTTCACATCAGGTGACCAGAGTGTTGGAGCTTCAGCTTCAGCATCAGTCCTTCCAAAAAAATAGTCAGGATTGATTTCCTTTAGGACTAACTGCTTTGATCTCCTTGCAGTCCAAGGGACTCTCAAGAGCTTTCTCCAACACCAAAGTCCAAAGGCATCAATTCTTCAGTGCTCAGCCTTCTTTATGGTCCAGCTCTCACCCACATAATTACTGGGAAAACCATAACTTTGTCAATATGGACTTTTTCTGGCAGTGATGTCTCTGGTTTTGAATGCACTGTCTAGGTTTGTAACGCTTCTCTTCCAAGGAACAAGCATCTTTTAATTTCATGGCTGCAATCACCATCTGCAGTGAATTTGGAACCCGAGAAAATAAAGTCTCTCACTGTTTCCATTGTTGCCCATCTATCTGCCATGAAGTGTGCTGAGTATATCTGATAATTCATATTTATAGCCATTCCCATGTTTCGGGTGCTCTTTGAGAACAACTGTTATGGAAGCATCAAACAGTGCAGCTGTGCGGTTCTCTCCACTGGATTTTTTAAGTTAGATTGTCATCAGACAAATCCAAAGAAAACAATAAATAGAGTTAAGGGTAGAAGTGAAAAGAGTGGTTGACTTATCATGGAATTGAACCTATGCAGGGAAGAAAGGGAACATAGGAGAGGGCTAAGAAGGAGAAAATAGAAGCACAAAGTAAACAGAAATTCCTATACTATTAAGGAAAAAAGTAAAAAAAAGGTAATGAATAAGAGAAAACTGATGGCTGTACTCAGAGACTGAGATATTTCAGAGGCATGACAGTTAGATGATGGGAAAACCTATGGGTGGGTGTGACGGAAGTGTGATCAGAAGAAAAGTCACTGAACAGGAAGAATCCAAGAAACTGAGAGGCTCAGATGCAAGATGGCTCATCTACATGCACATGAAATCAGATGGAAGTGAGAGTAAGATAGTTATGAAAAGTCAACTGTCATGAAAGAGATAGCAAGGCCCATTTTAATCCCAGATCTGTCACTACCCAATCCAGTCTACTCACCTTAAATACAACTTTCTTATCTGTGAATAGTAAGGTTAGATCAGAGATTTCTAAAATCCGTTCCACTTGATCTCCTTTTGCCTTCTCTTTTTCCCAACATCAGGGTTTTTTCCAATGAGTTGTCTCTTCACATCAGGTGACCAGAGTGTTGGAGCTTCAGCTTCAGCATCAGTCCTTCCAAAAAAATAGTCAGGATTGATTTCCTTTAGGACTAACTGCTTTGATCTCCTTGCAGTCCAAGGGACTCTCAAGAGCTTTCTCCAACACCAAAGTCCAAAGGCATCAATTCTTCAGTGCTCAGCCTTCTTTATGGTCCAGCTCTCACCCACATAATTACTGGGAAAACCATAACTTTGTCAATATGGACTTTTTCTGGCAGTGATGTCTCTGGTTTTGAATGCACTGTCTAGGTTTGTAACGCTTCTCTTCCAAGGAACAAGCATCTTTTAATTTCATGGCTGCAATCACCATCTGCAGTGAATTTGGAACCCGAGAAAATAAAGTCTCTCACTGTTTCCATTGTTGCCCATCTATCTGCCATGAAGTGTGCTGAGTATATCTGATAATTCATATTTATAGCCATTCCCATGTTTCGGGTGCTCTTTGAGAACAACTGTTATGGAAGCATCAAACAGTGCAGCTGTGCGGTTCTCTCCACTGGATTTTTTAAGTTAGATTGTCATCAGACAAATCCAAAGAAAACAATAAATAGAGTTAAGGGTAGAAGTGAAAAGAGTGGTTGACTTATCATGGAATTGAACCTATGCAGGGAAGAAAGGGAACATAGGAGAGGGCTAAGAAGGAGAAAATAGAAGCACAAAGTAAACAGAAATTCCTATACTATTAAGGAAAAAAGTAAAAAAAAGGTAATGAATAAGAGAAAACTGATGGCTGTACTCAGAGACTGAGATATTTCAGAGGCATGACAGTTAGATGATGGGAAAACCTATGGGTGGGTGTGACGGAAGTGTGATCAGAAGAAAAGTCACTGAACAGGAAGAATCCAAGAAACTGAGAGGCTCAGATGCAAGATGGCTCATCTACATGCACATGAAATCAGATGGAAGTGAGAGTAAGATAGTTATGAAAAGTCAACTGTCATGAAAGAGATAGCAAGGCCCATTTTAATCCCAGATCTGTCACTACCCAATCCAGTCTACTCACCTTAAATACAACTTTCTTATCTGTGAATAGTAAGGTTAGATCAGAGATTTCTAAAATCCGTTCCACTTGATCTTTATTCTGAGTGAATCTGTGTTCCAGGAACACCATTTTTGAAGGTCAGGGCTTTAATATGCAGCCAGGGGAACAAAGCCAAACCATGGTGTTTTGTTTACGCTCTAAATACTGATTATAACTCTTGCTGCCTGGAGGCTCTCAGGTTTTCTCCCTCAACCCCTGCATTATAATTGGGAGATAAGGATACTATCACTAGTGTCTCATTTTGTTTCTAAGACTTGGCAAACAATGAGTGAGCATGAGTAAATTGAGGTTCTGTAGTATAAATGGAAACTGGGGAGTCTCTCCTAGGAATTGGCCAAGAGAAAATTTACTGTTCTACTGTTCTCTATTTTCTAGACCACATGATCAGAATCATCCTGGTTCCTGGAAAGGGGAGATGTATATTTTCTCTTTTTGAAGGGTGGATATGATTACAGATTCAGCAAGAATCCATTCTATTGATAATTAGGTTTTTAGTGCCTATGTTAGTAGTAGGAACTTAAAAGAAGACCTGGTATCCACATGCTCAGCCATCAGCTCAAAAAAATCTGAAATTAATGGCAAATAAAACTTATATCTCAAGCAAGGGAAATCCAACAAAATGTGTGTCTGGCACAGCCATAAGTGGTGGTACCACTTGCAGAGCATGTGGAAAGCTGACGGCATGAACACTGGCTGTATACATTCTCTAGATCTAAATATCCAGTTAGTGAATTTCATTTCCATTAAGCAATCCATTTAATCTATGTTTAGGTGTCTATTGCATGTGAACTAGGTGCTACAAAAGCTGTACAGATAACTAAAACTATTGCTTTATATATATATAATTGAATGTTTAAGTAAATGGTTCTTTTTCTCACTTAGGTCAGAGCCTAGAGAAGACTGATTTCCTTATGTGAAAAATAGTAGAGTAAGATAGTTATGAAAAGTCAACTGTCATGAAAGAGATAGCAAGGCCCATTTTAATCCCAGATCTGTCACTACCCAATCCAGTCTACTCACCTTAAATACAACTTTCTTATCTGTGAATAGTAAGGTTAGATCAGAGATTTCTAAAATCCGTTCCACTTGATCTTTATTCTGAGTGAATCTGTGTTCCAGGAACACCATTTTTGAAGGTCAGGGCTTTAATATGCAGCCAGGGGAACAAAGCCAAACCATGGTGTTTTGTTTACGCTCTAAATACTGATTATAACTCTTGCTGCCTGGAGGCTCTCAGGTTTTCTCCCTCAACCCCTGCATTATAATTGGGAGATAAGGATACTATCACTAGTGTCTCATTTTGTTTCTAAGACTTGGCAAACAATGAGTGAGCATGAGTAAATTGAGGTTCTGTAGTATAAATGGAAACTGGGGAGTCTCTCCTAGGAATTGGCCAAGAGAAAATTTACTGTTCTACTGTTCTCTATTTTCTAGACCACATGATCAGAATCATCCTGGTTCCTGGAAAGGGGAGATGTATATTTTCTCTTTTTGAAGGGTGGATATGATTACAGATTCAGCAAGAATCCATTCTATTGATAATTAGGTTTTTAGTGCCTATGTTAGTAGTAGGAACTTAAAAGAAGACCTGGTATCCACATGCTCAGCCATCAGCTCAAAAAAATCTGAAATTAATGGCAAATAAAACTTATATCTCAAGCAAGGGAAATCCAACAAAATGTGTGTCTGGCACAGCCATAAGTGGTGGTACCACTTGCAGAGCATGTGGAAAGCTGACGGCATGAACACTGGCTGTATACATTCTCTAGATCTAAATATCCAGTTAGTGAATTTCATTTCCATTAAGCAATCCATTTAATCTATGTTTAGGTGTCTATTGCATGTGAACTAGGTGCTACAAAAGCTGTACAGATAACTAAAACTATTGCTTTATATATATATAATTGAATGTTTAAGTAAATGGTTCTTTTTCTCACTTAGGTCAGAGCCTAGAGAAGACTGATTTCCTTATGTGAAAAATAGTAGAGTTAGACTTGATAATTTAGAAGAAGCCAGCCAAAGCTAAAAATCTGTGACTCTACAATAATCTATGCTGGTATATTTCATTAGTTCCTATAAGCTAAGGTATGCGGATGACACCACCCTTATGGCAGAAAGTAAAGAGGAACTAAAGAGTCTCTTGATGAAGGTGAAAGAGGAGAGTGAAAAGGCTGGCCTAAAATTCAACGTTAAAAAGACTAAGAACATGGCCTCAGGTCCCATGACTGCATGGCAAATAGATGGGCGTACAATGGAAACAGTGATAGATTTTATTTTCTTGGGCTCCAAAAATCACTGCCAATAGTGACTGCAGCCATGAAACTAAAAGATGCATTCTCCTTGGAAGAAAATCTATGAAAAAGCTAGACAGCGTATTCAAAACCAGAAACATCACTTTGCAAGCAAAAGTCGATATTGTTAAAGCTATGGTTTTCCCAGCAGCCGTGTATGGGTGTGAGAGCTGGAGGCTGTGCACTGAAGAATTTATGTCCTTGAACTGTCGTGTTAGAGAAGACTCTTGAGAGTCCCTTGGACTGCAAGGAGATCAAACCAATTAATCCTAAAGAAAATCAACCCTGACTATTTTTTTGGAAGGACTGATGCTGAAGCTGAAGCTCCAACATTCTGGCCACCTGATGTGAAGAGATGATTCATTGGAAAAAAGCCCTAATGCTGGGAAAGACTGCAAGCAGAAGGAGAATGGGATGACAGAGGATGAAATGGTTGAATGGCATCACTGAGTCAATGGACATGAGTTTGAGCAAGCTCCAGGTGATGGTGAAGGATGGGGAAGATTGGCATGGTGCAGTTCATAAGGTCATGAAGAGTCAGACATGACTGAGCAACTGAAATGCACTGAACTGAAGTTAAGGTTTCAAAATATTTAAGATTGAATTCTAGATTGACACATTATGTAGACATTATCAAATTGCTACCATACACATTTTTTAATAAATCCATTAGCAAATATTGATTGATTGACCACTAATGAGATTTTCACTATGAGAATAATGAAAGAAATCATATTTTTTCCCTCAAGAACACTGTGAATTAACTGAGGATAGAGTCTACAGCAAAAGGTATGAAGTAGTATATTGCAATAAGACCCATAAGAAAGACGCAGCTTACAACTGTGAATCACACATACCTGGGAACTCAACAAAAACTCCTGGCAGAAGTCTACCTCATACTAGATATGAAGGGTAGACAATCTATCTGATATTAGAAATCTACCTCAAAAGATGCTGAGTTAAGCAACATCACCTGCTATCATACAGGAAGAATATTCAAATCACTCTTGGTAGTTCTCAGATCATTTTACAGAAAGTACATTTAATGTCCAAAATACATTAGATGTGTCATATTAGGTAGGTGAATTGAAGAATGGATAGATAGGTAAATTGTTTGATAAAAGTACTAAATCTTCACAAATAACATACTTACCTTGCAAGCTGTTACTTTTTCCATATACACCAAAGTTGTAATCCCGTTTTATATAAAATGACATAATCGACAAAGAAACAATCTGTGCTGAAATGGAAATTATATCTATTGAGAACAGGGTGCTTTGTTGTTATCCAGTCGCTAAGCTATTTCCAACTCTTTGCTACCCCATAGCCTGCAGCAAGCCAGGCTTCCCTGTCCTTCACTATCTCTCAGAGTTTGCTCAAACTCATGGCCATGGATCAGTGATGCCATCCAATCATCTCATCCTCTGCTCCCTTTGCCTTCAATCTTTCCCAGCATCAGGGTCTTTTCCAATGAGTTTGCTCTTTGCATTAGGTGGTCAAAGTATTGGAGCTTCAGCTTCAGCATCAGTCCTTCCAAGGAATATTCAGGGTTGATTAGTGCCCTGTTAATTTAGAAGGGCAAGTGAACTTTCTCCAGGTGCATGAGAAAAGATGAATGAGAAAGGTAAAATGTACATCCAGGAATATCACAAGCTGTCAGCTTCACTCAGGAGCCTTTAAAAGTTGAATCGGGGGCTTCCCTGGTGGTCCAGTGGGTAAGGACACCTCCTTGCAGTGCAAGGGGCGCCGGTTCGATCCCTGGCCTGGGAGGATACCACGTGCCGTGGAGCGGCTGGACCGATGTGTCCAATTACCGAGCCGGAGCTCTGGAGTGCATGTGCCCAGAGCCAGCGCTCTGCAACAACAGACGCCACTGCGATGGGAGGCCCACAAGGGCCAAAGAACAAAGATGGATGAAACTGGACAAATGAAAGACCAGTGGAAGTGGCCTGCCCAGCCCCCTCCCTCCCCACCTCCGACAAAATAAATAAATAAATAAATGTTTAAAAAAAAAAAAGAAAGTTGAATCAATGTTTTCTAAAGCAAAGCTTTTGACTGACTTTTATCAAAGGCCTACCTAAGGTGCTTGCTTAAAATACTAATACTGATTATCTGAGGAGGAGTCCAGGAATCTGTACTTTTATCAGGCTGAGGTTTGAAACTATAGAGCTATATCTGTAGCTGAAGGAAATTGTAAACAGTCCAAACATTTAAATGCATTAGAGAATTTGAGCTCTTTTGAATTCTACTTATAATTACTTTTGCTGACTACATGCAATCAAATCAGACAAATCTAGTAAGAATCTGCAGTAGAATAACTTGGCTGAATAGTGTAATACTTAAATATGCAGGTTGAGTACTACATTGTAATACACCTTTCAGCATTTAACAAAACAATCAACTAAGCAGTGAATCATCTGGGCTTACAAAATATTGAATTGCTATGCACATTGGGGAAAGTCTCTACCAAAAATTCAGTGCTGTAATTGAAGAGAACTCAAAGCAGGCATTCTGATACACCATTGAAAAACTGGAATGCATAAAGCATTTTGATCAATATTCCTGTTCTTTATGAAATGGAGACTGAAAGCATTTTCCTTTTTTTGAAAATTTTGGGTTTTTTTCCTAACTAAATCCTTCACCTGGATGTTCCCCCATATCCTCTTTGCTTTAGTCTCTTTTTGAATATTGTCATTTGAGCTAAATGCTGGCTAGAGGACAAATAAAAATTTGGGAGGCACATTCCCCAAAGTGGTGCCAAGTGAGTGAAAGGTGTACATCATAAGACAGCAAGTTAAGTGTTTATGTAACCTGTTTGATTTGAGTCTGCACCTTCATCTCAAGCTCTGTCAATCCATCATAGATTTTCTTCCATATCCTCCTGCCAATAGATAACAAGGACATAAAGAAAACTTATACTCATGATTTGGGTGGTGTTAGGGATAGGATGAACAGTCATGGTGCATATGTACTATAAGTGACCTGGTCTGGATGACATGCTTCTGAGGTACAAATGGCCAGAACCATGACAGCTAAGAGACCAGCATTTCTCAAAAGAAACAGGCTATGACTAAACCTTTGTTCTGAGGTAAAGGGTATGGTAGTCTGACTTTTTGTCTCTGGTTTTCCACCTTGGAATCAGCCTCTTTGGGTGTTCTGATCGTACTATAATAAATGCTCTCTAATATTTTTTCCTACAAAAATATTTCTATAATAAATGTTCCTCAGAATGAATTTCAAGCTAGGTTTTTTGGCATCTACCTTGATTTCAATCATTTTTATTTTAGCTAAAAAACTCTGCTTAGTCCATTAGGGTAAGCTTTTATTTTCCCCAGAGGGCTAGATAGCTTAGTTGTTAGAAACATGAATTCTGTCTTCAGTCTGACAGAAGCAGTTCACATCTCCTTGATTTTGTACAAGCTGGTTATCAGTGTCTTTCATAGTGCAGAGTAGATGTTCAATGAAAAGTTTGCTAAGTATTTGTACTTTTTCTTTGTTTTTCAATATTTGAGTAACTGATATGTCTCTTTCTTTTTTTCTTTTTCTTTTCCCTCTAAGTCACTATTTATTTTTCATCCATCTTTATTTTTTGGCATGTGTGGGCCTCGCATTGCAGTGGCATCTCTCATTGTAGAACTCTGGCTATGGGCGCATGCACCCCAGAGCACTGGCTCATAACTGAACACACCGGCCCAGTCGCTCCGAGGCATATGTGATCTTCCTAGACCAAGGATCGAACTGGTGCCCCTTGCACTGCAAAGTAGACTCTTTATCCACTGGACCACCAGGGAAGCCCATATTTGTAGTTTTGTCATATGGTACTTGTATTTTTATATGTGTTTAAATTTGTTCATTTAATTTTGTTATCCCTAATGCTTCTATGCCTATCTAGGTATAAATTATATCATAGTTAAGCAATAATAAAAGTCTAAGAGCATCATATCAACCCTTGCATAGTTGTAGTACCTTGCCACCACTGCCCCAGTTTCTTCCAATTGTTTCTAGGGGGTCAGGAAGCATTTCAGCCATGTACAGGATCATGCCTCTTGCTCCTGCTCCCTGCCCCATGCCTGCTCTCTCTTTGACAGTGCAGTCTCACCACAGCCTTTTCTGCTGCCTCTTGTGACAGTAGGGCTGTTCCCCCCCCCACCTGCTTCTGAGGTACAAATGGCCAGAACCATGACAGCTAAGAGACCAGCATTTCTCAAAAGAAACAGGCTATGACTAAACCTTTGTTCTGAGGTAAAGGGTATGGTAGTCTGACTTTTTGTCTCTGGTTTTCCACCTTGGAATCAGCCTCTTTGGGTGTTCTGATCGTACTATAATAAATGCTCTCTAATATTTTTTCCTACAAAAATATTTCTATAATAAATGTTCCTCAGAATGAATTTCAAGCTAGGTTTTTTGGCATCTACCTTGATTTCAATCATTTTTATTTTAGCTAAAAAACTCTGCTTAGTCCATTAGGGTAAGCTTTTATTTTCCCCAGAGGGCTAGATAGCTTAGTTGTTAGAAACATGAATTCTGTCTTCAGTCTGACAGAAGCAGTTCACATCTCCTTGATTTTGTACAAGCTGGTTATCAGTGTCTTTCATAGTGCAGAGTAGATGTTCAATGAAAAGTTTGCTAAGTATTTGTACTTTTTCTTTGTTTTTCAATATTTGAGTAACTGATATGTCTCTTTCTTTTTTTCTTTTTCTTTTCCCTCTAAGTCACTATTTATTTTTCATCCATCTTTATTTTTTGGCATGTGTGGGCCTCGCATTGCAGTGGCATCTCTCATTGTAGAACTCTGGCTATGGGCGCATGCACCCCAGAGCACTGGCTCATAACTGAACACACCGGCCCAGTCGCTCCGAGGCATATGTGATCTTCCTAGACCAAGGATCGAACTGGTGCCCCTTGCACTGCAAAGTAGACTCTTTATCCACTGGACCACCAGGGAAGCCCATATTTGTAGTTTTGTCATATGGTACTTGTATTTTTATATGTGTTTAAATTTGTTCATTTAATTTTGTTATCCCTAATGCTTCTATGCCTATCTAGGTATAAATTATATCATAGTTAAGCAATAATAAAAGTCTAAGAGCATCATATCAACCCTTGCATAGTTGTAGTACCTTGCCACCACTGCCCCAGTTTCTTCCAATTGTTTCTAGGGGGTCAGGAAGCATTTCAGCCATGTACAGGATCATGCCTCTTGCTCCTGCTCCCTGCCCCATGCCTGCTCTCTCTTTGACAGTGCAGTCTCACCACAGCCTTTTCTGCTGCCTCTTGTGACAGTAGGGCTGTCTCATGCACACCCAAAGGGGCAACACCCCCAAGGTGCACCTGGAACAGAGTCCCCCTGGATCTCAAAGTGAAGCCACACCAGATTCCAGACTAAAACTGGGAGAACGATACCCAAATCTCCAGCTCCATGTTAAAAGTTATTACCCAGAGCTTAAAGCTTGAACTCATAAAATCTTTGAAGTCCAACAGTTCATAAAAAGCAGCCTCTTGAGCTGTTGCTTGAATATTTGCAATAGCCCCCTTCTTCCACCCTTGTCCTTCTCACATTTCCCTCCAAATAAGTATCCAGTTTGGTCCTGTTAAAACAGATCATTCTGTTTTAAACCCTCTGATAGCTACCCACCTCACTCAAAGTAGAATCACACGTCCTTATAGTCATCTCTGAAATTCTGTATTGTCTGTTTCCTGTTCCCACTCTGATCTGACTCTGAGTTCTCTGCCATTCAGTCCAAAGCAGTTACACTGACCTCCAGACACACACTGTTCAGCTGTTGCTTCAGAGCACATTTGACGTGCCCCTGGCTGTGGAGATCAGTAAGCAAAGCCTGACATGCCATAGACCATGGGGGTAACAAAGAGTCAGAACAGGACTTAGCCCCTGAACATAAGGCTCTAGTAAGGATTAAATGAGATAAGTTATAACTGCAGTTGGCAAAGTCTCCAACACAATTCAAGAAGCAAATTGCAACTATTGTTATCATTATTGGGATTATTGTTACCATCTCATTTTCCAAGTGAGACTTTCAATAAGTTATTATAAAATTTCTAGCAACATAATCTTTCATATGGAAGTTTGTGTCTTTAAAGTCTCTAGAGAGTCAAATTTGTTTGAAAGCACTTCTTATTTGATAAGAAAGCCTTCAGGAAACAAATGTAATGTTCTGAGAAGAATCATAGTTTATTTCATCTTGTTTAATTTTTCTTTGAGTTTGTACTTGCTAGCTTATTCAATTCAAAAGAATTCCTTTTCAAGTCCTTTTATGACTTTTTCTAAAAAAAGATAATCTTAGCTGTACCCTGCAGTGACATATGACTTTTATCTTAATTTTTGCTATAGATTGTCATCTGGCCACCAATTTAATAGCAAATGGTCAACTTTAGTTTTGAAGAATTTGAACATGTGAGAAGCCTTATATATCACATTTTCTATGGTCATCCAGCTATTCATTCATTAAAAGAACCAAGAATTTTTATAATAAAATACTAGAAAGAATAATGTGCCAGGTATTGTTCATTGTTGAAGAGTCAAAGAACATGGCACAATGGCTTCTGACTCTATAGAGCTCTCCCTCAGTAAGGAGGAAGGTGCTGCAACCAGAACAAATAAACATATATTAACAAAACAGTATGACAAATGCAAGTTTCTCATGCATCAGGACAATAGAGTATGGGAAGTGAAATGACAGAGCAAATGAATCTGGATAGACTTCACAAAGGTTCTGACATAGTTGGGATTTGGCTCTTCATGAAACAGTTAGTGCTAGGGAAAACAGAAGCTTAGATGGCATTGCAACTGAAAATAGAAAATACTAAGAGGAAAGGCTTGACTTTAGTGTTTATTGAGACATGGGTCCCAGTGGGTGTTCCCAGGACCAGCCACATAGCATCATATGGAAACTTGTTAGAAACAAATATTTTCAGAAAAGCAGATTCTCAGACTAAGAAACTCTGGGGGTGAAGCTCAGTAATCTGTGCATTAGCAACCCCTTCTAGGTGATTCTTTTTTGGGTACACATAGAATTCCTAAGGGTGCCCTTTTGATCCCAACAGAATCATTTAAAGCAACTATTGTTATCATTATTGGGATTATTGTTACCATCTCATTTTCCAAGTGAGACTTTCAATAAGTTATTATAAAATTTCTAGCAACATAATCTTTCATATGGAAGTTTGTGTCTTTAAAGTCTCTAGAGAGTCAAATTTGTTTGAAAGCACTTCTTATTTGATAAGAAAGCCTTCAGGAAACAAATGTAATGTTCTGAGAAGAATCATAGTTTATTTCATCTTGTTTAATTTTTCTTTGAGTTTGTACTTGCTAGCTTATTCAATTCAAAAGAATTCCTTTTCAAGTCCTTTTATGACTTTTTCTAAAAAAAGATAATCTTAGCTGTACCCTGCAGTGACATATGACTTTTATCTTAATTTTTGCTATAGATTGTCATCTGGCCACCAATTTAATAGCAAATGGTCAACTTTAGTTTTGAAGAATTTGAACATGTGAGAAGCCTTATATATCACATTTTCTATGGTCATCCAGCTATTCATTCATTAAAAGAACCAAGAATTTTTATAATAAAATACTAGAAAGAATAATGTGCCAGGTATTGTTCATTGTTGAAGAGTCAAAGAACATGGCACAATGGCTTCTGACTCTATAGAGCTCTCCCTCAGTAAGGAGGAAGGTGCTGCAACCAGAACAAATAAACATATATTAACAAAACAGTATGACAAATGCAAGTTTCTCATGCATCAGGACAATAGAGTATGGGAAGTGAAATGACAGAGCAAATGAATCTGGATAGACTTCACAAAGGTTCTGACATATTTGGGATTTGGCTCTTCATGAAACAGTTAGTGCTAGGGAAAACAGAAGCTTAGATGGCATTGCAACTGAAAATAGAAAATACTAAGAGGAAAGGCTTGACTTTAGTGTTTATTGAGACATGGGTCCCAGTGGGTGTTCCCAGGACCAGCCACATAGCATCATATGGAAACTTGTTAGAAACAAATATTTTCAGAAAAGCAGATTCTCAGACTAAGAAACTCTGGGGGTGAAGCTCAGTAATCTGTGCATTAGCAACCCCTCTAGGTGATTCTGTTGCCTATAGCTTGAAAATCACTAGACTACAGCATCAGGATTTATAGATCTGGATACACATAGAATTCCTAAGGGTGCCCTTTTATAGATCCCAATGACAGGAACCTCAAGCTGTAACAATTAAATCAGATTAAATTTAGGAGGGGATGGAACTCAAGCAAATGTCTAAAGATGGCTTAGTGTGTAGCCAGAGTTGGGAACCCTTTAGATAGAGCAAATGGTATATGAAAAAGGAAGGGCAAATAGGTAGTTAACCAAAGAAGAAATAAGCACATAAAAACTCACTCAAAACCATTAGTAATTATGAAAATAAAAACTAAATCAACAATAAAGTAACACTGAACACCCTCCCACCAGAATGGCCAAAATTGACTGGCAGAATCAAATGCTGGCATGTTAGCAAAGACATGGAATACTGAAACTCTCCAACATGGATGGTAGGCAGATACAGTGCAATAACCATTTAGAATATCTGCCAGTTTCTTGTAAAACTAGGCATAATGAGTCAACAATTCAACCCATAAGCATTCAAAAGATATGAAAATATATGTCTAGAAAGTGTTTTAGCAGTTCTACTCATGAAATCCCCAAACTAGAAATAACCTGTCAATTGGAAAATGGGTATATAAAGGGGGAGTTATTCACACAATGGCTACTACTCAGTAGCAAAAGGGAGCAAACTATAGATACACACAACAGTGTAGGCAAACATTATGCTTAGTGAAAGAGACCTTTTACAAAAGAGTATTATATTGTATGACTGTATTTATATAAGTAGAAGTTCTCTGAAAGATAACAGTTAGTGCTAGGGAAAACAGAAGCTTAGATGGCATTGCAACTGAAAATAGAAAATACTAAGAGGAAAGGCTTGACTTTAGTGTTTATTGAGACATGGGTCCCAGTGGGTGTTCCCAGGACCAGCCACATAGCATCATATGGAAACTTGTTAGAAACAAATATTTTCAGAAAAGCAGATTCTCAGACTAAGAAACTCTGGGGGTGAAGCTCAGTAATCTGTGCATTAGCAACCCCTCTAGGTGATTCTGTTGCCTATAGCTTGAAAATCACTAGACTACAGCATCAGGATTTATAGATCTGGATACACATAGAATTCCTAAGGGTGCCCTTTTATAGATCCCAATGACAGGAACCTCAAGCTGTAACAATTAAATCAGATTAAATTTAGGAGGGGATGGAACTCAAGCAAATGTCTAAAGATGGCTTAGTGTGTAGCCAGAGTTGGGAACCCTTTAGATAGAGCAAATGGTATATGAAAAAGGAAGGGCAAATAGGTAGTTAACCAAAGAAGAAATAAGCACATAAAAACTCACTCAAAACCATTAGTAATTATGAAAATAAAAACTAAATCAACAATAAAGTAACACTGAACACCCTCCCACCAGAATGGCCAAAATTGACTGGCAGAATCAAATGCTGGCATGTTAGCAAAGACATGGAATACTGAAACTCTCCAACATGGATGGTAGGCAGATACAGTGCAATAACCATTTAGAATATCTGCCAGTTTCTTGTAAAACTAGGCATAATGAGTCAACAATTCAACCCATAAGCATTCAAAAGATATGAAAATATATGTCTAGAAAGTGTTTTAGCAGTTCTACTCATGAAATCCCCAAACTAGAAATAACCTGTCAATTGGAAAATGGGTATATAAAGGGGGAGTTATTCACACAATGGCTACTACTCAGTAGCAAAAGGGAGCAAACTATAGATACACACAACAGTGTAGGCAAACATTATGCTTAGTGAAAGAGACCTTTTACAAAAGAGTATTATATTGTATGACTGTATTTATATAAGTAGAAGTTCTCTGAAAGATAACAGTTAGGAGCAGGGATTGGTGGTCCTAAAGTCATTCTCTTCCCTGTTCTGATGAAAACCATTTTTATTTCAATATTCAGTGCTTCTTAATGCTACACCCTCTAGAAATCTTCGCAATAGTCCCAGAGTTAATTGTGTCCTCCATAACCTATGCAGACTCTTATTAGAACACTCACTTCATTGGTGCTACTACTTCTTTTTTTAAAAAAAACCTTTATTTTGCTTTTAACTTTTACAGAGTTTTGTTGTTTACAGATATGTATGTTCCCAGATTAGTCATATGTATATCCCCCCCCTCCCACCCCTCCCCACCATCACACAGCACCCCCGAAGGATCCCCTTTTCTCACAGAGCAATGACTAGAGCTATTTTCTTCACTTATGATAGTACAGGCCTTCATGCTACTTCCTTTACGCCTCCCACCTTCTGTTCCTTCCCCACAATGACCACATGTCCACTGTCCATGTCTGTCTTTCTGTTAAATGCCTATTTCCACTCCATGTAGGTGGCATGGTTTCTTTTGGTTTTGGATTTTTCCTGCATAGCTCAGCCTTCATCATCTGGTAGGGTATAGGCATGAGTGAGGTGAATGGAATAGAGAGATGCTGAATTACTTGACAATATTTCTTACATTATATCACACCTCTGTGTACATCGTGTTCCTCCAACCTTGAATTTTCTTCTCCAGTCTTTATTCCATCTGACTGGTCAATACATGCTGTTTCTTTAAGACCTATGTCACATGTCATGAATCCATCCCTGCATAATATCCCTAGCCTGTTCTGGACCAAGCCTTTTGTTACACTTAACTTAGCATTCAATATGAAAATATATGTCTAGAAAGTGTTTTAGCAGTTCTACTCATGAAATCCCCAAACTAGCTGTCAATTGGAACATGGGTAGATAAAGTGGGAGCTATTCACACAATGGCTACTACTCAGTAGCAAAAGGGAGCAAACTATAGATACACACAACAGTGTAGGCAAACATTATGCTTAGTGAAAGAGACCTTTTACAAAAGAGTATTATATTGTATGACTGTATTTATATAAGTAGAAGTTCTCTGAAAGATAACAGTTAGGAGCAGGGATTGGTGGTCCTAAAGTCATTCTCTTCCCTGTTCTGATGAAAACCATTTTTATTTCAATATTCAGTGCTTCTTAATGCTACACCCTCTAGAAATCTTCGCAATAGTCCCAGAGTTAATTGTGTCCTCCATAACCTATGCAGACTCTTATTAGAACACTCACTTCATTGGTGCTACTACTTCTTTTTTTAAAAAAAAAAAACCTGTATTTTGTTTTTAACTTTTACAGAGTTTTGTTGTTTACAGATACGTATGTTCCCAGATTAGTCATATGTATATCCCCCCCTTCCCACCCCTGCCAACTATCACACAGCACCCCTGAAGGATCCCCTTTTCTCACAGAGCAATGACTAGAGCTATTTTCTTCACTTATGATAGTACAGGCCTTCATGCTACTTCCTTTACGCCTCCCACCTTCTGTTCCTTCCCCACAATGACCACATGTCCACTGTCCATGTCTGTCTTTCTGTTAAATGCCTATTTCCACTCCATGTAGGTGGCATGGTTTCTTTTGGTTTTGGATTTTTCCTGCATAGCTCAGCCTTCATCATCTGGTAGGGTATAGGCATGAGTGAGGTGAATGGAATAGAGAGATGCTGAATTACTTGACAATATTTCTTACATTATATCACACCTCTGTGTACATCGTGTTCCTCCAACCTTGAATTTTCTTCTCCAGTCTTTATTCCATCTGACTGGTCAATACATGCTGTTTCTTTAAGACCTATGTCACATGTCATGAATCCATCCCTGCATAATATCCCTAGCCTGTTCTGGACACAAGTAGGTTTCCTTCTTTCTTAGATGAGATGTGGGTGCCTTCTCACACTTAACTTGCTAGATTATAATTAGTGATTTCCTTTCTTTCTGGCTTACTGATTTGTGAATTTCTCAAGGCTGACTTTATTTGGTGTTTTTCCTTAGTGTGATATTTAGCACATGTTAATGCTAATGAATGTTTGTTACAGAAAGAGAGCAACATATCCTCAGATTACCACAAACTGGGAACACTCTTACTACTTTTAAGTACATTTTATTATGTATTATAATCAGATTGTGCTCGAAATATTACCTTTGTGGGTGTGCCTTCTGTGATTATTGTACAAAGCAGAGGAACAAACAATTTTCATTATAACATATTCACTAGGCCATTCAGGCAGCAACCTGCATCTTAAAGGCACTGAGGAAGAACAGCAATAGGTTTAAAATCAGCACATCAAAGTCAGTACTGCGGTGTTGATTCTGTTGTGTTGATTTTCAGTGATTTTGTGTCATTGCCTCCTATGTGGGATAAAAATGCAAATGTTAAGTAACCCACATTTAGTTAGCATAGCTAACACACCAGGTCATAATACAAATAGAAACTAAGTCTCCCCATCTGCCATCTGCAATTTTTAAGCCCCAAAGTTTACAAAAAAAGCAAAAATTACAAATTCATTAGACAATAAACTTTAGAGATTTGAAAACTGAAGTATACCCAGATAAGTACACTAGATGTTATGATTCTGACTTCAACAGGAAGGCAATTTTAGAGTCGTTTTAAAAAGGAATTCGATAGCCACTGTCCATGTCTGTCTTTCTGTTAAATGCCTATTTCCACTCCATGTAGGTGGCATGGTTTCTTTTGGTTTTGGATTTTTCCTGCATAGCTCAGCCTTCATCATCTGGTAGGGTATAGGCATGAGTGAGGTGAATGGAATAGAGAGATGCTGAATTACTTGACAATATTTCTTACATTATATCACACCTCTGTGTACATCGTGTTCCTCCAACCTTGAATTTTCTTCTCCAGTCTTTATTCCATCTGACTGGTCAATACATGCTGTTTCTTTAAGACCTATGTCACATGTCATGAATCCATCCCTGCATAATATCCCTAGCCTGTTCTGGACACAAGTAGGTTTCCTTCTTTCTTAGATGAGATGTGGGTGCCTTCTCACACTTAACTTGCTAGATTATAATTAGTGATTTCCTTTCTTTCTGGCTTACTGATTTGTGAATTTCTCAAGGCTGACTTTATTTGGTGTTTTTCCTTAGTGTGATATTTAGCACATGTTAATGCTAATGAATGTTTGTTACAGAAAGAGAGCAACATATCCTCAGATTACCACAAACTGGGAACACTCTTACTACTTTTAAGTACATTTTATTATGTATTATAATCAGATTGTGCTCGAAATATTACCTTTGTGGGTGTGCCTTCTGTGATTATTGTACAAAGCAGAGGAACAAACAATTTTCATTATAACATATTCACTAGGCCATTCAGGCAGCAACCTGCATCTTAAAGGCACTGAGGAAGAACAGCAATAGGTTTAAAATCAGCACATCAAAGTCAGTACTGCGGTGTTGATTCTGTTGTGTTGATTTTCAGTGATTTTGTGTCATTGCCTCCTATGTGGGATAAAAATGCAAATGTTAAGTAACCCACATTTAGTTAGCATAGCTAACACACCAGGTCATAATACAAATAGAAACTAAGTCTCCCCATCTGCCATCTGCAATTTTTAAGCCCCAAAGTTTACAAAAAAAGCAAAAATTACAAATTCATTAGACAATAAACTTTAGAGATTTGAAAACTGAAGTATACCCAGATAAGTACACTAGATGTTATGATTCTGACTTCAACAGGAAGGCAATGTGGTCGTTAGAGTCAAGGAATTTTGAGATGTTAAAAATATCGTAGCGAACTTATGAAAAAACAGAGAATAGCCATAAAGACATTGTAGAGACCGAACAGTGGGAGGGAGGCATGGAGGGAGTAACATGGAAGCCTATACTGTCATGTGTGGAAAAGATAGCTATTGTCATTGTGCTAGGGGAATAGGAGTACCTACAACCACTAGGAGCGATGGTCTGGAGGGATGGGAGGGGGGGAACTGGGTGGGGGGAGGGTCCAAGGATATACATATGAATGATCTGGGAACATACATGTAAAAAAATCAATTAATTAATTAATTAACTAATTAAAAAAATATATCGTGTTAGACAAACAATTTCCAAACTGTCTTTACTAATGTTAAGAGGCAGAATAATAAACCTAGAGCATAGATTCAAACAAAATGAGATACTTTCAAAATTCCTGAGTTTCTATTCAGAGGGAAATAAAATAGGAAGAGAATAGAAGTGTTCTGAAGTCCTTTAGAAAAGAGAGGCAGTCCAAAAATAAGTCTTAACTATACAAAAAGAGAAGAAAAGAACTGCTTTTCTAGTAATGCTGTAATGTGCTAGAGGAAAATAGAGCAATCTGAATTATTAAGGCTATCAGAGTTCAAAAGTCTAGCTGTGAAAACTGTTGGAGAAATCAAACAATCCTGCCAACAAAAAAACCATAGCCACAGTGAACTCATGGAAAAACAGACAGAGCATAGACATATGGACATTGTGGGGAAGAAATAGGGAGGGGGAGGCATGGAGGGAGTAACATGGAAACATATACTGTCATGTGTGGAAAAGATAGCTACTGTCATTGTGCTAAGGGAATAGGAGTACTTACAATGGCATGAGGCGATGGTCCGGAGGGATGGGATGGGGGGAACTGAGGGAGTGGGGACCAGGAATATGCATATGACTGATCTGGGAACATACATGTCTGTGAACAACAAAACTCTGTAACACCTTTAAAATAAAGAATAAAAAAAAAAAAAAAACATAGCTACCAACAAAGAATAGAAACTGCAATTTTTTGAGTAAATATTCACACATTTACATGCATGTAAGCACCAATGTGACCACAAATTTAATGTCAAAGAAAAATTGCAGTGAATGGAGTTAAAGAGGCAAGGAAGACATTTTTCAAGAATATGGCAATAGGGGTTAAGGCTACTCCAATTGGAGAAGGATGGAACTCAACTCTACTGAAGCAAAAAATTTAGTATTGGGAGGAGCTGGTGGCTCAGTGATAAAGAATCTGCTATCAGTGTAAGAAACCTGAGTTCAATCCCTGGGTTGGGAAGATCCCCTTGAAGAGGGATTGGCAACCCACTTTTGCCTGGAGAATTCCATGGACAGGAACCTGGCAGGATACAGTCTATAGGGTCGCACAGAGTCAGACACAACTGATGAGACTAAATAGCAAGCAGATGGAAAAGTACTAGAAGACATAAGAGAGGAGGTTGGTCAAGGCAATTAGGTCATCTATACTTGATAATTGTCACTTATCTAAATTGGGCTCCTATACACCTACAGACACTGGGAAATAAGGGGCCCTTATCTTGTCTGGAGGTTATATTTCAAAGGGATGACTTCCAGGTCTTTGAAAAAGAAATATCTAAATTGAAAAGCTGGGAGAAGATTCATACCCAAAGGGCAGAAAAATAATTTAGAAATAAATCCCAAGTATTTCTAGTAATGCTGAATTAGGTTAAAGGCTATCAGAGTTCAAAAGTCTAGCTGTGAAAACTGTTGGAGAAATCAAACAATCCTGCCAACAAAAAAACCATAGCCACAGTGAACTCATGGAAAAACAGACAGAGCATAGACATATGGACATTGTGGGGAAGAAATAGGGAGGGGGAGGCATGGAGGGAGTAACATGGAAACATATACTGTCATGTGTGGAAAAGATAGCTACTGTCATTGTGCTAAGGGAATAGGAGTACTTACAATGGCATGAGGCGATGGTCCGGAGGGATGGGATGGGGGGAACTGAGGGAGTGGGGACCAGGAATATGCATATGACTGATCTGGGAACATACATGTCTGTGAACAACAAAACTCTGTAACACCTTTAAAATAAAGAATAAAAAAAAAAAAAAAACATAGCTACCAACAAAGAATAGAAACTGCAATTTTTTGAGTAAATATTCACACATTTACATGCATGTAAGCACCAATGTGACCACAAATTTAATGTCAAAGAAAAATTGCAGTGAATGGAGTTAAAGAGGCAAGGAAGACATTTTTCAAGAATATGGCAATAGGGGTTAAGGCTACTCCAATTGGAGAAGGATGGAACTCAACTCTACTGAAGCAAAAAATTTAGTATTGGGAGGAGCTGGTGGCTCAGTGATAAAGAATCTGCTATCAGTGTAAGAAACCTGAGTTCAATCCCTGGGTTGGGAAGATCCCCTTGAAGAGGGATTGGCAACCCACTTTTGCCTGGAGAATTCCATGGACAGGAACCTGGCAGGATACAGTCTATAGGGTCGCACAGAGTCAGACACAACTGATGAGACTAAATAGCAAGCAGATGGAAAGGTACTAGAAGACATAAGAGAGGAGGTTGGTCAAGGCAATTAGGTCATCTATACTTGATAATTGTCACTTATCTAAATTGGGCTCCTATACACCTACAGACACTGGGAAATAAGGGGCCCTTATCTTGTCTGGAGGTTATATTTCAAAGGGATGACTTCCAGGTCTTTGAAAAAGAAATATCTAAATTGAAAAGCTGGGAGAAGATTCATACCCAAAGGGGCAGAAAAATAATTTAGAAATACAAGTTCCCTAATGTAATTGCTCTAAGAAATGGAGGTCAGGGACCTATAGTCAAGAAGAAACTTGTCTAAAATTTAATCAAGCTGAGGAGAACCCAGTGTTGTCTTGCTCATGAGGACAAAAATGTCACACATCTATTATCACCCCAACAGACAAAAATTTTAACTTCATGACTGTTTCCAGTATAGCTTCTAGGAGACTCAGAGCTAATTCTAGAGCTACACCTTTACATATGTCCAGTTAAAAACAAATACGGATTTTACTAAGTTAAAGTTAAGGTTATGAGATGCTTTCTTTGAAAGAATCATTATAAGGAAAGATGGAACTGTTGCAATATAGAACCTTGAACATGAAATCTGTGAACATCCTAAGAGTTAGGCTAAAATGGTTTTTCTTTTTCTAGAGAGGAGTACACAAGAATAGAATGAACTGGATGTTAGGAAATGAGGTGAATGGAAGATTGGGTAATATTTTACCCTGTTTTCCAAAAGAGATCCTCCCAGAAGGGATTTATATTGACTCAAGTTAATGGTCAGCCAAAGTTTGGCATCTTGGAAGAGAGAAGTTTATTGAGAGTTTGGTAAGCAAGAATTTTTTCTCACTGATCAAGAGATAAAAGAGTTTTTTTTTTCTTTATTTTAAAGATTTTACAGAGTTTTGTTGTTCACCAACATGTATGTTCCCAGATCATTCATATGCATATCCCTGGACCCTCCCCACACCCAGTTCCCCCCTCCCCACCCCTCCAGACCATTGCCCCAAGTGATTGTAGGTACTCCTATTCCCTTAGCACAATGACAATAGCTATCTTTTCCACACGTGCCAGTATAGGTTTCAATGTTACTTCCTCTATGCCTCCCTTTCACTGTTCAGTCTCCACAATGTCCTTATGTCTATTCTCTGTTTTTCCATGAGTTCACTGCATGTGTTATAATGACTTGGGAGGTTATACTTTCATAAGGGGCTCCAGACACTGGGAAATAAGGGCCCTTATCTTGTCTGGAGGTTATATTTCAAAGGGATGACTTCCAGGTCTTTGAAAAGAAATATCTAAATTGAAAAGCTGGGAGAAGATTCATACCCAAAGGGGCAGAAAAATAATTTAGAAATACAAGTTCCCTAATGTAATTGCTCTAAGAAATGGAGGTCAGGGACCTATAGTCAAGAAGAAACTTGTCTAAAATTTAATCAAGCTGAGGAGAACCCAGTGTTGTCTTGCTCATGAGGACAAAAATGTCACACATCTATTATCACCCCAACAGACAAAAATTTTAACTTCATGACTGTTTCCAGTATAGCTTCTAGGAGACTCAGAGCTAATTCTAGAGCTACACCTTTACATATGTCCAGTTAAAAACAAATACGGATTTTACTAAGTTAAAGTTAAGGTTATGAGATGCTTTCTTTGAAAGAATCATTATAAGGAAAGATGGAACTGTTGCAATATAGAACCTTTAACATGAAATCTGTGAACATCCTAAGAGTTAGGCTAAAATGGTTTTTCTTTTTCTAGAGAGGAGTACACAAGAATAGAATGAACTGGATGTTAGGAAATGAGGTGAATGGAAGATTGGGTAATATTTTACCCTGTTTTCCAAAAGAGATCCTCCCAGAAGGGATTTATATTGACTCAAGTTAATGGTCAGCCAAAGTTTGGCATCTTGGAAGAGAGAAGTTTATTGAGAGTTTGGTAAGCAAGAATTTTTTCTCACTGATCAAGAGATAAAAGAGTTTTTTTTTTCTTTATTTTAAAGATTTTACAGAGTTTTGTTGTTCACCAACATGTATGTTCCCAGATCATTCATATGCATATCCCTGGACCCTCCCCACACCCAGTTCCCCCCTCCCCACCCCTCCAGACCATTGCCCCAAGTGATTGTAGGTACTCCTATTCCCTTAGCACAATGACAATAGCTATCTTTTCCACACGTGCCAGTATAGGTTTCAATGTTACTTCCTCTATGCCTCCCTTTCACTGTTCAGTCTCCACAATGTCCTTATGTCTATTCTCTGTTTTTCCATGAGTTCACTGCATGTGTTATAATGACCATCTCACTAGATCCCATATATATGAGTTAGTATACTGTACTTGTCTTTCTCTTTTTGACTTACTTCACTTTTTATGATAAGTTCTAGAGCCAGTCACCTCATTAGGACTGAGTCTTCTGCATTTCTTTTAACAGTTGAGTAGTATTCCATTGTATATATGTACCAGGGCTTCTGGATCCATTCATTCATCGATGGACATCTAGATTGCTTCCATGTTCTAACTATTGTATAGAGAGCTGCAATGAACATTGGGGTACAGGTGCCTCTTTCATTTTTGATTTCATCAGGATATACGCCTAATAGCGGGATTGCTGGGTCATATGGTGCTTCTATTTTTAGTTTTTTAAGGAATCTCCATATTGTCTTCCATAGAGGTTGTATCAGTTTACATTTCCACCAGCAATGCAAGAGGGTTCTTTTTTTTTTCTCCGCACCCTCTTCAGCATTTATTGTCTGTCGATTTGTGGATGATGGCCATTCTGACGGGTGTGAGGTGATATCTCATTGTCGTTTTGATTTGCATTTCTCTAATGATAAGTGAGGTTGAGCATCGTTTCATGTGCTTTCGGGCCATCTGTATGTCCTCTTTGGAGAGGCGTCTCTTTAGATCTTTATCCCATTTTTTGATTGGGTTTTTCATTTTTCCTGTGCTGAGTTGTCTGAGTTGCTTGTAGATTTTCGAGATTAATTCTTTGTCTGTTATTTCATTGGCTATGATTTTCTCCCACTCTGTGGGCTGTCTGTTCAGAATTTTTGTAATTTCTTTAGCTGTACAAAAATTTTAAATTTCATTAGGTCCCACATGTTCATCTGTCTTTTTAATTCTGCTATTCTAGTAGGTGGGTCAGAGGAGATCTTGCTTTGATTGATGTCCTTCAGGATTTTGCCTATATTCTACTCTAAGAGGTTTATGGATTTTGGTCTTACATTTAGGTCTTTAATCCATTTTGAGTTGATCTTTGTGTATGGTGTCAGGGAAAGTTCCAACTTCATTTTTTGGCATGTAGCTGTCCAATTTTCCCAGCACCACTTTCACTGTTCAGTCTCCACAATGTCCTTATGTCTATTCTCTGTTTTTCCATGAGTTCACTGCATGTGTTATAATGACCATCTCACTAGATCCCATATATATGAGTTAGTATACTGTACTTGTCTTTCTCTTTTTGACTTACTTCACTTTTTATGATAAGTTCTAGAGCCAGTCACCTCATTAGGACTGAGTCTTCTGCATTTCTTTTAACAGTTGAGTAGTATTCCATTGTATATATGTACCAGGGCTTCTGGATCCATTCATTCATCGATGGACATCTAGATTGCTTCCATGTTCTAACTATTGTATAGAGAGCTGCAATGAACATTGGGGTACAGGTGCCTCTTTCATTTTTGATTTCATCAGGATATACGCCTAATAGCGGGATTGCTGGGTCATATGGTGCTTCTATTTTTAGTTTTTTAAGGAATCTCCATATTGTCTTCCATAGAGGTTGTATCAGTTTACATTTCCACCAGCAATGCAAGAGGGTTCTTTTTTTTTTCTCCGCACCCTCTTCAGCATTTATTGTCTGTCGATTTGTGGATGATGGCCATTCTGACGGGTGTGAGGTGATATCTCATTGTCGTTTTGATTTGCATTTCTCTAATGATAAGTGAGGTTGAGCATCGTTTCATGTGCTTTCGGGCCATCTGTATGTCCTCTTTGGAGAGGCGTCTCTTTAGATCTTTATCCCATTTTTTGATTGGGTTTTTCATTTTTCCTGTGCTGAGTTGTCTGAGTTGCTTGTAGATTTTCGAGATTAATTCTTTGTCTGTTATTTCATTGGCTATGATTTTCTCCCACTCTGTGGGCTGTCTGTTCAGAATTTTTGTAATTTCTTTAGCTGTACAAAAATTTTAAATTTCATTAGGTCCCACATGTTCATCTGTCTTTTTAATTCTGCTATTCTAGTAGGTGGGTCAGAGGAGATCTTGCTTTGATTGATGTCCTTCAGGATTTTGCCTATATTCTACTCTAAGAGGTTTATGGATTTTGGTCTTACATTTAGGTCTTTAATCCATTTTGAGTTGATCTTTGTGTATGGTGTCAGGGAATGTTCCAACTTCATTTTTTTGGCATGTAGCTGTCCAATTTTCCAAGCACCACTTGTTGAAGAGGCTGTCTTTGTCCCATTTTATAGGTTCACCTCCTTTGTCAAAAATAAGGTACCCATATGGGCATGGGTTTATCTCTGGGTTCTCGATCTTGTTCCATTGGTCGATATTTCTGTTTTTGTGCCAGTACCATACTGTCTTGATGACTGTTGCTTTGAAGTAGAGTCTGAAGTTGAGGAGGCTGATCCCTCCAACTCCATTTTTCTTCCTCAGGATTGCTTTGGCTATTCGAGGTCTTTTGTGTTTCCATATGAACTGTGTTATTGTTTGGTCTATTTCTGTGAAGAATGTCATTGGTGGTTGGATAGGGATCACATTGAATCTGTAGATGATATTTGGTAGTATGGTCATTTTCACAATATTGATTCTTCCGACCCAGGAACATGGACTATCTCTCCATCTGTTTAAGTCTTCTTTAATATCTTTCATGAGTGTCTTGTAATTTTCTTGTACAGTTCTTTTGTTTCTTTGGGTAGGTTTATTCCTAGATATTTGATTATTTTGGTTGCAATGGTGAAGGGGATTGCCCCTTTGATTTCATTTTCTGATTTTTCATTGTTTGTGTATAGGAATGCCAGTGATTTCTGTATATTGATTTTGTATCCTGCGACTTTGCTGAATTCGCTGATTAACTCTAGCAGTTTTGTAAGAGAGTCTTTGGGATTTTCTATGTATAATATGTCGTCTGCAAAAAGAGAGAGCTTGACTTCTTCCTTTCCAATCTGGATTCCTTTGATTTCTTTCTCTTCTCTTATTGCTGTTGCTAAGACTTCCAGGACTATGTTGAATAGTAGTGGTGAATGTGGGCACCCCTGTCTTGTTCCTGATCTTAGAGGGAATGCTTTCAGTTTTTCACCGTTAAGGATAATGTTCGCTGTGGGCTTCTCATATATGGCTTTCACTATGTTGAGATAGGTTCCTTCTATGCACATTTTCTGAAGAGTTTTTATCATAAATGGATGCTGTACTTTGTGAAAGGCTTTTTCTGCATCTATTGAGATGATCATGTGATTTTTGTCTCTCAATTTGTTGACATGGTGTATCACATTGATTGATTTGCGGATATTGAAGAATCCGTGCAGGCCTGGGATGAACCCGACTTGATCATGCTGTATGAGTTTTTTGATGTGTCATTGAATTCTGTTTGCTAGGATTTTGTTGAGGATCTTGGCATCTAAGTTCATCAGTGAAATTGGCCTACAGTTTTCTTTTTTTGTGTTGTCCTTGCCTGGTTTTCATATCAGGGTGATGGTGGCCTCATAGAATGTGTTTGGAAGTTTTCCTTCCTGTGCAATTTTTTGAAAGAGTTTTAGAAGGACAGGCATTAGCTCATCTTTAAATGTTTGGTAGAATTCGACTGTGAAGCCATCTGACCCTGGGCTTTTATTTTTGGGTAGATTTCTGATCACAAATTTGATTTCTGAGCTTGTGATTGGCTTGTTCAAATTTTCTGTTTCTTCCTGGCTCAGTCTTGGGAGATTAATCTTCCCCAAGAAACTGTCCATTTCTTCCAGGTTGTCCAGTTTGTTGCCATAGAGTTGTTCATAATAGTCTCTTAGAATACTTTGGATTTCTGCATTATCTGTTGTAATCTCTCCTTTTTCATTTTTGATTTTGGTGATCTGGTTCTTCTGTTTTTCTTTTTTTTTTTAAGATTTTTTATTTATTTATTTACTTTGGGCGGGGGTCGGGTTGGGGAGGGAGTGGAGTGGGCGGGCCACTTCTATTGGTCTTTCATTTCTCTCTTTTCATTCATCTTCGTTCTTTGGCTCCTGTGGGCCTCCCATCGCGGTGGCGTCTGTCGTTGCAGAGCACCGACTCTGGGCGCGTGTGCTCCAATGCTCTGGCTCGGTGATTGGACACATCAGTCCAGCCGCTCCGCGGCACGTGGGATCTTCCCAAGCCAGGGCTCGAACCGGCGCCCCTTGCACTGCAAGGCGGTGTCCTTACCCACTGGACCACCGGGGGAAGCCCGGTTCTTCTCTTTTTCTTGATGAGTCTGGCCAGTGGTGTGTCGATTTCATTTACCTTTTCAAAGAACCAGCTTTTTGGTTTTTTTTATGTTTGCTATTGTTTCTTTTTTTCCTTATCATTTATTTCTGCCTTGATCTTTATGATTTCCCTTCTTCTGCTGGCTTTGGGGTGTTTTTGTTCTTCTTTCTCCAGTTGTTTTAAGCGTAAGGTTAGGTGGTCTGTTTGAGATTTTCCTAGTTTCTTGAGGTAGGATCGAATTGCTATAAACTTCCTCTTAGAACTGCTTTTGCAGTATCCCATAGGTTTTGCAGTGTCGTGTGTTCATTGTCGTTTTCTTCTAGGGATTGTTTTATTTCTCCTTTGATTTTCTCGGTAATCAGTTGGTTTTTTAGGTATGTGTTGTTTAATTTCCATGTGTTTGTGTTTTAGCGGTTTTTTTCCTGTCGTTGATCTCTAGTCTCACTGCATTGTGGTCTGAGAAGATGGCTAATATAATTTCAGTGTTCTTGAATTGATTGAGGTTTGATTTGTGGCCCAAGATGTGGTCTATTCTGGAGAATATTCCATGAGCACTTGAGAAGAAAGTGTATTCTTCTGCTTTTGGATGGAACGTCCTAAAGATATCGATGAGGTCCATCTTTTCTAGTGTGGCATTTAAGGCTTGTGTTTCTTTATTAATTTTCTGTTTGGATGATCTGTCCATTGGTGTGAGAGGAGTGTTAAAGTCTCCTACTATGATTGTGTTGCTGTCAATGTCTTCTTTTATGTCTGAAAGTGTTTGTCTTATGTATTGGGGTGCTCCTGTGTTGGGTGCATAGATATTTATGATCGTTATGTCTTCTTCTTGGATCGATCCCTTGATCATTACATACTGTCCTGCCTTGTCTCTTCGAATCTTCTTTATTTGGAGGTCTATTGTTGTCTGATATGAGGATTGCTACTCCAGCTTTCTTTTGATTTCCATTTGCATGGAATATCTTTTTCCAGCCTCTCATTTTCAGTCTATGAGTGTCTCTAGGTCTGAAGTGAGTTTCCTGGAGACAGCATATGTATGGGTTGTGTTTTTAAATCCATTCCGCCACCTTGTGTCTTTTGGTTGGGGCATTTAGTCCATTTACATTCAAAGTAATTATTGATACAAATGATCCTATTGTCATCTTCTTAGATGTTATAATGGGTTTGCTTTGTGAATCGTCTCCTTCTCTTATATTTGTTGTCTATATAAGTCCCTTTAACACTTGTTGTAAGGCTGGTTTGTTGGTTCTAAATTCTTTTAAGTTTTGGTTATCTGTCAAGCTTTTGATTTCGCCATCAATTTTGAATGAGATCCTTGCAGGGTAGAGGTTTCTTGGTTGCAGATTATTCGCTTTTAACCGTTTAAAAGTGTCCTGCCACTCAGGCCCTGGAGGATAGCTCAGTCCCTTGTGGGCATCACCGCTCCTTTCCTGGGTCTTGATCTGCAACAGGCTTTGCGCCTTTGGCCCACCCAGCCTCTCTGATGGTTGCTCCCTAGTTGTTTTATTTTTTTCCTTTGATTTTTTTTTCGGTAATCAGTTGGTTTTTTAGGTATGTGTTGTTTAATTTCCATGTGTTTGTGTTTTAGCGGTTTTTTTCCTGTCGTTGATCTCTAGTCTCACTGCATTGTGGTCTGAGAAGATGGCTAATATAATTTCAGTGTTCTTGAATTGATTGAGGTTTGATTTGTGGCCCAAGATGTGGTCTATTCTGGAGAATATTCCATGAGCACTTGAGAAGAAAGTGTATTCTTCTGCTTTTGGATGGAACGTCCTAAAGATATCGATGAGGTCCATCTTTTCTAGTGTGGCATTTAAGGCTTGTGTTTCTTTATTAATTTTCTGTTTGGATGATCTGTCCATTGGTGTGAGAGGAGTGTTAAAGTCTCCTACTATGATTGTGTTGCTGTCAATGTCTTCTTTTATGTCTGAAAGTGTTTGTCTTATGTATTGGGGTGCTCCTGTGTTGGGTGCATAGATATTTATGATCGTTATGTCTTCTTCTTGGATCGATCCCTTGATCATTACATACTGTCCTGCCTTGTCTCTTCGAATCTTCTTTATTTGGAGGTCTATTGTTGTCTGATATGAGGATTGCTACTCCAGCTTTCTTTTGATTTCCATTTGCATGGAATATCTTTTTCCAGCCTCTCATTTTCAGTCTATGAGTGTCTCTAGGTCTGAAGTGAGTTTCCTGGAGACAGCATATGTATGGGTTGTGTTTTTAAATCCATTCCGCCACCTTGTGTCTTTTGGTTGGGGCATTTAGTCCATTTACATTCAAAGTAATTATTGATACAAATGATCCTATTGTCATCTTCTTAGATGTTATAATGGGTTTGCTTTGTGAATCGTCTCCTTCTCTTATATTTGTTGTCTATATAAGTCCCTTTAACACTTGTTGTAAGGCTGGTTTGTTGGTTCTAAATTCTTTTAAGTTTTGGTTATCTGTCAAGCTTTTGATTTCGCCATCAATTTTGAATGAGATCCTTGCAGGGTAGAGGTTTCTTGGTTGCAGATTATTCGCTTTTAACCGTTTAAAAGTGTCCTGCCACTCAGGCCCTGGAGGATAGCTCAGTCCCTTGTGGGCATCACCGCTCCTTTCCTGGGTCTTGATCTGCAACAGGCTTTGCGCCTTTGGCCCACCCAGCCTCTCTGATGGGTATGTCTGACTTTTAAAACTACGATTGCACCTTTCCTACCATCTTGATGTGGCTTCTCCTTTGTTCTTCGATGTGGGGTATCCTCTCTGTAATCAGATTCAACCTCCTCCTGTCGATGGTTTTTCAGGAACTCGTTGCAATTCAGGCAGTTTTACAGGAGAGATGAGTGCACGTCCTTCTATGCCACCATCTTAGCTCCACCCCCGTGAACAAACCTTTTAATAGCTGCAGGACCTTTGACAAATCACTGATACTTTGAGGCTCACTTTCACATGTTTTTGTTGTTGTTGATTTTTGTAATTTTGGTCTCTTTTATTGGTTGTTTATTTAGTTAGTTATTTTCATCCATCTTTATTCCTTGGACTGTGTGGGCCTCCCATTGCAGTGGCCTCTCTCACTATAGAGCACTGGCTCTGGGAGCATGTGCTCCAGAGCACCGGCTCATAACTAGTCCAGCTGCTCCACGGCAGGAGGGATCTTCCTGGACCAGGGATCAAACTGGTGCCCCTTTCACTTCTAGGCGGACTCTTTACCCACTGGACCACCAGGGAAGCCCTTCTCACATGTTTTAAAAGAAACTTTGCAAGTTTTTCAGAGGAATTAATAAGGTCATGTTTATAAAACCCTGCTTTGAGTATATATGTATAGCATATATACATATGCTCTTCTCAAGCAACAAAATTTCCAATATAAGGACATTTAATGGCTTTTTTTATAAAATTTACATTCAAAGTAATTATTGATACAAATGATCCTATTGTCATCTTCTTAGATGTTATAATGGGTTTGCTTTGTGAATCGTCTCCTTCTCTTATATTTGTTGTCTATATAAGTCCCTTTAACACTTGTTGTAAGGCTGGTTTGTTGGTTCTAAATTCTTTTAAGTTTTGGTTATCTGTCAAGCTTTTGATTTCGCCATCAATTTTGAATGAGATCCTTGCAGGGTAGAGGTTTCTTGGTTGCAGATTATTCGCTTTTAACCGTTTAAAAGTGTCCTGCCACTCAGGCCCTGGAGGATAGCTCAGTCCCTTGTGGGCATCACCGCTCCTTTCCTGGGTCTTGATCTGCAACAGGCTTTGCGCCTTTGGCCCACCCAGCCTCTCTGATGGGTATGTCTGACTTTTAAAACTACGATTGCACCTTTCCTACCATCTTGATGTGGCTTCTCCTTTGTTCTTCGATGTGGGGTATCCTCTCTGTAATCAGATTCAACCTCCTCCTGTCGATGGTTTTTCAGGAACTCGTTGCAATTCAGGCAGTTTTACAGGAGAGATGAGTGCACGTCCTTCTATGCCACCATCTTAGCTCCACCCCCGTGAACAAACCTTTTAATAGCTGCAGGACCTTTGACAAATCACTGATACTTTGAGGCTCACTTTCACATGTTTTTGTTGTTGTTGATTTTTGTAATTTTGGTCTCTTTTATTGGTTGTTTATTTAGTTAGTTATTTTCATCCATCTTTATTCCTTGGACTGTGTGGGCCTCCCATTGCAGTGGCCTCTCTCACTATAGAGCACTGGCTCTGGGAGCATGTGCTCCAGAGCACCGGCTCATAACTAGTCCAGCTGCTCCACGGCAGGAGGGATCTTCCTGGACCAGGGATCAAACTGGTGCCCCTTTCACTTCTAGGCGGACTCTTTACCCACTGGACCACCAGGGAAGCCCTTCTCACATGTTTTAAAAGAAACTTTTGCAAGTTTTTCAGAGGAATTAATAAGGTCATGTTTATAAAAACCCCTGCTTTGAGTATATATGTATAGCATATATACATATGCTCTTCTCAAGCAACAAAATTTCCAATATAAGGACATTTAATGGCTTGAAAAAATTTAAATGATTGTAATACTTATACATATTCCTTTGTAAACTTTGTCTTAAAACTTAAGTATATTTCATTAGGAATCTTATGTCACACATCAACACATTCTTTTGAGATAATTTCTGTTGAACCAAGGAGTAAAAGTTTATAAACTGACACAGAACCATTTGAAACTTCTGTAAAAATAGCAGTGATTTGAAATTTGGATAAAGTTATTTTACTTTTTATGAAGATACAGATTAAGTAGAAGTGTCCAAGAAATAAGGAGGTACATAATTATCCTATTTAAGAAAAAGGATTTATGTGTCATTTATGTTGTGGTTGTTTTGACACTAAGTCATGTCTGACTCTTTTGTGACCACATGAATCATAGCCTACCTGGCTGTCCATGAGATTTCCCAGGCAAGAATGCTGGAGTGGGTGGCTATTTCCTTCTCCAGGGGATCTCCTTGACCCAGGGATTGAGCCAGTGTCTCCTGTGTTGGCAGGTAGATTCTTTACCACTTAGCCTCCAGGGAAGCCCATCATAATCACACTTGGCCAAATTCTAGACTGTTATGCTTTAGTCTTTGGACCTGACTTCATCCTCTATACTTACCACCTAATGCTCACCATTGGAACCTTGGTCTCCTCACATTGATCAGAATACAGAGACTCCCATTCATATAATCAAATACACACAAACACGCAGACACACACACACACACACACGATATTCTATATATGAAAAAGAATCATGTTCTGGTTGACTAGGAGGTAACCAGTATTCCACTAAAGATCAGTAAGATTCTACGTATCCATATTGGTAACATTGGTCCTTAAAAGAGCCAACTTGCATGGTTTATTCAGAAGACCTGTTTTTGTGACAAGAGGACAAAACCCATGCAATAGCTCTCTGTTGTCTAGCCAAATATTAACTCAATAAATTCTTCTAAGATTCAAAGAGGCAAAATGACCTTTCTCTTCCTGTAAAATATTTCCAAATCCCACAGGGCAATAATTATTGGAAAGAGGATCCTCAGTGACATTGAATTTTATGCAACATAAACAGTTTAGACTAGATATGTGTTTTTCCATTCATACCATTTTTAATTCATACAGCCAGCAAATATCTATTAGATAATGATTATGCAGAGATAATTTTAAGCACTGGTAAAAGGCAATGCATAAGAAAGAAAAAGCCTCTTTGGGGATGTAGAGACCACTTGATTCTTTGATGGACGCTTGCATTCTAGTTCACTCATGTTCAGTCACTCAGTCATGTCCAACTCTTTGGTATCCTTTGGACTGTAGCCCACCAGGATCTTCTGTCCATGGGATTTTTCAGGCAAGAATATGGGAGTGGGTTACCATTTCCCCCTCCAGGATATCTTCCTGACCCAAGGATTGAATCTTGGATTGTAGGCAGATTTTTTTTTCTGCTGAGCCATTGTGGAAGACCTGCATTCTAGTTAAGAGACATATTCTAAAACATATCCCTCAGTTTGAATCAACTCCATAAAACTAATACAATCACTGGAGTATTAAACTAATGGTTACTTCATTATTCCTTGTTAAGCACTCCTTCATTATTTAAATTTAACTTTCCGATTAAAAGGTCTATTTGGAATTCACTGAAGAAAATAAATAGATACTTTAGATAGGAGGCTTATTAAGTGTTAGTAGGAGTATAAGTAAAAGGTAGATTCTTTACCACTTAGCCTCCAGGAAGCCCATCATAATCACACTTGGCCAAATTCTAGACTGTTATGCTTTAGTCTTTGGACCTGACTTCATCCTCTATACTTACCACCTAATGCTCACCATTGGAACCTTGGTCTCCTCACATTGATCAGAATACAGAGACTCCCATTCATATAATCAAATACACACAAACACGCAGACACACACACACACACACACGATATTCTATATATGAAAAAGAATCATGTTCTGGTTGACTAGGAGGTAACCAGTATTCCACTAAAGATCAGTAAGATTCTACGTATCCATATTGGTAACATTGGTCCTTAAAAGAGCCAACTTGCATGGTTTATTCAGAAGACCTGTTTTTGTGACAAGAGGACAAAACCCATGCAATAGCTCTCTGTTGTCTAGCCAAATATTAACTCAATAAATTCTTCTAAGATTCAAAGAGGCAAAATGACCTTTCTCTTCCTGTAAAATATTTCCAAATCCCACAGGGCAATAATTATTGGAAAGAGGATCCTCAGTGACATTGAATTTTATGCAACATAAACAGTTTAGACTAGATATGTGTTTTTCCATTCATACCATTTTTAATTCATACAGCCAGCAAATATCTATTAGATAATGATTATGCAGAGATAATTTTAAGCACTGGTAAAAGGCAATGCATAAGAAAGAAAAAGCCTCTTTGGGGATGTAGAGACCACTTGATTCTTTGATGGACGCTTGCATTCTAGTTCACTCATGTTCAGTCACTCAGTCATGTCCAACTCTTTGGTATCCTTTGGACTGTAGCCCACCAGGATCTTCTGTCCATGGGATTTTTCAGGCAAGAATATGGGAGTGGGTTACCATTTCCCCCTCCAGGATATCTTCCTGACCCAAGGATTGAATCTTGGATTGTAGGCAGATTTTTTTTTCTGCTGAGCCATTGTGGAAGACCTGCATTCTAGTTAAGAGACATATTCTAAAACATATCCCTCAGTTTGAATCAACTCCATAAAACTAATACAATCACTGGAGTATTAAACTAATGGTTACTTCATTATTCCTTGTTAAGCACTCCTTCATTATTTAAATTTAACTTTCCGATTAAAAGGTCTATTTGGAATTCACTGAAGAAAATAAATAGATACTTTAGATAGGAGGCTTATTAAGTGTTAGTAGGAGTATAAGTAAAAGGTAAATTTCAGTAACCACTATCAATCGACCAGTGTTTTCTAAATTTTTACCTTTAAGGAAAGCAGTATTGAAAATATGTGATATTTGAACGCCAGTAAAATTTGCATAGTATTTTTTTAACATTTTTAAAGGATTGTTTTTCATTTATAGTTATTATACCATATTGGCTGTATTTCTCATGTTGTAAAATACATCACTGAGCCTATCTTTTTTTTTTAATTGGAGGATAATTGTTTTACAATGTTGTATTGGTTTCTGCCATGCATCAACATTAATCAGACATAGGTATATATATGCCCCCTTCCTCCTGAATGACCTTTCTACCCCCGCCCCCCACTACTTCATCCCTCCTTCTAGATTAAAACAGAGCACCTGCATCATGAAGCAAATTTTCACTTGCTGTCAGATTTGCATGTGGAAATGTATGTTTCATTGCTACTCTCTCAGTTTGTCCCATCCTCCCCTTCCCTTGCTGTATCCACATATTTGTTCTCTGCATTAAGCTTATCATATGCCCAATAGTTTGTCTCTGCACTACCCTTGAATCACACCTCACTTCAATGGTAACAATTAGCTTGCTATATTTTTTAGATTCCATATATGAGTGATATCATACAGTATTGTCTTTCTCTGTCTGACTTATTTCACTTAGCATAACACCTTAGCTGGCACAGTTAAGAATCCCCTCCTGTCAATGAAGGAGGTGCAAGAAATGTGGGTTCGATCCATGGGTCAGAAAGATCCTCTGGAGAAGGAAATGGCAACCTACTCCAGTTTTCTTGCTGGGAAACTTCCATAGACAGATAAGCCTGGTGGGCTACAGTCCATGAGGTCACAAAGAGTTGGACATGATTGAGCAATGGAACATGCGCACAACACAAATACCATCCAAATCCATCCATGCTGCTGCAAATGGTGAAATTTTGTTCTTTCTTATGGCTAAGTAGTATCTATCTATCTATCTATCTATCTATCTATATATATATATATATATATCACATCTTTATCCATTCATCTGTTGATAGGCACTTAGGTTGTTTCCATATCTTGACAATTATAAATAATGCTTCTATGAACACTGGGGTGAATGCATTTTTTCAAATGAGTGTTTTTGACTTTTTCAGATATATAGCCAGGAATGGAATTGCCAGGTCACAGGGCAGTTCTATTTTTAGATTTTTTGAGAAGCCTCCATATTGTTTTGCATAGTGAATGCACCAATTTACAGTCTCACCAACAGTGTAATAGTTTCCTTTTCTTTGCATCCTCACCAATTTTTATTATGTATTTCATTTTGGTGAGAGCCTTTCTGAAAGGTGTGAGATGACATCTCATTGTGGCTTTATTTGTATTTCTCTTAATGATTAGTGATGTTAAACATCTTCTGTGTGTCTGTTGGCCTTTTGCATTTCCTCTTTAGAAAACTGTTTATCTCTTCTGTCCACTTTTTAATTGAATTATTTGGGGTTTTTTGATGTTGAGTTGTACAGGCTATTTATGTATATTGAATATTAATCCCTTATTGATCGTATCATTTTCAAATATTTTCTCCCACTCAGTAGGTTGTCTTTTGTTTTGTCAGTGGTGCTTTCTGTGCAAAAGATCTCATATTTAATTAGGTTCCCCCTTTTTTATTTTTGCTTTTATTTCCTTTATTTTAGGAGACAGATCCAAAAACATAGAGCTACAATTTTTGTCAAAAAGTGTTCTACCTATGTTTTCCTCTAGTTTTATAATATCTAGTCTTACATTTAGGTCTTGAATTCATTTTTACTTATTTTTTTGTACATAGTGTCAGAGATTATGCTAATTTCATTCTTCTATATGTAACTGTCCCGTTCTCTTAGCACTACTTATTGAAGAGGTTGTCTTTTCTCCATTTTATGTTCTTGCCTGCTTTTCCATAGATTACTTGACCATAAGTGCATGGGACTTTATTTCTGAACTTTATTCTGTTCCATTGATCTATGTGTCTGCTTTTGTGCCAGTGCCATACTATTTTGATTACTGGAACTTTATAGTAGAGTGTTCATAGAAGCATTATTTATATTTGCCAAGATATGGAAGCAACTTAAGTGCCCATCAACAGATGAATGGATAAAGAAGATGTGATATGTTTATATATTTTAAATACTACTCACCCAGAAGAAAGAACAAAATTTTACCATTTTCAGAAAGGCAGATGGATTTGGAGGGGTGAGACCAGGGTGGAGGTAAGAAGGGGGCTCTGCAGGCCTTCCACCTGCATCCATGTGCTGCTTGCACAGCCTTACTCCCAGAGAGGATGCAAGGGTGACAGTCAGGGTTCCTTTTATGCAGCGCCTTTTGGCCCTGGTTTACAGTCTCACCAACAGTGTAATAGTTTCCTTTTCTTTGCATCCTCACCAATTTTTATTATGTATTTCATTTTGGTGAGAGCCTTTCTGAAAGGTGTGAGATGACATCTCATTGTGGCTTTATTTGTATTTCTCTTAATGATTAGTGATGTTAAACATCTTCTGTGTGTCTGTTGGCCTTTTGCATTTCCTCTTTAGAAAACTGTTTATCTCTTCTGTCCACTTTTTAATTGAATTATTTGGGGTTTTTTGATGTTGAGTTGTACAGGCTATTTATGTATATTGAATATTAATCCCTTATTGATCGTATCATTTTCAAATATTTTCTCCCACTCAGTAGGTTGTCTTTTGTTTTGTCAGTGGTGCTTTCTGTGCAAAAGATCTCATATTTAATTAGGTTCCCCTTGTTTATTTTTGCTTTTATTTCCTTTATTTTAGGAGACAGATCCAAAAACATAGAGCTACAATTTTTGTCAAAAAGTGTTCTACCTATGTTTTCCTCTAGTTTTATAATATCTAGTCTTACATTTAGGTCTTGAATTCATTTTTACTTATTTTTTTGTACATAGTGTCAGAGATTATGCTAATTTCATTCTTCTATATGTAACTGTCCCGTTCTCTTAGCACTACTTATTGAAGAGGTTGTCTTTTCTCCATTTTATGTTCTTGCCTGCTTTTCCATAGATTACTTGACCATAAGTGCATGGGACTTTATTTCTGAACTTTATTCTGTTCCATTGATCTATGTGTCTGCTTTTGTGCCAGTGCCATACTATTTTGATTACTGGAACTTTATAGTAGAGTGTTCATAGAAGCATTATTTATATTTGCCAAGATATGGAAGCAACTTAAGTGCCCATCAACAGATGAATGGATAAAGAAGATGTGATATGTTTATATATTTTAAATACTACTCACCCAGAAGAAAGAACAAAATTTTACCATTTTCAGAAAGGCAGATGGATTTGGAGGGGTGAGACCAGGGTGGAGGTAAGAAGGGGGCTCTGCAGGCCTTCCACCTGCATCCATGTGCTGCTTGCACAGCCTTACTCCCCAGAGAGGATGCAAGGGTGACAGTCAGGGTTCCTTTTATGCAAGCGCCTTGCCCTGGACCAGGAGGCCACCTGGTGTCCACTGCTGCCACTGGGTTAAGTCCACACTTTTTCAATACCTGGTCTCCCAATTTTCCAGTTTTAGAATCTCCTGGGCATGAAGCAGACGCCCTTTTCTCCTGGGAGGTTCAATATCTCCTTTGTCAGGGCCCTGCTGTGCACAGTCCAAGTGCTGCCCTGAGCTTCTGGAACCTTGGAAAGGAGGGGCCTATGGGGCCCCATCTTTGGAAACACTCAGGTGGCTCATCACTTTCCACCAGCCCTCCGCTGCTCTAGTGTTCATGAGACTGATTTTTTAGGATAAAGTCCCTGTGACAGTCCTCTGCTGTCCCACTGTCCACCTATCTGCAGGGGAAAGGTGGAAGGAGGAAAGGCACTGGGTGAGAATTGGAGTAGGGACTGACCACCATGTCCTTGCACAGAGCCCCTACGTGACCAGATCCCACAGCCGACAGACCAACAGGGGCCTACCACAGGGGAGAGTGTCCAGCTCAAAATGAGGTGCAGGGCCCCTGAGAGGTGGAACCACCCTCAGGCCCCATCTCAGATTTGGCTTCCCCAGCTCTGTTCTTTCTCAAGGTTATTTGGCCATTTGGAGTCCTTCACATATTCACATAAATTTTAAAATTATTTGTTCTAGCTCTATGAAAAATGCCATGGTGTTTTGGTAATAATGCATTTAACTATAGATTGGCTTGAATAGTATGGTCATTTTAACAATATTAATTCCTCCAATCCAAGAACCTGTTATATCTTTCCATCTGCATTGTCTGCTTTTGTGCAAGTGCCATACTATTTTGATTACTGGAACTTTATAGTAGAGTGTTCATAGAAGCATTATTTATATTTGCCAAGATATGGAAGCAACTTAAGTGCCCATCAACAGATGAATGGATAAAGAAGATGTGATATGTTTATATATTTTAAATACTACTCACCCAGAAGAAAGAACAAAATTTTACCATTTTCAGAAAGGCAGATGGATTTGGAGGGGTGAGACCAGGGTGGAGGTAAGAAGGGGGCTCTGCAGGCCTTCCACCTGCATCCATGTGCTGCTTGCACAGCCTTACTCCCAGAGAGGATGCAAGGGGGACAGTCAGGGTTCCTTGTATGCAAGCGCCTTGCCCTGGACCAGGAGGCCACCTGGTGTCCACTGCTGCCACTGGGTTAAGTCCACACTTTTTCAATACCTGGTCTCCCAATTTTCCAGTTTTAGAATCTCCTGGGCATGAAGCAGACGCCCTTTTCTCCTGGGAGGTTCAATATCTCCTTTGTCAGGGCCCTGCTGTGCACAGTCCAAGTGCTGCCCTGAGCTTCTGGAACCTTGGAAAGGAGGGGCCTATGGGGGCACCATCTTTGGAAACACTCAGTGGGCTCATCACTTTCCACCAGCCCTCTGCTGCTCTAGTGTTCATGAGACTGATTTTTTAGGATAAAGTCCCTGTGACAGTCCTCTGCTGTCCCACTGTCCACCTATCTGCAGGGGAAAGGTGGAAGGAGGAAAGGCACTGGGTGAGAATTGGAGTAGGGACTGACCACCATGTCCTTGCACAGAGCCCCTACGTGACCAGATCCCACAGCCGACAGACCAACAGGGGCCTACCACAGGGGAGAGTGTCCAGCTCAAAATGAGGTGCAGGGCCCCTGAGAGGTGGAACCACCCTCAGGCCCCATCTCAGATTTGGCTTCCCCAGCTCTGTTCTTTCTCAAGGTTATTTGGCCATTTGGAGTCCTTCACATATTCACATAAATTTTAAAATTATTTGTTCTAGCTCTATGAAAAATGCCATGGTGTTTTGGTAATAATGCATTTAACTATAGATTGGCTTGAATAGTATGGTCATTTTAACAATATTAATTCCTCCAATCCAAGAACCTGTTATATCTTTCCATCTGCATTGTCTTCAATTTCTTTCATCACACTTTAAACCTACTTAAGGAGGTGGAAGGCCTTTATTCTGCAAACTATAAGATACCATTGAAACAAATATATAGTATTTTTTAGAAATAAAAATAATTTGAGAAAATGACATAAATCAAAAGAGAACCAAAAGAATTAATTTTATTTCTATAAGACAATAATTCTAAAATATGTGAACACATGTGCTTATGAATATGCTCAGCAAAACTCATTACATATTTGTTAAAATGCCTCCATTTTTCTGTCAGTCACCCATGAGAAATAAACAATTCACTGATTGCCTAGCAGGTATAGATTGACTTCATTTGACTTTTAAAAGATCATTTTAACTGGAATTACTTTCAGTTTAGGGAAAACAGAAAGAATACAAACTGCATCTTGTAGAGGGGCACTTTTTAAATTGGACTGTCACCATGGAAATATAATTTAAGAGTCATAAAATCTTAACCAGACTTAAGTTTTGGTTTCTAAGGTTGCTTGTATATGCCATGGCATATCATATGTGAATTTAACTAAATTCTCTAGTGCCTTTTCACTGTTAACTCTTTTTTTTTTCTTTATTTCATCAAGCACTTTTAATTTGAAATGTTTTTTTCAACATCTTTTAGACTGCATCTTATTTTTTAATTAGCTTTTATTTTGTTACAGAGTTTTGTTGTTTACTGTACATATGTCCCCTCCCACTCTCTGGGTTGTTACAGAGCCTGTGTTTGAGTTTGCTTATATGTCAATGAAGACTCCAGACACTGAAGTTCATGTGAATGTGTTCACTGCATTTGTGTAACAACCGGGTGAAGCCAAGTCTCTTAAACCTTTCCTATATATCTTTATAAGCAAAGAATGTCCATAGAAGCAATTCATTCGATCCTATTAAATAATGAATGCTGGATCCTTGACACAGTACTAATAAATTCCTTGAATCTTCTGGCACAAATACTTTATTATATTAAACTTTTAAGTTATCATTTTATTCTTCCAGATCTGTATGTTAATAATACTTTCTATTTCTATAATATCAAATCTATAAAGCACTGGAAGCTCTAGATATATTTTCTTCATTCTAAGTTCAAAATGTTATTTACAAGTAATATTTTATCTGGGAATAGCAGAAACTATTTATTAGATACATCAGGCAATTCATTCATCTAAAGTGTTAAAGTATATTCAAGTTACACATGATGATTTTTCTACATGTATTTATTGAATACGTTAATGGACATTTCCAGAAAGAGATAATTAATTGTAGATATGAACCTCCCACTGTCTTTTCCAAAGATTGTTGAATTTATTGGCATAAGAATTTTATCTACCAAATGACTAGACCTTTTTTTTAATTTTTGAATTTTTAATGTTCCAAACATAGTTGATCTGTTACCCAGTATTATAAACATAGAACTTTACTGACTTTTTAATTACTAGTTTTTAAAATACTGAGTGTGGTAAACCTTAAAAGCTTCAGGATAAAAATTTTAAAAGTAGTTAAATGACTGTGATCATTTGATGAATATCAGCGCAGAAAACTTGTACTTGAGCAAGCTAAGAAATTCATTAACAGCAATATTTCTGATGGAACTAATGTTATACCTGTTCAAGCTACACTGAATCTAATAATCTGTGACAGAAAAAAATGAGAAATGAGTTTTTCATTACACCAGAAACTGAAAGAAAGGGGAAAAAAAATGGCTTTTTTCCATTTTATTCATAGCTCAACTGACAGTGGAAAAGAAATTAATTGTCTAAACGGTGTTGACCTTTTACAGTCCTTGCCCCATATTCCGGGTTAATTCCTAAATCTATTTGCCTGCAATGATATGAAGTTTATATCCAGGAAACATCTGAATTGCAAAGGGCATCTTCAATTCACATTCCACCTCCAATTTCCAATCCTCATCCCCACACTGTGTGCCTTTATTACCAAAGCAGTAGGGAGCTGAAACTGGCTGTTCTTCATGCGTAAAACTCTTACAAATGCAAACCAGTCTGATTGACAGTTAATAAATTCCTTGAATCTTCTGGCACAAATACTTTATTATATTAAACTTTTAAGTTATCATTTTATTCTTCCAGATCTGTATGTTAATAATACTTTCTATTTCTATAATATCAAATCTATAAAGCACTGGAAGCTCTAGATATATTTTCTTCATTCTAAGTTCAAAATGTTATTTACAAGTAATATTTTATCTGGGAATAGCAGAAACTATTTATTAGATACATCAGGCAATTCATTCATCTAAAGTGTTAAAGTATATTCAAGTTACACATGATGATTTTTCTACATGTATTTATTGAATACGTTAATGGACATTTCCAGAAAGAGATAATTAATTGTAGATATGAACCTCCCACTGTCTTTTCCAAAGATTGTTGAATTTATTGGCATAAGAATTTTATCTACCAAATGACTAGACCTTTTTTTTAATTTTTGAATTTTTAATGTTCCAAACATAGTTGATCTGTTACCCAGTATTATAAACATAGAACTTTACTGACTTTTTAATTACTAGTTTTTAAAATACTGAGTGTGGTAAACCTTAAAAGCTTCAGGATAAAAATTTTAAAAGTAGTTAAATGACTGTGATCATTTGATGAATATCAGCGCAGAAAACTTGTACTTGAGCAAGCTAAGAAATTCATTAACAGCAATATTTCTGATGGAACTAATGTTATACCTGTTCAAGCTACACTGAATCTAATAATCTGTGACAGAAAAAAATGAGAAATGAGTTTTTCATTACACCAGAAACTGAAAGAAAGGGGAAAAAAAATGGCTTTTTTCCATTTTATTCATAGCTCAACTGACAGTGGAAAAGAAATTAATTGTCTAAACGGTGTTGACCTTTTACAGTCCTTGCCCCATATTCCGGGTTAATTCCTAAATCTATTTGCCTGCAATGATATGAAGTTTATATCCAGGAAACATCTGAATTGCAAAGGGCATCTTCAATTCACATTCCACCTCCAATTTCCAATCCTCATCCCCACACTGTGTGCCTTTATTACCAAAGCAGTAGGGAGCTGAAACTGGCTGTTCTTCATGCGTAAAACTCTTACAAATGCAAACCAGTCTGAACTATCAGCCTTGCTCTACCTCAGAATCTTCTCTCATAAACCTTCAATTGTCTCTAAAATGGCTCTGAATATGGAAAAATGACAAGCTTCAGGGTAGCCTGGGATGAAATGAAGTTCAGGTCTTTGGAAGACTGATACAACTTCTTATCAACTAGACCCTGATAAGTGTAAGAATCGCAAAGACATGATGGACTGCAAGCTGTTAGGGAAAGAGCTCATTTGGGAAGAATTCCCGGGTGAGATCCACAGGTCCAAGAGGTGGGCCAGTGAAGTCATGCCCCGGAGATGGGACGAGGAGGTTTTATTAGGGAGGAAAGGGGAGAAGAAAAAAGGGGAGGCGGATTCTTCAGAGCAGGCACAGAAACGAAGTCTTTGTTTAAGCTAGGCAGGAAATTAGTGATGAGTCTGCTGTCCTTGAGTTATCTGTGGGCATGGGGGTGTGCAGTTCTTGTCACTTTCCAGATGTAGTGGAGAAGCTTTATTTCCAGAGCGAACTCCTTATCGCCGTCCTTGAGAGACTCCCAGGTGCCAGCAGATCAGCCCTATGATGCTGACCCTTTAGGGCCGGGGAGTTTGCAACTGCTGTATTAACCCTTTAATAGTCCATAAACCTAACAATAAGGATTCTGGATACCTTCTGCATGTTTCGTAATTTCTATCTTGCCACATTTTTAGGAATACATATTAAGAATGTTCAGTAAAGCTTCCTAAAAGCAAGCTTTGCTAGTCTGTGGTCTACTGGAAGTAACATCTATAGCTGCCATTTGAACGTATTTGAGAAATGAGTTTTTCATTACACCAGAAACTGAAAGAAAGGGGAAAAAAAATGGCTTTTTTCCATTTTATTCATAGCTCAACTGACAGTGGAAAAGAAATTAATTGTCTAAACGGTGTTGACCTTTTACAGTCCTTGCCCCATATTCCGGGTTAATTCCTAAATCTATTTGCCTGCAATGATATGAAGTTTATATCCAGGAAACATCTGAATTGCAAAGGGCATCTTCAATTCACATTCCACCTCCAATTTCCAATCCTCATCCCCACACTGTGTGCCTTTATTACCAAAGCAGTAGGGAGCTGAAACTGGCTGTTCTTCATGCGTAAAACTCTTACAAATGCAAACCAGTCTGAACTATCAGCCTTGCTCTACCTCAGAATCTTCTCTCATAAACCTTCAATTGTCTCTAAAATGGCTCTGAATATGGAAAAATGACAAGCTTCAGGGTAGCCTGGGATGAAATGAAGTTCAGGTCTTTGGAAGACTGATACAACTTCTTATCAACTAGACCCTGATAAGTGTAAGAATCGCAAAGACATGATGGACTGCAAGCTGTTAGGGAAAGAGCTCATTTGGGAAGAATTCCCGGGTGAGATCCACAGGTCCAAGAGGTGGGCCAGTGAAGTCATGCCCCGGAGATGGGACGAGGAGGTTTTATTAGGGAGGAAAGGGGAGAAGAAAAAAGGGGAGGGGGATTCTTCAGAGCAGGCACAGAAACGAAGTCTTTGTTTAAGCTAGGCAGGAAATTAGTGATGAGTCTGCTGTCCTTGAGTTATCTGTGGGCATGGGGGTGTGCAGTTCTTGTCACTTTCCAGATGTAGTGGAGAAGCTTTATTTCCAGAGCGAACTCCTTATCGCCGTCCTTGAGAGACTCCCAGGTGCCAGCAGATCAGCCCTATGATGCTGACCCTTTAGGGCCGGGGAGTTTGCAACTGCTGTATTAACCCTTTAATAGTCCATAAACCTAACAATAAGGATTCTGGATACCTTCTGCATGTTTCGTAATTTCTATCTTGCCACATTTTTAGGAATACATATTAAGAATGTTCAGTAAAGCTTCCTAAAAGCAAGCTTTGCTAGTCTGTGGTCTACTGGAAGTAACATCTATAGCTGCCATTTGAACGTATTTGAGTTGGATAAGGTATGGAATCTTTGGGGGCTTAATTATCTCAAAAATGTAGAAAATGGCTTATCTTATAAGGGCAGAAAGTTGAAAAAGTGTGATACAATATATACATACACAGAAACAAATATGCACATAGAGGGAGATTTTTATTTCATTCCAATTCAAAAAATAAATAAATAAAGTAAGAAGGGAAAAAAGAAACTACTTCAAAACTTCAATCAGAACTGTAAGAACGAGAGGGACAATTTTATTATGATGCGAGTCAATGTTCTTAATTCATCTCATCTAACAATGTCTTGGGCACCTGTAGCAGGTTGTTTACCACTCTGGGAACATGGAGCTCAGTCGTGCTGCCCTGCACTTCATGTTTGATGAGATGATGATGACTGAATGATATTCTGATTGGCCAGCACTCTCCTAGTGATCTGTCTTGCACAGTTTTCTATTTGAAATTCACAGAAATATTACAAGCAAATTGACTTGTTAGGTCACATTTGAAAAGTATGCCAAATTTTACAGAATTTTGGTATTTCTTTTTAATCACATGCATAGCTTCTCACTTAAATACCTTGACTACACCCTATTCCTCTGGATTTTATCTGCATGTTCAAAATAAACAATTTTTGTTCCTGTAAAAAATATTCGGTGTCAACTCTTTTAAATTTTTTCTTAACATTTATTGTAAGAAAAAATGTTAATATGAACTGAAAATTTTTAAACTGTCATGGTATTTATATAAATACTAATAACTATGAAACTTGTAGGGAGAAAACCAATTCCCCAGTGTCCAAAGTTATCCGGGGCTGCTGTAGGGGAAATCAGAACTGGTTGCCTCAAGTCCAAGGGAGCCCCTGCAGGCATGCTTTTTTTTTTTAATTTATTTATCCTTTGGGCGGGGGTGGGGTTGGGAGGGAGGGGGATGGGCGGGCCACTTCTATTTGTCTTTCATTTCTCTATTTTCATCTGTCTTTGTTCTTTGGCTCCTGTGGGCCTCCCATTGTGGTGGCCTCTGTCGTCGCAGAGCACCGGCTGTGGGTGCATGCGCTCCAGAGCTCCGGCTCAGTAATTCAACACATCAGTCCAGCTGCTCCGCTGCATGTAGGATCTTCCCAGGCCAGGGATCGAACTGGCGCCCCTTGCACTGCAAGGCGGTGTCCTTACCCACTGGATCACCAGGGGAAGCCCCCAGGCATGCTTTTTAAGAGAGTGTTTCTTGCCTTTGTAAAGCACTTCTGACTGCCAGATTATTTATCTGTGAGTCATCCAGGGGTCATGGCTTTTCTAATCTTAACATAGCTAATGTGCACCCCAAAGATCTTTCCTTTGGGATAGATAAAATTTTTCCCATTTTTGTAAGTTTTAGAACAGCAAGCACAAGGCACAGACATATCCCAACAAAAACGGCACAGACACACGGATTCCAAGTAACTATGTATCCAGATGAAATGATTCCCAGATAGGGTAAGTGAAATTAACCCTATAAAACAAATGAATTAAGCCCAGCTTGACTACCCAACCCTACAAAACTAGTTCCCACATGAACTGGTTCAAACTAGACCAGTTCCCAAATTAGGTAAATAAATTTATCCTACAAATGAGGTAATTCCAACTAGGGTGGGCTTGCCCCACAAGGACTAGTTACCAATGAGCTTGTTCAATGGATAGAGTCCAACAACCTTCCCCTTCTTCAAATGGGTACTCAACCAAATTGGTTTATCCCATAATGGAAAGCCCAGATTGAGGGGATAAAATGTTCCCAGTGTGCACAGCAGAGTGATGTACCCTCCAAATTCGAGCCCATGTGCTCTTAACATAAAAGGACACACAAAACAATCAAACTGGTTTAACCACCTATAAGAAATGGGTAGACTTACTCTACAAATGAAATTGAGTCCCTTGATTCTAGAAATTTGTTGGCTCCTATCTCCAGTGTCAAATGCTGGGCATAGCTGATGCCACTTCAAGAAATCTTGAAGGAAAGAACCTCAGGACAAATGGTCCCAGCAGCTTCTAGGGTCTCACCACAATATTCCATGATCGAGGCTGACCAGCCAGAAGGAGCAAGGCCCCTTGCTGGCTAAGTTAAACTGTTACCAGAGTCCAAGCTTGCTCTGCTTCGCCACATAACAGGTCAATGAATTTGAGAGACGAGGATTTGAGGCAAGGAAAATGATTTTATTCAGAAAGCAGCTGACCAAGAATATGGCAGGCTAGCACTTCAAAATAAACTATTTTATTGGGATTTGGATGCCACGTTCTTTAATAAATCTGAGATTGGAGGAGGTGAGGAAGCAAAGCAAAAAGGCCATTAATCTTGCAAACGTCTCTTAGAATGGCAAACCTCAAGCAGAGGATGTGTTAACTTCTCCCTTCCAGCCATCTACAGGTGGACAGGCTCTGAACAAAGGCATTTTACTTTAACAACAGGGCAGAGGGGCAGGGTCTTATAATAATAAAAGCGAAAAAAGGCAAGTCAAAGAAATTGTTTGCAACATGGAGCCAGAATTGGTTTTCTCCCTACAACATCAACATAAATCGAATAATTATATCTGAAAGTAAATTTTTGTTCAGTCACTCAGCAGTCTCTGACTCTTTGTAGCCCCATGACTACAGCAAGCCAGACTTCCCTATCCTTCACTATCTCCTGGAGTTTGCTCAGACTCATGTCCATTGAGTCAATGATGCCACCCAACCATGTTACCTTCTGTCAAGCACTTCTCTTCCTGCCCTCAATCTTTCCCAGCATCAGAGCCTTTTCCAATGAGTCAGCTCTTCACATCAGGTAACCAAAGTACTGGAGATTTAGCTTCAGCATCCTTCCAGTGAATATTCAGGGTTGATTTCCTTTAGGATTAACTGGTTTGATCTCCTTGCTGTCTAAGGAACTCTTAAGAGTTGTCTTCAGCACCACAGTTTGAAAGCATCAATTCTTTAAACTTCAGCCTTCTTTATGGTACAACTCTCTCACCTCTATACATGACTACTGGAAAAACCATAGTTTTGACTATACAGATGTTTTTGACAAAGTGGTATCTCTGTGTTTCAATATGCTATCTAGGTTTGTCATAGCTTTTCTTTCAGGGAGCAAGCATCTTTTAATTTCATGGCTGCAGTCACCATCCAGAGTAATTTTGGAGCCCAGGAAAATAAAGCCTGTCACTGTTTCCACTTTTTCCCTATCTATTTGCCAAGAAATGATGAGAACAGAGACCATGATCTTATTTTTCTGAGTGTTGAGTTAAGCTAGCTTTTTTACTGTCCTCTTTTACCTTCATGAAGAGGTTTTTTAATTCCTCTTCACTGTTTCCACTTTTTCTCCTGGAAACTTTTCCAGTTTGAGCTTACCAAACCATAATTGGATTGGGCAGCTTTAATAATTTTTTTCCTTTTGAGATTGGAGGAGGTGAGGAAGCAAAGCAAAAAGGCCATTAATCTTGCAAACGTCTCTTAGAATGGCAAACCTCAAGCAGAGGATGTGTTAACTTCTCCCTTCCAGCCATCTACAGGTGGACAGGCTCTGAACAAAGGCATTTTACTTTAACAACAGGGCAGAGGGGCAGGGTCTTATAATAATAAAAGCGAAAAAAGGCAAGTCAAAGAAATTGTTTGCAACATGGAGCCAGAATTGGTTTTCTCCCTACAACATCAACATAAATCGAATAATTATATCTGAAAGTAAATTTTTGTTCAGTCACTCAGCAGTCTCTGACTCTTTGTAGCCCCATGACTACAGCAAGCCAGACTTCCCTATCCTTCACTATCTCCTGGAGTTTGCTCAGACTCATGTCCATTGAGTCAATGATGCCACCCAACCATGTTACCTTCTGTCAAGCACTTCTCTTCCTGCCCTCAATCTTTCCCAGCATCAGAGCCTTTTCCAATGAGTCAGCTCTTCACATCAGGTAACCAAAGTACTGGAGATTTAGCTTCAGCATCCTTCCAGTGAATATTCAGGGTTGATTTCCTTTAGGATTAACTGGTTTGATCTCCTTGCTGTCTAAGGAACTCTTAAGAGTTGTCTTCAGCACCACAGTTTGAAAGCATCAATTCTTTAAACTTCAGCCTTCTTTATGGTACAACTCTCTCACCTCTATACATGACTACTGGAAAAACCATAGTTTTGACTATACAGATGTTTTTGACAAAGTGGTATCTCTGTGTTTCAATATGCTATCTAGGTTTGTCATAGCTTTTCTTTCAGGGAGCAAGCATCTTTTAATTTCATGGCTGCAGTCACCATCCAGAGTAATTTTGGAGCCCAGGAAAATAAAGCCTGTCACTGTTTCCACTTTTTCCCTATCTATTTGCCAAGAAATGATGAGAACAGAGACCATGATCTTATTTTTCTGAGTGTTGAGTTAAGCTAGCTTTTTTACTGTCCTCTTTTACCTTCATGAAGAGGTTTTTTAATTCCTCTTCACTTTCTGCCATTAGGGTGGTGTCATCTGCACTTCTGAGGTTATTGATATTTCTCCTGGCAATCTTGATTCCAGTTTGAGCTTCACCTAACCCAGCATAAAGCTAAATTAGGTTGAAGTAATTCACCCAATGAATTGATTTTTTTTTTTTTTTCCTATCAGCGGTATAGTATTTTCTTATGGTATGTTTTCTGATAAAATTGGCTACTTCTTTTCACAGCTCAAATGGGTTTGACCAATGAAATTATTACATTAAAATATTTAATAACTATTAGCTGTTCAACCTTATAATTATACAGGTATTAATAGTGCTATAAGAATAAAAAATTTTATAGAAGTCCAATTACAAAATAGCACTATCCATCAATCCTAAAATAAAATTTATTTATTTAAAATAATTTAAGTTTTAAAATATTTTAAATAAATAAATTATTCTTTTTGTGTCTCAGAAGCCAATTTCCTGTGCTCTTTTACTTGCATATGTTATTAGCAGAAAAATAGAGACCAATATCATAAATGCCTTCCCTATTGGTTTCCAAGAACGCATCTACCAAAATCCCATTAGAAAAAATGCAGCTCCTGAGACCCAAATAAACAAACCAAGTCCACTGGGGCCATTCTGTCTGAAACTTCGTCTGACGTATTAGTTTCCCAACACGTCCCCATAAAGAACACATTTTTTAGACGCAGTTTTGCACAGAGAGCACGTTGTTGCCTACATTCAAACGTGAGCTACCTCTTCTATGATAGCAATTCCAAATCAAGTATTTATTTTAATTTGGCCTTTAAACTTCAGCCTTCTTTATGGTACAACTCTCTCACCTCTATACATGACTACTGGAAAAACCATAGTTTTGACTATACAGATGTTTTTGACAAAGTGGTATCTCTGTGTTTCAATATGCTATCTAGGTTTGTCATAGCTTTTCTTTCAGGGAGCAAGCATCTTTTAATTTCATGGCTGCAGTCACCATCCAGAGTAATTTTGGAGCCCAGGAAAATAAAGCCTGTCACTGTTTCCACTTTTTCCCTATCTATTTGCCAAGAAATGATGAGAACAGAGACCATGATCTTATTTTTCTGAGTGTTGAGTTAAGCTAGCTTTTTTACTGTCCTCTTTTACCTTCATGAAGAGGTTTTTTAATTCCTCTTCACTTTCTGCCATTAGGGTGGTGTCATCTGCACTTCTGAGGTTATTGATATTTCTCCTGGCAATCTTGATTCCAGTTTGAGCTTCACCTAACCCAGCATAAAGCTAAATTAGGTTGAAGTAATTCACCCAATGAATTGATTTTTTTTTTTTTTTCCTATCAGCGGTATAGTATTTTCTTATGGTATGTTTTCTGATAAAATTGGCTACTTCTTTTCACAGCTCAAATGGGTTTGACCAATGAAATTATTACATTAAAATATTTAATAACTATTAGCTGTTCAACCTTATAATTATACAGGTATTAATAGTGCTATAAGAATAAAAAATTTTATAGAAGTCCAATTACAAAATAGCACTATCCATCAATCCTAAAATAAAATTTATTTATTTAAAATAATTTAAGTTTTAAAATATTTTAAATAAATAAATTATTCTTTTTGTGTCTCAGAAGCCAATTTCCTGTGCTCTTTTACTTGCATATGTTATTAGCAGAAAAATAGAGACCAATATCATAAATGCCTTCCCTATTGGTTTCCAAGAACGCATCTACCAAAATCCCATTAGAAAAAATGCAGCTCCTGAGACCCAAATAAACAAACCAAGTCCACTGGGGCCATTCTGTCTGAAACTTCGTCTGACGTATTAGTTTCCCAACACGTCCCCATAAAGAACACATTTTTTAGACGCAGTTTTGCACAGAGAGCACGTTGTTGCCTACATTCAAACGTGAGCTACCTCTTCTATGATAGCAATTCCAAATCAAGTATTTATTTTAATTTGGCCTTCAACTAAAGGCAACTTAATGTCATTCTGGACTGGATTTATTTTACTGCTTTCAATAGAACCCTGAGCAAGTGACTTTCTTTCTTTATGCCTCAGACTTCTTTTCATTAAGATGAACATTTCTAAAATGCTATACAAATCATTTATAGTTTCAGATACACTTAGCTGATATAGGAGGTACTAGATATAGATATAGATATTCCAGGCAATACCACACAATATTTACTAAGCACAAAACACCAAGTATAGGTGATAACAACAGAAAGTTAGGCAGACATGGTGCCCTTCCTCTTTAACATTTGACCTAGTTTAGTGATTGTGAATCTTTTGTAGATTTCCAAAGTCAAATTCAATGAACAGATGATGTTACAGCATTCTGTTAGGTCCATAATTATAAAGGAAAGATCTTTTCAATTAGTTCACAGAAATCTTCTAGGATAGAACTCAGCTTATTATTTCAATAATTTATTGAACAAAAATGCTCCAAGCTCTTATTTATCTTGATCCATACAAGAATGATGATATAATTGATACTATTTCTAAATTCTACATTCTCTTTTATTTTAAAAAAAGAAACAGGTCAGTGAGCTGGTATCCAAAGTCTATTTCAAAAGGTAACTAGCATCAGATATCATGTAAATTTATATTATAAGACAAAGCCCAATTTCCTATTCCTCCTACTTGTGCTGCAATTCTGGATTTTTTTTAATAATCGGGCAATCTGATTCTGAGCTCTCTCTGAATCATTTAGGATGCTATTAGATCCACCATAATTTGAGTGTTTAGAATATTTTAATAGTATTCCAATACTTTAAGCTTTAAGATTTTTTAATTAACTGCATTTCTCAAAATCCCATTAGAAAAAATGCAGCTCCTGAGACCCAAATAAACAAACCAAGTCCACTGGGGCCATTCTGTCTGAAACTTCGTCTGACGTATTAGTTTCCCAACACGTCCCCATAAAGAACACATTTTTTAGACGCAGTTTTGCACAGAGAGCACGTTGTTGCCTACATTCAAACGTGAGCTACCTCTTCTATGATAGCAATTCCAAATCAAGTATTTATTTTAATTTGGCCTTCAACTAAAGGCAACTTAATGTCATTCTGGACTGGATTTATTTTACTGCTTTCAATAGAACCCTGAGCAAGTGACTTTCTTTCTTTATGCCTCAGACTTCTTTTCATTAAGATGAACATTTCTAAAATGCTATACAAATCATTTATAGTTTCAGATACACTTAGCTGATATAGGAGGTACTAGATATAGATATAGATATTCCAGGCAATACCACACAATATTTACTAAGCACAAAACACCAAGTATAGGTGATAACAACAGAAAGTTAGGCAGACATGGTGCCCTTCCTCTTTAACATTTGACCTAGTTTAGTGATTGTGAATCTTTTGTAGATTTCCAAAGTCAAATTCAATGAACAGATGATGTTACAGCATTCTGTTAGGTCCATAATTATAAAGGAAAGATCTTTTCAATTAGTTCACAGAAATCTTCTAGGATAGAACTCAGCTTATTATTTCAATAATTTATTGAACAAAAATGCTCCAAGCTCTTATTTATCTTGATCCATACAAGAATGATGATATAATTGATACTATTTCTAAATTCTACATTCTCTTTTATTTTAAAAAAAGAAACAGGTCAGTGAGCTGGTATCCAAAGTCTATTTCAAAAGGTAACTAGCATCAGATATCATGTAAATTTATATTATAAGACAAAGCCCAATTTCCTATTCCTCCTACTTGTGCTGCAATTCTGGATTTTTTTTTTAATAATCGGGCAATCTGATTCTGAGCTCTCTCTGAATCATTTAGGATGCTATTAGATCCACCATAATTTGAGTGTTTAGAATATTTTAATAGTATTCCAATACTTTAAGCTTTAAGATTTTTTTAATTAACTGCATTTCTCAAATATACTGATAAAAACACTGATTAATAAAATTATAGCATAATTATTTCTTTCATTTTACTCTTTCACTTGCTCCCTCAGATTAGTTTTGCTCAGTTTTAAAACTGAAGATATTTTATTATGTTCTAATTATTTGACTGGTATATACTGTAAATTTAATTAAATTAAATGAGAATTCTTAAATAACCCTGAAAACCTTCCCCTAGCTATTTTGAATGATCAAGAATTAACTATATGATTGCTATGGGTTTTTAAAACTCAGCTTTTAAACCAATCAATTCTAAATCACATTTTCTGTTATATATAAAATAGTTTTAAAACATTTATTCTTGTGTGCCAAAAGCAAATACCCAAAGAACTGTAAAAAGCAGTAAAATGTTCAAAGTTCAGAATAATCTTAGCATTAATTTGTAGCATTCTAGCACTAGAATTAACTTAGGCAATTTGGAGTATTATCCTAAAATTATCATTATCTTTACCAGCATTGGGAATAACTAGTGGTTGTTAGACACTATATAATCAGTATAAGAAGTCAGAAATCAGTGCATGATCAAATACAAGTTATGGGCCAAATAAGATTACTATAATTTATCAATTCAGCTACTCAAATATGATAATCAGTGAGCCCAAAACACTCAAAACACAATCATAATTATCTTCAGAAAGTGTCAGAGAACAGTTTGGGAAGTATTAACAAAAATGCTCCAAGTTTAGCATACAAGAATGATGATATAATTGATACTATTTCTAAATTCTACATTCTCTTTTATTTTAAAAGAAACAGGTCAGTGAGCTGGTATCCAAAGTCTATTTCAAAAGGTAACTAGCATCAGATATCATGTAAATTTATATTATAAGACAAAGCCCAATTTCCTATTCCTCCTACTTGTGCTGCAATTCTGGATTTTTTTTTTAATAATCGGGCAATCTGATTCTGAGCTCTCTCTGAATCATTTAGGATGCTATGAGATTCACCATAATTTGAGTGTTTAGAATATTTTAATAGTATTCCAATACTTTAAGCTTTAAGATTTTTTTAATTAACTGCATTTCTCAAATATACTGATAAAAACACTGATTAATAAAATTATAGCATAATTATTTCTTTCATTTTACTCTTTCACTTGCTCCCTCAGATTAGTTTTGCTCAGTTTTAAAACTGAAGATATTTTATTATGTTCTAATTATTTGACTGGTATATACTGTAAATTTAATTAAATTAAATGAGAATTCTTAAATAACCCTGAAAACCTTCCCCTAGCTATTTTGAATGATCAAGAATTAACTATATGATTGCTATGGGTTTTTAAAACTCAGCTTTTAAACCAATCAATTCTAAATCACATTTTCTGTTATATATAAAATAGTTTTAAAACATTTATTCTTGTGTGCCAAAAGCAAATACCCAAAGAACTGTAAAAAGCAGTAAAATGTTCAAAGTTCAGAATAATCTTAGCATTAATTTGTAGCCTTCTAGCACTAGAATTAACTTAGGCAATTTGGAGTATTATCCTAAAATTATCATTATCTTTACCAGCATTGGGAATAACTAGTGGTTGTTAGACACTATATAATCAGTATAAGAAGTCAGAAATCAGTGCATGATCAAATACAAGTTATGGGCCAAATAAGATTACTATAATTTATCAATTCAGCTACTCAAATATGATAATCAGTGAGCCCAAAACACTCAAAACACAATCATAATTATCTTCAGAAAGTGTCAGAGAACAGTTTGGGAAGTATTGACAGAAATGCTAATGTGTTGCTTTGCATAACAGAACATTCAAGCTCTGGTAAATCATATAATTTTGCAATTATTTTTCAGTATTTAAATTTTTATAAAGACATTTTAAGTCAAATTTGTAACTCATATTTGATAATTTTCCTTTGAAGTTAAGCATTCTTTTGTCTTAATCAAAGCTATTTTTTTTTACAACATAAAAGGTCAGCTTTAAACAGATGCCTAAGTGAGTTTTAATTTAAATGATTTTGAATTAACCCAAGGCAGAACTTTAAAAAATCCAAATAGAGAAAGGCAAGTGGTAGTTTATATAAAATCTAAATACATTCTCGGTAATTCAGTCTTTTTTGCTCCATTCATCATCAGAACACCAGTTTATTTTCACACCTCAGTTGAAATCACTTGTGCTAAAATTAATACTGTGCCCAATCTGAATCTGCCTACAATACAGGAGATATAGGTCTGATCCCTGGTTTGACCAGGTCACTTGGAGGAGGAAATGGCAAGCCACTCCAGTATTCTTGCCAGAAAAATCTCATGAGCAGAGGAGCCTGGCGGGCTCCATGGGGTCACAAAGAGTTGGATACAACTGAGCATGCACACACCCGCCTCCCTGCTGTCCTCCTTCTCACAAATGGGTGGAAAAGAGTCTTAGAGAAAGCATAGTTCTAAGTAAAGCAGCCAGGGTTTGATTTAGTCAAGGCATTCACTTTCTGCTCCAAGGATTAGTGACTAATATGAAGATGATTCTTGTCCAACGACCTACCTCACTGGTTTGTAATATAAATCAAATGGGAGCATACTTCAGACTGTTTTATGAACTTTCACACGCTGTACAAAAAAAAGTTATGGTAATGATTGTTGTCCATAGCCACAGTCTTAACCGAGTCCCAGCTACTAAGAATAGCCCAAACCCAATCAATTTGCTTGTGGCAAATTAAGGGAGTCATAGCTAAGTAATCCAAATGCCTTCGACTGTAAGACAATCTTGTTTCTCTGAGTGTAAGCTTATTAGTTTCTTTAGGTTTATTCTAGTAATTGGATCTAACTTTGTTCCTGGAAACAAATGGGGCCCAAAAATATAAATGATTAAATGATTCAAAACAAGAAAGTCTCATTTTCAGACTTCTGCCCTGATGTTCAGTCTGATATCAATCCACTTCTCCTCTGCCTGTCTCTCTCACTATTTTGCAGAAATGACCTTAATCCATGTCCTATACATTGGATGTACTTCTATATGTCTCAAATTTCTTCTGGCTTTTTCACCACATTTTCTAGGGTATGCTTCAATATATAGTTCTGTCATTAGCAGATTTACACTCAAAGAAGCAAATTCTCTTCTTATCACTCTTTTCCACAAATGGAGCAAGATTTCTTGTGAAGGAAAGAGCCCTGAATCCGCCTAAGCTGATCCAGTTGAAGTTATAAACCCATCAGCAACAATTTGCCATGAAAAGCCTTGCTGCCTTGGCTGGGAAGTTGAGCAAGATGATTCTTTATTTATAAATCTCTTTATTTTTTTTTCATAAATATCTTTCTTAATCAGTCTGTTACTCTGATTCACTAATGCTTCTGGAATGACAATAGAGAAGTATATGGCTTCTGATATTGTTGCATTTTATCATACTTACAAATTGTTTAGTGTGGTAAACAATGAGTGAATGAATACAAAAGAGAAGACACTATCCACCTCTTATTTGAATATTATTTGTGATTTCAACTAAGTAAAATGTACTCTAGAAACACAGTTGATCTGTGTGTCTAGATGTAAAAGCTATTACTGCACTAATGCATTTGTTAGAGATAGCAGTGATTAGATACAGAATGATGTAATTAACTCCGAAAAGGGCTTAAAAAAAATACATACAGTAAGCCATGTCCCAAACCAAATATCCATAAAGAATATGCCATTTATAATTGTAACTTTACACTGGCACATTATTTTCAGTTCAACACCAAAAACTATATTGTATCTATACCATGAATGCTATAAACTAAGACACAAATGTCAAACATTTGGCAATCCTTTTTTAGTATATGTAAGAATACAATTTATTTATATTTGGTAAAATAAAGTTAAATTAACATTCATTTTGTTTTATTTTCCCTTTTCCTTTTCTGATGGTTTTATAATATCATTTTCCATTTTTATTTGTTTTTTAAGAGAGGACATTAAACATCTGAGCATTAAGATGTAGTAATTCCAATGATTTTTATAGAAAATGGCTGATTTTCCTAGTCTTTTCATCTTTCCATTTGGTTATGGAATAATAAAGTCTCATGATTTGGATATTTGTGAACCATTACAGTATAAATAGCTAGGATTTTGTCCCTTGGTCATACTTTTTCGATGAATGCTGAAAGACAGATGAAGCATAAGATAAAGACATGGGAATAGTGGGGAGTGTAATGAATATGGATTATAAAACTGAACTGCTAGGAATTAGAATTAAAAATAAGAAAGGAGAAAGAAAATGAAATGGAGATAGGGAAGAAGCAGTAAGAATGACCAAATAGTATGTCCAGAAGACAGCAAGTGGAATTATGACTTACCAAGAACCACTATAGTTAATGTGCACTATAGATTGGGTCATAAGTTGCACCCATATTGAATTTTTGATGGCATTTTGGACAACTGAAGCAGAACTCCCACCTAAATAATTGTACAAGTTAGAAGTTAAACAAAGTTCCATGGATATTGGCAGAAGATAGGAGACTCCTGAAACAAAAAGATTCTGATACTCACAGCAAAAGAATAAAAGGATCAGTGTAACTGCCCAAGACCGACATCCTTGGAAGGCCAAGGAGAATTTGCATGCACCCAAGGAGAGAAGTTTTGCCTTTAGGAGATCAGCTTCTTAGCAGGCAGTAAACAAGCCTGTTCTTTGTTCAGAGGGAGACAAGATTTATTGCAGAATTAGGTGATATATTCCTGAGTATGATTCTTACTTCTCAGGGTTGTCAACCAAATAAATATTCCTGAGATGTGGTCTTTGGGAAAAAATACTCAGAGTGTTGTGATAACAGTGTACTCAGCAAGACATCTTGGAATGCAAAAAACCCACAAGGACTGCCTCTTGAGAGTGAAATGTGTTTCGCAAAGAATGGGATGGCCAGATTATCACTCAAAGACTCAAAAGAAATGCAATTTCTTGAGCTTCATGCAAGACCTAGCTGTCTTAGGCCATTAGGGTTACTACAACAATAAACCACAGAATTATCACTTATCAACAACAAACATTTATTCCTTATAGGTCTGGAGACTGGGAAGTACACGGTCACAGCATCAGCATCAGGATCACAGTATCTGATGAGAACCCACTTCTTTGTTTAATAGACTGACATCCTCATCTTCTCTTGTTTGGAATAATAAGTCTCATGATTTGGATATTTGTGAACCATTACAGTATAAATAGCTAGGATTTTGTCCCTTGGTCATACTTTTCGATGAATGCTGAAAGACAGATGAAGCATAAGATAAAGACATGGGAATAGTGGGGAGTGTAATGAATATGGATTATAAAACTGAACTGCTAGGAATTAGAATTAAAAATAAGAAAGGAGAAAGAAAATGAAATGGAGATAGGGAAGAAGCAGTAAGAATGACCAAATAGTATGTCCAGAAGACAGCAAGTGGAATTATGACTTACCAAGAACCACTATAGTTAATGTGCACTATAGATTGGGTCATAAGTTGCACCCATATTGAATTTTTGATGGCATTTTGGACAACTGAAGCAGAACTCCCACCTAAATAATTGTACAAGTTAGAAGTTAAACAAAGTTCCATGGATATTGGCAGAAGATAGGAGACTCCTGAAACAAAAAGATTCTGATACTCACAGCAAAAGAATAAAAGGATCAGTGTAACTGCCCAAGACCGACATCCTTGGAAGGCCAAGGAGAATTTGCATGCACCCAAGGAGAGAAGTTTTGCCTTTAGGAGATCAGCTTCTTAGCAGGCAGTAAACAAGCCTGTTCTTTGTTCAGAGGGAGACAAGATTTATTGCAGAATTAGGTGATATATTCCTGAGTATGATTCTTACTTCTCAGGGTTGTCAACCAAATAAATATTCCTGAGATGTGGTCTTTGGGAAAAAAATACTCAGAGTTTTGTGATAACAGTGTACTCAGCAAGACATCTTGGAATGCAAAAAACCCACAAGGACTGCCTCTTGAGAGTGAAATGTGTTTCGCAAAGAATGGGATGGCCAGATTATCACTCAAAGACTCAAAAGAAATGCAATTTCTTGAGCTTCATGCAAGACCTAGCTGTCTTAGGCCATTAGGGTTACTACAACAATAAACCACAGAATAGATCACTTATCAACAACAAACATTTATTCCTTATAGGTCTGGAGACTGGGAAGTACACGGTCACAGCATCAGCATCAGGATCACAGTATCTGATGAGAACCCACTTCTTTGTTTAATAGACTGACATCTTTTCTCTGTATCTTCACATGGCAGAAAGAGCTAGTGCTTCCTAAGAACAATAATCTCATTTTTGAAGGCTCTATATCATCCTTATCTCCAAATATCATCACACCGAGCATTAGGATTTCAACATATGTTTTGGAGAAGACACAACATTTTGGAGAAGACACAACATTTGGACCACAATAATAGTAAACCAGAAATTCAGAAATCTGAGTACAGCAAACTCACTCAGTAACTCTAGGTCCACTGAAAGTTTAAGAATCAAGAATGTAATAAAAAGAATCCTTGATAGGAGTCAAGATCCCAGAACTAATCAATGCTTCCATCAACTACCTGGACATGACTTTCAACTTGTCTGTACACAGGGTTAGATAACTTCTGACTCCTTATTGCTCATGTTCAATGATGTCCTCTATTCCTTTGTCATGTATCTTTATAAATATTGCTTGACTTTAAGATGCACATGTCAAGTATTGGTAAAATCAGCAAAACAGGCCCATCAGGCTTCATTAACATCCTCCACAGTCCAGAAACTGGGGCTAGCCTCCTGGACTCCCAAGAACTTCTTATCAGCATGTTGAGGCAGGAATATGACCTTAGACCAATGTGAAGTAACCAATCTGGAATACGCTGGTCCATCATCCTGGATTCATATGGAGATCTCTAACTGAAAGAGAGGCTAGCCTAATATCCTCTGGCCTGAGCATTGTCTTCCAGTGAACAAGACTGCTCAGAATTGTAATGAGAAGTTTTACTTGGAAAGCATAGATTTAGAACACAGAGTTGATTGAATGTTCTGCAATTTCCTGATGTGTGTGTATTTGTAATAGGAATATACTTGTCATTATGGCCCAAGTTCACGTCAATATGGCCACCTTCTCCTGGACAGCACAACTGAAATGTCCTCCAAGACTTCCCTGGTTTCCTGTGCTTGCTATGCCATAGATCAGTCTTTCATTTGGCTGATTTAATAAACTTCAAATACTTTCTAATCAAATCTCAAAGACCCTGAAACCTTCAATCTGTCTTAAGCAACATTGCATATTCTCTGCACTATCATTTCAATTTTGATCTTAGAATTAAAATATCGGAAAACAATCCAATCATCTTATGTCCAAGTTTTGGCTAGCTACTACAATTTTGTTTTCTCTTGTGTTTCTAGCTTCCTCTTGCCTAAATGATCATCACCCCAGTGAACTGCACTCCTTCTAGAGGAGGACTTAAACTCCATCAAAATTCAGACTTAGGCTTGATCCCATGATGCCTAACTCAGGAGGGAACTCAAACTCACTGTACTTTAATTAGAATTGCTCACTTGGTTTTTTCAGGTTTTTTTGTCATAATGCAGAAAAAATTCAAGTAAGAGGCAAAATAACAGGCAAAGAGTGAGTTTGCCAGCATAGGATGCTTGTGAGAAACATAAGCAGACAAGTAAGAGGGTTCTGTCTTGAGGATTGAGAGGACTTTATTTTTATTAAAGAAAGAAAAGTAAGGCTGGGGATAAGACCAGCTAGTTTCTCATTTTGGGGAAAACATTATGCTTACATCATTTCATCCTTTGACCCTGGATGCTTTAACCTGGATTATCATAGTGCTATTTAAATCATATGTATATTAGCAAAAGAGTGACAACATATACTAAAATATGTTAATTCAACTCAAATTTCAGTATAATGTACCCTTTCACCTTTAGTCCTATCTTGGTTACATGCAGAAATGCCACTCTTCAAGGACTATTAACTCCTTGTTTTCCTATAACAGGATTTAGACCTTGTATTGTATTTTAACCATCAAGGTTTGTGGCTTGAGTATGTCTGGTTCATGGATGTACCTCGTCTTCCTACAAGGTAGTGTAGATTACTGGATTACTGTAGGTTACTGGAGTCTTTTCTTGAGTGATCATTAGCATATAACAGTCTGCAAGCTTCCTTAAAATATCCTCTGGCCTAGATGAGAACAAGACTGCTCAGAATTGTAATGAGAAGTTTTACTTGGAAAGCATAGATTTAGAACACAGAGTTGATTGAATGTTCTGCAATTTCCTGATGTGTGTGTATTTGTAATAGGAATATACTTGTCATTATGGCCCAAGTTCACGTCAATATGGCCACCTTCTCCTGGACAGCACAACTGAAATGTCCTCCAAGACTTCCCTGGTTTCCTGTGCTTGCTATGCCATAGATCAGTCTTTCATTTGGCTGATTTAATAAACTTCAAATACTTTCTAATCAAATCTCAAAGACCCTGAAACCTTCAATCTGTCTTAAGCAACATTGCATATTCTCTGCACTATCATTTCAATTTTGATCTTAGAATTAAAATATCGGAAAACAATCCAATCATCTTATGTCCAAGTTTTGGCTAGCTACTACAATTTTGTTTTCTCTTGTGTTTCTAGCTTCCTCTTGCCTAAATGATCATCACCCCAGTGAACTGCACTCCTTCTAGAGGAGGACTTAAACTCCATCAAAATTCAGACTTAGGCTTGATCCCATGATGCCTAACTCAGGAGGGAACTCAAACTCACTGTACTTTAATTAGAATTGCTCACTTGGTTTTTTCAGGTTTTTTTGTCATAATGCAGAAAAAATTCAAGTAAGAGGCAAAATAACAGGCAAAGAGTGAGTTTGCCAGCATAGGATGCTTGTGAGAAACATAAGCAGACAAGTAAGAGGGTTCTGTCTTGAGGATTGAGAGGACTTTATTTTATTAAAGAAAGAAAAGTAAGGCTGGGGATAAGACCAGCTAGTTTCTCATTTTGGGGAAAACATTATGCTTACATCATTTCATCCTTTGACCCTGGATGCTTTAACCTGGATTATCATAGTGCTATTTAAATCATATGTATATTAGCAAAAGAGTGACAACATATACTAAAATATGTTAATTCAACTCAAATTTCAGTATAATGTACCCTTTCACCTTTAGTCCTATCTTGGTTACATGCAGAAATGCCACTCTTCAAGGACTATTAACTCCTTGTTTTCCTATAACAGGATTTAGACCTTGTATTGTATTTTAACCATCAAGGTTTGTGGCTTGAGTATGTCTGGTTCATGGATGTACCTCGTCTTCCTACAAGGTAGTGTAGATTACTGGATTACTGTAGGTTACTGGAGTCTTTTTCTTGAGTGATCATTAGCATATAACAGTCTCGCAAGCTTCCTTAAAATTTTGTTTCTGTCTTTAATCCCCTAGTGGGATTTCTAAACTGACTATTTAATTACCCTACTCAGTCCCTGCCACCAAGATTGGAGACCATCAGCCTCTAAAAGTCACATAGTAGAACAGCTGCTTTCATCTGTAGCCACAGCAGTGAATCAGTGCCCTCTTGGGTTTCATTCCATTATAGATTTTCTGATGTGATTCTTTCATCTTAAAGTATAATGCTATTTTGGCCCCAGAGTTTATTAATAGAAGGTAACTTCTAATTTACAATAAACAGTCACTGCTGGGCTTCTGTTTATGTTATTTAGAAATATGACTTGAATTGGACTGCATTTATAATAAGGGATTTGTAAAACACAGATGTACTCACATTGCTTATAAAAGTTGGATGGCTGAATAATTACTCGATAAACATGATTAGTGGTGACAACAAATATAGATTATTCTTGCTCATGAGAATTGCTTTCCCATAAAATGTTATATAGCTTGCATTACCCACATATTTTCTTTTACCATTTTTGCTTTTATAGATGCTACTTAGAAATACAAACTATCTATATTTATTTATTATACATCTTAATTAGAAAAAAGATCAGAAGCATCTCTGACATAAAGAATATTTCTATTCTAATAAGTATTTTTCAAAATATGTTTTTGATAATGTACCCTAGTTTCTCAGGGCCTTTCTTTTCCTTTGACCCTGGATGCTTTAACCTGGATTATCATAGTGCTATTTAAATCATATGTATATTAGCAAGAGTGACAACATATACTAAAATATGTTAATTCAACTCAAATTTCAGTATAATGTACCCTTTCACCTTTAGTCCTATCTTGGTTACATGCAGAAATGCCACTCTTCAAGGACTATTAACTCCTTGTTTTCCTATAACAGGATTTAGACCTTGTATTGTATTTTAACCATCAAGGTTTGTGGCTTGAGTATGTCTGGTTCATGGATGTACCTCGTCTTCCTACAAGGTAGTGTAGATTACTGGATTACTGTAGGTTACTGGAGTCTTTTTCTTGAGTGATCATTAGCATATAACAGTCTCGCAAGCTTCCTTAAAATTTTGTTTCTGTCTTTAATCCCCTAGTGGGATTTCTAAACTGACTATTTAATTACCCTACTCAGTCCCTGCCACCAAGATTGGAGACCATCAGCCTCTAAAAGTCACATAGTAGAACAGCTGCTTTCATCTGTAGCCACAGCAGTGAATCAGTGCCCTCTTGGGTTTCATTCCATTATAGATTTTCTGATGTGATTCTTTCATCTTAAAGTATAATGCTATTTTGGCCCCAGAGTTTATTAATAGAAGGTAACTTCTAATTTACAATAAACAGTCACTGCTGGGCTTCTGTTTATGTTATTTAGAAATATGACTTGAATTGGACTGCATTTATAATAAGGGATTTGTAAAACACAGATGTACTCACATTGCTTATAAAAGTTGGATGGCTGAATAATTACTCGATAAACATGATTAGTGGTGACAACAAATATAGATTATTCTTGCTCATGAGAATTGCTTTCCCATAAAATGTTATATAGCTTGCATTACCCACATATTTTCTTTTACCATTTTTGCTTTTATAGATGCTACTTAGAAATACAAACTATCTATATTTATTTATTATACATCTTAATTAGAAAAAAGATCAGAAGCATCTCTGACATAAAGAATATTTCTTCAAAAGTATGTTTTTTGGTAGAGTTCTAAATAAGGTGTATTTATTCAATATATTGCTGTACCTATTTTATTTCAAATATATTAATGCATGAGGTTTCAAATTAAATGTGCTTTCCCTGTAGATTAATCCTATCCTTTTCATCTTTGTCAAATAGAAGTAAATTGCTTGGTTCAATACAAACTAAGCCCATTTGAGTGGCTCTTTTTGTTGTTTTTTTCAGAAATAGGAGGACTGAGAGTTGAAAAAGCATTCATCATCAAGAGAATTTGTTTTAAAAAGCATCCAAGCTCCTCTACAGCCAGTAGATAAATTACCCACTATTCAAGAGAAGGAAAGCACAATTAGTTTCACATTACACTAAACCAATCAGCTTCATAAGTGACATTTTTGAGAAAAAGGCAGAAATAAATGTCAGAGTTGTTCCCTTTCTCCTATGTCTTTAGAAGCAAATAACTAGTCTTTTCTCAGACTAAAAGTTCTATGGAAAGCAGCTGAATATATTTTGCTATTGCTTTAGATAAGGAGAATTATATTCATGACTTGTATGCATAAGGTTAATGACACCTACTTCACACTGCAAAGTTAATGAAGCTTTTGTTTCATACTAGTTACAGGCAAATGCTTTGAAGCTTTATGGCAAAGAAGTAAGATTTCAATAAAGTATTTCCAAACCTACTGTCTTTCCAGAATAATTATTTTTATGTAATCATTTATTGCTGTCTTTCAGTTGCTAAGTCATGCCCAACTCTCCAAGAATCCATGGACTGCAGCATGCCAGGCTCCTCTATCTTTCACTATCTCTCAGAGTTTGCACAAATTCATGTCCATTGAGTCAGTGATGGTATCCAACCATATCACATCCTCTGCCTCCCTCCCCTGCCTTTTGTCTTCAATGTTTCCCAGCATCAGGGTCTTTTTCAATGAGTTGACCAGGTCACCATCAGGTAACCAAAATATTGATATTTCAGCTTCAGTATCAGTCTTTCCAATGAATGTTCAGAGTTGATTTCCTTTAGGATTGATTGGTTTGATTCTCCATGCTGTCCAGGGGAGTTCCATAATTCAAAGCTTTGATTCTTTGGTGCTCAGCCTTCTTTATGGTTCAGCTCTCACAATGTAATCACTCACCATCAAGGAACAAAGAAAAGGTTAAGGACAAATCATACTAGGGGTAATGAAATATGCATAAAAATCTGCAGCCTTTTTTCTTCTTAACAAAAAATGGGTTATTGCTAAACCACCATTCATTATCTTTTTTGAGATGGTCAGGATGGTGTAAGAGTATACTAAATTAACGTCATGTGCCATGACTTATTCTGATGAAACACGACATTTAGTAAACTTTACATACACAACTGCTGCAGCATTTTAAGCAACTTCCATCTGTAATTAGAAAGGGATCAACAGAGGTTTTGGAGTAAAAAGTGCAATGCCAGCATATAAAGAGCCTCAGCTCCTTTCTTCACACCTGTGTCATTCATCAAACCCCCCAAAACGATGCCTTATGTTTGCATGTCATTATCATTCTATAGGCTAAGTTTAATGTTATTTATTATGGTATCCATTCCACATTGATAAGGGAAAATTTTTGATATGCGTATACAAGTTATTTATAAAATTTCCATAACATTATGCAAAAAGTAGCACACAGAATTTGATCTATAAATTCATGATTTAATTGACTCTTCAAATGTACATGCACATAGCCTGGAATTAAATTAAAAACACGAGGAATAATGTTTTAGTTTTTAAAGACACATGTATATTTGTTCAGGAAGGGTATAATATATGTTGTGTGAGGAAGAAGACAAGAAGAAGAAAAGAGAAAGAGGGACTTAAGGAGAGAAGCAGGGAAAGAATGTCAAAATATCAAAATGTATTTAGGCCTAACCTATGAAGTTTCTTTCCTGGTGATGTGAGGTTTTTTTCAGTGGTTTAACTGGAGAAAAAATTATTAAGGGTATAGATTTTGTCTTTAGTTGTCTAATTTATGAAAGTTTTTAAATCAAAATTGTTAGACATTTATTATTGATTATATTTGTAAGTAGAACAAATTTCACAATGCTCTTCTAAGAATTCTCTGAAAAATTATTGTCCCTGATTAATCAAATCTTGTAAATTACATTTGTAAATTTAACATATTGCATATCTTGTTAAGTACTTCATTTGTCTGGTTTAACAAATAAAATCTTTCTGAGAATGATATAATTCTTAAAATCTAGTAAGTTAAATGCATTGATATGATGCCCTAAACTTTTCTTAGACTTTCCAATATCACGCTTGAATATAAGATGTGGACATAAGATTTCAGATCACAAAACTGAAATCTTATGTCTCAGTATTTCCTTGCATGTTCTAAGCCAAAATCATAAGACTGTCCCATTAATACACTAAATTATCTGAAGTAACACATATTTACTGTACCAAATGTTCATAGATTTCTTATCACAAAAATATTAGTACTATGATTTCTCTTCTTGTAAATATGTTATATTCAACTCTAAATCTTCCTGGAATTAAAAAATATATACTCATTAAGGAAGTCAACATTCAGTTAATTAAATTATTGAGCTGTCCATCTGTTCTTGAGTGTGAAAGGTACATACCCATGAAAGAAGAGAAAATATCATCTAGGGTCAGTGAGTTCCTTTCAACCAGTGATCTTGGCTGGGCATGCAACATAACTGCAAACATCCAGAGCCATTGCACCACCTGAACTGCCATGTCAATCTTCTTCAGAGTCTCCATATGACAGGCCTAAAAACTTTAATAAAAGGTCAAGTTACCTAATTCTCTGATCACGCACAGGAATCAGCAACGACTGGGAAAGGTTGTCTGTACGCATCATATGTCAGTCTTCACTCAGCCACATTAAGAATGGGGCTCAAGTCTGTAACACTTAGTAAGAAATAAAGAGCCACAAAGTCCATGTCAGTCTTACAGCTTTATATGGAAATATTGGATTGCCAAAAAATTCCTTTGGCTTTTAAGTAAAAATATGAGACACATTTTTCATTTTCACCAGGAACTTTATTGTTTTGTTCCATTATCTTCTGTAATTTTTCAGTCAACTTCATAATTCCAGCTTCCCAAAACTTTTCTTTTTGAGCAAAGAATTGTCTTCCAGACAACTGAATTTTTTTTCCTTCAAGAGAATTTTGTACAGACCAAAATAAGTGGATATCCAAAGGTGTAATGTCTGGTAATACAGTGAGTGAATCAGAATTTCCTGGCAAAGCCATAACAGTTTTTCCATGGTCATCAAAAAAAAAAAAAAAAGGTCTTGCAATGCCCTGATGTAGGATTACATGGTTTCTGATGACTAATTCCAGATGGTTTTCATGGAGTTCTGCAATCAGTTGGTCCAAATGGGAGTAGTATCTGTTAGAATTAACTGTTTGGTTTTCTACCAGGAGCTCATAATAGAGGACTCCCTTCCATTCCCACCATATTCACATTGCTTTCTTTGAATGAAAACTGGCCTTTGGTATAGTTGTTGGTGGACCATTTTGTTTGTCCCATGATCTCTTGCATTCCAAATTATTGTGCAATATCCTCTTTTCATCATCTGTCACAATTTTTTTAAAAAATGGAACTTTTTTGTTATATTCAATAGAGAATCACATGTGGAAATCTGGCCAAGAAGGGTTTTTTTTGCTAAACTTATGTGGAAGCTAAACCTCAAAGTGATTAACATATCCAAGCTGGTGCAAATGATTTTCAGTGCTTGATTCAGATATTTTGAGTATGTTGACTCTCTTCTGAATGGTATAATTTTGATTGTTCTCAGTGAACCCCTTGATTTGATTATTGTCACCTTCAACTGGTTTATTTGATCGTAGAGCTTTGTCCAGCAAGAAATCTCCAGCATAAAACTTTGCAAACCACTTTTGACACATTCAATCAGTCACAGAAGCTTCTCCATACACTGCATAAGTGTTTAACATTTAATAATAAAGCATAATATGCCAGAAATGTAACTTTTTTCTTCCATCTTCAATATCAAAATGGCTACATAAAAATTCACTGGGCTTCCCTGGTGGTCCAGTGCGTAGAGTCCACCTTGCAATGCAAGGGGTACCAGTTTGATCCCTGGCCCAGGAAGATCCCACGTGCCATGGAGCAACTGCACCGTGTGTCCAATTATAAGCCAGTGCTCTGCAGTGAGAGAGGTCGTTGCAATGGGAGGCTCACACAGGCCAAAGAATAAAGATGGATGAAAATAAACAAAAAAGAGGCATGACGGGGAAAAGAAAAAAGTTTTTTTTTTAATTCACCAAATGTATCAATTTTTTAATGCTCAGATATAATGGCTGCCACAATACAGTCTAGTAAAATTGTTTCCAATGAAGCTAAACACAACCAAATCCTACTAGAGTCAGTTTACAGAAAATAAAATAAATAAATAACAAAAACTTTGGCCAACCCAATACCTTCCCTATTTTAAGTTAAATAAGTGTTGCTTTTATAAATGTATATGTCCATGGTCCTTGGACATGCCTCCATCTTTAGTATTTCAAACTCCATGAGAACAGGTTCTGGGTCCTTCTATAGCAGCAACAAGTTCTGCATAGTTTAGTCTGTTAGAATTAACTGTTTGGTTTTCTACCAGGAGCTCATAATAGAGGACTCCTTCATATTTCACATTGCTTTCTTTGAATGAAAACTGGCCTTTGGTATAGTTGTTGGTGGACCATTTTGTTTGTCCCATGATCTCTTGCATTCCAAATTATTGTGCAATATCCTCTTTTCATCATCTGTCACAATTTTTAAAAATGGAACTTTTTTGTTATATTCAATAGAGAATCACATGTGGAAATCTGGCCAAGAAGGGTTTTTTTTGCTAAACTTATGTGGAAGCTAAACCTCAAAGTGATTAACATATCCAAGCTGGTGCAAATGATTTTCAGTGCTTGATTCAGATATTTTGAGTATGTTGACTCTCTTCTGAATGGTATAATTTTGATTGTTCTCAGTGAACCCCTTGATTTGATTATTGTCACCTTCAACTGGTTTATTTGATCGTAGAGCTTTGTCCAGCAAGAAATCTCCAGCATAAAACTTTGCAAACCACTTTTGACACATTCAATCAGTCACAGAAGCTTCTCCATACACTGCATAAGTGTTTAACATTTAATAATAAAGCATAATATGCCAGAAATGTAACTTTTTTCTTCCATCTTCAATATCAAAATGGCTACATAAAAATTCACTGGGCTTCCCTGGTGGTCCAGTGCGTAGAGTCCACCTTGCAATGCAAGGGGTACCAGTTTGATCCCTGGCCCAGGAAGATCCCACGTGCCATGGAGCAACTGCACCGTGTGTCCAATTATAAGCCAGTGCTCTGCAGTGAGAGAGGTCGTTGCAATGGGAGGCTCACACAGGCCAAAGAATAAAGATGGATGAAAATAAACAAAAAAGAGGCATGACGGGGAAAAGAAAAAAGTTTTTTTTTTAATTCACCAAATGTATCAATTTTTTAATGCTCAGATATAATGGCTGCCACAATACAGTCTAGTAAAATTGTTTCCAATGAAGCTAAACACAACCAAATCCTACTAGAGTCAGTTTACAGAAAATAAAATAAATAAATAACAAAAACTTTGGCCAACCCAATACCTTCCCTATTTTAAGTTAAATAAGTGTTGCTTTTTATAAATGTATATGTCCATGGTCCTTGGACATGCCTCCATCTTTTAGTATTTCAAACTCCATGAGAACAGGTTCTGGGTCCTTCTATAGCAGCAACAAGAATATTCATAGGTCAGTTGCCCTCCATCCACTGCCAGGGAGACTCACCAACCCTAGGGACCTGCACACACTATTAGGGCTGTAAAATGTCATTCCATCCATCATTTGACTGTGCTAGGTTTTCCTTGACAACTTTTATATGAAAACACGAAGACAAAAATATCTAGAGTTCTTCCCTAGGTTTGATAATCAGGACCACTGCAAGGTATACTGGTAACTGATATACAATGTTCTTCTCAACAGCAGCTCCCTCCAAATTGATTTACTTATCTTTGACTCTTAAGACATAGATGCCTCTTCTAACAAAAAAAAGAAAAAAAAAAAAAAAAAACTCTGAAGTTGATGGATAGTGGTTTTAATTATATATTTTAACTAAACAGAAAGACCTCAAACTTGATAGAATTCTAGGATAAATGTCCTTCTCCACTAGCCTAAATAATCTTGTATTATTTTATCTTCATATTCATATTCAATTTCTCAATTCAGTTCTTCAACCAATTGAATTTTTACTCTGAAATGGTGTTTTCTGCCTTATGGTTGCACCGCATGTCTTTCCCGGTCTTTCCTGCTTCTAGCTTTCTTCTTTTGCAACCAACACTGTGCAACTCAGATCAGTGCCCTGTATTGACTCTTCCTCCATGTTTTCTCTTTAGAGGCAGCAAAGATTCATGAGCAGTCCAAACCTCTCACTAGCCTAGAACTTCAAGTGTTTCTCTTCTGACCTGGACAAATAAGTGAAAAATAATTGTTGGTTTTAATCAGTAAATCAGTTAGATTTTTTTAAAAAATCATATGTTACAAACATAAATGATTTTAGTATTGTGTACAATAAAGGATCTAAGAACTTAAGCTTCTCAAAAGTATTTGTCCTAAAGATCTAAGACTTCTCTTATTTTTTGTCTCATTAAGCTTTAAAATCCAACTTATATATCTTTGCATGTTATCAGCAATGAAATAAAAATTTCTGTATTTTAAATACTTTTTTCTTTCTCAGTTTCTACAGATAAAGTAATATGAAGTAAAGAATTATGCCATGAAAACAGAAAAGAGAAACTGTGACACCCCTCAGAAATGTGAAAGGAGGTTTCTTACAGGATAACAGCATCTTTGGTTCAATTTATAAAAGCCCAAATAAATAAATAAAAGGGACAGTATTGTTCAGTTTTAGAAATTCCATTTCTTCTATGTTCTAAGCTGTATAATTGTCAGGTTTCTATGGTTTGGATTGTAAATGTGCTCTTCCCTTTGTTAATTATGTTTTTTTAAGTATTAAAAGTCTTAAAATGTGAAGGACATTTATGAATGGTAAGGGAGACGCTATACAAATGTATAAAGCTACAAATGTAAAAGCTATTTTTATGATTAGCATGTTTTACTGTTGATCATATATAAAAGTCAGGTGATATAGCAATTATAAACTTAGTTTATTTCCAACAACGTCATGCAAGAAAAGATACATTGTATGCTAGTTTTCACAATTTATTTTTAATTTATAGTTTAAAGTATTTCAGATCATAAGCATAAGATACTTGAAAGAGTTGTATTTCTGCCCTCAGTAAGCACCATTCTTATTAACAAAGAATGCAAATATTTCAGATGTGATTCAGTAGTCAAAGGACTATTGGTTCGACCTGTGATTAAATTGAGCATTCTCTGCTTGACTGAACTGAGATGATTCAATTATTATGCAATATTTCAGTCTGGGTAGGAGATCCCATGGACAGTGTCAATACATGTGAGAACTAGATTGGCAAGGAAGATTGTCTAGCCTTTGAATCCAGAATTAGTGCGTATATCACTTCATTCCATCTCCTATTACTAGGAACTCTTCATTTCACCACCTTGCAAGCGTTTTCCAAATGACCTTGGCTGTTGTCTTGTGCTGTGGAAATGGAAGAAACCATTTTCATAGGCAGTAGGAGAATTAAGCATATAATTTCTTAATAAATATTGTTTCTTTTAAAACAAAGTTGGTGTGTATCTTTCTTTTGGGGTGCATTTAGTTTTAATATCTGAATTTATAAGTAACTTATAATGTCACAAAATCAGTGAAATAATAAATTTATTAATATGCATATTACATATTCTATATGCATACACTTTTGATGGAATGACTTATCTTCTGGAACACAGTAATTTGTTATGTAATAGAAAGTCAGATGACCCTCAACCCATGACAGGAGGCACAGTATGGTTTATATTTCTAGAAAGCACATTTTTAATCTAAATACAGAACTTGAAGAAAGTATTTCAGGATAGAAGCCAGAACTACCTGAATGTAGTACGTACGCTTTGCCCAACTAAAACTCTGCCACTAAATGATTGCCAGATCATCATTAAAGAGCAGAGAGAAAATATGTAACCTCACTTAGAGCACTTAATATGTATAAGGACAAGATTCTTCAAAGTAAATAAAAGCTATTTTATGATTAGCATGTTTTACTGTTGATCATATATAAAAGTCAGGTGATATAGCAATTATAAACTTAGTTTATTTCCAACAACGTCATGCAAGAAAAGATACATTGTATGCTAGTTTTCACAATTTATTTTTAATTTATAGTTTAAAGTATTTCAGATCATAAGCATAAGATACTTGAAAGAGTTGTATTTCTGCCCTCAGTAAGCACCATTCTTATTAACAAAGAATGCAAATATTTCAGATGTGATTCAGTAGTCAAAGGACTATTGGTTCGACCTGTGATTAAATTGAGCATTCTCTGCTTGACTGAACTGAGATGATTCAATTATTATGCAATATTTCAGTCTGGGTAGGAGATCCCATGGACAGTGTCAATACATGTGAGAACTAGATTGGCAAGGAAGATTGTCTAGCCTTTGAATCCAGAATTAGTGCGTATATCACTTCATTCCATCTCCTATTACTAGGAACTCTTCATTTCACCACCTTGCAAGCGTTTTCCAAATGACCTTGGCTGTTGTCTTGTGCTGTGGAAATGGAAGAAACCATTTTCATAGGCAGTAGGAGAATTAAGCATATAATTTCTTAATAAATATTGTTTCTTTTAAAACAAAGTTGGTGTGTATCTTTCTTTTGGGGTGCATTTAGTTTTAATATCTGAATTTATAAGTAACTTATAATGTCACAAAATCAGTGAAATAATAAATTTATTAATATGCATATTACATATTCTATATGCATACACTTTTGATGGAATGACTTATCTTCTGGAACACAGTAATTTGTTATGTAATAGAAAGTCAGATGACCCTCAACCCATGACAGGAGGCACAGTATGGTTTATATTTCTAGAAAGCACATTTTTAATCTAAATACAGAACTTGAAGAAAGTATTTCAGGATAGAAGCCAGAACTACCTGAATGTAGTACGTACGCTTTGCCCAACTAAAACTCTGCCACTAAATGATTGCCAGATCATCATTAAAGAGCAGAGAGAAAATATGTAACCTCACTTAGAGCACTTAATATGTTTAAGGACAAGATTCTTCAAAGAAATGAAAGATCTCAAATCATCTTTGTGTGTTTTCTCTTATTTTTCTACTTTAATTTCATTAAGGTGATTTAGCCTCTTTATATATGTCTTTTAAATATAAGCTAATGAAATGTAACATAATCTCATCCAATAAAGAAAGAGCTCTGCTATTAAAAAAATTAAAATATGCATATATAAATATATATATAGTATTTTCCTATGATGTCATCAGCAATTTGCCTACTATAACATAAAATATGGATTGGAATGTGTTTCCTTTTTTTCAAAGAATATGAAAATCGCAATGCAGTACACTGGCTTTGGTCATAATGAGTAGTGGAGAATTTGTAATTGCTGTGGTTTAATCCTGAAGCTACAAAGAACCTGTAAAGAAATAAAATGAACAGAGTGATTTCTTAGTTTGCTGCCAAGTAGATGTATTTACCTGACATAATCTGATGCTCTAAAAAAAGAAGTGTTGCAGATATTGTCCATTAGGAAAATACACATGTGCATATTTTTCCAAACTTGCCATTTGCCTGTCCTCATAGTAGTCAATAAACACTGTAACATATATATACTTCATTATCAATAGATTAAGAAAACTATACTTTTTCAGGTATTCATTAAATGGTCTTGAAATAAAATCAGTAATTCAAATGTGTAAAATAATTCTTTATTATTGGACTTCATTTTCTCCACACAGGCCTTGAAGTATGAAAACATGATTTAGCTCTTTATTCATTACCCAGTCCTGGCCGAAGAATTATTTTGATGAAAAGGATGAAACAAAATATATACCAGATCAACAAAATATAGAGTATTGGGGATTATAATCCCTGAAGGTTTATTTTAATAAATAGAAAGGAAGATTTTTAAGAGATGAGGAGGGGAGTATGGACTTCTTTTAACTCCAGATAACATCAGTCTCATAAAAGAAAAAAATGTGGCATATCTCGATAACTTAAATTCAAGAAAAATATGGAACAATAAGCCTACTGCTTGGGAAGTTAGGTGAACTGGCACTGGTGACAATAGAAAGGGAAAAATAACAATTTTGCATCCATTTGCTTCAATAAAAGAAAACTTTTCAATGCAAATATACACAAAAAAATGATAGAAATGAAAAAGAAGATAAGAAGAATCTATTTTAAATGGATTAAAGTTCAGAGAACAGGAATTACAAATAAAAATACCTGCAGAGTCCTGATAAGAAATACAAATGCATGTATCAGGCCTAAAATAATTTAGTAGACTTTCAATGCAGCTATGCAGATTAGGAGATCTAGTGGCTTCCTAATTCAGAAATGGAGACCTGAATTGGCCAAGTTTCCTTGATTTCTCCAGAGAAAGCAGTCTTCCAGAGTTTTAAATGAGATATCATATTTTGTGTTTATATAAATATGAATGAAATCACATCTAGGATTAATATTCAAGATTCAGTTGTTGTGAAACAAAACAAACCTACAGTACAGGGGAAGGAAAAATTGAGAAAGTTGTACTGACATATACACTATCATGTGTAAAATAAATAACTAGTAGAAATTTGTTATATAACACAGATGCTCTGTGACAACCTGGTGCTCTGTGACAACCTAGAGGGGTGAGAGGGGGGAGGGGTGAAGGAGGCTCAAGAGGGAGGGGATATATACATAATCATGACTGATTTGAGTGTTATATGGCAGAAACCAACACATTGTAAATAAATTATGCTTCAGTTAAAAATTTTAAAAAATATTAAAGCCTACAATGATAAGAAATAATTTCAAAGCTATCTCTTTTAAGAAAATGAAGGGAGAATAGAATAAGAATATTCAACATCCTCTGTGACATTTAATTAATTAGGAAAAAATATCTGAATAAAATGTCTGAATCAAAGGCATATCTGATGCCAGGGTAAAGAATTGGCCTGCCAATGCAGAAGATGCAAAAGACACAGGTTCAATCTTTGTGTCCAGAAGATCCCCTGGGGTAGTAAATGGCCACCCATTTTAGTATTCTTGCCTGGAAAACTCCATGGACAGAGGAGCCTGGCAGGCTACAGTCCATGAGGTCCGTGGACATGAGTAAGAAAACACACCACCACACAGACACACAATTGGTTTTCATTTCATTTTCTATGTTTTTTCAGGCTTAAAATACTTTATAACAGTAAAACACATGCTTACAATAGAAAGGAAAAATAACAATTTTGCATCCATTTGCTTCAATAAAAGAAAACTTTTCAATGCAAATATACACAAAAAAATGATAGAAATGAAAAAGAAGATAAGAAGAATCTATTTTAAATGGATTAAAGTTCAGAGAACAGGAATTACAAATAAAAATACCTGCAGAGTCCTGATAAGAAATACAAATGCATGTATCAGGCCTAAAATAATTTAGTAGACTTTCAATGCAGCTATGCAGATTAGGAGATCTAGTGGCTTCCTAATTCAGAAATGGAGACCTGAATTGGCCAAGTTTCCTTGATTTCTCCAGAGAAAGCAGTCTTCCAGAGTTTTAAATGAGATATCATATTTTGTGTTTATATAAATATGAATGAAATCACATCTAGGATTAATATTCAAGATTCAGTTGTTGTGAAACAAAACAAACCTACAGTACAGGGGAAGGAAAAATTGAGAAAGTTGTACTGACATATACACTATCATGTGTAAAATAAATAACTAGTAGAAATTTGTTATATAACACAGATGCTCTGTGACAACCTGGTGCTCTGTGACAACCTAGAGGGGTGAGAGGGGGGAGGGGTGAAAGAGGCTCAAGAGGGAGGGGATATATACATAATCATGACTGATTTGAGTGTTATATGGCAGAAACCAACACATTGTAAATAAATTATGCTTCAGTTAAAAATTTTAAAAAATATTAAAGCCTACAATGATAAGAAATAATTTCAAAGCTATCTCTTTTAAGAAAATGAAGGGAGAATAGAATAAGAATATTCAACATCCTCTGTGACATTTAATTAATTAGGAAAAAATATCTGAATAAAATGTCTGAATCAAAGGCATATCTGATGCCAGGGTAAAGAATTGGCCTGCCAATGCAGAAGATGCAAAAGACACAGGTTCAATCTTTGTGTCCAGAAGATCCCCTGGGGTAGTAAATGGCCACCCATTTTAGTATTCTTGCCTGGAAAACTCCATGGACAGAGGAGCCTGGCAGGCTACAGTCCATGAGGTCCGTGGACATGAGTAAGAAAACACACCACCCCACACAGACACACAATTGGTTTTCATTTCATTTTCTCTATGTTTTTTTCAGGCTTAAAATACTTTATAACAGTAAAAATGTGTGGTTTATTTCACCATGCTTATATATAAATAGAGATGTATGTATTGATGATATAAAGATGTGGTATAAATAGCATATAAAAGGTAGAAGTTTGGATCTTCGAATCAATTGGAAGTCTGTGAGCTTGCAATCTACCTTCTAGAGAGATGTTAAAATTTCTAGGATTTCCTAAGATTCCTAAGATTTCTAGGAAGAAAAGAATAAAACTTAAAGAGAAACGCATTACTCATGTCCTAAGCCATTCTTACAGAGGAGCAATTTAAAAACGAATTTGTTAATGAAAATACTTCCTATTAGCCTTTGAGGCTTTAGAACTACTCTAGGAACCTAAATATGGTTCATGTAAGAATTTGGGGTTCCTTGAGAATGAAAAAAAGCTCTCATGTTTATCTGTTGCCTCTGTAATAATGACTATGTCTTCTCTTTGTATCCTGTACAAATGATGCCATTTACATAACAGTTCATTTCTCCATAAATGCCTGTGGAATTCAAAGAAAAAGACTACCATTCTGAGGTAGTCTTCCCCATTCTTTGCTCAGATTCCATTATTCTTTATCAAAACACTTGACTATTTGTTCTGTCATATTTCATGATTTGTAGTTTACAATTACTTGTTTATATTTTTACTGACTGTGTTCCTGACTAAATCATAGATCTTAAGAAGAATGGATTTGCTTTTATTCAACAGTCAGCATCTAGCTCAGTGCTTTTTAATGTCATAAAACCAATGACAATATCAATGAAATTTATGGGGTTTTTTTTGTTTTGTTTTGTTTTTTAATTATTATTTATTTATTTGGCTCCACTGGGTCTTAGTTGCGGCATGTGGGATCTAGTTCCCTGACCAGGGATCGAACCTAGGCCCCCTGCATTGGGGACTTGGGGACACAAAGTCTCAACCACTGGACCACCAGGGAAGTCCCGAAATTTATGTTTTAATGGAAACCTTAAATTCCACTTTTTGACCGATAAATAAAATATATAGCAAAAAATAATAAAGTAAAGAATTCTGAAGGAAAACAATGAAAGAACTTGATAGTCCATTACAACAGCAATCAAGTCAGGAAGCTAAGAAATCAGAGAAAAAAAAAGGAAAGAATGAAAAAACTGGCAGCAGATACTTGAATAAACTATATCACCCTGGAAAAACCCTATTATATGTAAGAACATAATCTTTAATAAAAATATTTATTATATCAATAAATAATACAATAATTAACATACAAATCTGGGACAATTGTTTAGGCACTTAAAATATATAAAAGTTAATGCCAATTCTTATATTACCTATCACAATAAATTAATGAGTTACATTTAAAGTTAGTATTTTTAATTAATTTTAAAACACCCTTAAACTCTCAATTAACACTATCCCTTCTCTGGATACACAAGAACTTTCTATGCATTAAAACAGTAAGAATTCAGTAAGAGAAAGATTTTTGTACTCAAAAAAAAAAAAAAAAAGAATGTTTGCAAGTCTACATTATCAAACAAACTACAAGTCTTAAACATTTATGATTAGTATCGAATTTTAGAAAAAGATACTTCAAACACCTCACTAGATATGTTGGCAAATGGCATATACAGACATTTTGCAAAACCTGATATCCTTTCCGTGAATACCAGCTAGCTGGAGGTAGGGCTATCACCTTTGCACTTACTCCTGGAATTGGACACACTCTTCCTAGAGATATGTTTACTCAGAAAATGGGATGACTTATTTGTCTACATAATCTTATAAGGGAGTGGTTAGGATTATTCTTCAGCAGTAGTCATATAATACCAGTTGTGACAGAAACTGTTTAAGTGACCATTCTGCTTCTTTCTCACTTTTGGAAAAGTTGCCAACCCTACAGGGGATGAAGGATAATATGAAAGTTGCATGGATATACATTACATCTGCTTTTGCTCTGTCTAGTCATCTCTTTTCTGGTAAATTTTGCATCTTTTTCCAGACTGGGGCTTTATTGCATTGTGTTTGAGCCATTTCTTCTGACTAATTCAAATACAATAGAAAGTCTTCAATGACTAAATAGCTAATAAACATAATATTGCAAATTAAAGTAGTATTAAGATTCTGTTTAACAGCTATAAAAATAGAAAATATTACAGCATATATAATATTCAGTTGTAATTAGGAAACAGTGGAGGTCAAATTTTTATGTTGTTATATTTAAGTACTCTCATAAAATGCTAGTGGGAGTATTAATTGGCAAACTTGCTGAAATGGATTGACAATATATCTCAGTATGCTTCAAGAACATTATCAAACTGTGTAACAATTATAATTATGTAGAATTGCTAATGACATGATGAAAGGTTTAGAATTAAAGACGGGTAAAAATAGGAGGAATGATTAAGATGGCCGAGTAGGATGGTACTGAGTTCACCTCCCTCTCCAAACACATCAAAAAATGCATTATCAGGTGGAATAAATCTAATGGAAGACAGCCTGAGGACTGGCAGAATGGTTCCACTACAATCAAATCTGTAAAAATAGATCTACACAGAATTGAGTAGAAAAGGAGAAGCAGTCAGATTGGACTGACACCACTAGCTAAGCACATAGAAGAGGAAGGGATATCAGGGCTCAGGGATCCTCCACTGGAGAGGAAAGACTTTGTAACACATTTTAGAAAAGATACTTCAAACACCTCACTAGATATGTTGGCAAATGGCATATACAGACATTTTGCAAAACCTGATATCCTTTCCGGGAATACCAGCTAGCTGGAGGTAGGGCTATCACCTTTGCACTTACTCCTGGAATTGGACACACTCTTCCTAGAGATATGTTTACTCAGAAAATGGGATGACTTATTTGTCTACATAATCTTATAAGGGAGTGGTTAGGATTATTCTTCAGCAGTAGTCATATAATACCAGTTGTGACAGAAACTGTTTAAGTGACCATTCTGCTTCTTTCTCACTTTTGGAAAAGTTGCCAACCCTACAGGGGATGAAGGATAATATGAAAGTTGCATGGATATACATTACATCTGCTTTTGCTCTGTCTAGTCATCTCTTTTCTGGTAAATTTTGCATCTTTTTCCAGACTGGGGCTTTATTGCATTGTGTTTGAGCCATTTCTTCTGACTAATTCAAATACAATAGAAAGTCTTCAATGACTAAATAGCTAATAAACATAATATTGCAAATTAAAGTAGTATTAAGATTCTGTTTAACAGCTATAAAAATAGAAAATATTACAGCATATATAATATTCAGTTGTAATTAGGAAACAGTGGAGGTCAAATTTTTATGTTGTTATATTTAAGTACTCTCATAAAATGCTAGTGGGAGTATTAATTGGCAAACTTGCTGAAATGGATTGACAATATATCTCAGTATGCTTCAAGAACATTATCAAACTGTGTAACAATTATAATTATGTAGAATTGCTAATGACATGATGAAAGGTTTAGAATTAAAGACGGGTAAAAACAGGAGGAATGATTAAGATGGCCGAGTAGGATGGTACTGAGTTCACCTCCCTCTCCAAACACATCAAAAAATGCATTATCAGGTGGAATAAATCTAATGGAAGACAGCCTGAGGACTGGCAGAATGGTTCCACTACAATCAAATCTGTAAAAATAGATCTACACAGAATTGAGTAGAAAAGGAGAAGCAGTCAGATTGGACTGACACCACTAGCTAAGCACATAGAAGAGGAAGGGATATCAGGGCTCAGGGATCCTCCACTGGAGAGGAAAGACTTTGTAACACATAGTGGACAACTTATTCCTAGGGTCAGACATTGAGAAGATGAGTCCCCTTAGCTGGTTTGAAAAAAACAGGACTTGACCCAAAGACTATAAGAAATTGAGACTCTGTTCATGAACGATACATATACATATTTCCTTACTCCAGGGAACAGCATGGAGAAACCAGATTAAAAAGTGTCTGGGGAATCCTACCAATTTTCCTGTAACCGTACAACATATACCAAGTCTACCCAGAATACCTGCTCCAGCCCTTCTTGCTCCAGCACTGGTCTCCACTAGGGAGAGGCACTATTGCCAAGGAGAGCAAACAAATTAGAAGGAACAGACTCAGCTTTAGACTTGTCCCTCAGGGCTCCTTCCCAGGACTATGGATTGCATCTCTACCCCAATAGGGCAGTGATGACCACTAAATAGAGAAAAAGGCTCAACACACACCTAGGTTTGACCTGAGCCCTTCCATCTCCAGCTCCACTTCAGACCAAGGTAGCAGCTATCAGCATACTCAGGGGAAGAAGAAACTCATGCCCACTTTAGATTGAGCTTCCCTATCAAAACCATGAGGCATATGCATGCTGCATAAGGATGCTCCCACACATAGGAAATCCTTCAAGATCAGGATAGTAATTGTTTCACCTAATTTCTTACAGACAGAAAGTTAAAATAAATGAGAAGAGAGAAGTATGTTTCAAGGTAAAAATAAAAACTATAATGAAACAAATAATTTAACAGAGAAGGAGCTCAAAGAAATAGTAACGAGAACATTAATGAACTTGGGAATAGAATAGATGAACAGATGAACATAGTGAAAATTTAAATGAAGACCTAGAAAATATGAAAAGAATAAGTCAGCTGGTTATACAGTAACTGGAATGAAAAATACACTGGATGGAATTAAGAGCAAAATAAATGATACAGAAGCACACATAAGAATCCAATAGAACAACAGAAATTACCAAACCAGAACATCAAAAAGTAAATTTTTAAAAATACAATTTAAAGGACATCTGGTACAACATCAAGTGCACCATCATTTACATTATTGGGATCCCAGAAAAAGAAGAGAGAGATTAGAGAGTCAAAAATAGCTTTAATGGAATTACATGTGCAAACTTTCTAAACATGAAGTAGAAAACCAGATATCCAGGTACAAAAAACATAGAGGGTCCCAAAGAAAATGAACCTAAACAGACCAATGGCAAGTCCTATCATAATTAAAATATAAAAAGTGAAACACACAAAAAATTGAAAGGTAGCAGAAGAGAAGCAAAGAGTTGTATACAAGGGAACTCCGTAAGTCAAACAGTTGATTTCTCTGCAGAAACTTTGCAAGCCAGAAGAGAGTGGCATGATGCATTCAAACTGTTGAAAAGGAAAAAAAATCTGTAATATATGATACTCTATCCAGCAACATTATCATTTAGAATTAAAGTGGAGACAAAGAAAAGAAAATTTCTTGGGCAAATGTTAGACATCCTCTCTAAGTGGAAGAGAAAAGGCTATAACAAGAAGTAAGAATCTACAAGAAACACGAAATCCAAAAATCAAATATATACTAAAGACTGTGAATCAACGACTTACATAAGCCATTACAAACATTGGTCCAGTCGGTGGAGAGTCTGCCTTGCACTGCAGGGGGCACCGGTTTAATCCCTGGCCCAGGAAGATCCCATGTGTGGCAGAGCAGCCGGACCAGTGTGTCCAGTTACTGACCAGTGCTCTGGAGCGCATGTGCCCAGAGCTGGTGCTCTGCAGTAAGAGAGGCCACTGCAATGGGAGGCCCACAAAGGCCAAAAGAATAAAGATGGATGAAAATTTTAAAAATAAAAAGCAATAAAAGAGGTCAAAAAAAGGAGAGAAATTTTAAAATCAATTATAACTAAAATAAACTGTTAAAAGACAAACATTAAATTGCAAAATATGATATTATAAATCTAAAACATGGGGGGAGGAGGGAAAAATATACATCTTTTAGAATGTGGTTAAACTAAAATAACCACACAACCTTTTAAAAATTGAAATATAGTTGGTGTATAATATTATATAAATTGCAGATGTGCAATATAGTGATTCTCAAATTTAAAAGGTTATATTCCATTTATAGTTATTATAAATTATTTGCTATATTCTCCACATTGTACAATATATCCTTTAAAGCTTATTTGATACCTAATAACTTGTACCTCTGACTACAATTTTAAAATAAGTAGATATAGTCATATATTCACATCTCATGGTAACCATGAATCATAAACATACAATAGATACTCATAAAATAAGACAGAAGGGAAAACAATACTAAAAAATACTAAATGAAAGAAAACATAATATGAAAGAAAATTGTCAAAGCACAAGGGAAGATACTAAAGAATAAGAAAAGAACACAGAACTACAAAAACAACTAGAAAACAAGTGACAGACACACCGGACCACACCGACGGAGAGCGCGCCAGCAAGTGCCCTAAAAGGGGGCCTAAGCAGAGCCTCGGGGGAGAAAGGGCAGCGCTCAGTGTGAAAACTCCAAGAATCCGCCCGGATCGCCCCCAGAAATTAAGACACTGCGAAGATAGGATACAGCAGGGCCAAGCAGAACACGCTTGCTGCCTGGCGACCTCAGGCCGGACTGAACGAGATGGGAGAGCGCCCAGAGTGAGGATCGCAGCGCTTGGCCGCCGGGCGAAAATTGCGACTTTCCGCCTGGCACCGGGTGAGTTCAAACACTCCTAGTGGGGGACTGGCTGAAGGGGAAGTCGCCCGCAGATTGCTGACCAGGGACCGGGCTCGAGCGGGACGGGGAGACTTGTGCCTACCTTTGGGACTTGGAGGCGCAACCGGCAGTGCGCGCGCCAGTGGCGGAAGAACCCCTGCACCCCCATAGCTGCACCCCCATAGCTACACCCGCAGCGGCGGAAGCCGGGAGAAGGGCAGGTATCACGCCCAACACGATATTGCGCGCGCACCACTGTCCCCCGCCCGACGGACAGAGATCAGCCCGCCGTCCCCGCCAGCATCTGAGCTTGCAGACCGGTGCCATAAGGAAAAGGCTGCATCATCAAGACAACACCATCGAGAGCAGACTGGCTTCCAGACAGATGAGAGGATAAAAACCAGGGACAGTATTTAGCTTTTTTGTTTATCTGTTGTGAACGGTTCTGCTTATTCGTTTAATTGGTCAGGTTTGGGTTTGTTTTTTGTTTCTCTCTCTCTCTCTCTTTGATCTCTTCTTATTAAGTTTCTCCTCGGTTTTTTTTTTTTTTTTTTTTGTAATTTTTAATTTTTTTGATTTTTAATTATTATTTTTTTATTATTAATTTTTTTTAATTTTAATTCTTGAACTTCCAATTTTCTTTCCTCTTTCCCACTCCTTCCTCCCTCTATGTTCTAAATCTAAAACTTTCTCCTATATACCACTACCCCCTAGATAAATATTTCCGACCTTCCTGTCTCCACTATTCTCTCCCAGCTGCACTAAACAAAACAACACACTAATCTTGGCTACATAACCCTATAAAATCCTTCCAAGTTGAATCTATTCCTTCTCATTACCCATACATTTTCCACCTTCTCACTCCCAACACATGTCTTAGTTAAAAATTGCTTTCAATGACGAAATAGTCCATGCCAGAACCCTACCCAAGATCTATTTTTCCAGGCACTATTCTAATTAACTCAGAGCTTAATGGGCAAGTACTATCTTTGATTGTGTCGTTTGCCAGGAAAATTTCCTATGCTTTATCACTGTAAAACTGGTTAAATGTGGTTATTGCTGTGTATGTATATATATCTTATGACTAGGTTAGAAAACATCTGCATGCTTTTATGACTGTCACCCATTAGAGACACACCTCTTGCCCCTCAGTTGCTAGTATTTGAACTAATATCACGGAACACTATAGCAAACCAGGCATAGAGCCTTCATTCCCTGACCAATCATCAAACCAAGGATCCTCGAACTAGAAGCCCTGATTCCAAGACCCCACACTATCAAAGAACAAACAACACTAGAGATGAAACGACAGAGAAACACTGCACAAATGAAGGACCAAGCTAGAGAATCACAGCCTCAAATGACAGAGGAGGAGATAGACAAATTATCTGAAAGAGAATTCAGAAAAACTATTCTAATGAGGATGCAAAACACCGAAAACAGAATATTAGAGGAAATTAGTGCATTGAGAAAAGACATGCAGGAAATGAAAAATAAGCAAATAGAGACCACCAACTCAATTGCTGAACTCAAAAATACGATAGAAGGCCTCAACAGTAGACTATCTGAGGCTGAAGAACGGATAAGCGTGCTGGAAGATAGACTGGTGGAAATAACTGGTGAGGAACAGAACAAAGCCGAAAGAATTAAAAGAACTGAGGAAAGCCTCAGGGACCTATGGGACAATATCAAACGCACCAACATTAGAATTATAGGAGTCCCAGAAGAAGAAGAAGGGAAGAAAGGTTACAAAAAAATTCTTGAAGAGGTTATTGTAGAAAACTTCCCCAGCATGGGAAAGGAAATAGTCAGCCATGTCCAAGAAGCACAAAGAGTTCCATACAGGATAAACCCTAGAAGAAACACACCAAGGCACATTCTAATCAAACTAACGCAGACTAAATATAAAGACAGATTACTAAAAGCAGCTAGAAGCAAACAACAAATAACATATAAAGGAAACCCCATACGTCTAACTGTGGATCTCTCAACAGAAACCCTGCAGGCCAGAAGAGAATGGCAGGACACATTTAAACGGCTAAAAGAGAATAATCTGCAACCACGAATTCTCTACCCAGCAAAAATCTCATTCAGAATCGATGGAGAAGTCAAAAGCTTCTCAGACAAACAAAAACTAAAAGAATTCTGTACCACAAAACCAGCCCTACAACAAGTGTTAAAGGGCCTGATATAGCCAATAAATACAAGAATAGAAGAAGTCCTACAAAGCAAACCCCAGACTTCTAAGAAGATGACAATAGGAACATTCGTATCAATAATTACTTTGAACGTAAATGGATTAAATGCTCCAACCAAACGACACGGGTTGGCTGAATGGATCAAGAAACATGACCCATATATATGCTGTTTACAAGAGACCCACTTCAGACCTAGAGACATTCATAGACTGAAAGTGAAAGGCTGGAAAAAGATATTCCATGCAAATGGAAATCAAAAGAAAGCTGGAGTGGCAATCCTCATATCAGACAAAATAGATTTTAAAGTAAAGAAGATTCTAAGAGACAAGGCAGGTCATTACATCATGATTAAAGGATCCATCCAAGAGGAAGACATAACAGTCATGAACATCTACGCACCTAACACAGGGGCACCTCAATACATAAGACAGATACTTTCAGACTTAAAAGAAGAAATCAATAATAACACAATAATAGTAGGAGACTTTAACACTCCTCTCACACCAATGGATAGATCATCTAAACAGAAAATTAATAAAGAAACACAAGCCTTAAATGCCACACTAGAAAAGATGGACCTCATCGATATCTTTAGGACGTTCCATCCAAAAGCAGAAGAATACACTTTCTTCTCAAGTGCTCACGGAACATTCTCCAGCATAGACCACATCTTGGGCCACAAATCTAACCTCAGTCAGTTCAAGAAAACCAAAATTATATCAACCATCTTCTCGGACCACAATTCAATGAGACTGGAGATCAACTACCAGAAAAAAAACCCCTAAAAACAGAAATACATGGAGATTAAACAACACTTACCTAAAAAACCAACTGATCACTGAGGACATCAAAGAAGAAATTAAAAAATTCCTAGAAGAAAATGACAATGAACATATGGCCGTGCAAAACTTATGGGACACTGCAAAAGCAGTCCTAAGGGGGAAATTTATAGCAATACAATCCCACCTCAAGAAACTAGGAAAATATGAAGCAGATGACCTAACCCTCCGCTTAAAACAATTGGAAAAAGAAGAACAGAAACATCCCAAAGCCAGCAGAAGACGTGAAATTATAAAGACTAGAGCAGAAATAAATCAGAAAGAAATGAAAGAAACTATAGTTCAAATAAATAAAACAAAAAGCTGGTTCTTTGAAAAGGTAAACAAAATCGATAAGCCTCTGGCGAGACTCATCAAGAAAAAGAGGGAGAAGAACCAGATCAACAAAATCAAAAACGAAAAAGGAGAGATTACAACAGATAATGCAGAAATCCAAAGGATTCTAAGAGACTATTATGAGCAACTCTATGGCAACAAACTGGACAACCTGGAAGAAATGGACAGTTTCTTGGGGAAGATCAATCTCCCAAGACTGAGCCAGGAAGAAACAGAAAATTTGAACAACCCAATCACAAGCTCAGAAATCGAATCGGTGATTAAAAATCTACCCAAAAATAAAAGCCCAGGACCAGATGGCTTCACAGGTGAATTCTACCAAACATTTAAAGAAGAGCTAATGCCTGTCCTTCTAAAACTCTTTCAAAAAATTGCACAGGAAGGAAAACTTCCAAACACATTCTACGAGGCCACCATCACCCTGATACCCAAACCAGGCAAAGATAACACAAAAAAGGAAAATTACAGACCGATTTCTCTGATGAACTTAGATGCCAAGATCCTCAACAAAATCCTAGCAAACAGAATTCAACGACACATCAAAAAACTCATACATCATGATCAAGTCGGGTTCATCCCAGGCATGCAAGACTTCTTTAACATCCGCAAATCAATCAATGTGATACACCATATTAACAAACTGAGAGACAAAAATCACATGATCATCTCAATAGATGCAGAAAAAGCCTTCGACAAAGTACAGCATCCATTCATGATAAAAACTCTTCAGAAAATGGGCATAGAAGGAACCTAGCTCAACATAGTGAAAGCCATCTATGAGAAGCCCACAGCGAACATTGTCCTCAACGGAGAAAAACTGAAAGCATTCCCTCTAAGATCAGGAACAAGACAGGGGTGTCCACTTTCACCACTACTATTCAACATAGTCCTGGAAGTTCTAGCAACAGCAATAAGAGAAGAGAAAGAAATCAAAGGAATCCAGATTGGAAAGGAAGAAGTCAAGCTCTCTCTTTTTGCAGACGACATGATATTATACATAGAAAATCCCAAAGAATCTATTACAAAGCTACTAGAGCTAATCAATGAATTCAGCAAAGTTGCAGGATACAAAGTCAACACACAGAAATCACTGGCATTCCTATACACAAACAATGAAAAATCAGAAAACGAAATCAAAGAGGCAATCCCCTTCACCATTGCAACAAAAAGAATGAAATATCTAGGAATAAACCTACCCAAAGAAACAAAAGAACTGTACACAGAAAATTACAAGACACTCATGAAAGAAATTAAAGAAGACTTAAACAGATGGAAAGATAGTCCATGTTCCTGGGTCGGAAGAATCAATATTGTGAAAATGACCATACTACCAAATATCATCTACAGATTCAATGCAATACCTATTCAACTTCCATTGACATTTTTCACAGAACTAGACCAAACATTTAAAGAAGAGCTAATGCCTGTCCTTCTAAAACTCTTTCAAAAAATTGCACAGGAAGGAAAACTTCCAAACACATTCTACGAGGCCACCATCACCCTGATACCCAAACCAGGCAAAGATAACACAAAAAAGGAAAATTACAGACCGATTTCTCTGATGAACTTAGATGCCAAGATCCTCAACAAAATCCTAGCAAACAGAATTCAACGACACATCAAAAAACTCATACATCATGATCAAGTCGGGTTCATCCCAGGCATGCAAGACTTCTTTAACATCCGCAAATCAATCAATGTGATACACCATATTAACAAACTGAGAGACAAAAATCACATGATCATCTCAATAGATGCAGAAAAAGCCTTCGACAAAGTACAGCATCCATTCATGATAAAAACTCTTCAGAAAATGGGCATAGAAGGAACCTAGCTCAACATAGTGAAAGCCATCTATGAGAAGCCCACAGCGAACATTGTCCTCAACGGAGAAAAACTGAAAGCATTCCCTCTAAGATCAGGAACAAGACAGGGGTGTCCACTTTCACCACTACTATTCAACATAGTCCTGGAAGTTCTAGCAACAGCAATAAGAGAAGAGAAAGAAATCAAAGGAATCCAGATTGGAAAGGAAGAAGTCAAGCTCTCTCTTTTTGCAGACGACATGATATTATACATAGAAAATCCCAAAGAATCTATTACAAAGCTACTAGAGCTAATCAATGAATTCAGCAAAGTTGCAGGATACAAAGTCAACACACAGAAATCACTGGCATTCCTATACACAAACAATGAAAAATCAGAAAACGAAATCAAAGAGGCAATCCCCTTCACCATTGCAACAAAAAGAATGAAATATCTAGGAATAAACCTACCCAAAGAAACAAAAGAACTGTACACAGAAAATTACAAGACACTCATGAAAGAAATTAAAGAAGACTTAAACAGATGGAAAGATAGTCCATGTTCCTGGGTCGGAAGAATCAATATTGTGAAAATGACCATACTACCAAATATCATCTACAGATTCAATGCAATACCTATTCAACTTCCATTGACATTTTTCACAGAACTAGACCAAAGGATCATACAGTTCATATGGAAACACAAAAGACCTCGAATAGCCAAAGCAATCCTGAGAAAGAAAAACGGAGCTGGAGGGATCAGCCTCCCTAACTTCAGACTCTACTACAAAGCAACAGTCCTCAAGACAGTATGGTACTGGCACAAAAACAGAACTGTCGACCAATGGAACAAGATCGAGAACCCAGAGATAAACCCACGCACCTATGGGTACCTTATTTTTGATAAAGGAGGAGAAACTATAAAATGGGACAAAGACAGCCTCTTCAACAAGTGGTGCTGGGAGAATTGGACAGCTACATGCAAAAAAATGAAGTTGGAACATTCCCTAACACCATACACTAAGATCAACTCAAAATGGATTAAAGACCTAAATGTAAGACCAGAAACCATCAAACTCTTAGAGGAGAATATAGGCAAAACCCTCAAGAACATCAATCAAAGCAAGATCTTCTCTGACCCACCAACTAAAATAGCAGAACTGAAAAGAAAAATGAACATATGGGACTTCATGAAACTTAAAAGCTTTTGTACAGCTAAAGAAATTACAAAAAAGCTCAACAGACAGCCCACAGAGTGGGAGAAAATCATAGCAAATGAAACAACAGACAAAGAATTAATCTCCAAAATCTACAAGCAACTCAGACAACTCAGCACAGGGAAAACGAACAACCCAATCAAAAAATGGGAAAAAGACCTAAAGAGATGCCTCTCCAAAGAGGACATACAGATGGCCCAAAAGCACATGAAACGATGCTCAACCTCACTTATTATTAGAGAAATGCAAATTAAAACTACAATGAGATATCACCTCACACCCGTCAGAATGGCCATCTTCAAGAAATCTGCAGACAATAAATGCTGGAGAGGGTGCAGAGAAAAGGGAACCCTCTTGCATTGCTGGTGGGAATGTAAATTGATACAGCCTCTATGGAAGACAGTCTGGAGATTTCTTAAAAAACTAAAAATAGAAGCACCCTATGACCCAGCAATCTCACTCTTAGGCTTATATCCTGATGAAATCAAAACTGAAAGAAGCACCTGTACCCCAATGTTCATTGCAGCTCTCTATATAATAGCCAAAACATGGAAGCAACCTAGATGTCCATCGACGAATGAATGGATCCAGAAGTTCTGGTACATATATACAATGGAATACTACTCAGCTGTTAAAAGAAATGCAGAAGACTCAATCCTAATGAAGTGGCTGGCTCTAGAACCTATCATAAAAAGTGAAGTAAGTCAAAAAGAGAAAGACAAATACAGTATAGTAACACACATATATGGAATCTAGTAGGACGGTCTTGATATCACACACAGGGAACTCATGAAAAAAAAAAAAAAAAAGACAGAGCATAGACATAGGGACATCGTGATGAATAAATAGGGAGGGGGAAGCATGGAGGAAGTAACAAGGAAACCTATAGTGTTATGTGTGGAAAAGATAGCTAGTGTCACAGTGCTAAGGGAATAGGAATGCTTAAAATGGCTTGGGGCAAAGGTCTGGAGGGGTGGGATGGGGGGATCTGAGTGGGTGGGGACCATGGATATGCATATGACTGATCTGGGAACATACATGTATGTGAACAACAAAACTCTGTAAAACCTTTAAAATAAAGAATAAAAATAAATTTAAAAATTAAAAAAAAAAAAAGAAAAAGAAAACAAGTGACAGGTGCATATCTACCAGGGTTTGCCTAGTAGCTCAGATGGTAAACAATCTGCCTGCAATGCAGGAGATCTGGGTTTGACCCTCCATCAAATGATTCCCTGGAGAAGGGAATGGATAACCACTCCAGTATTCTTGCCTGGATAATTCTAAGGACAGAGCAGCCCAGTGGGCCCCAGTCCATGGGGTCACAAAATGTTGGACATGAATGAACAACTTTCACTTCACTTTTTTCATATACCTGTTAATAATCAATTTAAATGTCAATGGAGGGAATGCCCTGGCAGGCCAATGGTTAGAACTCTGTGCTTTAACTCCCAAGGGCATGAGTTTGATCCCTGATCAGAGAACTAAGATCCTGCAAAGCCATGTGGTATGACTAAAATTTTTAAAATAATATAAAATAAAAACAATGTGTCAATGTAAAATACCACAGTCAAAAGACACAAGGTGGCTGATTGGAGAAAAAGAAGTTTTCTATATGCTGCCTACAAGAGTCCCACTTCAGAGTTAAAAACACACATATACTGAATGTGAATGGATGGAAAAAGTTATTTGATGCAAATGAAAACAAAAAGAAATCACAGGTAATAATACTCATCTAAATAAATGACTTTAAATAAAGGGGTGGCTGGTCTAATACATCATCAAAAAACAGTTGAAATAAGTCAAAAAGAAAAAAAAATACAGTATAGTAACACACATATATGGAATCTAGTAGGACGGTCTTGATATCACACACAGGGAACTCATGAAAAAAAAAAAAAAAAAGACAGAGCATAGACATAGGGACATCGTGATGAATAAATAGGGAGGGGGAAGCATGGAGGAAGTAACAAGGAAACCTATAGTGTTATGTGTGGAAAAGATAGCTAGTGTCACAGTGCTAAGGGAATAGGAATGCTTAAAATGGCTTGGGGCAAAGGTCTGGAGGGGTGGGATGGGGGGATCTGAGTGGGTGGGGACCATGGATATGCATATGACTGATCTGGGAACATACATGTATGTGAACAACAAAACTCTGTAAAACCTTTAAAATAAAGAATAAAAATAAATTTAAAAATTAAAAAAAAAAAAAGAAAAAGAAAACAAGTGACAGGTGCATATCTACCAGGGTTTGCCTAGTAGCTCAGATGGTAAACAATCTGCCTGCAATGCAGGAGATCTGGGTTTGACCCCTCCATCAAATGATTCCCTGGAGAAGGGAATGGATAACCACTCCAGTATTCTTGCCTGGATAATTCTAAGGACAGAGCAGCCCAGTGGGCCCCAGTCCATGGGGTCACAAAATGTTGGACATGAATGAACAACTTTCACTTCACTTTTTTCATATACCTGTTAATAATCAATTTAAATGTCAATGGAGGGAATGCCCTGGCAGGCCAATGGTTAGAACTCTGTGCTTTAACTCCCAAGGGCATGAGTTTGATCCCTGATCAGAGAACTAAGATCCTGCAAAGCCATGTGGTATGACTAAAATTTTTAAAATAATATAAAATAAAAACAATGTGTCAATGTAAAATACCACAGTCAAAAGACACAAGGTGGCTGATTGGAGAAAAAGAAGTTTTCTATATGCTGCCTACAAGAGTCCCACTTCAGAGTTAAAAACACACATATACTGAATGTGAATGGATGGAAAAAGTTATTTGATGCAAATGAAAACAAAAAGAAATCACAGGTAATAATACTCATCTAATTAAATGACTTTAAATAAAGCTTTAAATAAAACACAAACAATGATATAATAATAAATGATCAATACAAGTAGATGAAATGGAATTTCTTAACATATATGCACCTAATATATTAAGTGCATATAATATATACACAAATATATTAAGTAAATATTTATAGATGTAAGTGGGAAGAGTGACAAAAATATAATAATAGTAGGGCTGTATATAACACCCCACCTACATCAATAGATCATCCAGACAAAAAAATCTGTAAGGAAACATTGATCTTAAAGGATACATTGGATCAGTTGGACTTAACAGGACTATCCATTAGTCCTGTTAAGGACTATCTACAGGACTTTCCACTCCAAAACAGCAAAACACACATTCTTTTCAAGAACACATGGAACATTTGCCAGAACATATCACATACTGTCTCAACATATTTAAGAGGTTAGAAGATACATAAGGCATTTTTAACTACTGCAATGGTATGAAACTAGAAATCAAGTATAGGAAGACAAATAGGAAAAACACAAGTACATGGAAAATAAACAACATGCTACTAAAAAAAAGCAATGGGTTAAAAATCAGTGGTTAAAGAAATCAAAGAACTATTCAGAAAATAACTCAGGAAACATGGAAAAAAATATATAATCGCAGCTTGCCAAAATCTATGGGACTCAACAAAAGCAGTTCTAAGAGGGAAGTTTATAGCTATACAAACCTACCTTAAGAAAATTCTCAAACAACCTAACCTACCATCCAAAGGAATTAGAAAAAGAACAAAGCCCAACTTCAGCGGAAAGAAGTAAATGATGAGTACCAGAGAGGAAACATAAAATAAGACAAAAATAAAATAAAAGATCAACAAAACCACGAGCTGATTTTCTAAAAAGATATACAAAACTGATAACCTTTAGCCAGGCTCAACAAGAAGAAAAGAGAGAAGATCCAATAAAATATGAAATGAAATGGGAGAAATAACAATGAATATAACAGAGTTAAAACACACATATACTGAATGTGAATGGATGGAAAAAGTTATTTGATGCAAATGAAAACAAAAAGAAATCACAGGTAATAATACTCATCTAATTAAATGACTTTAAATAAAGCTTTAAATAAAACACAAACAATGATATAATAATAAATGATCAATACAAGTAGATGAAATGGAATTTCTTAACATATATGCACCTAATATATTAAGTGCATATAATATATACACAAATATATTAAGTAAATATTTATAGATGTAAGTGGGAAGAGTGACAAAAATATAATAATAGTAGGGCTGTATATAACACCCCACCTACATCAATAGATCATCCAGACAAAAAAATCTGTAAGGAAACATTGATCTTAAAGGATACATTGGATCAGTTGGACTTAACAGGACTATCCATTAGTCCTGTTAAGGACTATCTACAGGACTTTCCACTCCAAAACAGCAAAACACACATTCTTTTCAAGAACACATGGAACATTTGCCAGAACATATCACATACTGTCTCAACATATTTAAGAGGTTAGAAGATACATAAGGCATTTTTAACTACTGCAATGGTATGAAACTAGAAATCAAGTATAGGAAGACAAATAGGAAAAACACAAGTACATGGAAAATAAACAACATGCTACTAAAAAAAAGCAATGGGTTAAAAATCAGTGGTTAAAGAAATCAAAGAACTATTCAGAAAATAACTCAGGAAACATGGAAAAAAATATATAATCGCAGCTTGCCAAAATCTATGGGACTCAACAAAAGCAGTTCTAAGAGGGAAGTTTATAGCTATACAAACCTACCTTAAGAAAATTCTCAAACAACCTAACCTACCATCCAAAGGAATTAGAAAAAGAACAAAGCCCAACTTCAGCGGAAAGAAGTAAATGATGAGTACCAGAGAGGAAACATAAAATAAGACAAAAATAAAATAAAAGATCAACAAAACCACGAGCTGATTTTCTAAAAAGATATACAAAACTGATAACCTTTAGCCAGGCTCAACAAGAAGAAAAGAGAGAAGATCCAATAAAATATGAAATGAAATGGGAGAAATAACAATGAATATAACAGAGTTAAGATGAAATCATGAAAAAAAAAAAAACCAATCTGAATAGATAGATCATGTGTAGGGAAATTTAATTTGTAATTTAAAAACTTCCAACAAACAGAAGCCAGACAGCTTCACATGGGAATTATATCAAATATATAAAGAAGAATTAAGTCTATCATTCTCAAACTACTCCAAAATTGAGAAGAATGAGACACTCTCAAATTTATTCTACAAGATCATGTTTCCACTGGTACCAAACCAAAAATATGACCTAATAAAAGCTAGTATCTCTGATGAATATAGATGTAAAATTCCTCAACAAAATATTAGCAATTGAATCAATAATGTATAAAAAGAAGCATATATTATGATCAAGTACAATTTCTTTCAGAGATTCCAAGAACACATGGGCTCAAGAACTGCAATTCCAAGGCTCTAGAGCACAGATTCAATAGCTATGGTTCATGGGTTTAGTTGCTCCCCAGCATGTGGGATTTTCACGCATCAGGCATTGAACCTGTGTCTCCTGCATTTGCAGGAGAACTCTCTTCACCACTGAGCTACCAAGGAAGGCTGATCTTAGTTTCTTGAATGTTGAGTCTTAAGCCAACATCTAACTCTAACATTTCTAACTCTCTTCTCCCACCTTCATCAAGAGTCTCTTTAGTTCTCTTTGATTTCTGCCATTAGAGTGGTATCATGTGCATATCTGAAGTTACTGATGTTTCTTTTGGCAATATTCATTCCAGCTTGAGCTTCATCCAGCCTGATATTTCACATGATGTACTCTACATATAAGTTAAATAAGCATGATGACAGTATACAGCCTTGATATACTCCTTTTCCAATTTTGAACTAGTATGTTTTTCTATCTCTGATTCCAATTGTTGATTCTTGACCTGTATGCAGTTTTCTTAGGAGGCAGGTAAGGTGTCTGGGTATTCCCATCTTTTTAAGACATTTCCACAGTTCATTGTGATCCACACTGTCAAAAACTTTAGTGGAATCAGTTAGTCTTTGTATACATCAAAAAAAAAAAAAAAAAAAAAAACCCAGACATACTAATTAAAAATATATATGCACCCTAATATTCATTGCAACTTTACAAAAGCCAACACATAGAAGACACCTAATTCTCCATCAACAGCCAAATGGATACATAAAATGTGTTATATAAATACACAATTAACTATTAGTTATGAAAAAGAAGGAAATCCACCATTTACAACAACGTGAATGAACCTGGAAGGTATTTTGCTTAGTGAAACAAGTTAGTCAGAGAAATACAAATATTGCATATCAACACATATGTGATATTTGAAAAGCAAAATTTAAAATGAATATAATAAAACACAAATAGACTCACAGATATAGAGAAAAAATGAGTGATCATCGATGGACAGTGGGTGAGAGAGGGCAAGATAGGACAGAAGATTAAGAAAGTACAAAGTACTATGTATAAGATAACAAGCTACAGGTATATATTGTACATCACAGGCAATATAGCCAATATCTTATAATTTAAATGGCATATAATCTATACAAATATTGAATAACTATATTGTATACCTAAAGTAATACAGTATTATAGATCAACTAATAGGAATAAACTTAACCAAAGAGGTGAATGACCTATAGGTTGAAAACAACAGAACACTGATGAAGACATTGAAGGCAATTCAAGATGAAAGAAATATCCCACACTCTGGATTGGATTCGAAGAATTAATTGTTAAAATGGCTATACTCCCCAATGAAATCTCCAAATTTAATGTAGTTGCTATTGAAACAGAGAAATGCACCTGTTGGTAGCCCTACTGGGTATAACCATAGTACATGTTGGTTTCTACCAGAAAGAATAATCAGCAGACTTCAACAGCTTGCTACAAGTTGTCACAAACATTCTTAAATTTTGCAGATGAAGTGTTCCTCAGAATTAGGAGCATAGGTGAACACTGTTTCTTTTTTTTTTTTTTTTTTGGACGGCGGTCGGGTTGGGGAGGGGAGCAGGCGGGCCACTTCTATTAGTCTTTCATTTCTCTATTTTCATCCGTCTTTGTTCTTTGGCTCCTGTGGGCCTCCCGTGGGCCTCCCATCACGGTGGCGTCTATCGTTGCAGAGCGCCGGCTCTGGGCGCATGCGCTCCAGAGCTCCAGCTCCACGACCAGACACATCGGTCCGGCTGCTCCGCGGCACGTGGGATCTTCCCAGGCCAGGGATTGAACCAGCGCCCCTTGCACTGCAAGGCGGTGTCCTTATCCACTGGACCACCAGGGGAAGCCCAACACTGTTTCTTAATTATTATAGATAGCAGTGTGCTACCTACCCATCATTTCATATTTACTTTTTGATAATCTGTCTTGGATACTCAAATCTCAGTCCTCAATTCCTTCTTAAATTCCCTTTGAATAACTTTCAACCTTCAGGGTAAAACTTGAGCACTAATTCACTAGTGATCAGGACAGAATTAAGAAGTCTATAAAATGTTTCCTACGAATTCCGAAAAATGAGTCATCGATGGACAGTGGGTGAGAGAGGCAAGATAGGACAGAAGATTAAGAAAGTACAAAGTACTATGTATAAGATAACAAGCTACAGGTATATATTGTACATCACAGGCAATATAGCCAATATCTTATAATTTAAATGGCATATAATCTATACAAATATTGAATAACTATATTGTATACCTAAAGTAATACAGTATTATAGATCAACTAATAGGAATAAACTTAACCAAAGAGGTGAATGACCTATAGGTTGAAAACAACAGAACATTGATGAAGACATTGAAGGCAATTCAAGATGAAAGAAATATCCCACACTCTGGATTGGATTCGAAGAATTAATTGTTAAAATGGCTATACTCCCCAATGAAATCTCCAAATTTAATGTAGTTGCTATTGAAACAGAGAAATGCACCTGTTGGTAGCCCTACTGGGTATAACCATAGTACATGTTGGTTTCTACCAGAAAGAATAATCAGCAGACTTCAACAGCTTGCTACAAGTTGTCACAAACATTCTTAAATTTTGCAGATGAAGTGTTCCTCAGAATTAGGAGCATAGGTGAACACTGTTTCTTTTTTTTATTTTTGGACGGCGGTCGGGTTGGGGAGGGGAGCAGGCGGGCCACTTCTATTAGTCTTTCATTTCTCTATTTTCATCCGTCTTTGTTCTTTGGCTCCTGTGGGCCTCCCGTGGGCCTCCCATCACGGTGGCGTCTATCGTTGCAGAGCGCCGGCTCTGGGCGCATGCGCTCCAGAGCTCCAGCTCCACGACCAGACACATCGGTCCGGCTGCTCCGCGGCACGTGGGATCTTCCCAGGCCAGGGATTGAACCAGCGCCCCTTGCACTGCAAGGCGGTGTCCTTATCCACTGGACCACCAGGGGAAGCCCAACACTGTTTCTTAATTATTATAGATAGCAGTGTGCTACCTACCCATCATTTCATATTTACTTTTTGATAATCTGTCTTGGATACTCAAATCTCAGTCCTCAATTCCTTCTTAAATTCCCTTTGAATAACTTTCAACCTTCAGGGTAAAACTTGAGCACTAATTCACTAGTGATCAGGACAGAATTAAGAAGTCTATAAAATGTTCTAAATTGACTTACTAGAAATGGAAGAAGGATAAAATTTTACCATGAATTCTCTTGGAAAAAGAATTACATGTAGTTAGGATTCCTAGGACCTGCCTCTTTGCTCAAATTAGGCCATTAATAAATGAGAAGTGGGTGGAATCTTACAAATTCAGATCTTCTCTTCTGTTTAAGGAATATTTAAATGAGGATCCACCTGCCACATACCTTTGTCCATTCTTCTATCATTCACCTTCACAACAACACACACACACACACACACACACACACTTGCATCAGAAAATATTTATGATCACCTATTAGAAAATGTCCAAAATTATTAGCCTGACTCAGACATATAAAAGTCTATATACCACTTGGAGGGTCTAATCTATAGGTAAAACTAGCCCTATGAACAATATTCCTTGCTTGCATGTTTTGGGCTATAATGAAATGCCAGATAACCTGAAATTGGTCAAAATATCTCTTCTTCATATGATCCTGTCCACAACTATGTCCCATGCCCCAATAACCAATGTTTATCCCCTTTTCAAGTTAAAATTGAAAGACTATAGAGCAAAGTCATCCATAGATTTCATAGGCTTCTGGCTTTTTGCTGTATAGCATTACTACAATTTGAGCCCAAATCACTGTGGGTGGTAAAAATTAGAAGACGCTTGCTCTTTGGAAGGAACACTACGACAAACCTATACAGCATATTATAAAACAGAGATTTCATTTTGCTGACAAAGGTCCCTATAGTCAAAGCTATAGTTTTTCCAATAATCATGTACAGATATGAGAGTTGGACCATAAAAAAGGCTGAGCATGGAGGAATTGATGCTTTCAAACTGTGGTGAAGGAAAAGACTCTTGAGAGTCCCTTGGACTGCAATGATATGAAATCAATCAATCCCAAAGGAAACCAATCTTGAATATTCTTTGGAAGGATTGATGCTGAAGCTGAAGCTCCAATACTTTGGCCAACTGAGGCAAAGATCTGACTCATTATGATGCTAAAATTTGGGGAAGGGGCAAGGATGATGTAACTTTCAACCTTCAGGGTAAAACTTGAGCACTAATTCACTAGTGATCAGGACAGAATTAAGAAGTCTATAAAATGTTCTAAATTGACTTACTAGAAATGGAAGAAGGATAAAATTTTACCATGAATTCTTTTGGGAAAAAAGAATTACATGTAGTTAGGATTCCTAGGACCTGCCTCTTTGCTCAAATTAGGCCATTAATAAATGAGAAGTGGGTGGAATCTTACAAATTCAGATCTTCTCTTCTGTTTAAGGAATATTTAAATGAGGATCCACCTGCCACATACCTTTGTCCATTCTTCTATCATTCACCTTCACAACAACACACACACACACACACACACACACACTTGCATCAGAAAATATTTATGATCACCTATTAGAAAATGTCCAAAATTATTAGCCTGACTCAGACATATAAAAGTCTATATACCACTTGGAGGGTCTAATCTATAGGTAAAACTAGCCCTATGAACAATATTCCTTGCTTGCATGTTTTGGGCTATAATGAAATGCCAGATAACCTGAAATTGGTCAAAATATCTCTTCTTCATATGATCCTGTCCACAACTATGTCCCATGCCCCAATAACCAATGTTTATCCCCTTTTCAAGTTAAAATTGAAAGACTATAGAGCAAAGTCATCCATAGATTTCATAGGCTTCTGGCTTTTTGCTGTATAGCATTACTACAATTTGAGCCCAAATCACTGTGGGTGGTAAAAATTAGAAGACGCTTGCTCTTTGGAAGGAACACTACGACAAACCTATACAGCATATTATAAAACAGAGATTTCATTTTGCTGACAAAGGTCCCTATAGTCAAAGCTATAGTTTTTCCAATAATCATGTACAGATATGAGAGTTGGACCATAAAAAAGGCTGAGCATGGAGGAATTGATGCTTTCAAACTGTGGTGAAGGAAAAGACTCTTGAGAGTCCCTTGGACTGCAATGATATGAAATCAATCAATCCCAAAGGAAACCAATCTTGAATATTCTTTGGAAGGATTGATGCTGAAGCTGAAGCTCCAATACTTTGGCCAACTGAGGCAAAGATCTGACTCATTTGAAAAGGCCCTGATGCTAGGAAAGATTGAAAGCAAAAGGAGAAAGGGGAGGCAGAGGATGAATGGTTACATAGTACCACTACCTCTATGGGCATGAATCTGAACAAAGTGGAAGATAGATATTGAAGGATAGAGAAGTTTGGCATGGTGCACAGAGTTGCACAGAGTCACAGAGTTGCACAGAGTCAGACACGATTTAGGTACTGAACAACAACAATTCTTAAAGTTTAGAAACGATAACCCCATTTAGGACCACTTGTTCCTCAGAACTTCACTTCTCTCTGATTACTTTCAAACATACAAAAAGAGCATCCAACTTCAGTTTTGCTGTCAATTTTCTATTCCAGTGAAAGAAGCTTTGATATAAAAATCCTCTCTGGGATCATAATTTCCCTTTATGCATTGTTTTCTGTTTATGTTATTTTTAGATAACAAAATTCTAGTTTTATCCTTACACTTGAGAGAAAGTATTACGAACTTTTTAATGATTTTGTTTGTTAGGCTTTAAAGTTTAAAGCACCTTTTCTTTATAGATAAACAGAAAAAAAAGTCTATATAGAAGACTGTCTTTCTCTTTAGCCTTCTGAATTATTTTTCTACTGCATTAAATTCCTTCTTGACAACTGTAGGATCCAGAGCAAGTCAAATGAGATTAGTTCATTGTGGGTAATATAAAAAGCTTTATCTTCTAAAAAGTGTCAAAACTATTATCAGAAATTCTCAGAAACAAAATGCATTTGTTACTAACCTATTTTCATTTTGATACTTTCTCTTTCACCTTGCTACTAACTGGTAATGCAGTGTAAGTCACTCAGTCTGTCATTTTAAAAAAGACCATTTATCATTTCAGTATATTTTCAATTTATTCATCTGCAGCCCTCTTTAAATAGAATACATATTTCTGCTATCTAAATCTCTTTAATAGACATCACTTTACTTGTCTGAAAGACAAAATTACATCACTTTTTAAAACTTGCATGACTAGGTGCTACAGAAGTACTGAATCCAACATTTGAGATCAAGAATAATCTGGAATCAATTTATACATCTAGGCTTCTCTGTTTCTACTTTCCTGTGTTCTGTGTGGGTGCTCATTTTTGTCCAATTCTTTGGGACCCTTTGGATTGTGGCCTCCTAGGTTCCTCTGTCCATGATATTCTCCAGACAAGAATACTGGAGTAGATTGACAGTTCCTCCTCCAGAGGATCTTCTGAACCCAGGATCAGAACCACGTATCTTGTGTCTCCCACATTACAGATGGATTCTTTACTACTGATCCAACTGGGAAACAAATTTTTTTACCGAAAACAAACATACTTTGGTTTCATTTCAGTAAAACTAAACAAATACAATTGACTCTTGAACAATCCTGGGCACTAGGGGTGCCAGTTCTTCAAGCAGTCAAAAATCTGTGTATCATTTACAGTTAGCCAGATACATAGTTCCTCACTAGATCCAAGTGACCACAGATCCTGTAGGACTGTAGTATTTACTATTGAAAAAAATTCAGGTATAAGTGGACTTTCAAATTAGTTTTTTTTGTTATTTTTAGATAACAAAATTCTAGTTTTATCCTTACACTTGAGAGAAAGTATTACGAACTTTTTAATGATTTTGTTTGTTAGGCTTTAAAGTTTAAAGCACCTTTTCTTTATAGATAAACAGAAAAAAAAGTCTATATAGAAGACTGTCTTTCTCTTTAGCCTTCTGAATTATTTTCTACTGCATTAAATTCCTTCTTGACAACTGTAGGCTTCAGAGCAAGTCAAATGAGATTAGTTCATTGTGGGTAATATAAAAAGCTTTATCTTCTAAAAAGTGTCAAAACTATTATCAGAAATTCTCAGAAACAAAATGCATTTGTTACTAACCTATTTTCATTTTGATACTTTCTCTTTCACCTTGCTACTAACTGGTAATGCAGTGTAAGTCACTCAGTCTGTCATTTTAAAAAAGACCATTTATCATTTCAGTATATTTTCAATTTATTCATCTGCAGCCCTCTTTAAATAGAATACATATTTCTGCTATCTAAATCTCTTTAATAGACATCACTTTACTTGTCTGAAAGACAAAATTACATCACTTTTTAAAACTTGCATGACTAGGTGCTACAGAAGTACTGAATCCAACATTTGAGATCAAGAATAATCTGGAATCAATTTATACATCTAGGCTTCTCTGTTTCTACTTTCCTGTGTTCTGTGTGGGTGCTCATTTTTGTCCAATTCTTTGGGACCCTTTGGATTGTGGCCTCCTAGGTTCCTCTGTCCATGATATTCTCCAGACAAGAATACTGGAGTAGATTGACAGTTCCTCCTCCAGAGGATCTTCTGAACCCAGGATCAGAACCACGTATCTTGTGTCTCCCACATTACAGATGGATTCTTTACTACTGATCCAACTGGGAAACAAATTTTTTTACCGAAAACAAACATACTTTGGTTTCATTTCAGTAAAACTAAACAAATACAATTGACTCTTGAACAATCCTGGGCACTAGGGGTGCCAGTTCTTCAAGCAGTCAAAAAACTGTGTATCATTTACAGTTAGCCAGATACATAGTTCCTCACTAGATCCAAGTGACCACAGATCCTGTAGGACTGTAGTATTTACTATTGAAAAAAATTCAGGTATAAGTGGACTTTCAAATCCATGCTGTTCAAGGGTCAACTGTATTTAAAATATTTGTATAATATCCACTGTAATTTATGCACTATTCCGGCTAGAAAACCTCTGCCTTTTCTAGGCACTGACAATACTCTTATTCTTCTCCCTTATTTATATTTAATAAAACTACGTATGGGGCTTCCCTGGTGGCCTAGTGTATAAGGACACAACCTTGCAGTGTAAGGAGTGCCAGTTCGATTCCTGGCCTGGGAAGATCCCACATGCCGTGGAGCAGCTAGACTGATGTGTCCAACTACAGAGCCGGAGCTCTGGAGCGCATGTGCCCAGAGCCGGTGCTCTGCAGCAACAAAGGCCACTGCGATGCGAGGCCCACACAGGCCAAAAATCAAAAATGGATGAAAACAAATAAATGAAAGACCAATAGAAGTCACCAAAAAAAAAAAAAAAAACCCATATGCAACTATATACACCCTATTTATTAGGATTTAAGATGGGCATTATTTGTAATTGTTCATTTGCTCTCTTTCAATACACGTAAGAACATCCTGTAGACAAAAAGGGCTGTGAAACAAAATCTATAGTTTTAAAAATTCACAATCTAATGAGGCTGACAGAAACATAAACTAATGGGTGAATATGGGATGATCCTTTTGTGCTTATCCTGAAAGGTGACAGTGGTGAGCCACTCTGACAGATGAGGTACCACACAAGCCAGACGTGAACACTACACAGATTCTCCTAGGTTCCTCTGTCCATGATATTCTCCAGACAAGAATACTGGAGTAGATTGACAGTTCCTCCTCCAGAGGATCTTCTGAACCCAGGATCAGAACCACGTATCTTGTGTCTCCCACATTACAGATGGATTCTTTACTACTGATCCAACTGGGAAACAAATTTTTTTACCGAAAACAAACATACTTTGGTTTCATTTCAGTAAAACTAAACAAATACAATTGACTCTTGAACAATCCTGGGCACTAGGGGTGCCAGTTCTTCAAGCAGTCAAAAATCTGTGTATCATTTACAGTTAGCCAGATACATAGTTCCTCACTAGATCCAAGTGACCACAGATCCTGTAGGACTGTAGTATTTACTATTGAAAAAAATTCAGGTATAAGTGGACTTTCAAATCCATGCTGTTCAAGGGTCAACTGTATTTAAAATATTTGTATAATATCCACTGTAATTTATGCACTATTCCGGCTAGAAAACCTCTGCCTTTTCTAGGCACTGACAATACTCTTATTCTTCTCCCTTATTTATATTTAATAAAACTACGTATGGGGCTTCCCTGGTGGCCTAGTGTATAAGGACACAACCTTGCAGTGTAAGGAGTGCCAGTTCGATTCCTGGCCTGGGAAGATCCCACATGCCGTGGAGCAGCTAGACTGATGTGTCCAACTACAGAGCCGGAGCTCTGGAGCGCATGTGCCCAGAGCCGGTGCTCTGCAGCAACAAAGGCCACTGCGATGCGAGGCCCACACAGGCCAAAAATCAAAAATGGATGAAAACAAATAAATGAAAGACCAATAGAAGTCACCAAAAAAAAAAAAAAAACCCATATGCAACTATATACACCCTATTTATTAGGATTTAAGATGGGCATTATTTGTAATTGTTCATTTGCTCTCTTTCAATACACGTAAGAACATCCTGTAGACAAAAAGGGCTGTGAAACAAAATCTATAGTTTTAAAAATTCACAATCTAATGAGGCTGACAGAAACATAAACTAATGGGTGAATATGGGATGATCCTTTTGTGCTTATCCTGAAAGGTGACAGTGGTGAGCCACTCTGACAGATGAGGTACCCACACAAGCCAGACGTGACTCACCAATGAGAACACTACACAGATTCTGGCTCCCAAGGGTCAATAATCACATTCTGGTTGGGTCGTGTGTGGACTCACTGATTTCTATAAAGTCCAAGAATGCTATTTCAACCCTCTTTTTAGGACTCTGTTCTCATTCTCTTCCCTTACATCTAATTTAAGCACAGCCTATACATGTGACGTCACTTTAGATGCTGTGAAGGTTGCCATTCACTCATGACTTAAGCCGCTAATAGGGACTCATATCTAATGAATAAAACATGAATTATCAAAATCTGTCAATAATTTCATCACTGTAGTTATGAAAAATATGTCTGGCATTAAAGTGTGTCAAACTCTACATTTTGTGTGATTAACATCATTAGTAAAGTTCATTTATCATCTATACAATGAACTAGATTAGAGTTTCATTTCATTATATAATCAACAAAACTGACTCTTTACAACAGCTTGGGTGACTATGAGATATTAAATTTTATTTACCATATGGCAATAAAATTAATATTTTTAAAAAATTTTTTGTATGTAATTTAAATGGAGCATTTATTGAACACCTGTTGCAGGTAGAACCCTACCTAATGAAAAATACTACAAAGCAATTCAAAGCAGAATTCAAGCTGCAGCCTCAAGGAAAAATAAAATAAATAAGAATGACTCTTCTCAATTTGGCTTCTAGAATTAAAAAAAAAGGCTTCCTTTTCTGTACCGGAAAAGTAGTAGAAGCGCCAAAGATATAGATGTTTGGTAACCTGAAATAAATCTGCTAGGAAAGAAATCCAGCTGCTACTTAAAGTAAAAGAGTAGCCAAAAAGGATATGAAACTATCTTAATCCTCACTCTTGAAAACTTCAAATTTATTACAAAAGGCCTCGCACTTCCGAAAGCTTTAATATGTCTCATTTAAATAATGTTCAGTTCATTTGGTTACTTCTCAGGAATTTTGACAGATAGTTTTAGCAAGTGTTAAAGAGAACACTGGGGATAAAATTTGCCTTGTAACTCCTTTGAAGAGTGATCCTTTTGTGCTTATCCTGAAAGGTGGGGGACCACTCTGACAGATGAGGTACCCACACAAGCCAGACGTGACTCACCAATGAGAACACTACACAGATTCTGGCTCCCAAGGGTCAATAATCACATTCTGGTTGGGTCGTGTGTGGACTCACTGATTTCTATAAAGTCCAAGAATGCTATTTCAACCCTCTTTTTAGGACTCTGTTCTCATTCTCTTCCCTTACATCTAATTTAAGCACAGCCTATACATGTGACGTCACTTTAGATGCTGTGAAGGTTGCCATTCACTCATGACTTAAGCCGCTAATAGGGACTCATATCTAATGAATAAAACATGAATTATCAAAATCTGTCAATAATTTCATCACTGTAGTTATGAAAAATATGTCTGGCATTAAAGTGTGTCAAACTCTACATTTTGTGTGATTAACATCATTAGTAAAGTTCATTTATCATCTATACAATGAACTAGATTAGAGTTTCATTTCATTATATAATCAACAAAACTGACTCTTTACAACAGCTTGGGTGACTATGAGATATTAAATTTTATTTACCATATGGCAATAAAATTAATATTTTTAAAAAATTTTTTGTATGTAATTTAAATGGAGCATTTATTGAACACCTGTTGCAGGTAGAACCCTACCTAATGAAAAATACTACAAAGCAATTCAAAGCAGAATTCAAGCTGCAGCCTCAAGGAAAAATAAAATAAATAAGAATGACTCTTCTCAATTTGGCTTCTAGAATTAAAAAAAAAGGCTTCCTTTTCTGTACCGGAAAAGTAGTAGAAGCGCCAAAGATATAGATGTTTGGTAACCTGAAATAAATCTGCTAGGAAAGAAATCCAGCTGCTACTTAAAGTAAAAGAGTAGCCAAAAAGGATATGAAACTATCTTAATCCTCACTCTTGAAAACTTCAAATTTATTACAAAAGGCCTCGCACTTCCGAAAGCTTTAATATGTCTCATTTAAATAATGTTCAGTTCATTTGGTTACTTCTCAGGAATTTTGACAGATAGTTTTAGCAAGTGTTAGAGAACACTGAGATAAAATGCCTTGTAACTCCTTTGAAGAGTCCATCTCAAGGCAGATGAATCAAATGCATGCCGTGTGTGAGTCTCTAACTGAGGTGAAACTACCTGATCAAAATGATACGTGAAGTGCTGGATTTTGGTGGGTTAATAAGCATAGTCATCATGCAAAATGTTCTGTTTTCCTTAGTAGCAACGGCCTTACTATAAGCATTGGATCAGCTTATGTTTGGGGTGAGGGGGTTAGGGGGGTGGGGGAGTGGGTAGTGACTAGGCTCCAACTACTTTCTTTTGTTTATCAGTTCCGAGAAGCAGGTTCTCCAGTCCTTATATACCATAAGCTTGATAGGCAGTGTGAGAACAAAAACACTCAGATTTGAACCTGTGATGGTAGAGATATGAAGTTTGGAGAGCAGAGTACACACAAGAATAGGAATTCTGGGGAAGGGTAAGAGAAAAGCAGGTTTCTTTTTACCCTTTCTCACCCAAATTTCACCCTTCCCTGGGAGAGCCCCCAGTGAGCTCTTCTTAAGTTTAAAAGTTTAGGAATGCCTGTAATCAGGAGAAAGGGTTTTTTTTCCCCCTTTCATCAAGCTTTTAAAAACATCGTCTTAACAAGACTGCTGTCAACACAGCATTTTTTCCAGTTCAGAAAAAAAAAAAAAAAACTGTAGACAAGTTCACTAAACAAAGGAAGGGGCTTCTTTTGTATCTGAAGCTTCATAGAGTCTTCCATGTTAGAAAGTTGCATGGAAGCTGATACAGAAGCTAACAAATACAGCCAGCACCAGATATGACAAGCATCAAGTATTGCCCATGTCAAGAGTATAAAATGTTCAAACATTAGAAGCCACACAGAGATAGCGACAAGCAAGTTCATGAGCATGACTCCTCCATTTCACATTTCACCCTAAATTATGTAACATATATCTATATATGTTCTGCCTGGCTGGTAAGCCACACAGAGGAAGAGAATGGGCGAGGAATCCCTGTTGACATGTGTAGAATCAATTCACTTAAATAATATCCAGATAAAGCAGACTAATACCTGGATTAACTTAGTACCTGAGTTAAAAATTAATTTTCTACAGTTTAAGAATAAATAAGTCAAGGATAGCAAAACTATGTTCAGTTATAAAAGGAAATCCTACATTTTCACCTTTGAGAAATATACGGTCTTTGAACTACAAAAGCTTTGGTAGTAATATCTAGTTAGCCTTGTTTATACACAAGATTTTAAATAAAGTCATATTAGAAGATTCAACTAATCCAATATCTGAAATATAAACCACCTACATGGGTTATTTTAAACCATATTTCTTGAAACAGCAAAATGATTAGGTAATAAAGTAAAAAGTTAAATGAAATAAAATTTTTCTTCCATAATATTCAGCCATTTTGAACATAGTTTTAGGTAAACAACTTTAAAATATTTTGTTATACTTCTAATGTTAATTTCCCAACATACTATGCTAAACAATTGGTAAAAATAATGTATATTCAAATATTCATTGATTGTATTTATTAATTCAATGTGTTATTATGAAGTCCCAAGAAGATCAAGCACTAAAGCTTTAGAGATATATACTTTGCCTAAAAGGATCCTATGATTTCATAAGGAGACAGATATTTGCACACATAATTATAATACAGTGTGATAAATGCAATGATACAGTAATGAGTGAGGTATAATTGTAATGCAAGCTCAGTTTGGCTTGAGACAGAAAACATTAGCAAGGCAAAAAAGGAGACACAGGCAAGCAGTAGGAAAACATATGGAGATCTGCAACAGTGACATTTCCAGCGACCTATATAAGAAAGGCATCCAATCCCATCACTTCATGGCAAATAGAAGGGGAAAAACTGGAAGCAGTGACAGATTTTCTCTTTTGGGGCTCCAAAATCACTGTGGATGGTGACTGCAGCCATGAAATTAGGAGATGCCTGCTTCTTGGAAGGAAAGCTATGACAAACCAAGGTAACATATTTAAAAACAGAGGCATTACTTTGCCAACAAAGGACCATATAGTCAAACCTATGATTTTTCCAGTAGTCATGTAGGATGTGAGAGTTGGACCATAAAGAAGGCTGAGCACTGAAGAATTGATGCTTTCTAAGTACAGTGCCAGAGAAGATTCTTGAGAGTACCATAGACAGTGAGGAGATCAAACCAGTCAATTCTAAAAGAAATCAATGCTGAATATTCATTGGAAGGACTGATGCTGAAGCTGAAGCTCCAATACTTTGGCCAGCTGATGCAAAGAGCTGATTCATTTGAAAAGAGCTTGATCCTGGGAAAGACTAAGGGCACAAGAAAGGGGTGGCAGAGGATGAAATGGTTGGATATCATTCCCAATTCAAAGGACATGAACTTGGGCAAACTCCAGGAGATGGTGAGGGATAAAGAGGTCTGGCATGCTGCAGTCCAGGGGGTCACAAAAAAAAGTTGGACACAACTTAATGACTGACCAACAACAACAATGCAAGAATAAGGATAATTTGCACTTTGTCTCTGGAGTATTTCTATGCTTGTTTCCAGGGAAGCCAGGAGCCATGGGACTGACATTTGGTCAAGAAAGAAAGAATTTTCATAAATAGTGATTAAAATGTGCTCTTTGAAATCTAAAATCTTTGAGTCACTCTTTATTAGCTTATCTATATTGTTTATTCAAAATGAATAGACTTCTGCTTCCAGCCAAGATGGAGTTAGAGAGACAGAACTAAAAACCTGACAAAATATATGAGACAACAGCTTTTGAGACACAAAAATGTGAAAGTAAATTTGTTCTCACAGTTCTGTCCAACCTTTTGCAACACATGGATTTTAGCCCACCAGGCTCCTCTGCTTCAGGCAAGAATACTGAAGTGGGTTGCCATTTCCTTTTCCAGGGAATCTTTCCAAACCAGAGACTGAACCTCGGTCTCTCACATTGCAGACAGATTTTCTACCATCTAAGCCACTGAAGAACAGTGGTCCTGAGGTACAGGAAATAAACAGGGTGAGTCCAAGAATTGCCGAAGTTAACCATTAGGAGATAAGTATCTAGATGATGGCAGAGATGAGCAGTACAGGCAAAACCCTAAGTTAGTGTACATGCACTGAAGATGTAGTACTGGGCAGTGTAAAGAAGAAGCAAGAGTTGGACCATAAAGAAGGCTGAGCACTGAAGAATTGATGCTTTCTAAGTACAGTGCCAGAGAAGATTCTTGAGAGTACCATAGACAGTGAGGAGATCAAACCAGTCAATTCTAAAAGAAATCAATGCTGAATATTCATTGGAAGGACTGATGCTGAAGCTGAAGCTCCAATACTTTGGCCAGCTGATGCAAAGAGCTGATTCATTTGAAAAGAGCTTGATCCTGGGAAAGACTAAGGGCACAAGAAAGGGGTGGCAGAGGATGAAATGGTTGGATATCATTCCCAATTCAAAGGACATGAACTTGGGCAAACTCCAGGAAATGGTGAGGGATAAAGAGGTCTGGCATGCTGCAGTCCAGGGGGTCACAAAAAAAAGTTGGACACAACTTAATGACTGACCAACAACAACAATGCAAGAATAAGGATAATTTGCACTTTGTCTCTGGAGTATTTCTATGCTTGTTTCCAGGGAAGCCAGGAGCCATGGGACTGACATTTGGTCAAGAAAGAAAGAATTTTCATAAATAGTGATTAAAATGTGCTCTTTGAAATCTAAAATCTTTGAGTCACTCTTTATTAGCTTATCTATATTGTTTATTCAAAATGAATAGACTTCTGCTTCCAGCCAAGATGGAGTTAGAGAGACAGAACTAAAAACCTGACAAAATATATGAGACAACAGCTTTTGAGACACAAAAATGTGAAAGTAAATTTGTTCTCACAGTTCTGTCCAACCTTTTGCAACACATGGATTTTAGCCCACCAGGCTCCTCTGCTTCAGGCAAGAATACTGAAGTGGGTTGCCATTTCCTTTTCCAGGGAATCTTTCCAAACCAGAGACTGAACCTCGGTCTCTCACATTGCAGACAGATTTTCTACCATCTAAGCCACTGAAGAACAGTGGTCCTGAGGTACAGGAAATAAACAGGGTGAGTCCAAGAATTGCCGAAGTTAACCATTAGGAGATAAGTATCTAGATGATGGCAGAGATGAGCAGTACAGGCAAAACCCTAAGTTAGTGTACATGCACTGAAGATGTAGTACTGGGCAGTGTAAAGAAGAAGCAAGAGCTGTAAAGAGTGAGACATCCAGAAATGATCAGAGATTCTCTCTTAAGTCTTGATTTTGAAGAATAACCATCCCCCCAAAAGAATAGTGCCTGTGAATCTCACAGCACTTGAAACAGTGTCAATACCTAAGAGTTAGACTGGAAAACTTTGTAATTCACTAGGTACACATTACAGTAGCAAAAAAGATCATGCTTCAGTACTTGGGACTACTACCAGTAGTCCCTAGACTAAATGTCATTCTGATACAACCTACTAAAACTTTAAAGATGACCCAAAGATCGAACTATTTTCTGGCATTGAATCAAAACTCATCAAACATGTAAAATACAAAAGGCATGGCCCATAACGAATAGAAAAATGAATCAAATGAACCTGAACCAAAAGTGATACAGACAACAGAACTAATGGACAAGGTTATTGTAACAGTTATTATATTGCATCATTTATGTTAAAGAAGCTAGAAGAAATTTGCATATGTTAAGCAGAGACATGAAAAATATTTTAAAAACCCAAATCAAACTTCTAAAAATGAAAAAATATATAATCTGAGATTTTTTAAAAAGTGTATTGACTGGAATTAACAGGTTAGGCATGGCAGAAGAAAAGAATACTGAATCCGAATACACTTTAATAGAAATTATTCAAGATTTTCATATATTATAAAAAGATACATTAATAGTTTGCTTCTGATTCCATCAAGCATGTGGTCTGGCTTTAGCAAAATGACAAGTAGCTCGCAAAAAGACCTCCTCCATCTTTTGCTTTGACTCCAATAAGACCAAGGCATATCACACTCTCTTAAGTGGTTCGCAATCTGAAGATGAAGTACATTTTGTGTAAGAAAATTAAATAATAATTTAAAAAAATGAACCAAAGAACCCTATGAATTGTACCTAGATGTTTCACATTTCTCTGATATTTACATGTGCTATCTTTCTCCTGCTATGTCATATTCTTTATTAAATAAAGTTTTTTATTATTTTACTAATTGATACTGTACTTAAAATTGGGATTATATATTTATTCTAAAAACAAATCAATGAAACAACAATAAAGACTTATGTCACAGTGAATAAAGCATCTTGTATCTCCAAATCTTTTATCTCGTGGAGTTATTTTCTTACCTATAAATGTCAATTTTAAAAAACTAATTTTTGTAAACAGGCCTACATAGAATTGAAATATACCTCAATAAATTAAATGCTTATTTTTATCTTAAATGATATAAAACTAAATGTGTTTGGTGTAGAGTTATAGAAATATTCTTGGATGAATAAATGAAGAAAATTGCTCAATTCAATGGGGAGAACAATGCCATACAAAGGTAAAATAGATTTCTTCTTTAAATCCCTATATATACTTAGAATCATCCTCTGTATCTTGGATGACTTCAAAAGGAAAGAGGTGGAATAATTTATATTGCTATATTAGCCTAGAGAATTTGAATATTAATAAGTCATTGCTACCTCCTTTACTAGCTCAAGTGGTTATCTATGTTGTTAATATTAATAAATCCACAGTAAATTTAATATTATTTCTTAATTTCAATAGTAAGTAGGTAAAATGACTTTGCATTTTAAAATATTCTGTCTTCAAAGCACACTTTGAAAGTGACATTTTTAAATTATAGTTTGTAAAAGAAGAATTTATTAAGAAGTTCTTTGGATGGAATGATGAAGTGAGGTATCTTTGTCAAGAACTGTGGAAGGTTTCTAATTTTACACTAATAAATAAGTTGACCTGTTATTGCTTTATTGATACTGAAAAAGACACAAGACTCCTGGGTCAAGACACAAAAATACTATATTAATTAAGCCACAAAATACTTATTTTTTAATTCATGAGCAAAATGACAAGTAGCTCAAAAGACCTCCTCCATCTTTGCTTTGACTCCAATAAGACCAAGGCATATCACACTCTCTTAAGTGGTTCGCAATCTGAAGATGAAGTACATTTTGTGTAAGAAAATTAAATAATAATTTAAAAAAATGAACCAAAGAACCCTATGAATTGTACCTAGATGTTTCACATTTCTCTGATATTTACATGTGCTATCTTTCTCCTGCTATGTCATATTCTTTATTAAATAAAGTTTTTTATTATTTTACTAATTGATACTGTACTTAAAATTGGGATTATATATTTATTCTAAAAACAAATCAATGAAACAACAATAAAGACTTATGTCACAGTGAATAAAGCATCTTGTATCTCCAAATCTTTTATCTCGTGGAGTTATTTTCTTACCTATAAATGTCAATTTTAAAAAACTAATTTTTGTAAACAGGCCTACATAGAATTGAAATATACCTCAATAAATTAAATGCTTATTTTTATCTTAAATGATATAAAACTAAATGTGTTTGGTGTAGAGTTATAGAAATATTCTTGGATGAATAAATGAAGAAAATTGCTCAATTCAATGGGGAGAACAATGCCATACAAAGGTAAAATAGATTTCTTCTTTAAATCCCTATATATACTTAGAATCATCCTCTGTATCTTGGATGACTTCAAAAGGAAAGAGGTGGAATAATTTATATTGCTATATTAGCCTAGAGAATTTGAATATTAATAAGTCATTGCTACCTCCTTTACTAGCTCAAGTGGTTATCTATGTTGTTAATATTAATAAATCCACAGTAAATTTAATATTATTTCTTAATTTCAATAGTAAGTAGGTAAAATGACTTTGCATTTTAAAATATTCTGTCTTCAAAGCACACTTTGAAAGTGACATTTTTAAATTATAGTTTGTAAAAGAAGAATTTATTAAGAAGTTCTTTGGATGGAATGATGAAGTGAGGTATCTTTGTCAAGAACTGTGGAAGGTTTCTAATTTTACACTAATAAATAAGTTGACCTGTTATTGCTTTATTGATACTGAAAAAGACACAAGACTCCTGGGTCAAGACACAAAAATACTATATTAATTAAGCCACAACATGTAGTGTGAGCTTCATGTCTAGGTTTGTCGGTTCCTTTCGTCCCAAATTCTGGTGATGAGTAGAGGCCCAGATGGATGCTACCTATACACTTAGCTTTTGTCACCGCTGTAGAGCTCTAAGCTTCAGAAACTAAATTTTTTTTTTTTTTTAAGATTTATTTATTTATTTATTTGTGGAGGGTGGGGTGGGGAAGGAGGGGAGCAGGCAGGCCACTTCTATTTGTCTTTCATTTGTCCATTTTCATCCATCTTTGTTCTTGGCCCGTGTGGGCCTCCCATCGCGGTGGCCTCCGTTGTCGCAGAGCACCGGCTCTGGGCGCATGCGCACCAGAGTTCCGGCTTGGTAATTGGACACATTGGTCCAGCCGCTCCGTGGCACGTGGGATCTTCCCAGGCCAGGGATCATACCGGAGCCCCTTGCACTGCAAGACGGTGTCCTTACCCACTGGACCACCAGGGAAGCCCCAGAAACTAAAATCTTTTATAGAAGCAGAAAGAAAGCCAACATTTGTTCTCTAGGGAGCCATCTTTATCATACTGAAGAGTAAGAAAGTTCAACTTTTGCTCTAAAAAGGGAAAATATCTATCTTTCAAGGCTGTTCACTTTAAAAACATTCTTGGAAAGATAGTACAGAACACAGGCAATCAGTGGTTGTGCTCACAAAGCTTTTATAAGCAAAAGAGACCACAAGAAATTGTCTCCTAACAATACTTTAGGATATTTTAATATCTAATAGCTTGCCTTCTATTTTTCCCAATGAAAACCAAGCTTTTTTATTCAATAGTAAGTAGGTAAAATGACTTTGCATTTTAAAATATTCTGTCTTCAAAGCACACTTTGAAAGTGACATTTTTAAATTATAGTTTGTAAAAGAAGAATTTATTAAGAAGTTCTTTGGATGGAATGATGAAGTGAGGTATCTTTGTCAAGAACTGTGGAAGGTTTCTAATTTTACACTAATAAATAAGTTGACCTGTTATTGCTTTATTGATACTGAAAAAGACACAAGACTCCTGGGTCAAGACACAAAAATACTATATTAATTAAGCCACAACATGTAGTGTGAGCTTCATGTCTAGGTTTGTCGGTTCCTTTCGTCCCAAATTCTGGTGATGAGTAGAGGCCCAGATGGATGCTACCTATACACTTAGCTTTTGTCACCGCTGTAGAGCTCTAAGCTTCAGAAACTAAATTTTTTTTTTTTAAGATTTATTTATTTATTTATTTGTGGAGGGTGGGGTGGGGAAGGAGGGGAGCAGGCAGGCCACTTCTATTTGTCTTTCATTTGTCCATTTTCATCCATCTTTGTTCTTGGCCCGTGTGGGCCTCCCATCGCGGTGGCCTCCGTTGTCGCAGAGCACCGGCTCTGGGCGCATGCGCACCAGAGTTCCGGCTTGGTAATTGGACACATTGGTCCAGCCGCTCCGTGGCACGTGGGATCTTCCCAGGCCAGGGATCATACCGGAGCCCCTTGCACTGCAAGACGGTGTCCTTACCCACTGGACCACCAGGGAAGCCCCAGAAACTAAAATCTTTTATAGAAGCAGAAAGAAAGCCAACATTTGTTCTCTAGGGAGCCATCTTTATCATACTGAAGAGTAAGAAAGTTCAACTTTTGCTCTAAAAAGGGAAAATATCTATCTTTCAAGGCTGTTCACTTTAAAAACATTCTTGGAAAGATAGTACAGAACACAGGCAATCAGTGGTTGTGCTCACAAAGCTTTTATAAGCAAAAGAGACCACAAGAAATTGTCTCCTAACAATACTTTAGGATATTTTAATATCTAATAGCTTGCCTTCTATTTTTCCCAATGAAAACCAAGCATATTGGGTGAATATTAAATGACTATGACACAAGTTCAAGGTGGGAAACAGACACAAACCACATTGCTCTGTCACCATCATATCTGCTCCTTCCTGCCTCTATGCACAACCTTTGGTAAGTTCTTTAGTCACAACTAGTCATTCCCTGAGAGACATACTGTTAATGCTCTTAATGTTTCAATCCTCCATTAATTGCCATTGTGTTCAGGACAGTGGTGAAAGGTGGTAAAATCCAGGAAAGCAGTGTTGCCATCCATAGAGAAGCTGATCAGCAGGAAATACAAGCATTTCAGAGTCTATGGTAGCCAGATCGATGAAAGAAAGATGAAAACAGTTGAAGAAACAGTGTCTGAGAAAAAACATGGACAAAATCACCAGGCTTCATGAGTTCTCAAGTGATACAAAGTAATCATTAAAAATCCAGTTCGGGGCAGGGCGGGCAGCGGGGTTCCATTCATATTCATTTGGGAGACTTTAAAGTGGTGTTGATTTTACTGCCCCTTTGATTCACATCTTGATATTAAGATTATAGCAGCTTTTAAAAAGTATTTAGAACACCTTTTGTGTTATCTTGTGCTCTGGGACAGTTTAGGAAACGTTTCTTCTTCAAAATTGGTAAGAATTTGATAATAAAGCCATCTTGACTTTTAACCTTGCGGGGGCCTTCAGCAGAAAGGGAAGGCAGCGGGATTGCTGAACCGGGAGATCTCAGAGAGAGATGGGCCTTGCTGCTGTGCCCCCTCCCGCCTGCTGGAGCATGCCAGGGATGACCAGACACGGCAGGGATTCTGTCGGAGCAGTTCCGCTTTATTAATGTAGATGCACAGCTCTTATAGGCAAGTGAAGGGGGTTTTGCACGGGACTTCCTATAGATTACACCAATCAAGCTAAAGGTCAAGCAAGCATTCACAAGCGCAAAAACCAGGGGAACCAATCAGAAATTTTGACCATCAATTAACATTTTAGATCACGCCCTGTCTTTTCCTGTAGGCACCATTTTAGCTCCAAACTGCAAACATGTGCTTAAACTTCTTTAAACAATGTGCTTAAGCTTCCCTTCATTCCCACGTCCCTTCCTGTATGCGCCATCTTAGCTCCAAGCTGAAACAATGTGCTTAAGCTTCCTTATGCTTGCAACGGTCCTCTTTCAATTCAGAGCCCCACAAACCTTAAAAAAAAAAAAAAAAAAAAAAATCCAGCTCAATGGTAAGCCTTGTTTTGGATCTGGAAACACAACAATGACCTGCCTAATGGAGATGACAGTTTAAACAACACGAAATAAAAAGCAATTTTTAGGAAGGAAAACAAAGCTGGAGACATCATATGCTCTGATTTTGAACTATACCACAAAGCTACAGCAATCAAAACTGTATGGTACAGGATAGATCACATATTTGACAACAAATTAAATCTCATGGGATATAGAAAAATTGATATCATATCAAACATCTTTTATAACCTCAATGTTATGACACTAAGTATAAATTACAAGAAAAAATCTGTAAAAAGCACAGACATATGGAGATTAAGTTTCTAAATAATGAACATGTTACTGAAGAAATCAAAAGGGAAATAAAAAAACTCCTAGAAACAAAGGACAACGAAAACATAACAACTCAAAAACTATGGGATACAGCAAAAGCAATTCTAAGAGGGACATTTATAGCAATACAATCCTACCCCAAGAAAGAAGAAATTTTTAAAGGAATAACATTATTCTAACATGCCCCTTTCTCTGACTTTCCATCATGTCCTTTATGTGTTTCTCAGTCTCTAGCTGTTTGGGAGACCATGATTAGATTAGGTAATGAGAGGGCAGCTCTTGGTTACCTTTCAGGGACAACTCATCACTTTTCTTCTTTTTTCCTCTTTTGCTAACCTGAATAAAGCCTCTCAAACTTTGGTGCATAAATTTTGGTGCAGCTGTTACACACTGCATTGGTCCCACAGAGAGATATGATCTGTTGATATGAAATGAATAGACTGCCTGATAGTTCTCCAGCAAAGATGGGTTTATTCAGGAGCAGCAGAGAATTGCAATTCAGGATCTACAACCATTGGGAGCCACGTATATGTTTCTGCACCGAAAACAAAGTAGACTACTTTTACAGAGAGAAGGAAGCTGGGAGAGCTATAGTAAACAAAAAGACCGTGTTTTGTTTATTTGTTTTAATTGGCTGAGTCATTACCAAGAAAGAAAGAAGTCTTTCTTCTTCCTGTTGAGCTCTGCTATTGTTACATGTATGAGACTTCTCCTTTCTGTGCTCCCAGCTCTATTGTATTGAGGTTTCTGATTTTTTTTTTTTCCTACAGTTCCCACTTTCAACAAGATCTTTCTCTTTATCTTATTTACCAGCAGTCAGGTTTTCTACTTCGGTTGGTTTTTTATCCCTGAACAACAGGAAGGACCTTTCCTATGTGCGCAGGTCAGAAATCTACTGAAGTTGCATTTGAGTGAAAAGAAGGGTGAGAAGAGAACTCCTGGTCACTTTTATTCTAAAGATTACTTTTCAATCTAAGGTCAACATCTAGCTAGAGATCATCTGAAGCATTATGTCATGATCTTTGTTTCCTAAGGGTGCACTGTGAAAAGTTTGTTCTGCCAAAAAATGGTTACTTGTAATAGAAGCAACTAGGTCTTTGCAGTGTTGGAGTGTCTCTCAACTCATCAGTTGTGGGTCAAAAAAAGTGGAAGACAAGTATATTTGACATCCTGTGATTATCTCAAAGTGGGAGAGTTTATCTCAATAGTCTTAACCAAAAGGATAGTGACTATGATGGTCCCAAGGCAAAAGGAGCATCCCTGTGCAACAGAGTTCAGTTGCTGGCCATAATGTTTTATGGACTGATAGTGGGCATCATGCTTTTGAGTACTCACTCCCAGGGCATTCCCTTCCTTTTCACATACAAAAAAGAAAAAAAAAGAAAACCTCAAAATTGAAATGAGCTAAAAGTACATGAGCTTATCACGTTGTCCCTTAGGGTCTTAAAAATTGTGTTGTCTGACAATAGACATTGATGTCACATCCATGTTTTAGCTATTGTAAATAGTGCTGCGATGAACAATAGCATACATGTTTCTTTTTCAATTTTTATTTCCCCAGAGTAATTGGAGGGAGGGAGGAATGGGTGAGACATATGGACAAAGTAACATGGAAACTTACATTACCATATCTAAAACAAATAACCAATAGGAATCTTCTGTAAGACTAAGGGAACTCAAACAGAGGCTCTGTAACAACCTAGAGGGGTGGGATGGGAAGGGAGATTGGAGGGAAGTTCAAGAGGGAGGGGACTTAGGTATACCTATGGCTGATTCAGGTTGATGAGTAGCAATAAACAACAAAACTCTGTTAAAAAAAAAAAAAAAAAACTATGTTTGGTTCTTTTTGTAAAATTAAGTCAGGATTTTTAATTGGTGAGTAAAACAGATATAGAGGTTTAGCCAAAGAGAGAAATTTGGAAGGCACTTTTGGCAATAAACAACTAGACCAAGACCAAGAAAACCTCACAGTTCGAACTTAGTTTGGGGTTTGGGGAAACTTGGGATGCCATGAAGTCTATCTCGATATAAAATCTTCCTGAAATACCTGAGACTCAGAAGGCATGGGTCTGATCCCTAAGTTGAGAAGATCCCCTGGAGGAAGGCATGACAACCCAATCCAGTATTCTTACCTGGAGAGTCCCATAGATTGAGGTCAACATCTAGCTAGAGATCATCTGAAGCATTATGTCATGATCTTTGTTTCCTAAGGGTGCACTGTGAAAAGTTTGTTCTGCCAAAAAATGGTTACTTGTAATAGAAGCAACTAGGTCTTTGCAGTGTTGGAGTGTCTCTCAACTCATCAGTTGTGGGTCAAAAAAAGTGGAAGACAAGTATATTTGACATCCTGTGATTATCTCAAAGTGGGAGAGTTTATCTCAATAGTCTTAACCAAAAGGATAGTGACTATGATGGTCCCAAGGCAAAAGGAGCATCCCTGTGCAACAGAGTTCAGTTGCTGGCCATAATGTTTTATGGACTGATAGTGGGCATCATGCTTTTGAGTACTCACTCCCAGGGCATTCCCTTCCTTTTCACATACAAAAAAGAAAAAAAAAGAAAACCTCAAAATTGAAATGAGCTAAAAGTACATGAGCTTATCACGTTGTCCCTTAGGGTCTTAAAAATTGTGTTGTCTGACAATAGACATTGATGTCACATCCATGTTTTAGCTATTGTAAATAGTGCTGCGATGAACAATAGCATACATGTTTCTTTTTCAATTTTTATTTCCCCAGAGTAATTGGAGGGAGGGAGGAATGGGTGAGACATATGGACAAAGTAACATGGAAACTTACATTACCATATCTAAAACAAATAACCAATAGGAATCTTCTGTAAGACTAAGGGAACTCAAACAGAGGCTCTGTAACAACCTAGAGGGGTGGGATGGGAAGGGAGATTGGAGGGAAGTTCAAGAGGGAGGGGACTTAGGTATACCTATGGCTGATTCAGGTTGATGAGTAGCAATAAACAACAAAACTCTGTTAAAAAAAAAAAAAAAAAAACTATGTTTGGTTCTTTTTGTAAAATTAAGTCAGGATTTTTAATTGGTGAGTAAAACAGATATAGAGGTTTAGCCAAAGAGAGAAATTTGGAAGGCACTTTTGGCAATAAACAACTAGACCAAGACCAAGAAAACCTCACAGTTCGAACTTAGTTTGGGGTTTGGGGAAACTTGGGATGCCATGAAGTCTATCTCGATATAAAATCTTCCTGAAATACCTGAGACTCAGAAGGCATGGGTCTGATCCCTAAGTTGAGAAGATCCCCTGGAGGAAGGCATGACAACCCAATCCAGTATTCTTACCTGGAGAGTCCCATAGATTGAGGAACCTGGCAAGCTACAGTCTATAGGGTCATAAAGAATTGGACATGACTGAAGCAACTGAGGAAATATGCACACCTTAAATATTAAACCAAAGTTTGGTAAGAGAGAAAAATTTTCCTTTTTATGATTTTATGTTCCTTTAAGAATAAAATGTGGAAATTCCCTGGTGGCCCAGTGGTTAAGAGCCTGCCTGCCAAGGCAGGGGACACAAGTTCGATCCCTGGTCCAAGAAGATCCCACATACTGTGGGACAAATAAACTCTAGCACCACAACTACTGAGCCCACGCTCTAGAGCCTGAGCTCTGCAACAATATAAGCCTCCACAACTGGAAGAAGCCCTCATACAGTGATGAAGACCCAACAAAGACATAAATAAATTAAAAACAAAACAAAACATATTTTTAAAAAAAGAATAAAAGGTTAAGCATATAGATATTGTTTTTCTTTGAGAAGGCATGAGAAGGAAAGCAAAGAAGGATATCAGCCACAAACTTAAACACAGTAGAATCTGTTGGAAACTTTATAGCATCAGGTCAGCTTTAAAGATATGTGAGAAATAAAAGTACTTCCAATAAAAACCTGAATCATTACTATCTGAGTGGATTTTTTTCCAAGTGAAGGTAAAGAGGTATTAGCTAGCTTCATCAACTGTAATAATAAAGAATGCACTGCATAAATTTATTATGATAAAGAATCTACTTCTGGGAGGGGGCCAAGATGGCGGAGGAATGAGAGGAGGATTTCACCAGCTCCCCAACAGAATCACCAGAACTAATCAAGAAATGAAACAACACCAACAAACCAGCCTCTAGATGACAAAAGAAGTCTTCAGGTGTAAAAGGGTCAGAGAGCAAGCAGCCTGAACAGTTTGGAATTTTGGCAATAAACAACTAGACCAAGACCAAGAAAACCTCACAGTTCGAACTTAGTTTGGGGTTTGGGGAAACTTGGGATGCCATGAAGTCTATCTCGATATAAAATCTTCCTGAAATACCTGAGACTCAGAAGGCATGGGTCTGATCCCTAAGTTGAGAAGATCCCCTGGAGGAAGGCATGACAACCCAATCCAGTATTCTTACCTGGAGAGTCCCATAGATTGAGGAACCTGGCAAGCTACAGTCTATAGGGTCATAAAGAATTGGACATGACTGAAGCAACTGAGGAAATATGCACACCTTAAATATTAAACCAAAGTTTGGTAAGAGAGAAAAATTTTCCTTTTTATGATTTTATGTTCCTTTAAGAATAAAATGTGGAAATTCCCTGGTGGCCCAGTGGTTAAGAGCCTGCCTGCCAAGGCAGGGGACACAAGTTCGATCCCTGGTCCAAGAAGATCCCACATACTGTGGGACAAATAAACTCTAGCACCACAACTACTGAGCCCACGCTCTAGAGCCTGAGCTCTGCAACAATATAAGCCTCCACAACTGGAAGAAGCCCTCATACAGTGATGAAGACCCAACAAAGACATAAATAAATTAAAAACAAAACAAAACATATTTTTAAAAAAAGAATAAAAGGTTAAGCATATAGATATTGTTTTTCTTTGAGAAGGCATGAGAAGGAAAGCAAAGAAGGATATCAGCCACAAACTTAAACACAGTAGAATCTGTTGGAAACTTTATAGCATCAGGTCAGCTTTAAAGATATGTGAGAAATAAAAGTACTTCCAATAAAAACCTGAATCATTACTATCTGAGTGGATTTTTTTCCAAGTGAAGGTAAAGAGGTATTAGCTAGCTTCATCAACTGTAATAATAAAGAATGCACTGCATAAATTTATTATGATAAAGAATCTACTTCTGGGAGGGGGCCAAGATGGCGGAGGAATGAGAGGAGGATTTCACCAGCTCCCCAACAGAATCACCAGAACTAATCAAGAAATGAAACAACACCAACAAACCAGCCTCTAGATGACAAAAGAAGTCTTCAGGTGTAAAAGGGTCAGAGAGCAAGCAGCCTGAACAGTCCTGGAGCACCCATACCAGGTGTCCGGTACCCCAGCCCCCACACTGGACCAGACAGGGAGAGCACTGGGAAGTGCACGGAGAGGACAGAAAGCACTCAGCGTAAGAATTTCACCACAGCCTCTATGGAAGACAGTATGGAGATTTCTTAAAAAACTAAAAATAGAAGCACCATATGACCCAGCAATCCCACTCTTAGGCTTATGTCCTGATGAAATTAAATCCAAAAGAAGCACCTGTACCCCAATGTTCATTGCAGCTCTCTATACAATAGCCAGAACATGGAAGCAACCTAGATGTCCATCGACGAATGAATGGATGCAAAAACTCTGGTCCATATATACAATGGAATACTACACAGCTGTAAAAAGAAATGTAGAAGAATCAACCCTAATGAGGTGACTGGCTCTAGAACCTATCATAAAAAGTGAATTAAGTCAAAAAGAGAAAGGCAAGTACAGTATACTAACACATATATATAGAATCTAGTAAGAGGGTAATGATAACACACGCAGTGATATGATGGAAAAACAGACAGAGAACAGGTATATGGGCATTTGGGGGAATAAACAATGGGTACGAGGCATAGAGAGAATAACACAGAAACCTATACTATCATATGTGTTAAAGATAGCTCATGGTCATTGCTCTGTGGTAATAGGAGACCCTGAAGGGCTGTGGTGCAACGGCCTGGCGGAGTGGGTACTTGAATCAATTGCTGAGATCCCAGCCTTTCAGATTTCTCATTGGTAAAATGAGAATGTTACAGAGATTAAATAAAGATCTAAAGTAGGTTGAGGAAATAAAAGTACTTCCAATAAACCTGAATCATTACTATCTGAGTGGATTTTTTTCCAAGTGAAGGTAAAGAGGTATTAGCTAGCTTCATCAACTGTAATAATAAAGAATGCACTGCATAAATTTATTATGATAAAGAATCTACTTCTGGGAGGGGGCCAAGATGGCGGAGGAATGAGAGGAGGATTTCACCAGCTCCCCAACAGAATCACCAGAACTAATCAAGAAATGAAACAACACCAACAAACCAGCCTCTAGATGACAAAAGAAGTCTTCAGGTGTAAAAGGGTCAGAGAGCAAGCAGCCTGAACAGTCCTGGAGCACCCATACCAGGTGTCCCGTACCCCAGCCCCCACACTGGACCAGACAGGGAGAGCACTGGGAAGTGCACGGAGAGGACAGAAAGCACTCAGCGTAAGAATTTCACCACAGCCTCTATGGAAGACAGTATGGAGATTTCTTAAAAAACTAAAAATAGAAGCACCATATGACCCAGCAATCCCACTCTTAGGCTTATGTCCTGATGAAATTAAATCCAAAAGAAGCACCTGTACCCCAATGTTCATTGCAGCTCTCTATACAATAGCCAGAACATGGAAGCAACCTAGATGTCCATCGACGAATGAATGGATGCAAAAACTCTGGTCCATATATACAATGGAATACTACACAGCTGTAAAAAGAAATGTAGAAGAATCAACCCTAATGAGGTGACTGGCTCTAGAACCTATCATAAAAAGTGAATTAAGTCAAAAAGAGAAAGGCAAGTACAGTATACTAACACATATATATAGAATCTAGTAAGAGGGTAATGATAACACACGCAGTGATATGATGGAAAAACAGACAGAGAACAGGTATATGGGCATTTGGGGGAATAAACAATGGGTACGAGGCATAGAGAGAATAACACAGAAACCTATACTATCATATGTGTTAAAGATAGCTCATGGTCATTGCTCTGTGGTAATAGGAGACCCTGAAGGGCTGTGGTGCAACGGCCTGGAGGGGTGGGGACGGGCAGCAATTGCTGAGATCCCAGCCTTTAGGGTTTCTCATTGGTAAAATGAGAATGTTACAGAGACTGTACAAGGAAACAATGAGACCTTGAGCCTTGTGACATTTTACTATGCATTTTATTAATATGCCTTAAAGGGCTCCTTATAGGGTATTGATTAATTCTGGGAAAGGGTTTTGAAGGACTGATTTAAATCTTGATAGAAGGTGAACTGCAAATTTTCCCAGCATTAATTAGAGCTTTTGCCTGTAAGGAAGGCAGTAGCTGACTCAATGGGGACAAATAACCAGCGTTTCTAGAATCAACTCTGTCAGAAACAGAACAAGCAAAAAGTGTCAATGAATCGTTTCATTCACCTGGTTGGTTACTTTCATGACTACTGTCAAGTTACAAAATTGTCCCCACTTCCCTGTGAGGTGAAAGAAATTTCAGTATGCTAATTTTCTGAGGAATCTCTTGGCCTAATAACTGGGTAGGCAGAACTAAGCAGAAAGCAGTGTGTATTTCTCAAAAGACATAAACAAAAGGCTAGTGATTGCTCAAGCCTGATTATATAAGTTAGTTGGATGATCTCTCAGTTTTAGAGCCATTTCAGGGTTTAATCCAATTAGTTGTTTTCATCCATTGCTAGGTCTAGTCTTAACAAAAAAACACATCAACTACCAAGTATAACTCAGAAATAACAGGGTGATCAATTTGAATAACTATGTGAAATTCTTTAGCAAATCTGTGAGAATAGTTGATTACTTGTAAAAAAATATTTTCCTATGCCTCACAGTTAAGCTTTAGTCAGGGGGATTTATTAAGGATTTAGCTTCTGGGTTCTCAGAAGTCTTCATTGTAAGAGACTCCTTCTGATAAATTCAATGGAAAAAAAAAAAAAAACTTGGGAGAACTTCAGCAAAAAAGGCAAGTTCGGTGAGAGACTAGTTTGAAGAACATGAGTGTATGGAGGAGACGCAGGCAGCATAAAGAGAAAGGAGAAAGAAGGATATGATGCAAAGGAGGCAAGGGAGAGGAGCCATTTCTTTCTTGAATGCTTTATCTCGAGAGGGCTGTGGTGCAACGGCCTGGAGGTGGGGACGGCAGCAATTGCTGAGATCCCAGCCTTTAGGGTTTCTCATTGGTAAAATGAGAATGTTACAGAGACTGTACAAGGAAACAATGAGACCTTGAGCCTTGTGACATTTTACTATGCATTTTATTAATATGCCTTAAAGGGCTCCTTATAGGGTATTGATTAATTCTGGGAAAGGGTTTTGAAGGACTGATTTAAATCTTGATAGAAGGTGAACTGCAAATTTTCCCAGCATTAATTAGAGCTTTTGCCTGTAAGGAAGGCAGTAGCTGACTCAATGGGGACAAATAACCAGCGTTTCTAGAATCAACTCTGTCAGAAACAGAACAAGCAAAAAGTGTCAATGAATCGTTTCATTCACCTGGTTGGTTACTTTCATGACTACTGTCAAGTTACAAAATTGTCCCCACTTCCCTGTGAGGTGAAAGAAATTTCAGTATGCTAATTTTCTGAGGAATCTCTTGGCCTAATAACTGGGTAGGCAGAACTAAGCAGAAAGCAGTGTGTATTTCTCAAAAGACATAAACAAAAGGCTAGTGATTGCTCAAGCCTGATTATATAAGTTAGTTGGATGATCTCTCAGTTTTAGAGCCATTTCAGGGTTTAATCCAATTAGTTGTTTTCATCCATTGCTAGGTCTAGTCTTAACAAAAAAACACATCAACTACCAAGTATAACTCAGAAATAACAGGGTGATCAATTTGAATAACTATGTGAAATTCTTTAGCAAATCTGTGAGAATAGTTGATTACTTGTAAAAAAATATTTTCCTATGCCTCACAGTTAAGCTTTAGTCAGGGGGATTTATTAAGGATTTAGCTTCTGGGTTCTCAGAAGTCTTCATTGTAAGAGACTCCTTCTGATAAATTCAATGGAAAAAAAAAAAAAAACTTGGGAGAACTTCAGCAAAAAAGGCAAGTTCGGTGAGAGACTAGTTTGAAGAACATGAGTGTATGGAGGAGACGCAGGCAGCATAAAGAGAAAGGAGAAAGAAGGATATGATGCAAAGGAGGCAAGGGAGAGGAGCCATTTTCTCTTTCTTGAATGCTTTATCTCAGTTAAATCTAAAATCTTATTTTGCAGAGAGGCAAATTTAGACTCCTGATAACACTGGGAGGACTCAAAATAACAATCAAAACAAGCATTCCACTGAGTTCTGAAAATTTTTGAACTATTGTAATCCAGTTTTGACATTTTAGAAAATCAAGTTTGGGGATTTCAAAAGTTCCCCACAATGGTCATCAATATTCGAAATTGCCTTTGGTCAGGTCAATTAAATAATTTAAATACTTAAATGACTGAGATTCCATTTTTCAGAGGTTTATTTCTAGAATAAAAGATCAAGTTTTAAGCAGTCCATACAGTTCAGTGCAAACCATTTACAAGCCTAAATACTAGCCAATTCTTAAAAAAATAAAAGAGCGTGGTCCCCTAGAAGCCAGGTCAAAGACTTTTTTAGCTGATTTCCCAGAATATGGGCTCTTTCAGATAAACAGGCTAAAGGCTGAAAACCCAGCACAGATCAAATGAAAAAACCCAGTTTCCAAAGGAATGAGCTGAAAGTCTCACCCAGCTTCGCCCTGGGTGAGAACAGACAGTAAAGAGTCTGCCTGCAATATGGGAACCCCAAATTCAATTCTTGGGTTGGGAGGATCCCCCAGAGAAGGAAGTGGCTATCCACTCCAATATTTTTGCCTGGGAATCCCATGGGCAGAGGAGCCTGGCGGGTTACAGTACATCCATGTGGTCCCAAAGCATTGGACACGATTGAATGACTAACAGTACTACTCTGTTGAGACACTCTGATCTCAAAATCAGATTAAAGTATCACATTAGTGCTTGTGTATAGAACAAGACTTCAGCCAGAAAGAAAAAAACTTAAAATCAGTGTCAAATAAAACCTTCAGAGTTTCACCAATATATTTTCATTAATCAGTTCAGTTTAGTTCAGTTCAGTCTTTCAGTTGTGTCCCACCCGTTGTGACCCCATGAGGAATTATTATTTTCCTTAATATTACAGAAAAAAAAATGGAGGACTTCAGACACAAGGAGGGAATGAGCTCAGGTCCAGGAGAAAAACTTACCTTCAAATCAGGGTCAGTGAGAAAAACAGTGAGCAACAATGGGTACCACATCTGTTTACTTATCAGTCCCAGGTTTTTATAGACTCCCAGAGTTTTGGTTTTTTGGTTTTGTTTTGCTTTGCTTGCTTGTTTTTTTTAGCAAACTGGGTCATGTACAAGTTCCTGCATGGAAAGGGATAGAAGAGTGCATCTATAGACAGAAAAAGGAATTTGGGAGGACTATAGTAAAGAAAGAGACCATAGCTTTTCTCTGGCTGAGTCCAGCTTAGTATGGGAACATTTTTTAAAAAGGGATTTCTGTCAAAGTACCATGGCATTTCAATACCTTATTAAAAATAAATATAATGTTCAAGAATTTGGAATAAATAGGATTTAAACACATAGAAGATATGCAAAGGTTTTGGTCTCATTTGCTATTTTTTCAATTATTTATTTGTTTGCTCATTCATTTATTCATTTATGTTATGAGATGTCATTAAGTACTAATTATTGTCAGGTTAAAAACCAAGTGACCTTCATTTTAAACTGTATTAGTCATTTCCTTATGTGTGTTTCTGCCTAAGAAGGAGAAAATGTATTTTATAATTTCAATCAAACCGATGAGATTTATTTACATTTCTGACAGGTAAAATACATGTTGCCTTTTCATGTATTTGCTTCACTTAAGTCTAGCAAATAATCTATTTAAGAGACTTAATTTTAGAAATTAAAACTGTCAGTACATCCATGTGGTCCCAAAGCATTGGACACGATTGAATGACTAACAGTACTACTCTGTTGAGACACTCTGATCTCAAAATCAGATTAAAGTATCACATTAGTGCTTGTGTATAGAACAAGACTTCAGCCAGAAAGAAAAAAACTTAAAATCAGTGTCAAATAAAACCTTCAGAGTTTCACCAATATATTTTCATTAATCAGTTCAGTTTAGTTCAGTTCAGTCTTTCAGTTGTGTCCCACCCGTTGTGACCCCATGAGGAATTATTATTTTCCTTAATATTACAGAAAAAAAAATGGAGGACTTCAGACACAAGGAGGGAATGAGCTCAGGTCCAGGAGAAAAACTTACCTTCAAATCAGGGTCAGTGAGAAAAACAGTGAGCAACAATGGGTACCACATCTGTTTACTTATCAGTCCCAGGTTTTTATAGACTCCCAGAGTTTTGGTTTTTTGGTTTTGTTTTGCTTTGCTTGCTTGTTTTTTTTAGCAAACTGGGTCATGTACAAGTTCCTGCATGGAAAGGGATAGAAGAGTGCATCTATAGACAGAAAAAGGAATTTGGGAGGACTATAGTAAAGAAAGAGACCATAGCTTTTCTCTGGCTGAGTCCAGCTTAGTATGGGAACATTTTTTAAAAAGGGATTTCTGTCAAAGTACCATGGCATTTCAATACCTTATTAAAAATAAATATAATGTTCAAGAATTTGGAATAAATAGGATTTAAACACATAGAAGATATGCAAAGGTTTTGGTCTCATTTGCTATTTTTTCAATTATTTATTTGTTTGCTCATTCATTTATTCATTTATGTTATGAGATGTCATTAAGTACTAATTATTGTCAGGTTAAAAACCAAGTGACCTTCATTTTAAACTGTATTAGTCATTTCCTTATGTGTGTTTCTGCCTAAGAAGGAGAAAATGTATTTTATAATTTCAATCAAACCGATGAGATTTATTTACATTTCTGACAGGTAAAATACATGTTGCCTTTTTCATGTATTTGCTTCACTTAAGTCTAGCAAATAATCTATTTAAGAGACTTAATTTTAGAAATTAAAACTGTCAGTTACTCTGACTAGGCAAGAGCAGGAAATATTTAACAATCATTAATCTTTTTATAATCATTCTACAAAGTAGTATATTATAAAACATCATAAATGAGAATGAATAAGATGTTATCAAATTCTTCTAAAAATGCTATTCTTTGAGAACAAGCAATCATCCACTACATTAAGTTAATAATCTAAACACAAACATACTGCAGACTTCAGATCATTAATTTAATGACAAAAAATATATTCTCCCAAATAATATTAATCTCTAAACTGCAGTAGTTTATTTTCCAAATTCAGGTCCCATAACAAACATGCTGTGCTTACACTGTGAATATAAAGTAATGAAATGGATTTTTTTAACAAGCACATCAGAATGTGTGCATCAAAGCTGGTGCCATTACTCAAAATAGTCATGTTGAGATATTTTCAATTTATTCCAACAATGTTATTATTACTCCAAATATTTATATTATGGCAGGACTAAAGATAAGTCTAGGTTTTTGAGAAAGTCTTCAGAGAGAAGTCTTAGCATTTATGAATGGTCTCAAAGAATAAGAAGATGTTTTCTCATGCACATGCATAAAGCATACAAAAAGAACTATAGAGAGGATTGGGCCTGTATACTCTTCAATAGTTTTGTGGGATTATATAAGAAGACAGATGAAGAGTTGAAGGAAATGGGACTCAGGAAATAACCAAAGCTCTTGACTTATAAAACATTATACTGCTGAGTCTTCTCTCGTTGTTGTTGTTATTCAGTTGCCCAGTCATGTTTGACTCTTTGTGGCCTCATGGACTGCAGCACGTCAAGCCTCCCTATCTCTCAACATCCCCCAAAGTTTATCCAAGTTCATGTCCACTGCATCAGTCATCTCATCCTCTGACATTCCCTTCTTTCTCTGCCCTCAATTTTTCCCAGCATCAGGGACTTTTTCAACAAGTCAGCTGTTTGCATCAGATGACCAAAGTACTGGAGCTTCAGCTTCAGTATCAGTCCTTTCAAAGAGTACTAAGGGTTGATTTCCCTTAAGCTTGATTGGACATCTCTTTGCTGTCCAAGGGACTCTTAGGAGTCTTCTTGAGTACTACAGTTGGAAGGAATCAGTTCTTTGGTGCTCTGCCTTCTTTATGGCTCATTTCTAGCAAATAATCTATTTAAGAGATTTAAAAAAACTCTAGACTAGGCAAGAGCAGGAAATATTTAACAATCATTAATCTTTTTATAATCATTCTACAAAGTAGTATATTATAAAACATCATAAATGAGAATGAATAAGATGTTATCAAATTCTTCTAAAAATGCTATTCTTTGAGAACAAGCAATCATCCACTACATTAAGTTAATAATCTAAACACAAACATACTGCAGACTTCAGATCATTAATTTAATGACAAAAAATATATTCTCCCAAATAATATTAATCTCTAAACTGCAGTAGTTTATTTTCCAAATTCAGGTCCCATAACAAACATGCTGTGCTTACACTGTGAATATAAAGTAATGAAATGGATTTTTTTAACAAGCACATCAGAATGTGTGCATCAAAGCTGGTGCCATTACTCAAAATAGTCATGTTGAGATATTTTCAATTTATTCCAACAATGTTATTATTACTCCAAATATTTATATTATGGCAGGACTAAAGATAAGTCTAGGTTTTTGAGAAAGTCTTCAGAGAGAAGTCTTAGCATTTATGAATGGTCTCAAAGAATAAGAAGATGTTTTCTCATGCACATGCATAAAGCATACAAAAAAAGAACTATAGAGAGGATTGGGCCTGTATACTCTTCAATAGTTTTGTGGGATTATATAAGAAGACAGATGAAGAGTTGAAGGAAATGGGACTCAGGAAATAACCAAAGCTCTTGACTTATAAAACATTATACTGCTGAGTCTTCTCTCGTTGTTGTTGTTATTCAGTTGCCCAGTCATGTTTGACTCTTTGTGGCCTCATGGACTGCAGCACGTCAAGCCTCCCTATCTCTCAACATCCCCTAAAGTTTATCCAAGTTCATGTCCACTGCATCAGTCATCTCATCCTCTGACATTCCCTTCTTTCTCTGCCCTCAATTTTTCCCAGCATCAGGGACTTTTTCAACAAGTCAGCTGTTTGCATCAGATGACCAAAGTACTGGAGCTTCAGCTTCAGTATCAGTCCTTTCAAAGAGTACTAAGGGTTGATTTCCCTTAAGCTTGATTGGACATCTCTTTGCTGTCCAAGGGACTCTTAGGAGTCTTCTTGAGTACTACAGTTGGAAGGAATCAGTTCTTTGGTGCTCTGCCTTCTTTATGGCTCATTTCTCACAATCATACATGACCACTGAGAAGATCATAACTTGACAATAAAAGGAAAAAACTCCTCTTACTTATTGACTGTTTACTTCTTTGTCTGCTTTGTGATACTATCATTCTCTTTCAGTGCCATCTTGGTTTTCCTGTCTGTTTATCTTAAATGATTTTGGTGGGAATTTGTTTCATGGTTTTCTTTACCACATGTATCCTCATTATCCATATATTCAGATACTAAGGCTGGATCAGTCTCTTGATATCAGACTCAACTGGAAAAAATTTATACATACATAGAGCTCAACATTTTCAAATTTGAACCACTTGGGTTTTTGTTTTCCTTTATTTAGCTGATAGTGCCTCTATCCACCCCATCATACAAAATCTGGAACCTCAGAGTCATCCTATATTCCATCTCCATCAGAGTCTTTGTGTAACATGTTACTTACTCTCAGTATGACTTTCTAAATAATTCTCAAATAATACCTCATTCTTACTGTAGGAATTTGATATGATTGCTCTTACTCAGTTGCTACACTGTGTCCAACACTTTTGAGGCTCCATGGACTGTAGATATGCCAGAAATCTCTGTCTGTGGGATTTCTCAAGCAAAAATACTGGAGAGGGTGGCCATTTTCTCCTCCAGGGGGTCTTCCTGGCCCAGGAATCAAACCTGGATCTCCTGCATTGGTAGGTGGATTTTGTTTTTGTTTTGTTTTGTTTTGTTTAAGAAAAAAAAAAAATAAAAAAAAAAACCTTTATTTTACTTTTAAGTTTTACAGAGTTTTGTTGTTTACAGATATGAAAGTTCCCAGATTAGGCATATGTATATCCCCCCCTTCCCACCCCTCCTGATCATCACCAGCACCCCTGAAGGGTTCCCTTTTCTCACAGAGCAATGACTATAACTATTTTCTTCACTTATGATAGTACAGGCCTTCGTGCTACTTCCTTGACGCCTCCCACCTTCTGTTCCTTCCCTACAGTGTCCATATGTCCACTGTCCATGTATGTCTTTCTGTCGCTTCACTGCATGTGCCATCATCACCATCCTACTAGATTCCACATATATGTGTTAATATACTATATTTGTCCTTCTCCTTCTGACTGACTTCACTTTTCATAATACATTCTAGATCCAGCAACCTCATTAAGGCTGATTCTTCTGCAATTCTGTTTACAGCTGTGTAGTATTCCATTGTATAAATGGATCAGAGTTTTTGCATCCATTCATTCATTGATGGGCATCTAGGTTGCTTCCATGTTCTAGCTATTATATAGAGAGCTGCAATGAACATTGAGGTAGAGGTGCTTCTTTCAGATTTGATTTCATCGGGGTATAAGTCTAAGAGTGGGATTGCTGGGTCATATGGTGCTTCTATTTTTAGATTTTTAAGAAATCTGCAGACTGTTTTCCATAGTGGCTGTTCAAACTACATTCCCACCAGCAACGCAGAAGAGTTCCCTTTTCTCCGCACCCTCTCCAGCATTTATTGTCTGTCGATTTGTGGATGACAGCCATTCTGAGGGGTGTGAGATAATATCTCAATGTAGTTTTAATTTGCATTTCTCTAATTATAAGTGAAGTTGAGCATCGTGTCATGTGTTTTGGGGGCATCTGTATGTCCTCTTTGGAGAGGTGTCTGTTTAGGACCTTTTCCCATTTGTTGATTGGGTTGTTCGTTTTTCTGGTGCTGAGTTGTCTGAGTTGCTTGTAGATTTTGGAGATGAATTCTATGATGTTTCATTTGCTATGATTTTCTCCCATTCTGTGGGCTGTCTGTTCAGTTTTTTTGTGATTTCTTTTGCTGTACAAAAGCTTTGGAGTTTCATGAGGTCCCACATGTTCATTTGTCTTTTTAGTTCCACTATTCTAGTAGGTGGATCAGAGAAGATCTTGCTTTGATGTATGTCCTTGAGGGTTTTGCCTATATTCTCCTTTAAGAGTTTGATGGTTTCTGGTCTTACATTTAGGTCTTTAATCCATTTTGAGTTGATCTTTGTATATTGTGTCAGGGAATGTTTCAATTTTATTTTTTTTGCATGTAGCTGTCCAATTTTCCCAGCACCATTTGTTGAAGAGGCTATCTTTGTCCCATTTTATATGTTCTTCTCCTTTGTCAAAATTTTGTCAAAATTTGTTTTGTCCAGTTTGTTGCCACAGAATTGTTCATAATAGTCTCTTAGAATTCTTTGGATTTCTGCTTTATCTGTTGTAATCTCTCCTTTTTCATTTTTGATTTTGGTGATCTGGTTCTTCTCTTTTTCTAGATGAGTCTGGCCAGTGGTGTGTCGATTTCATTTACCTTTTTGAAGAACCAGCTTTTTTATATATATATATATTTATGATTGTTTCTTTTTTTCCATTATCATTTATTTCTGCCTTGATCTTTATGATTTCCCTTCTTCTGCTGGCTTTGGGGTGTTTTTGTTCTTCTTTCTCCAGTTGTTTTAAGCGTAAGGTTAGGTTGTTTGTTTGAGATTTTCCTAGTTTCTTGAGGTAGGATCGAATTGCTATAAACTTCCTCTTAGAACTGCTTTTGCAGTATCCCATAGGTTTTGCACTGTCGTGTGTTCATTGTCATTTTCTTCTAGGAATTGTTTAATTTCTCCTTTGATTTTCTCGGTAATCAGTTGGTTTTTTAGGTCCTTTTCCCATTTTTTGATTGGGTTGTTCGTTTTTCTGGTGCTGAGTTGTCTGAGTTGCTTGTAGATTTTGGAGATGAATTCTATGATGTTTCATTTGCTATGATTTTCTCCCATTCTGTGGGCTGTCTGTTCAGTTTTTTTGTGATTTCTTTTGCTGTACAAAAGCTTTGGAGTTTCATGAGGTCCCACATGTTCATTTGTCTTTTTAGTTCCACTATTCTAGTAGGTGGATCAGAGAAGATCTTGCTTTGATGTATGTCCTTGAGGGTTTTGCCTATATTCTCCTTTAAGAGTTTGATGGTTTCTGGTCTTACATTTAGGTCTTTAATCCATTTTGAGTTGATCTTTGTATATTGTGTCAGGGAATGTTTCAATTTTATTTTTTTTGCATGTAGCTGTCCAATTTTCCCAGCACCATTTGTTGAAGAGGCTATCTTTGTCCCATTTTATATGTTCTTCTCCTTTGTCAAAATTTTGTCAAAATTTGTTTTGTCCAGTTTGTTGCCACAGAATTGTTCATAATAGTCTCTTAGAATTCTTTGGATTTCTGCTTTATCTGTTGTAATCTCTCCTTTTTCATTTTTGATTTTGGTGATCTGGTTCTTCTCTTTTTCTAGATGAGTCTGGCCAGTGGTGTGTCGATTTCATTTACCTTTTTGAAGAACCAGCTTTTTTATATATATATATATTTATGATTGTTTCTTTTTTTCCATTATCATTTATTTCTGCCTTGATCTTTATGATTTCCCTTCTTCTGCTGGCTTTGGGGTGTTTTTGTTCTTCTTTCTCCAGTTGTTTTAAGCGTAAGGTTAGGTTGTTTGTTTGAGATTTTCCTAGTTTCTTGAGGTAGGATCGAATTGCTATAAACTTCCTCTTAGAACTGCTTTTGCAGTATCCCATAGGTTTTGCACTGTCGTGTGTTCATTGTCATTTTCTTCTAGGAATTGTTTAATTTCTCCTTTGATTTTCTCGGTAATCAGTTGGTTTTTTAGGTATGTGTTGTTTAATTTCCCTGTGTTTGTGTTTTTAGCGGTTTTTTTCCTCTAGTTGACCTCTAGTCTCACTGCATTGTGGTCCAAGAAGATGATTAATATAATTTCAGTGTTCTTGAATTGATTGAGGTTTGATTTGTGGCCCAAGATGTGGTCTATTCTGGAGAATATTCCATGAGCACTTGAGAAGAAAGTGTATTCTTCAGCTTTTGGATGGAACGTCCTAAAGATATCAATGAAGTCCATTTCTTCTATTGTGGCATTTAAGACTTGTGTTTCTTTATTAATTTTCTGTTTGGATGATCTGTCCATTGGTGTGAGAGGAGTGTTAACGTCTCCTACTATGATTGTGTTATTGTTGATGTCTTCTTTTATGTCTGAAAGTGTTTGTCTTATGTATTGGGGTGCTCCTGTGTTGGGTGCATAGATATTTATGATTGTTCTGTCTTCTTCTTGGATGGATCCCTTAATCATGATGTAGTGACCTGCCTTGTCTCTTAGAATCTTCTTTACTTTAAAGACTATTTTGTCTGATATGAGGATTGCTACTCCAGCTTTCTTCTGATTTGCATTTGCATGGAATATCTTTTTCCAGCCTCTCACTTTCAGTCTATGAGTGTCTCTAGGTCTGAAGTGAGTTTCCTGGAGGCAGCATATGCATGGGTCGTGTTTTTGAATCCATTCCGCCACCTTGTGTCTTTTGGTTGGGACATTTCGTCCATTGACATTCAAAGTAATTATTGATACAAATGATCCTATTGTCATCTTCTTAGATGTTCTATTGGGTTTGCTTTGTGGATCTTCTCCTTCTCTTATACTTGTTTTCTATATAAGTCCCTTTAACACTTGTTGTAAGGCTGGTATATTTTTTTAATTTTTGGTTATCTGTCAAGCTTTTGATTTCGCCATCAATTTTGAATGAGATCCTAGCAGGGTAGAGGATTTTTGGTTGCAGATTATTCACTTTTAACCGTTCAAATGTGTCCTGCCATTCTCTTCTGGGCTGCAGAGTTTCTGTTGAAAGATCAGCTGGCAAACGTATGGGCTTTCCCTTGTATGTCACTAGTTGCTTTTCCTTTGCTGCTTTGAGAATTCTGTCTTGGTGTTTAATTTGTGTTAGTGTCATTAATATGTGTCTTGGTGTGTTTCTTCTCAGATTGATTCTGTATGGTACTCCTTGCACTTCTTGGACTTGATTGACTATTTCTTTTCCCACGTTGGGGAAATTTTCAACTAGAATCTCTTCAAAAATTTTCTCATAGCCTTTCTTTTTTTCTTCTTCTCCTGGAACCCCTATAATTCGAATATTGGTGCGTTTGATATTATCCCAGAGGTGTCTGAGGCTATCCTCTGCTCTTTTCATTCTTTGAGCTAGAGTCTGTTTTTCAGCAGTTACTTCCACCATTCTGTCTTCCAGCTCACTTATCCAGTCTTCTGTCTCAGAGACTGAGCTCTTGACTCCTTCTACTGTGTGTTTACATTCAGCAATTGAGACGTCTGTCTCTGTTACTTTTTTGGTAAGTTCTTGTATTTCTTTATTCAGTGTGTTAGTTGTGTCTTGCAATTTCTCTGAAATTCTGTTTTCAGTGGCTTTGATCATCTTTACTATCATTCTTCTGAAATCACTTTCAGAAAGTTTGTCCAAATTCTCTTCATTAATTTGCTCTTATGTGTTTGTGGATTGTTCCTTCACTTGTGTGGTATTTCTCTGCCGTTTCATTGTTATTATTAATTTTTTAACTGTCTCTGTTTGGGATTTCCTTTTCCCAGACTTTGAGTTACGTCTGTTGGTGTTTGTTGTTTGGGTAGGGCTTCTTATTCTGGGTGATGCTGGTGGTTGGGTGATGTCAGGACTTGCATACAAGTGATTACCTTTGTTGGCGTTCTCACTTGTATGCTGCTCTTTAGTGTTAGGCATTCTCTAGTATTGTAGAGTTTTGGAGTCAGTGCTCCCTCCCTAAAGCCCTGGGGCTTGTTGCCTGACCAGGGAATGAAGATTTGACGGCTGGTTTGTTATGGTATTAAATGATATTAAAACATATATACGCAAATGAGAAACAGAAGGTATACCTTTGATAAATGGCAATTAAAATACTATGGAAATACTATCTAGCATATTGAATTATACACATAAACATATACAACTGTAACATAACCCAAGCATTCCAACCAAAAATACAGAATACATTAGCACAGCAAATTGTTAGTGTCATTAATATGTGTCTTGGTGTGTTTCTTCTCGGATTGATTCTGTATGGTACTCCTTGCACTTCTTGGACTTGATTGACTATTTCTTTTCCCACGTTGGGGAAATTTTCAACTAGAATCTCTTCAAAAATTTTCTCATAGCCTTTCTTTTTTTCTTCTTCTCCTGGAACCCCTATAATTCGAATATTGGTGCGTTTGATATTATCCCAGAGGTGTCTGAGGCTATCCTCTGCTCTTTTCATTCTTTGAGCTAGAGTCTGTTTTTCAGCAGTTACTTCCACCATTCTGTCTTCCAGCTCACTTATCCAGTCTTCTGTCTCAGAGACTGAGCTCTTGACTCCTTCTACTGTGTGTTTACATTCAGCAATTGAGACGTCTGTCTCTGTTACTTTTTTGGTAAGTTCTTGTATTTCTTTATTCAGTGTGTTAGTTGTGTCTTGCAATTTCTCTGAAATTCTGTTTTCAGTGGCTTTGATCATCTTTACTATCATTCTTCTGAAATCACTTTCAGAAAGTTTGTCCAAATTCTCTTCATTAATTTGCTCTTATGTGTTTGTGGATTGTTCCTTCACTTGTGTGGTATTTCTCTGCCGTTTCATTGTTATTATTAATTTTTTAACTGTCTCTGTTTGGGATTTCCTTTTCCCAGACTTTGAGTTACGTCTGTTGGTGTTTGTTGTTTGGGTAGGGCTTCTTATTCTGGGTGATGCTGGTGGTTGGGTGATGTCAGGACTTGCATACAAGTGATTACCTTTGTTGGCGTTCTCACTTGTATGCTGCTCTTTAGTGTTAGGCATTCTCTAGTATTGTAGAGTTTTGGAGTCAGTGCTCCCTCCCTAAAGCCCCGGGGCTTGTTGCCTGACCAGGGAATGAAGATTTGACGGCTGGTTTGTTATGGTATTAAATGATATTAAAACATATATACGCAAATGAGAAACAGAAGGTATACCTTTGATAAATGGCAATTAAAATACTATGGAAATACTATCTAGCATATTGAATTATACACATAAACATATACAACTGTAACATAACCCAAGCATTCCAACCAAAAATACAGTACAATACATTAGCACAGCAAATAGAGAAATCCAAGAATGATATCCACCAGTTAATAAGCAAACTAAGTAGAGCACCAATTGGAGAATAATGCTAGAGCAGCATCTCCACTGGGGATAAGGCAATGAGGACAGAACAGACTAAGAAATATGGTGGGAAAGGTGAAAAAGAGAAAGGGAGAATAGAGGAGAAATATAGAATAATACTGCAAAGTTAAATATAGGGCGATTAAGATTTGTATGCATTAGAGTTTAGTGCTATAGGAAAGGAGCATCAGAGAAAGCAAAGAATTCTAGAGGAAGTAGTAGTACAAATTAAAAATTTTAAAAATTAAAACAGAGATAAGTATATAGAAAAATATAGAAAAACAAAGCAAAAACAATAAAACAAACAAAACCCACAGAGAACCTTAAAAGGCCAATGGGAAACCAGAAGTTTATACCAAAATAAATCATGTGGTTTAAAAAGGAAAAAGAAGGGAAAAAAAAATGATGTAAACTTGAATATATTCAGTCTTACTGATAAGATTAGTAGCTTCAGTAGAATTCAACAGAGGAAATAAACATACTCACTCTCACACACCCCAAAAAACAAAACAAAACAAATCAAAAAAAGTGGGATACACTGAGTGGGTTTGGAAAAAAGGGAAAAAAACAATTGAAACAAAACAATACAATACCAAAAAAGGAATAAAAAAGAATAAGGAACAAAATGAAATATTAAAAATCCAGCAGTAACTCCAGCTTCAGACAAAACGTGAAAATAGTGTTTATGTTCTTCTGTCTCTTGCTGACTATTCAGGAATTATCAGTCTTTTTCTTGCCTCTGGCAGTGGTTGGATCTGAAGACCTCTTTGACTGCTTGTTTATTTCGGCCTATTCCAGAACTAAAAGGCCCACCCAGGCTGGCCCTGGCAGTTTCTTTATCCAAATCCCTTTTCTTGCTGGGTGGAGCTAAATTCCCTCCCTGTAGCTTGACCAGCAGCTCTGAAGTTTGCCCAGCAGCCAAACTACAGTAGGGAAAATGGCGTCTGTCTCACAAAGGATCTATTCCCACACACTCTATGGGAAGCACTTCCGCAGTGACCCCAACCCTGCTGCAGGCCACCATCGACCCCCGCCACCACGGGAGACGTCAGATCACTCAGAGGTGAGTCTGGCTCAGTCTCATGCAGGATCGCTATTCCCCTCTCCCAGATCACAGTGCTCACAGAGTTTCCAGTCCTTCTCGAGCACTTTGTGATCGGGTTAATGGTAACCTCCTCCAAAGGAAACTGAGTGCCGTCCATCCGAGGCCTGCTCAAGGGCACTTCTAGCTCAAGGGGGCACTTGAACCCTCCAAAGCAGGTCTGGCTCAGTCCCTTGTGGGTGTCACCGCTCCTTTCCTGGGTCTTGATCTGCAACAGGCTTTGCATCTTTGGCCTGCCCAGCCTCTCTGGCAGGTATGACGTTTGACTTTTAAAAGAGCGATTGTGCCCTTCCTACCATCTTGATGTGGCTTCTCCTTTGTTGATGTTGGGTATCCTCTCCGTGATCAGATCCCACCTCCTCCTGTTGATGATTTTTCCGGATTTTTTTTTTTTTTTTTTGCCATTTAGCCACCTGGGAAGACCAATTTAGCTCTCACTAATTTTTTAAGCTATTTCCTATACCCTCAAATCTCCAATGTGTCTTCCCTATAATGACCAGAATATTTACTCATTTCAATATTCTTGTTTGGGAACTCTCATAAGCAGAGACGCCTGGCAGGTTACAATTCATGGGATGACAAAAGAACTGGATAGGATTAAAGATCAAACCGCAATTTGCTTTAAAATGCAAATTCCATTGTGCTACAATGTTATGTGTGGGTTTAGGTTCAAATTTATTTCCATGATATACTATTCAGTGACTTTGCCTTTGCGTACTTCTGAGCCCCACTTTCTTCAACTTTTCATCCCTACTTTTGCATGAAGTAGCCCTCATAGTCAACAAAAGCATCCAAAATGCAGTACTTGATTTTAGTCATGAAACGACAGAATCTGAGTTGCCACCCCCAGTTCTTTCAAATCCTTTTCACAACCTGTAGCTTGACCAGCAGCTCTGAAGTTTGCCCAGCAGCCAAACTACAGTAGGGAAAATGGCGTCTGTCTCACAAAGGATCTATTCCACACACTCTATGGGAAGCACTTCCGCAGTGACCCCAACCCTGCTGCAGGCCACCATCGACCCCCGCCACCACGGGAGACGTCAGATCACTCAGAGGTGAGTCTGGCTCAGTCTCATGCAGGATCGCTATTCCCCTCTCCCAGATCACAGTGCTCACAGAGTTTCCAGTCCTTCTCGAGCACTTTGTGATCGGGTTAATGGTAACCTCCTCCAAAGGAAACTGAGTGCCGTCCATCCGAGGCCTGCTCAAGGGCACTTCTAGCTCAAGGGGGCACTTGAACCCTCCAAAGCAGGTCTGGCTCAGTCCCTTGTGGGTGTCACCGCTCCTTTCCTGGGTCTTGATCTGCAACAGGCTTTGCATCTTTGGCCTGCCCAGCCTCTCTGGCAGGTATGACGTTTGACTTTTAAAAGAGCGATTGTGCCCTTCCTACCATCTTGATGTGGCTTCTCCTTTGTTGATGTTGGGTATCCTCTCCGTGATCAGATCCCACCTCCTCCTGTTGATGATTTTTCCGGATTTTNTTNTTTNTTTTTGCCATTTAGCCACCTGGGAAGACCAATTTAGCTCTCACTAATTTTTTAAGCTATTTCCTATACCCTCAAATCTCCAATGTGTCTTCCCTATAATGACCAGAATATTTACTCATTTCAATATTCTTGTTTGGGAACTCTCATAAGCAGAGACGCCTGGCAGGTTACAATTCATGGGATGACAAAAGAACTGGATAGGATTAAAGATCAAACCGCAATTTGCTTTAAAATGCAAATTCCATTGTGCTACAATGTTATGTGTGGGTTTAGGTTCAAATTTATTTCCATGATATACTATTCAGTGACTTTGCCTTTGCGTACTTCTGAGCCCCACTTTCTTCAACTTTTCATCCCTACTTTTGCATGAAGTAGCCCTCATAGTCAACAAAAGCATCCAAAATGCAGTACTTGATTTTAGTCATGAAACGACAGAATGATCTTGGTCCTTTTCCAAGGCAAACCATTCAATATCACCATAACCCAAGTCTATGCCGCAATCACTAATGCCAAAGAAACTGAAGTTGAATGGTTCTGTGAAGACCTACAGGATCTTCTAGAACTAACATCAAAAGGAAAGATGTCCTTTTCATCATAGGGGACTGAAATTCAAAAGTAACAAGTCAACAGGTACAGGGAGAAATAGGCAAGTTTAGCCTTCAAGTACAAAATGAAACAGGGAAAAGTCTAACAGTTTTCCCAAGAGAACTCACTAGTCACAGCAAATGCTCTCTTCCAACACCACAAAAGACAACTTTGCACTTGGGACATCACCAGATGGTCAAGAGAGAAATCATATTTATTTTATTCTCTGTAGTCAAAGATGGAGAAGCTTTATACAGTCAGAAAAAAAAAAAAAAGTCAATGGCTGACTGTGGCTCAGATCATGAGCTCCTTATTGCAAAGTTCAGACTTAAATTGAAGGAAGTAGGGAAAACCACTAGGCCATTTAAGTATCACCTAAATCAAAGTCTTTATGATTATACAGTGGAAGTGATGAATAGATTTGAGGCATTAGATCTGACAGAGTGCCAAAGAACTATGGACAGAGGTTTGTAACATTGTACAGGAGACTATGATCAAAAGCATTCCCAAGGGAAAAAAAATGCAAAAAGGCAAAATAGTTGTCTGAGGTCTTACAAATAGGAGAAAATTAACAGAATGGGAAAATCAGTGCTACCAAGGGAACATTTCATGCAAAGATAGGTGCAATAAAGGACAGAAACAGTATAGACCTAACAGATGCAGAAGATATTAAGAAGAGGTGGAAAGAAAACACAGAAGAAATACACAAAAGAGATCTTAATGACCTGGATAATCATGATGGTATGGTCATTCACTAGAACCAGACATCCTGGAATGTGAAGCCTAGTGGGCCTTAGGAAGCATCACTACAAACAAAGTTAGTGGAGGTGATGGAATTCCAGAAAAGCTATTTAAAATCCTAAAAGATGATGCTGTTAAAGTGTTACCCTCAGTATGCCAGCAAATTTGGGAAACTCTGCAATAGCCATAGGCCTGGTAAAAGTCAGTTTTCATTCCAACCCCAAAGAAGGGAAATGTCAAAGAATCTTCAAACTACCAGATCATTTGACATTATAGCAAAGTAATGATCAAAATCCTTCAAGCAAGTCTTCAGTAATACATGAGTTGAGAATTCCAGATGTACAACTGGATTTATAAAAGGCAGAAAAACCAGAGATCAAATTGCCAACATCCATTGGATCATAGAAAAACCAAGAGAATTCCAGAAAAACAGCTACCTCTGCTTCGTTGACTACACTAAAGCCTTGGATGGTGTGGATCACAACAAACTGTGGAAAATTCTTAAAGAGATAGGAATACCAAATCATCTTACCCAACTTCTGAGAAACCTGTATGTAGATCAAGAGGCAACAGTTAGAACCAGACATGGAACAACAAACTGGTCTAAAACTGGGAAGCACATCAAGGCTGTATATTATCACCCTATTTATTTACCTTATGTGCACAGCTCATTATTTGAAATGCTAGTCTAGATGAGGTACAAGCTGGAATCAAGATTTCCAGGAGAAATATCAATAACCTCAGGTATGTGGATGACACTACCCTTATGGCAGAAAGTGAAGAGGAACTGAACAGCCTCTTGATGAAGGTGAAAAAGGAGAGTGAAGCTGGCCTAAAATCCAACGATTAACAGGGGAAAAAACAAGATCTGACAAGGAGAACTATTTCATGCAAAGAAAAAGGGTGCAAAAGGCAAAATAGTTGTCTGAGGTCTTACAAATAGGAGAAAATTAACAGAATGGGAAAATCAGTGCTACCAAGGGAACATTTCATGCAAAGATAGGTGCAATAAAGGACAGAAACAGTATAGACCTAACAGATGCAGAAGATATTAAGAAGAGGTGGAAAGAAAACACAGAAGAAATACACAAAAGAGATCTTAATGACCTGGATAATCATGATGGTATGGTCATTCACTAGAACCAGACATCCTGGAATGTGAAGCCTAGTGGGCCTTAGGAAGCATCACTACAAACAAAGTTAGTGGAGGTGATGGAATTCCAGAAAAGCTATTTAAAATCCTAAAAGATGATGCTGTTAAAGTGTTACCCTCAGTATGCCAGCAAATTTGGGAAACTCTGCAATAGCCATAGGCCTGGTAAAAGTCAGTTTTCATTCCAACCCCAAAGAAGGGAAATGTCAAAGAATCTTCAAACTACCAGATCATTTGACATTATAGCAAAGTAATGATCAAAATCCTTCAAGCAAGTCTTCAGTAATACATGAGTTGAGAATTCCAGATGTACAACTGGATTTATAAAAGGCAGAAAAACCAGAGATCAAATTGCCAACATCCATTGGATCATAGAAAAACCAAGAGAATTCCAGAAAAACAGCTACCTCTGCTTCGTTGACTACACTAAAGCCTTGGATGGTGTGGATCACAACAAACTGTGGAAAATTCTTAAAGAGATAGGAATACCAAATCATCTTACCCAACTTCTGAGAAACCTGTATGTAGATCAAGAGGCAACAGTTAGAACCAGACATGGAACAACAAACTGGTCTAAAACTGGGAAGCACATCAAGGCTGTATATTATCACCCTATTTATTTACCTTATGTGCACAGCTCATTATTTGAAATGCTAGTCTAGATGAGGTACAAGCTGGAATCAAGATTTCCAGGAGAAATATCAATAACCTCAGGTATGTGGATGACACTACCCTTATGGCAGAAAGTGAAGAGGAACTGAACAGCCTCTTGATGAAGGTGAAAAAGGAGAGTGAAAAAGCTGGCCTAAAATCCAACATTCAAAAAATGAAGATCATGGCATCCAGTCCCATTACTTCATGATAAACAGATGGGAAAACAATGAAAACAGTGGCAGACTTTATTTACTTGGGCTCCAAAATCACTGGGGATGGTGACTGCAGCCATGAAATGAAAAGAAACTTGCTCCTTGGAAGAAAAGCTATGACAAACCTAAACAGCATCTTAAAAAGTAGAGACATTACTTTGCCTACAACATTCCATCTAGTCCAAGCTATGGTTTTTTCCAGTAGTCATGTACAGGTGTGAGAGTTGGACCACAAAGAAGGCTGTGCACCAAAGAACTGATGTTTTTGTATTGTGGTGCTGGAGAAGACTCTTAATAGTCCCTTGAACAATGAGGATATCCAAAACTCAATCCTAAAGGAAATAAACCCTGAATATTCATTGGAATGACCTATATGAAAGCTGAAGATCCAATACTTTGGCCACCTGATGGCCACAGAGCTGATTCCTTGGAAAAGACCCTGATGCTCAGAAAGATTGAAGGCAAGAGGAGAAGGGGATGACAGAGGATAATATGGTTGAATGGCATTACCAACTCAATGTACATGAGTTTGAGCAAACTTTGGGAAATAGTGCAGGACAAAAAAGTCTGCCATGCTGTAGTCCACAGATTTTCAAAGAATCAAACATAACTGAGCCACTGATCAACAACAACAAAGGTCAAGAAAAGAGAAGTGAGGCATAGTAAAATTTACTATGCAATTTGTCATGTGCTTCCTTCTATGTTATATTATTTCATTCTCATAATATGCTTCTAAAGCATGTGTTTCCCATTGTACAAGTAGATGAAATAGCTTAACTTGCCCAAGGTCAATAATTAACAAGCTGTGGAAGATTAAAAAGAATTGGACTGAGGTACACCTGTCTCAAGATATATGAATGCTGCCAAAAGCATTATAACAATAGAGATGAATGTGTGCATTGTCTGTAAAAATTAAAGAATAATCAATGCAATTACTAGAACTATGGAAATGGGAATTAAATGCTAAGAGGGAAATCCAGGAGAAATATCAATAACCTCAGGTATGTGGATGACACTACCCTTATGGCAGAAAGTGAAGAGGAACTGAACAGCCTCTTGATGAAGGTGAAAAAGGAGAGTGAAAAAGCTGGCCTAAAATCCAACATTCAAAAAATGAAGATCATGGCATCCAGTCCCATTACTTCATGATAAACAGATGGGAAAACAATGAAAACAGTGGCAGACTTTATTTACTTGGGCTCCAAAATCACTGGGGATGGTGACTGCAGCCATGAAATGAAAAGAAACTTGCTCCTTGGAAGAAAAGCTATGACAAACCTAAACAGCATCTTAAAAAGTAGAGACATTACTTTGCCTACAACATTCCATCTAGTCCAAGCTATGGTTTTTTCCAGTAGTCATGTACAGGTGTGAGAGTTGGACCACAAAGAAGGCTGTGCACCAAAGAACTGATGTTTTTGTATTGTGGTGCTGGAGAAGACTCTTAATAGTCCCTTGAACAATGAGGATATCCAAAACTCAATCCTAAAGGAAATAAACCCTGAATATTCATTGGAATGACCTATATGAAAGCTGAAGATCCAATACTTTGGCCACCTGATGGCCACAGAGCTGATTCCTTGGAAAAGACCCTGATGCTCAGAAAGATTGAAGGCAAGAGGAGAAGGGGATGACAGAGGATAATATGGTTGAATGGCATTACCAACTCAATGTACATGAGTTTGAGCAAACTTTGGGAAATAGTGCAGGACAAAAAAGTCTGCCATGCTGTAGTCCACAGATTTTCAAAGAATCAAACATAACTGAGCCACTGATCAACAACAACAAAGGTCAAGAAAAGAGAAGTGAGGCATAGTAAAATTTACTATGCAATTTGTCATGTGCTTCCTTCTATGTTATATTATTTCATTCTCATAATATGCTTCTAAAGCATGTGTTTCCCATTGTACAAGTAGATGAAATAGCTTAACTTGCCCAAGGTCAATAATTAACAAGCTGTGGAAGATTAAAAAGAATTGGACTGAGGTACACCTGTCTCAAGATATATGAATGCTGCCAAAAGCATTATAACAATAGAGATGAATGTGTGCATTGTCTGTAAAAATTAAAGAATAATCAATGCAATTACTAGAACTATGGAAATGGGGAAGTAAATCCAGTAAATGCTGGTTTTACTTTCAAAGTCTTGACTTCTGGGCTTTAGTGAAAGACATTTCAGGAATAGGGAAATATTCCCCATAGGTACCAGGGACTTGATCATGTTGATTAGAACCAACAGAAAAGAAGAAATCATCAGTCTATTCTACAAAGCTACGGTCAACAAAACAGTGTGGAACTGGCAGAAAAACAAAAATAAAGATTAATGGAATAAGATAGAAAGCCTATAAATGCACACATGCACCTATGATCAATTAGTCTATTACAAAGGAGGTAAGAATATGCAATGGAGAAAAGACAATCTCTTTAATAATTGGTGTTGGGTAAATGGGACAGCTAAATGTCAAAGAATGGAATTAGAACATTCTCTAGCATCAAATAGAAAAAATAAACTCAACATGAACAAAAGATCTAAATTTAAGGCCATATACAATAAAACTCTTAGAAGAAAATACCCCACAAGATCATTTTTGATCCACCTCTAAGAGTAACAAAAATCAAAGGGATCTAATGAAGCTTAAAAGCTACTGCATAGCAAAAGAAGTCATAAGCAAAACAAAAAGACAACCTACCAATGAGAGAAAATATTTGTAAATGAAGAGACCAACAAGAATTAATCACCGGGCTTCCCTGGTGGTCCAGTGGGTAAAGAGTCCAACTTGCAGTGCAAGGGGTGCCAGTTTGATCCCTTGCCCATGAAGATCCCACATGCCCCAGAGCAGCTGGATCCCTGTGTTCAGTTAAGAGCCAGTCTCTGGAGTGCATGTGCCCAGAGCCAGTGCTCTGCAAAGAGAGAAGCCACTACAATGGGAGGCCCACACAAGCCAAAGAATAAAGATGGGTGAAAATAAATAAATAAATAAACAATAAAAGAGGCCAAAATTAAAAAAAAAAAAAAGGATTAATCACCAAAATATACAAACAGCTCATGCAACTCTATATCAAACAACAACCCAATTAAAAAGAATTGGACTGAGGTACACCTGTCTCAAGATATATGAATGCTGCCAAAAGCATTATAACAATAGAGATGAATGTGTGCATTGTCTGTAAAAATTAAAGAATAATCAATGCAATTACTAGAACTATGGAAATGGGGAAGTAAATCCAGTAAATGCTGGTTTTACTTTCAAAGTCTTGACTTCTGGGCTTTAGTGAAAGACATTTCAGGAATAGGAAATATTCCCCATAGGTACCAGGGACTTGATCATGTTGATTAGAACCAACAGAAAAGAAGAAATCATCAGTCTATTCTACAAAGCTACGGTCAACAAAACAGTGTGGAACTGGCAGAAAAACAAAAATAAAGATTAATGGAATAAGATAGAAAGCCTATAAATGCACACATGCACCTATGATCAATTAGTCTATTACAAAGGAGGTAAGAATATGCAATGGAGAAAAGACAATCTCTTTAATAATTGGTGTTGGGTAAATGGGACAGCTAAATGTCAAAGAATGGAATTAGAACATTCTCTAGCATCAAATAGAAAAAATAAACTCAACATGAACAAAAGATCTAAATTTAAGGCCATATACAATAAAACTCTTAGAAGAAAATACCCCACAAGATCATTTTTGATCCACCTCTAAGAGTAACAAAAATCAAAGGGATCTAATGAAGCTTAAAAGCTACTGCATAGCAAAAGAAGTCATAAGCAAAACAAAAAGACAACCTACCAATGAGAGAAAATATTTGTAAATGAAGAGACCAACAAGAATTAATCACCGGGCTTCCCTGGTGGTCCAGTGGGTAAAGAGTCCAACTTGCAGTGCAAGGGGTGCCAGTTTGATCCCTTGCCCATGAAGATCCCACATGCCCCAGAGCAGCTGGATCCCTGTGTTCAGTTAAGAGCCAGTCTCTGGAGTGCATGTGCCCAGAGCCAGTGCTCTGCAAAGAGAGAAGCCACTACAATGGGAGGCCCACACAAGCCAAAGAATAAAGATGGGTGAAAATAAATAAATAAATAAACAATAAAAGAGGCCAAAATTAAAAAAAAAAAAAAGGATTAATCACCAAAATATACAAACAGCTCATGCAACTCTATATCAAACAACAACCCAATCAAAAAATGGGCAGAAGACCTAAATAGACAATTTTTGGAAGAAGATTTATAGACAGCCTAAGAGCATATGAAAAAAAGATCAACATTACTAATTATCGGAGAAATGCAATTCAAAACTACAATAAGATATTACCTCACACCAGTCAGAATAACCACTATCAAAGAGTCTACCAGTTGGGCTTCCTTTGGTGGTCCAGTGGGTAAAGACACTACCTTGCAGTGCAAGGGGCGCCGGTTCGATCCCTGGCCTGGGAAGATCCCACGTGCTGCGGAGCGGCTGGACTGATGTGTCCAATCACCGAGCCGGAGCTCTGGAGCGCATGCGCCCAGAGCGGGTGCTCTGCAACGACAGACGCCACCGTGATGGGAGGCCCACAGGAGCCAAAGAACAAAGACGGATGAAAATGGAGAAATGAAAGACCAATAGAAGTGGCCCACCCGCTCCCCTCCCTTCCCAACCCGACCCCCACCCAAAAATAAATAAATAAATAAATCTTTAAAAAAAAAAAAAAAAAGTCTACCAGCAACAAATGCTGGAGAGAGTGTTGGTGGGAATGTAAATTAGTACAACCACTATGGAGAAGAGTATGAAGATTCTTTAGAAAAACTAAGAATAGAACAACCATATGACTCTCTAATCCCACTCCTGGGCATATATCCAAAGAAAACCATAATTCAAAAAAATACATACATCACAATATTTACTACAGCACTATTTACAGTAGTCCAGACATGAAAACAACCTAGGTGTCCAGCACCAGAGGAATGGATAAAAATGATGTGGTACATATATATAATGGAATATTGCTCAGTCATAAAAAGAATGAAATAATGTCATTTGCAGCAACGTGGATAGACTGAGAGATTGTCATAACAAATAAAGTAATTCAGGGCTTCTCTGGTGGTTCAGTGGGTAAGGACACTGGTTCGATCCCTGGATTGGGAAGATCCCATGTGCCGAGGAGCTGCTGGACCGATATGTTCAATTACCGAGCCGGAGCTCTGGAGCGCATGCACCCAGAGCCGGCGCTCTGCGACAACAGAGGTCACCGCGATGGGAGGCCCACAGGAGCCAAAGAACAAAGACGGATGAAAATAGGCAAATGAAAGACTGATAGAAGTGGCCCACCCGTCCCCTCCCTCCCCAACCCGCCCCCCAAAATAAATAAATAAATAAATGTTTAAAAAAAAAAAAAAGTAATTCAGACAGTGAGAGATAAACATCATATAATATCACTCATATGTGGAATTTATTTTAAAGAGAAAATAATCCAAATAAAGTTACTTATTAAACAGAAACAGATTTACAAATATTAAAAACAAATATGATTACCAAAGGGGAAATGTGAGGGGGATGGATAAATCAGGAGCTTGAGGCTAACACACACTACCATATATAACTATCAAGGACCTACTTATAGTACAGGGAACTCTACTCAGTATTCTGTAATGACCCATATGAGAAGAGAATCTGAAAAAATAATTTATATATGTAAGCATATGTATAAATAAATCACTTTTCTGTATATCTGAAACTAAACTAACTTTTTTTTTTCTAAACTAACTTTATAATCAATTATACTCCAAGAAAATTTTAAAAAAAGAAAAAAGGCGGGGGCGCCGAGATGGAGAGGTTAAAGTTGCAGAATAAAGATCATGAAAGAAGCAAGGTTTTTGTTTTGTTTTTAATTTACATCCTTCTTTATTCTTTGACCTGTGTGGGCCTCTCACTGCAGTGGCCTCTCTCATTTCAGAGCACTGGCTCTGGGTGCATGTTCTCTAGAGCCAGCTCATAACTGGAAAATACATACATCACAATATTTACTACAGCACTATTTACAGTAGTCCAGACATGAAAACAACCTAGGTGTCCAGCACCAGAGGAATGGATAAAAATGATGTGGTACATATATATAATGGAATATTGCTCAGTCATAAAAAGAATGAAATAATGTCATTTGCAGCAACGTGGATAGACTGAGAGATTGTCATAACAAATAAAGTAATTCAGGGCTTCTCTGGTGGTTCAGTGGGTAAGGACACTGGTTCGATCCCTGGATTGGGAAGATCCCATGTGCCGAGGAGCTGCTGGACCGGTATGTTCAATTACCGAGCCGGAGCTCTGGAGCGCATGCACCCAGAGCCGGCGCTCTGCGACAACAGAGGTCACCGCGATGGGAGGCCCACAGGAGCCAAAGAACAAAGACGGATGAAAATAGGCAAATGAAAGACTGATAGAAGTGGCCCACCCCTCCCCCTCCCCCCCCACCCCCCCCCCCAAAAAAATAAATAAAAAAATGTTTAAAAAAAAAAAAAAGTAATTCAGACAGTGAGAGATAAACATCATATAATATCACTCATATGTGGAATTTATTTTAAAGAGAAAATAATCCAAATAAAGTTACTTATTAAACAGAAACAGATTTACAAATATTAAAAACAAATATGATTACCAAAGGGGAAATGTGAGGGGGATGGATAAATCAGGAGCTTGAGGCTAACACACACTACCATATATAACTATCAAGGACCTACTTATAGTACAGGGAACTCTACTCAGTATTCTGTAATGACCCATATGAGAAGAGAATCTGAAAAAATAATTTATATATGTAAGCATATGTATAAATAAATCACTTTTCTGTATATCTGAAACTAAACTAACTTTTTTTTTTCTAAACTAACTTTATAATCAATTATACTCCAAGAAAATTTTAAAAAAAGAAAAAAGGCGGGGGCGCCGAGATGGAGAGGTTAAAGTTGCAGAATAAAGATCATGAAAGAAGCAAGGTTTTTGTTTTGTTTTTAATTTACATCCTTCTTTATTCTTTGACCTGTGTGGGCCTCTCACTGCAGTGGCCTCTCTCATTTCAGAGCACTGGCTCTGGGTGCATGTTCTCTAGAGCGCCAGCTCATAACTGGACACACAGGTCCAGCAGCTCCGCAGCATGTGGGATCTTCCCAGGCCAGGGATCAAACCAGCATCCCCCTGTACTGCGAAGTGGACTGTTTAGCCACTGTACCACCAGGGAAGCCCAAGAAGCAAGGTTTTTAGAGATGGGATGAATTAAGGTTGGGGAAAGAATATCAAAGTTTAACTTTGAATCTGTACCTATGATCTCTAGATTCAATGGATATCATTAGAGCTATAATCTCAAACCATATTATTTTCTAAGTAGATTAGAGATACCTCCACAGAAGAGGGAAGGGATCATGGCTACATGATTTAGGGAATAGCCAGGTAAAATAAAGATCCTTTACTACAGAATTCTACATATACAACACACTGAAATGCATCATGATTGTCTATAATAACAAAAATGGAACATGCAGTATTTCCCAAATGTATTTAATTCATTCTTTGTTTCTTTTATGTTATTCATTGGTCTGTAGTAGACAGTTTGCAAAATGTTACCTTAGAGGATATGCTTCCGAATTCTGCAATGGTGATATCATTATATACTATACAAAGCACCAGAGGGCAACTTTCTGCACTGGGAAAATTTCTGCACCAATTTCCAAATAAAGCCTATTGTGCGGGTTGAAAAAATCTCAATATAATAAATTTAGTCAATGTTGAAATTGATTAGGTTCCTGTGAGAAGCAGACACCAATATAAGCTTAGACATGCAAGAGAAACATCAAAGTAAATGCCTGTGAGAAAGGGGGCAAGCAGAAGAGGAAGGCAATCATATGGCTGAACCTTTTGATGGAAGGAGAAAGAAGGAACAATTGACATGAAGAGTCTTAAACTACAGATCTAAGAAAGTTTTGGCCAGGTCAATGAGAAAGAACCTCCTGAGTATCCATGGCAATTCAGTCACTGGGGGAGAATGGTCTGTAATAAGGGTGGCCTTTATGTACACATTATGGTGAGGTATAGAGAGTTTTTAGAGGTGTATTTTCATGGACACCACAGTTTACCCTGCCCTGCACAACTCTTGCATGTGTCCTATGAAATGTACTGGGACAATCTATAGCCAGATTCACTGTAGCTAATCTCAGAGCCACACGGGTACTTATCCCCTCTTTCCTTTTATTCTGTTTTCTTCAGCCACAGTCATCACCTTGGCAAGTTTTGTTGGTTTTCCTGATGATGTGATCAGAACTTATATGCCTGAGAGGTCTGAATTCTTGGTAACTATACCCTCCTCAGACCAGGGTTACTTCATGTGTTTGTTCATGGTTATGATGGAAGAACAACAACAACAACAACAACAACAACAAAAAAAAAACAGGAAAAATACACATGAATCATGTGGTTTCCATATGTATTTCTCTCTACACAAAAGCAACCTACCACCCCTCACTGTTTGGGGTCAATCACCCCTTACAGAATGTGGATTCCTTTTCTTGACTGCTGGTCCCAGGACACCAAAAGTTTAAAGTGCCTGGCAGCACCTGCAACTTGACGGTTAGTAGAGCCTCTGCTGTGTTTCCTAGCAAGAGTGTAACACCCTAGAGAAATGGGGCCTTGACTCCTACAGAGTAAAGTTTTATGAGGAATAGGAAGCATAAACTCCCCAATTACATTGAGAGTGATTGTAAGAGGGACACTTATTCATTCCTGGACCCAATCATTTCCTGGACCCATTCATTTCTATCCCATTGGGGATAGAATACCATATGAAGGTCTCTGATTTTAGGTATATGCTACCTGAGGATGATAGCGAAGTTTCCCCAATTACTTTAATTTTGGCCTTTCTTCCAATGCTTAAAAGACAAAACCATAGCAAGAGAAACATCAAAGTAAATGCCTGTGAGAAAGGGGGCAAGCAGAAGAGGAAGGCAATCATATGGCTGAACCTTTTGATGGAAGGAGAAAGAAGGAACAATTGACATGAAGAGTCTTAAACTACAGATCTAAGAAAGTTTTGGCCAGGTCAATGAGAAAGAACCTCCTGAGTATCCATGGCAATTCAGTCACTGGGGGAGAATGGTCTGTAATAAGGGTGGCCTTTATGTACACATTATGGTGAGGTATAGAGAGTTTTTAGAGGTGTATTTTCATGGACACCACAGTTTACCCTGCCCTGCACAACTCTTGCATGTGTCCTATGAAATGTACTGGGACAATCTATAGCCAGATTCACTGTAGCTAATCTCAGAGCCACACGGGTACTTATCCCCTCTTTCCTTTTATTCTGTTTTCTTCAGCCACAGTCATCACCTTGGCAAGTTTTGTTGGTTTTCCTGATGATGTGATCAGAACTTATATGCCTGAGAGGTCTGAATTCTTGGTAACTATACCCTCCTCAGACCAGGGTTACTTCATGTGTTTGTTCATGGTTATGATGGAAGAACAACAACAACAACAACAACAACAACAACAAAAAAAAAACAGGAAAAATACACATGAATCATGTGGTTTCCATATGTATTTCTCTCTACACAAAAGCAACCTACCACCCCTCACTGTTTGGGGTCAATCACCCCTTACAGAATGTGGATTCCTTTTCTTGACTGCTGGTCCCAGGACACCAAAAGTTTAAAGTGCCTGGCAGCACCTGCAACTTGACGGTTAGTAGAGCCTCTGCTGTGTTTCCTAGCAAGAGTGTAACACCCTAGAGAAATGGGGCCTTGACTCCTACAGAGTAAAGTTTTATGAGGAATAGGAAGCATAAACTCCCCAATTACATTGAGAGTGATTGTAAGAGGGACACTTATTCATTCCTGGACCCAATCATTTCCTGGACCCATTCATTTCCATCCCATTGGGGATAGAATACCATATGAAGGTCTCTGATTTTAGGTATATGCTACATCCTGAAGGATGGCATCCCAACCTGACAGAATGTTTCCTCCAAGTTGGAACTTTAATTTTGCCTTTTAAAGGCCATTCCAGCATTCCATGAGCTAAGTGGTGTGCCCTAATACAACCGAAGGATCATATAGTCATAGGTATGCCCTCTTGCCCTCTTCATTCTAAAGTGAAGGTCCTCTAGTCACATGCTTCACTGTATGGGATTCCATGCCTGTGGACGGAACTTTCCACAGATTCCCAAACACTGGTGCTGGCTGAGACATGGAAGGTAGGAAAAGCAAATCACAATCAGAACTGGATAGAAGGGATCCAATGTGGACAATTTGCTACCACGTAAATGTCTGGTCTACTCAAAAAATAGTGTCTTTTTTCTGTTTCTGACAGGTTCGACATTTAGAGGCAATAATTCCTAGGTCAGCCTTTGTAAATGGGGAGCCATGCTTTGGGGCCCAGGCAGAGCCTCTATTGATTTCATACATGTGCATTTGCAAATGGGAACAGAAGAAAGTGAAATTTCTCTTCAGGAAAAATGTGTCAGATCTGTTTAAGTTGTACTTCTGTCATAGACTATCCTTATTTGATCCTGAAAAAAATAGCAAATATAAGTGATGAACACCATTGAAAGTTCTAATTATAATTCTAACTTCTTAATCTTACACCTGCTTTGTAAGCAGTTCACAATGTACAGTTTTCATAATTTATATGTCAAAATTATGCAGCAATCACGTATCACAGGTTTGCTGTGGCAATCCAGATTTCAACTAATTTTCTTCTATTCATAAAAATAGCTCATGTAATATAAAACTCAAATTGTATCACTATCTTTTCAACATTTAAGAAGCTTGTCTTTCATCCTGAAAGACATGTAGTAGAATGCAGCACTCTCGTCTCACGTGACCTCTAAGCCATCCAAGACCCAATCTTGGCCTTTGAGTCAGAAGGCCAAATGAGTTAAAGGTAACATGCTGAATTATTACAATCATTTTGGAAAGTAATAAGGTTATTAAAGTTAAATGTACACATACACAATGTCAATCTTACTCTAAAAATACAACCATTAGTACATAAAGAAATATGTCAAAGAACATTTGTACTGTATATAATGGTGAATAATAAATTGAATATAATCTCAGAGAAGTGACTAAGAGAATTAGACTATATTCATACCGTGGAATGGCAGCTACAGAAGTAATTATTTAAATGAACTTTCACAGATTTGGGTAAGAAAAAAGTAATGACAAAACTATAACACACATACAGGTATATATACAGCTTTTTTCATGGTAATAATAGGGATTCCATGCCTGTGGACGGAACTTTCCACAGATTCCCAAACACTGGTGCTGGCTGAGACATGGAAGGTAGGAAAAGCAAATCACAATCAGAACTGGATAGAAGGGATCCAATGTGGACAATTTGCTACCACGTAAATGTCTGGTCTACTCAAAAAATAGTGTCTTTTTTCTGTTTCTGACAGGTTCGACATTTAGAGGCAATAATTCCTAGGTCAGCCTTTGTAAATGGGGAGCCATGTTTTGGGGCCCAGGCAGAGCCTCTATTGATTTCATACATGTGCATTTGCAAATGGGAACAGAAGAAAGTGAAATTTCTCTTCAGGAAAAATGTGTCAGATCTGTTTAAGTTGTACTTCTGTCATAGACTATCCTTATTTGATCCTGAAAAAAATAGCAAATATAAGTGATGAACACCATTGAAAGTTCTAATTATAATTCTAACTTCTTAATCTTACACCTGCTTTGTAAGCAGTTCACAATGTACAGTTTTCATAATTTATATGTCAAAATTATGCAGCAATCACGTATCACAGGTTTGCTGTGGCAATCCAGATTTCAACTAATTTTCTTCTATTCATAAAAATAGCTCATGTAATATAAAACTCAAATTGTATCACTATCTTTTCAACATTTAAGAAGCTTGTCTTTCATCCTGAAAGACATGTAGTAGAATGCAGCACTCTCGTCTCACGTGACCTCTAAGCCATCCAAGACCCAATCTTGGCCTTTGAGTCAGAAGGCCAAATGAGTTAAAGGTAACATGCTGAATTATTACAATCATTTTGGAAAGTAATGAGGTTATTAAAGTTAAATGTACACATACACAATGTCAATCTTACTCTAAAAATACAACCATTAGTACATAAAGAAATATGTCAAAGAACATTTGTACTGTATATAATGGTGAATAATAAATTGAATATAATCTCAGAGAAGTGACTAAGAGAATTAGACTATATTCATACCGTGGAATGGCAGCTACAGAAGTAATTATTTAAATGAACTTTCACAGATTTGGGTAAGAAAAAAGTAATGACAAAAACTATAACACACATACAGGTATATATACATATATGCTTGATTTATGATCATGTAGAAAAATGATATGTTATTAATATTGGTTAATTTAAAGAGAATTGATTGTGGAAAGGGGGTATGTGAGGGAAAGGTTAAGGCAGAATGAGGGAAAATACTTCCCTAAAAATCAAATAGCATCTATACTACAAAGTTTATAGTAGCCAGAATGTTATGGTATTGACATTAAACTAGAAACACAAATCAATATAATAAAATAGAAAGTCTCAAAATAAGCCCAGGTGTCAGTTAGTTTTCAACCAAGGAGCCATTGAACAAAGGATAATCTCTTCAATAAATGGTATAGAGAAAACTGAAAAGTCACATGCAAAAGAATAAAACTAGACTTCTATCTTACATGATATTAAAAAATAAACTCAAAATAGATACTTGGATATAAGACATGAAATCATAAAATTCATACATGAAAACATAGGGGAAAATATTCTTGATGTTAATTGTGGCAATGATTTCTTGGATAAGATTCCAAAAATCACAAAAAAATAAAATAAACAAGTAAGAGTACATCAATCTAAACAGTTTCTACCAAATGAGACCATCAACAAAATGAAAAGATAAATTACCAAATGAGAGAAAATAGTTGCAAACCACATATCAAATAAGAGGTTAATGTCAAAAATGCAAGGAACTCATATCACACACTGGAAGTAAAAGAAACCTATTAAAAGTGGGCAATGGGCATGAATAGACATTTTTATGAATCAGATATACAAATGACCAATATGTATATGAAAACATGCTCAACGTCACTAATCATCAAGGAAATATAAACCAAAATTACAATGAAGTATCATCTTACACCTGTTAGAATAGCTGTTATCAAAAAGGCAAAAATGAAAAACACTGGCAAGGAAGCAGAGAAAAGGAAACTCTTGTACACAGTGTAACAGTAAACTGGTACAGCCATAGCAGAAAACAGTATGAAATTTCCTTAATATATTACAAATAGAATTACTATATGATATAGAAACTCCACTTCTGGGCTTCCAAAGGAGACAAAACCATTATCTCAAAGAGATATCTGCATTCCCATATTCATTATAGCATTAATTCCAATAGTCAAAATAATGGAAACATCTCAGTGTCTGTCATGGCTGAATGAATAGAAAGGTTGTGAGATTATATATGTGTGTGTATATATATATATATATATATATATATATATATATCCACAATAAAATATCATTAAGACTTTAAAAAGAAGTAAATCCTGTAATTTGTGACAATATGGATGAATTTTGAGATCATTATTAACTGAAGTAATAGATAAGTGAAGTAAGGCAGATAGAAAAAGACAAACAGTACATGGTATCACTAATATGTGGTACCCAAAAATAACAATAATAAATCAAACTCATAGAAATGCAAAATAGAAAAATGACTGCCAGGGGCTTAAGGTGGGAAAAATAGGGAGATACTGGTAAAAGGATGCAAACTTTCAGTTATAAGATGAATAAGATATGAAGGATCTACCATATAATATATTGACTATAGTTGATAACACTGTCTTGTATAACTGGACACTGTGAAGTGATGAATGCATTACCTCAGTGGGGATAATCTTTTCACACTGTAAACATATATCAAATCACCACATTTACACTTTATCTTAAAATTTTCTTTGTCAATTATGTTTCAATAAAGCTAAAGAAAACCATGGGATGTGTATACTACAATCAATTTTTAAACTATTAAAGCAGAACAAAAAAAATGTCTACAATAGAGTAGTGAGTTATTTCTAGTACATTATCTCACCAAGGAAGTTGGGGAAGTCATTTATAGTCCTTTGAGCATCTATTTTTCCCCACTGACCAAAGGCAGCCATAGAAAAGAGAGTACGAAAGGAAGGGTGGGGGCTAAGCTAGGAGAGGCAGGGTAAGCAGAACTCTTACCTAGAGCACTACCGAGGCTTCTCTCAAAGAAAGCATATTCTTGGACAATATTAGCCACAGCTCAGCTTCATCTTCATTATGAATAGGTAGACTATATAATAATAGTTCTAACCAGGATTTATTTAACATGAAAAGGGAATCTATTTATAATTATTCTTCAACAGTAGGTATATCATAGCTTTGCCCCAGTTAAATCAGGATAAGGTAGTTATCCTAATTACCCATCACCCTTTCAAGGACTATGCTAGAAACTGGGGATGGCATGGATAAGGGCATTGGGAACCAAAAAAGCAATAAACACAAGCTGCCTTCAAGGAAATGCAACATAAAGAATAATTTAAAAAAATTAAGTAATTCTAAAACAGTTCTAGATATGACCAGGAAGAAATTTAAGAAAAGAGCACAAATGCTGCAGTGATGATACTCAGGCAAAGTTAATTGGGAAAGTCTAGGATAAACTAATAAATAAAAATTGTCAGTCTTCCCTGGTGGTCCAGTGGGTAAAGAGTCCTCCTTGCAGTGCAAGGGGCCCCGGTTCGATCTCTGGTCTGGGAAGATCCCACATGCGGCAGCTGGACCAGTGTGTCCCGTTAGGAGCCAGCGCTCTGCAGTGCTCTGCAATTAGTGAGGCCACTGCAATGGGAGGCAAAAATAGGAGATTAAATAAGATAGAATAAGAGATGAAGGATCTACCATATAATATATTGACTATAGTTGATAACACTGTCTTGTATAACTGGACACTGTGAAGTGATGAATGCATTACCTCAGTGGGGATAATCTTTTCACACTGTAAACATATATCAAATCACCACATTTACACTTTATCTTAAAATTTTCTTTGTCAATTATGTTTCAATAAAGCTAAAGAAAACCATGGGATGTGTATACTACAATCAATTTTTAAACTATTAAAGCAGAACAAAAAAAATGTCTACAATAGAGTAGTGAGTTATTTCTAGTACATTATCTCACCAAGGAAGTTGGGGAAGTCATTTATAGTCCTTTGAGCATCTATTTTTCCCCACTGACCAAAGGCAGCCATAGAAAAGAGAGTACGAAAGGAAGGGTGGGGGCTAAGCTAGGGAGAGGCAGGGTAAGCAGAACTCTTACCTAGAGCACTACCGAGGCTTCTCTCAAAGAAAGCATATTCTTGGACAATATTAGCCACAGCTCAGCTTCATCTTCATTATGAATAGGTAGACTATATAATAATAGTTCTAACCAGGATTTATTTAACATGAAAAGGGAATCTATTTATAATTATTCTTCAACAGTAGGTATATCATAGCTTTGCCCCAGTTAAATCAGGATAAGGTAGTTATCCTAATTACCCATCACCCTTTCAAGGACTATGCTAGAAACTGGGGATGGCATGGATAAGGGCATTGGGAACCAAAAAAGCAATAAACACAAGCTGCCTTCAAGGAAATGCAACATAAAGAATAATTTAAAAAAATTAAGTAATTCTAAAACAGTTCTAGATATGACCAGGAAGAAATTTAAGAAAAGAGCACAAATGCTGCAGTGATGATACTCAGGCAAAGTTAATTGGGAAAGTCTAGGATAAACTAATAAATAAAAATTGTCAGTCTTCCCTGGTGGTCCAGTGGGTAAAGAGTCCTCCTTGCAGTGCAAGGGGCCCCGGTTCGATCTCTGGTCTGGGAAGATCCCACATGCGGCAGCTGGACCAGTGTGTCCCGTTAGGAGCCAGCGCTCTGCAGTGCATGTGCCCAGAGCCAGTGCTCTGCAATTAGTGAGGCCACTGCAATGGGAGGCCCACACAGGCCAAAGAATAAAGATGGGTGAAAAATAAAAGAATGGAAAACCAATAAAAGAGGTCAAAATTAAAAAAAAAAAAAGTCACCAAATATAGCACTTTTGTTGCTGTTGTTGTCGTCTCTCAGTTGCCCAGTCTTGTCCACCTCTTCTGACATCATGGACAGCAGCACATCAGGCTTCCCTGCCCTTCACTATCTTCCATAGATTGTCCAGGTTCATGTCCATTACATTGATGATGCAGTCCGGCCATCTCATCCTCTGATGTTTTCTCCTCTGCCCTCAGTCTTTCCCAGCATCAGGGAAATGAGTCAGCTCTTTGCATCAGATGACCAAAATACTGGAGCTTCAGTTTCAGCATCATTCTTTCCAATGAATATTCAGGGATGATTTCCCTTAAGATTGAATGGTGTGGGGCTTCCCTGGTGGTTCAGTGGGTAAGGACACCGCCTTGCAGTGCAAGGGGTGCCGGTTCGATCCCTGGCCTGGAAAGATCCCACGTGCCGCAGAGTGGCTGGACCGATGTGTCCAACTACCGAGCCGGAGCTCTGGAGCACATGCGCCCAGAGCCGGTACTCTGTGACAACAGAGGCCACCGCGATGGGAGGCCCACATGGGCCAAAAAACAAAAGATGGATGAAAATAAATAAATGAAAGACCAATAGAAGTGGCCTTCCCCACCCTAACTGCCACCCCGAAAAAGATTGAAAGGTGTGATCTCTCTGCTGTCCAAGGGAATATTTCAGGAATGTTCTCCAGCGCCCCACCATTTGAAGGCATCAATTCTTTGGTGCTCTGCCTTCTTTACATTCCAGATCTCACAATGGTACATGACCACTGGGAAGATCATAACCTTGACTTCTGTGGGGAGAGAAATGTCTCTGCTTTTCAACACACCGCCAAGGTTTGCCATAGCTTTCCTGCCAGGAAGCAATTGCCTTCTGATTTCATAGCTGTCGTCACATCCTGCAGAGATTTTGGAGCCCAAGAAGTGGAAATTTGTCACTACTTCCAGCTTTTACCTTCTATTTGCCATAATGTAATTGGGCCAGGTAACGTGATCTTGTTTTTGTTGTTGTTTTGTGAATATTCAGTTTTAAGATGGCTCTTTCACTCTCCTCCAGTGTACCACACTGGAAAAATGATGTTCCTCAAGAAGGATAGGACACACACACACACACACACACACACATGCACACACGCACAAGAAGGACAGGACAAGCCTTTCGTTTCTAGTTTTTGCTTTGCTATAGTTGATGTTGCCTCCATGACAATATTTACATGTCAGTAAGGCAAGTGAAGTGAAAAGTGAAAGTTGCAGATGTGTCCAACTCTTTGAGACCCATGAATGAGCTGTGGAATTCTCCAGGCAAGAATACTGGAGTGGGTAGCTTTCCTTTCTCCAGGAAATCTTCCTGAACCAGGAACCAAACCAGGGCCTCCTGCATTGCAGGTGGAGCTACAAAGGAAGCCCCAGATTCAAACTTGGATCTCCAGTTTCTCAAGCACATATCTTAATAAGCAGCTCAGAAGTAATGAAAGGCAGTAGGTGAACTCATTTCTGACTTCAGACTAAACAATGAACTAGGCTTTTATCATTGCAATTACAATAAATGCTTCATGTTTGATATAAATATAATATTCTTTTGATCTTTCATCTTCACTGTTTGGTTGGCACATGAAATCTTTATGCTCAATTTTTGATTAAGAAGGTCAAAACCTATTCTATGAAAAGTCTGCTGCTGTTTAGTCATTCAGTTGTGTCTGACTCTTTTGAGGTTCTTCTATCCATGGGATATCTCAGGTAAATATCCTAGAATGGGTTGCCATTTCCTTCTCTAGGGGATCTTCCCAACACAAGGATCAAAACCACATGTCCTGCACTGGTAGGTAGAACCTTTACCACTGAGTGACCAGGGAAGTCTATATCAGTGCTTTAAAGTTTTTGATATGCATACTAATCACCTAGGGATTCTGCTAAAATATATGCTTTATACAACATATCTGAGGAAAAGTTTGAGTTCTTCATCTCTAAAAGCTCTCAGTTGAGACTGATCTCTATTAACCACACTTTGAAAGGAAAGAGTTTATACTATTTTTCAAATAGACCTAACTGTATTATCCACTTTCAGGCCTTATAATATAAATCTGACAATATATAGACTAGTCAGAAATATCTCTAACTATGATTTCACTAATCATCTGAGGAGCTTTCTAATAGACAGATGATGTTCAACAGATGTGACAGGTATATGTTTGTCTAAACAGATCCTCAGGTAGTTCTAATAGCCAGGTTTGGGAATCACTGCCCTAAATTATAGTTTAAACAAATTTGATAACACCAGAATATTTACATAAAACTTAGATAGCAAATCAACTTGTTTCTACTTACCACTGAATAAAAATGTTCAATCTTCTACACCATCAGTTCTCTTTATGAACTTTAAATTTCCATAAAAAAATAAATTAAGTCTTTAGACACTGGAGGAAATAATATCAATTCCAAGTAGAAAATGAACAAAGTACATAGGTATATATTTATTTTAAAGGCACTTGAGTCCGGAACAAGAGCTATTGTAATATTCCCTGAAGTGGATAGATGATGCAGTTTCCATTCAGTTGTTTTCATTTTAATCCAAGGCTTAAAAAAATCAAGAATCACAAGTATAAAATGTATCACTATGTGCCATTCTAAGCTAAGTAAGAAAACGAATTTGCAAGTATCTTTTTCTAGTCAAAGTTTTTTAACCACCATCTCAGTTTCCCTTGACAAGTGGGTGTATTCCAGGACTTCAAAAGAGCTTTGTGATTTAAGGTTTTTTTAATGCTAAAATGGCTAATAAGCTAAATTAACTTATACAGAATTGGTTCACTGACTGTAATATTCATAACATCTTATTTTGAATAATAACATGTACTAGTTTTTGAATGCCTAAAATATACTAGGTTCTAGGCTAAAAATACTGTACTCACATAAATTAGCAAATATAGAACTTTCCCTTACCCCACAAGGATCAAAACCACATGTCCTGCACTGGTAGGTAGAACCTTTACCACTGAGTGACCAGGGAAGTCTATATCAGTGCTTTAAAGTTTTTGATATGCATACTAATCACCTAGGGATTCTGCTAAAATATATGCTTTATACAACATATCTGAGGAAAAGTTTGAGTTCTGCAGCTCTAAAAAGCTCTCAGTTGAGACTGATCTCTATTAACCACACTTTGAAAGGAAAGAGTTTATACTATTTTTCAAATAGACCTAACTGTATTATCCACTTTCAGGCCTTATAATATAAATCTGACAATATATAGACTAGTCAGAAATATCTCTAACTATGATTTCACTAATCATCTGAGGAGCTTTCTAATAGACAGATGATGTTCAACAGATGTGACAGGTATATGTTTGTCTAAACAGATCCTCAGGTAGTTCTAATAGCCAGGTTTGGGAATCACTGCCCTAAATTATAGTTTAAACAAATTTGATAACACCAGAATATTTACATAAAACTTAGATAGCAAATCAACTTGTTTCTACTTACCACTGAATAAAAATGTTCAATCTTCTACACCATCAGTTCTCTTTATGAACTTTAAATTTCCATAAAAAAATAAATTAAGTCTTTAGACACTGGAGGAAATAATATCAATTCCAAGTAGAAAATGAACAAAGTACATAGGTATATATTTATTTTAAAGGCACTTGAGTCCGGAACAAGAGCTATTGTAATATTCCCTGAAGTGGATAGATGATGCAGTTTCCATTCAGTTGTTTTCATTTTAATCCAAGGCTTAAAAAAATCAAGAATCACAAGTATAAAATGTATCACTATGTGCCATTCTAAGCTAAGTAAGAAAACGAATTTGCAAGTATCTTTTTCTAGTCAAAGTTTTTTAACCACCATCTCAGTTTCCCTTGACAAGTGGGTGTATTCCAGGACTTCAAAAGAGCTTTGTGATTTAAGGTTTTTTTAATGCTAAAATGGCTAATAAGCTAAATTAACTTATACAGAATTGGTTCACTGACTGTAATATTCATAACATCTTATTTTGAATAATAACATGTACTAGTTTTTGAATGCCTAAAATATACTAGGTTCTAGGCTAAAAATACTGTACTCACATAAATTAGCAAATATAGAACTAAGAGTATTGCAAAATGGATAAGAATCATTGTATAAATAAGTGAAACCAGGCTTGGAGAAGCTGATCATCTTGGCCTTTGTCAAATATGAGTCCTGGTTTTAATACATACCTACCTGCATCACATGCAAATAATAAAATTCAACTATGATTTTCAAAATCTGTGAACTGATAAAGCAGAAGTGGAGGGCATGTCAACTTCATAAAATTAAAGAACTGTCATAGCACCAATGAGCCTAATTTTTAAGAAACAAGGGAACTCATTTTGTATGCACAGAACAAATGAGGATATAGATCCTTCAAGTTAGGAAGCCTAGTGCTTTTGCTCCACTTCAACTTTACAAGTTAAGTCCCAAATTGCAGCCTATCATATAAATAGACTTGCAAATAAAAAATGTTCATAACCACTACTCACTGTGTTACTAGGAAGAAAAGTCCCACCAGACTAGAGAAGTTTGGGGAGTCTAGCAGGAAATATACAAAACTATGCTGGGGAGTCTTTGTAGAAGTGGTATATGGGACCAATCAGATTGAATACCACAGAGAAGAGATTTCCATACTGGAAAAAAAAAAAAAAAGAAATACTTCTGAAGGCAAGTCTGATGCTTGTTAATACTGCTAAAGGGAATTATAATGAAAGATTCCAGAAAGTGTATCTTGGGGAGAGACAGAGACACACTTTGTAAACCAGATGTGGTGTTGTTTAGAGGTATCAAATGATAGCATGATCCCACTGAAACAGATTCTAAAAATCAGAAGAATCCTGACTACAAAAAGGCATCCTATAACAAAGTGCTTTTAACGTCACAACAGGAAGAATCTGAAAAGAGAAAAATAATACAAGAATAAAAATGAAACAAAATTAGAGTCATGCATAGAAAATTGTTGCATTAGTTTATTAGTTTATTGTTGTATTAGGTTATATCAAAAACTCCAACCTGGGTGGCTCATTCCAATAGAAATTTATTGTCTTTTAGTTGTGGAAACTAGAAGCCCAAGCTATGCTTCTTATGAAATCTTTAGAGGAATCCTTCCTTGCTTCTTCCTAGCTTCTAGTGATTTTCATGCAGTCTTTGATTGTCCTTAGCTTGTAGCTGCATAACTCCAATCCCTATTTTTACTGACACTAAAGAAATGTCATTCTCTGAGTGTCTTTGTTTCTTCACATTGCTGTCTTCTTACATATAAAAAAAGAGTTATGTTTGATTAGGGATCCACTGTACTCTAGCAAGACATCATCTTAAATAATCACATCTGCTCTGACCTTATTTTCATGTAAATTCATATTCCATGGTACGGGAGATTAGGACTTCAACATATCTTTCTTGTTAGGGAAGGTACAATTCAACTTACAAAATCATATGTGTGTATATGTGTATTTTATCTGAAGAAAAATCTAAAACAATTTAATAAAAGCATCTAAAACCACGAGGAAGAAATGGCAACCTACTCCAGTATTATTGCCTGGAAAATTCACGATGATCTTCAAGTTAGGAAGCTCCACTTCAACTTTACAAGTTAAGTCCCAAATTGCAGCCTATCATATAAATAGACTTGCAAAAAAAATGTTCATAACCACTACTCACTGTGTTACTAGGAAGAAAAGTCCCACCAGACTAGAGAAGTTTGGGGAGTCTAGCAGGAAATATACAAAACTATGCTGGGGAGTCTTTGTAGAAGTGGTATATGGGACCAATCAGATTGAATACCACAGAGAAGAGATTTCCATACTGGAAAAAAAAAAAAAAAGAAATACTTCTGAAGGCAAGTCTGATGCTTGTTAATACTGCTAAAGGGAATTATAATGAAAGATTCCAGAAAGTGTATCTTGGGGAGAGACAGAGACACACTTTGTAAACCAGATGTGGTGTTGTTTAGAGGTATCAAATGATAGCATGATCCCACTGAAACAGATTCTAAAAATCAGAAGAATCCTGACTACAAAAAGGCATCCTATAACAAAGTGCTTTTAACGTCACAACAGGAAGAATCTGAAAAGAGAAAAATAATACAAGAATAAAAATGAAACAAAATTAGAGTCATGCATAGAAAATTGTTGCATTAGTTTATTAGTTTATTGTTGTATTAGGTTATATCAAAAACTCCAACCTGGGTGGCTCATTCCAATAGAAATTTATTGTCTTTTAGTTGTGGAAACTAGAAGCCCAAGCTATGCTTCTTATGAAATCTTTAGAGGAATCCTTCCTTGCTTCTTCCTAGCTTCTAGTGATTTTCATGCAGTCTTTGATTGTCCTTAGCTTGTAGCTGCATAACTCCAATCCCTATTTTTACTGACACTAAAGAAATGTCATTCTCTGAGTGTCTTTGTTTCTTCACATTGCTGTCTTCTTACATATAAAAAAAGAGTTATGTTTGATTAGGGATCCACTGTACTCTAGCAAGACATCATCTTAAATAATCACATCTGCTCTGACCTTATTTTCATGTAAATTCATATTCCATGGTACGGGAGATTAGGACTTCAACATATCTTTCTTGTTAGGGAAGGTACAATTCAACTTACAAAATCATATGTGTGTATATGTGTATTTTTATCTGAAGAAAAAAATCTAAAACAATTTAATAAAAGCATCTAAAACCACGAGGAAGAAATGGCAACCTACTCCAGTATTATTGCCTGGAAAATTCCACGGATAGAGGAGGAGCCTGGCAGACTATCCAGGGTCTCAAAGTGTCAGACACAACTGAGCACACACACATGCACATACACATCTAAAATCGTAATTCAAAATTCAAGAAATTTTCTGGAATAAAAAATTGTGTATACATGCAGTGAAGTGATGGAAAAACAGACATGGACAGTAGACATATGAACATTGTGGGGAATGAACAGTGGGTGGGAGGCATAAAAGAAGTAGTATGAAAACCTATACTGTCATAAGTGAAAAAAATAGCTATTGTCATTGCACTATGAGAAAAGGGGATCCTGCAGGGGTGCTGTGTGATGGCCTGGAGGGGTGGGATGGGGCAAATATACATATGACTAATCTGGGATCATACATATCCATAAACAACAAAACTCTGTAAAAGTAAAAAGTAAAATAAAAATTCAAAAGAAAAATAAATTGTGTATACACACTGCAAACAGATACCTGGTAGATGACATTACAAAATGACAATGTTAACTCTGACCAAATAAAGAAAAAGCTACTTATAAAAGATACATTGTCAATCTTGGGCATGTAAAAACATATTGAACTCCAGGATGTAGTCAAGCAATATCTGCTAGTTACTCAAGGCAATGAGTATTAACTAAAAATTTTCATCCAGCTTAGATTAACTTTAGTACCAAAACAATTTGGAAAATGCAGAACAGAGGAAATATTGTACCCATACATTCTCTTAAAGAATTTTCTACAGGAAATCTCCACTGAATCAATAAATAACTGAAGAAACTTCAGAAAAACATCTGATGGTGAGCAGTGGATTTATTTAATTAGATATCTTACAACTATAAAAAGAGTTATGTTTGATTAGGGATCCACTGTACTCTAGCAAGACATCATCTTAAATAATCACATCTGCTCTGACCTTATTTTCATGTAAATTCATATTCCATGGTACGGGAGATTAGGACTTCAACATATCTTTCTTGTTAGGGAAGGTACAATTCAACTTACAAAATCATATGTGTGTATATGTGTATTTTTATCTGAAGAAAAAAATCTAAAACAATTTAATAAAAGCATCTAAAACCACGAGGAAGAAATGGCAACCTACTCCAGTATTATTGCCTGGAAAATTCCACGGATAGAGGAGGAGCCTGGCAGACTATCCAGGGTCTCAAAGTGTCAGACACAACTGAGCACACACACATGCACATACACATCTAAAATCGTAATTCAAAATTCAAGAAATTTTCTGGAATAAAAAATTGTGTATACATGCAGTGAAGTGATGGAAAAACAGACATGGACAGTAGACATATGAACATTGTGGGGAATGAACAGTGGGTGGGAGGCATAAAAGAAGTAGTATGAAAACCTATACTGTCATAAGTGAAAAAAATAGCTATTGTCATTGCACTATGAGAAAAGGGGATCCTGCAGGGGTGCTGTGTGATGGCCTGGAGGGGTGGGATGGGGCAAATATACATATGACTAATCTGGGATCATACATATCCATAAACAACAAAACTCTGTAAAAGTAAAAAGTAAAATAAAAATTCAAAAGAAAAAAAAATTGTGTATACACACTGCAAACAGATACCTGGTAGATGACATTACAAAATGACAATGTTAACTCTGACCAAATAAAGAAAAAGCTACTTATAAAAGATACATTGTCAATCTTGGGCATGTAAAAACATATTGAACTCCAGGATGTAGTCAAGCAATATCTGCTAGTTACTCAAGGCAATGAGTATTAACTAAAAATTTTCATCCAGCTTAGATTAACTTTAGTACCAAAACAATTTGGAAAATGCAGAACAGAGGAAATATTGTACCCATACATTCTCTTAAAGAATTTTCTACAGGAAATCTCCACTGAATCAATAAATAACTGAAGAAACTTCAGAAAAACATCTGATGGTGAGCAGTGGATTTATTTAATTAGATATCTAAAACTAAAACAAAATTGGGGATTGGTGGCTTCAAAACATACCCACAAATTCTTTGATATCCCTCTTTTTAAGAGGCCTGTCTTCCTATTGGGTGAGATCTGGACTTAGTGCATCCCTACAAATAGAAAACAAAAAAGCAGAAGTGATGGCATGTGACTTTGGAGATTGGATCAAAAAAAAGTAAAACATGACATCCTCTTATTCTCTTTTCTCACTCATTCTTGGAATACCACTGCCACGTCATGAGGATACTTAGTCAGCCCTGTGGAAAGGCCCATGTGATAAAGAACTAGGCCTGCTGTCAAAAGCCAGTAAAGAACTGAAGCATCCTGTCAACAGCCATGTAAGTAAGCCATCTTTGAAACAGCAATTCCAACCCTGTAAGACTTGAGATGATCTCAACCTTTGTCAACATGCTGAGTGTAACCTCAGGATAGAACTCAAGTCATAATCATTGAGTTAATCCACTTGTGGAATTCCAAACTACCTGAGATAACAAAATTTTATTGTTTGAAGTTACTAATTCTTGAGGTAATTTGTTACATAGCAATAGATAGGGATTATAGATATTCAGGCTATTAAGTGCTGTGGTCTCATAGTAAATGAATAGAAATGCGGATGTGGCTCTGGAAACTGGCAATGGAAAACTGGAAGGACTTTGAGGAGATTGTTAGTGAAAGTCTAAAGTGCCTTCTTTGGAAACTGGCAATGGAAAAACTGGAAGGACTTTGAGGATAACATTACAAAATGACAATGTTAACTCTGACCAAATAAAGAAAAAGCTACTTATAAAAGATACATTGTCAATCTTGGGCATGTAAAAACATATTGAACTCCAGGATGTAGTCAAGCAATATCTGCTAGTTACTCAAGGCAATGAGTATTAACTAAAAATTTTCATCCAGCTTAGATTAACTTTAGTACCAAAACAATTTGGAAAATGCAGAACAGAGGAAATATTGTACCCATACATTCTCTTAAAGAATTTTCTACAGGAAATCTCCACTGAATCAATAAATAACTGAAGAAACTTCAGAAAAACATCTGATGGTGAGCAGTGGATTTATTTAATTAGATATCTAAAACTAAAACAAAATTGGGGATTGGTGGCTTCAAAACATACCCACAAATTCTTTGATATCCCTCTTTTTAAGAGGCCTGTCTTCCTATTGGGTGAGATCTGGACTTAGTGCATCCCTACAAATAGAAAACAAAAAAGCAGAAGTGATGGCATGTGACTTTGGAGATTGGATCAAAAAAAAGTAAAACATGACATCCTCTTATTCTCTTTTCTCACTCATTCTTAGAATACCACTGCCACGTCATGAGGATACTTAGTCAGCCCTGTGGAAAGGCCCATGTGATAAAGAACTAGGCCTGCTGTCAAAAGCCAGTAAAGAACTGAAGCATCCTGTCAACAGCCATGTAAGTAAGCCATCTTTGAAACAGCAATTCCAACCCTGTAAGACTTGAGATGATCTCAACCTTTGTCAACATGCTGAGTGTAACCTCAGGATAGAACTCAAGTCATAATCATTGAGTTAATCCACTTGTGGAATTCCAAACTACCTGAGATAACAAAATTTTATTGTTTGAAGTTACTAATTCTTGAGGTAATTTGTTACATAGCAATAGATAGGGATTATAGATATTCAGGCTATTAAGTGCTGTGGTCTCATAGTAAATGAATAGAAATGCGGATGTGGCTCTGGAAACTGGCAATGGAAAAAACTGGAAGGACTTTGAGGAGATTGTTAGTGAAAGTCTAAAGTGCCTTGAATGGACTTTGTGTACAAGCCTATATTTTGAAGAGGCTTCTAATGAAAGCCTAAAGGGAACTGAGGAAGATGCAGTTGGGAACTGAAGGAAGGGAAGTCCTTGTTCTGTAGTGACAGCAAGTTTAGCATTACTTTGACTTGAATTTATGTAGGAATTATAAAATGTACCAAATTACATATGTGATCTTGAAAAGCCTTAACCATAATGTTAAAATTTCCATTTGACTTATTTTTGAAGCTTATAATAATGTGAAAGAGAATATAGATGAGAAAAAAAAAAAAAAACTGCTAAATCAAAAGAAATCCTAACTTGCTGGTTTGAAGTTTCCCAGCCTCACTGGACTGCAAATGATGCTAAAATTAAGAAATGGCCTCCAAAGAAAGATGAGATTCATGGCACTACCGGGAATACTTAGTCTAAAGATAAAGCAAAGAACATGGCTTCAAACTTTATAAAAAATTTTCCCAAAAGCAATGTAAGTGAGTCATCCTCAGCTCTAGTTCAGTGGTCAGATGATCACCATGTCAGCCAACTGCTTGACTGCAACTTCATGAGAGACCCTAAGTTTCAACCACCCAGCAAAGCCACTCATATACTACTGATCCTCAGAAGTTATGTTAGATAAAAATATTTGTTTTAAAGTAAGTTTTGATGGTTATTTGTTACACAGAAAAGCATTTTTAAAAATGCGATGTATGGCTATATGGTATAAATGATGTAAATGCTATGTGGCTGATGTCATTTGTAAAAATAAGATAGTAATCCAAAAAATGAGGAAATAGAGTGGAGAAAGGGAAAAAAGAAACAGTTCATAGACTACCGCAACAACAATAACAATAGGTATCAAAAAATATGATAAGATGAAAAAAATCAAGTAATAAAATCTGAAAAGATGAACATTAAGATAGCTAAAACCAATTCCTTCAAGTTGAATGACAGGAGAATGAGATTCTAATCAATGAAGCATCAACTACTGAAACTGAAAATTTACTGAAACAAAAATCTAACTGGATATTGAATTACTAACACAATCATTCATAGTAAATGAATAGAAATGCGGATGTGGCTCTGGAAACTGGCAATGGAAAAAACTGGAAGGACTTTGAGGAGATTGTTAGTGAAAGTCTAAAGTGCCTTGAATGGACTTTGTGTACAAGCCTATATTTTGAAGAGGCTTCTAATGAAAGCCTAAAGGGAACTGAGGAAGATGCAGTTGGGAACTGAAGGAAGGGAAGTCCTTGTTCTGTAGTGACAGCAAGTTTAGCATTACTTTGACTTGAATTTATGTAGGAATTATAAAATGTACCAAATTACATATGTGATCTTGAAAAGCCTTAACCATAATGTTAAAATTTCCATTTGACTTATTTTTGAAGCTTATAATAATGTGAAAGAGAATATAGATGAGAAAAAAAAAAAAAAACTGCTAAATCAAAAGAAATCCTAACTTGCTGGTTTGAAGTTTCCCAGCCTCACTGGACTGCAAATGATGCTAAAATTAAGAAATGGCCTCCAAAGAAAGATGAGATTCATGGCACTACCGGGAATACTTAGTCTAAAGATAAAGCAAAGAACATGGCTTCAAACTTTATAAAAATTTCCAACAGCAATGTAAGTGAGTCATCCTCAGCTCTAGTTCAGTGGTCAGATGATCACCATGTCAGCCAACTGCTTGACTGCAACTTCATGAGAGACCCTAAGTTTCAACCACCCAGCAAAGCCACTCATATACTACTGATCCTCAGAAGTTATGTTAGATAAAAATATTTGTTTTAAAGTAAGTTTTGATGGTTATTTGTTACACAGAAAAAGCATTTTTAAAAATGCGATGTATGGCTATATGGTATAAATGATGTAAATGCTATGTGGCTGATGTCATTTGTAAAAATAAGATAGTAATCCAAAAAATGAGGAAATAGAGTGGAGAAAGGGAAAAAAGAAACAGTTCATAGACTACCGCAACAACAATAACAATAGGTATCAAAAAATATGATAAGATGAAAAAAATCAAGTAATAAAATCTGAAAAGATGAACATTAAGATAGCTAAAACCAATTCCTTCAAGTTGAATGACAGGAGAATGAGATTCTAATCAATGAAGCATCAACTACTGAAACTGAAAATTTACTGAAACAAAAATCTAACTGGATATTGAATTACTAACACAATCATTCACAGGCAGAATCACTGTAGACAATTTCATAATCTAATGCTTTTTATGGTCTTAGTGGGATACATTAAGAAGATAAAAAAAAAAAACCTGAAAAAATGAAGAGGTGTTTGGCTAATCTCTGTATAGGGAACATTTCTACAACATAATTGAACAGAAATATCACTAATAGTGAGACTAGAAAGATATGTAAAAGAAGTCCTAAGCAAATAAAACTAGATACCTATATTATCATGAAAAATTGATTTTAAATAAAAATAAATTGGAGATAAGAGTATTTCATGTGATTGGAGAAGGAATCCACCAAAAAGATATAATTCAGAATAACCTAACACTAAATCAAAATATTTTCAAATGATAGAATTATAAGGAGAATTTAGAAAATCAACAATAAAAAATGAGATTTAAACAAAACTGTTCTACAGACAAGTAACTGATAGACCATGCAGACAAAAAACAATACAAATTAATTTACCAAATGACACATAAAGTTAATATAAATATGTATTAACTTATACAAAATATAAATTAATATACTTATATGTAAATTTTATATAAAAATGACATATATATAAATACATCAAAAATCTAGACACATTCATGCTTTAAAAACAATGAAACATTTATAAATCTGAAAAAGGCCTAGGCCACAAAACAAATCTCAACAATTCTAAAAGCTTACTTTCTCATAACACAATACAGTGAAACTCAAAAGCAATGACAAAACTGGGCTCTCCAAGCTCATGTATTAGAAAAATAATAAAACACATGTGAATTATTCCACTCAAGAATTATGATCCGGTGGTGGAGCTAAGATGGTGGCATAGAAGGACGTGCACTCATCTCTCCTGCAAAATCGCCTGAATTGCAACGAGTTCCTGGGAAACCATCGACAAAAGGAGGTTGGATCTGATCACAGAGAGGATACCCCACATCGAAGAACAAAGGAGAAGCCACATCAAGACGGTAGGAGGGGCGCAATTGCACTTTTAAAAGTCAAACCTCATACCCGCCGGAGAGGCTGGGCGGGCCAAAGGCACAAAGCCTGTTGCAGATCAAAACCCGGGAGAGGAGCACTGACACCCACAAGGGACTGAGCCAGACCTGCTTTGGAGGGTCCAGGTGCCCCCTTGAGCTAGAAGTGCCCTTGAGCAGGCCTTGGAAGGATGGCACTCAGTTCCCTTTGGAGGAGGTTACCATTAACTGATCACAGAGTCGCCGAGGAGGACTGGAAAGTCTCTGCGCACTGTGATCTGGGAGAGAGGAATAGAGATCCTGCATGAGACAGAGCCAGACTCACCTCTGAGTAACCTGACGTCTCCCGTGGTGGCGGGGGTCGACGGTGGCCTGCAGTAGGGTCGGGGTCACTGCGGAAGTGCTTCCCATTGAGCGTGTGGGAATAAATCTTCTGTGAGACAGACACCATTTTCCTTACTGTAGTTTGGCTGCTGGGCAAACTGCAGGGCTGCTGGTCAAGCTACAGGGAGGGAATTTAGCTCCACCCAGCAAGAAAAGGGATTTGGATTAAGAAATTCCCAGGGCCAGCCTGGGCGGGCCTTTTAATTCTGGAATACACCTAAATAAACAAGCAGTCAAAGAGGTCTTCAGATCCAACCACTGCCAGAGGCAAGAAAAAGACTGATAACTCCTGAATAGTCAGCAAGAGACAGAAGAACATAAACACTATTTTCACGTTTTGTCTGAAACTGGAGTTAACTGTTGGACTTTACAATTTCATTTTTTGTATTGTATTACTTTGTTTCATTTTTTTTTTCTCTTTTTTCCAAACCCACTCAGTGCACCCACCGCCTTTTTTTTTTTTCTTCTTTTTTTGGGTGTGTGTGTGTGTGTGAGAGAGAGAGAGAGTGGGTGTGTTCATTTCCTTCACTGAAATCTATTGAAGCTACTAATCCTATCAGTAAGATTGAATATATTCAAGTTTACATAAATTTTTTTTCTTTTTCCTTTTAAACCACACATTTTATTTTGGTATAAACTTCTGGTTCCCCATTGGCCTTTTAAGGTTCTGTGGGGGTTTTGTTTGTTTTTATAATTTTTACTTTGTTTTTCTATATTTTTCTATAAAATTAGATCTTTTAATTTTTAATAATTTTTCATTTGTACTACTACTTCCTTTAGAATTCTTTGCTTTCTCTGAAGCTGCTTTCCTATAGCACTGAACTCTAATACATACAAATCTTTATCTCCCTATATTTAACTTTGCAATATTATTCTATATTTCTCTTCTATCCTCCCTTTCTCTTTTTCCCTTTCCCCACCATATTTCTTAGTCTGTTCTGTCCTCATTGCCTTATCCCCAACAAGGATCCTGCTCTAGCATTATTCTCCAATTGGCGCTCTACTTAGTTTGCTTATTAACTGGTGGATATCATTCTTGGATTTCTCTATTCGCTGTGCTAATGTATTGTACTGTATTTTTGGTTGGAATGCTTGGGTTATGTTATAGCTGTATATGTTTATGTGTATAATTCAATACGCTAGATAGTACTTGCATAATTTTTAAATTGCCATTTGTCAAAGGTATACCTTCTGTTTCTCATTTCCATATATATGTTTTAATATCATTTAATGCCATAACAAACCAGCCGTCAAATCTTCATTCCCTGGTCAGGCAACAAACCCCCGGGGGTTTTTGGAGGGAGCACTGACTCCAAAACTCTACAATACTAGGGAACGCCTAACACTAAAGAGCAGTATACAAGTGAGAATGCCAACAAAGTTAATCACTTGTATGCAGGTCCTGACATCACCCAATCACCAGCATCACCCAGAATAAGAAGCCCCATCCAAACAACAAACACCAACAGACGTAACTCAAAGTCTGGGAAAAGGAAATCCCAAACAGAGTCAGTTTTAAAAAATTAATAATAACAATAAAACGGCAGAGAAATACCACACAAGTGAAGGAACAATCCACAAACACACAAGATCAAATTAATGAAGAGAATTTGGACAAACTTTCTGAAAGTGATTTCAGAAGAATGATAGTAAAGATGATCAAAGCCACGGAAAACAGAATTTCAGAGAAATTGCAAGATACAACTAACACACTGAATAAAGAAACACAAGAACTTACCAAAAAAGTAACAGAGACAAACAACTCAATTGCTGAACTGAAAAACACTGTAGAAGGAATCAAGAGCAGAGTATCTGAGACAGAAGACCGGATAAGTGAGCAATTAGATTTTTTTTTTTTCATTTGTACTACTACTTCCTTTAGAATTCTTTGCTTTCTCTGAAGCTGCTTTCCTATAGCACTGAACTCTAATACATACAAATCTTTATCTCCCTATATTTAACTTTGCAATATTATTCTATATTTCTCTTCTATCCTCCCTTTCTCTTTTTCCCTTTCCCCACCATATTTCTTAGTCTGTTCTGTCCTCATTGCCTTATCCCCAACAAGGATCCTGCTCTAGCATTATTCTCCAATTGGCGCTCTACTTAGTTTGCTTATTAACTGGTGGATATCATTCTTGGATTTCTCTATTCGCTGTGCTAATGTATTGTACTGTATTTTTGGTTGGAATGCTTGGGTTATGTTATAGCTGTATATGTTTATGTGTATAATTCAATACGCTAGATAGTACTTGCATAATTTTTAAATTGCCATTTGTCAAAGGTATACCTTCTGTTTCTCATTTCCATATATATGTTTTAATATCATTTAATGCCATAACAAACCAGCCGTCAAATCTTCATTCCCTGGTCAGGCAACAAACCCCGGGGTTTTAGGAGGGAGCACTGACTCCAAAACTCTACAATACTAGGGAACGCCTAACACTAAAGAGCAGTATACAAGTGAGAATGCCAACAAAGTTAATCACTTGTATGCAGGTCCTGACATCACCCAATCACCAGCATCACCCAGAATAAGAAGCCCCATCCAAACAACAAACACCAACAGACGTAACTCAAAGTCTGGGAAAAGGAAATCCCAAACAGAGTCAGTTTTTAAAAATTAATAATAACAATAAAACGGCAGAGAAATACCACACAAGTGAAGGAACAATCCACAAACACACAAGATCAAATTAATGAAGAGAATTTGGACAAACTTTCTGAAAGTGATTTCAGAAGAATGATAGTAAAGATGATCAAAGCCACGGAAAACAGAATTTCAGAGAAATTGCAAGATACAACTAACACACTGAATAAAGAAACACAAGAACTTACCAAAAAAGTAACAGAGACAAACAACTCAATTGCTGAACTGAAAAACACTGTAGAAGGAATCAAGAGCAGAGTATCTGAGACAGAAGACCGGATAAGTGAGCTGGAAGATAAAATGGTGGAAGTAACTGCTGAAAAACAGAATCTAGCTCAAAGAATGAAAAGAGCAGAGGACAGCCTCAGAGACCTCTGGGATAATATCAAACGCACCAGTATTCGAATTATAGGGGTTCCAGGAGAAGAAGAAAAAAAGAAAGGCTATGAGAAAATTTTTGAAGAGATTCTAGTTGAAAATTTCCCCACAATGGGAAAAGAAATAGTCAATCAAGTCCAAGAAGCACAAAGAGTACCATACAGAATCAATCCGAGAAAAAACACACCAAGACACATATTAATGAAGTTAACACAAATTAAACACAAAGATAGAATTCTCAAAGCAGCAAGGGAAAAGCAACTAGTGACATGCAAGGGAAAGCCCATCCGTTTAACAGCTTATCTTTCAACAGAAACTCTGCAGGCCAGAAGGGAATGGCAGGACACATTTAAACGGCTGAAAGAGAATAATCTGCAACCAAGAATCCTCTACCCTGCTAGGATCTCATTCAAAATTGATGGCGAAATCAAAAGCTCTACAGACAAGCAGAAATTAAAACAATTTAGTCACACCAAACCAGCCTTACAACAAGTGTTAAAGGGACTTATATAGAAAATAAGTATAAAAGGAGAAGATCCACGAAACAAACCCATCATAACATCTAAGAAGATGACAATAGGATCATTTGTATCAATAATTACTTTGAATGTCAATGGACTAAATGCCCCAACCAAAAGACACAGAGTGGCTGAATGGATCCAAAAACACGACCCATACATATGCTGCCTCCAGGAAACTCATTTCAGACCTAGAGACACTCATAGACTGAAAGAGAGGCTGGAAAAAGATATTCCATGCAAATGCAAATCAGAAGAAAGCTGGAGTAGCAATCCTCATAACAGACAAAATAGACTTTAAAGTAAAGAAGATTCTAAGAGACAAGGCAGGTCACTACATCATGATTAAGGGATCCATCCAAGAAGACAGAACAATCATAAATATCTATGCACCCAACACAGGAGCACCCCAATACATGAGACAAACACTTTCAGACATAAAAGAAGACATCAACAATAACACAATCATAGTAGGAGACGTTAACACTCCTCTCACACCAATGGACAGATCATCCAAACAGAAAATTAATAAAGAAACACAAGTCTTAAATGCCACAATAGAAGAAATGGACTTCATTGATATCTTTAGGACGTTCCATCCAAAAGCTGAAGAATACACTTTCTTCTCAAGTGCTCACGGAACATTCTCCAGGATAGACCACATCTTGTGCCACAAATCAATCCTCAGTCAATTCAAGAAAACTGAAATTCTATCAACCATCTTCTCGGACCACAATGCAGTGAGACTAGAGATCAACTAGAGGAAAAAAACCGCTAAAAACACAAACACATGGAGATTAAACACCACATACCTAAAAAACCAACTGATCACTCAGGAAATCAAAGGAGAAATTAAACAATTCCTAGAAGAAAATGACAATGAACACACGACAGTGCAAAACCTATGGGATACTGCAAAAGCAGTTCCCCAGAAGGCACATCTTAAACGGCTGAAAGAGAATAATCTGCAACCAAGAATCCTCTACCCTGCTAGGATCTCATTCAAAATTGATGGCGAAATCAAAAGCTCTACAGACAAGCAGAAATTAAAACAATTTAGTCACACCAAACCAGCCTTACAACAAGTGTTAAAGGGACTTATATAGAAAATAAGTATAAAAGGAGAAGATCCACGAAACAAACCCATCATAACATCTAAGAAGATGACAATAGGATCATTTGTATCAATAATTACTTTGAATGTCAATGGACTAAATGCCCCAACCAAAAGACACAGAGTGGCTGAATGGATCCAAAAACACGACCCATACATATGCTGCCTCCAGGAAACTCATTTCAGACCTAGAGACACTCATAGACTGAAAGAGAGGCTGGAAAAAGATATTCCATGCAAATGCAAATCAGAAGAAAGCTGGAGTAGCAATCCTCATAACAGACAAAATAGACTTTAAAGTAAAGAAGATTCTAAGAGACAAGGCAGGTCACTACATCATGATTAAGGGATCCATCCAAGAAGACAGAACAATCATAAATATCTATGCACCCAACACAGGAGCACCCCAATACATGAGACAAACACTTTCAGACATAAAAGAAGACATCAACAATAACACAATCATAGTAGGAGACGTTAACACTCCTCTCACACCAATGGACAGATCATCCAAACAGAAAATTAATAAAGAAACACAAGTCTTAAATGCCACAATAGAAGAAATGGACTTCATTGATATCTTTAGGACGTTCCATCCAAAAGCTGAAGAATACACTTTCTTCTCAAGTGCTCACGGAACATTCTCCAGGATAGACCACATCTTGTGCCACAAATCAATCCTCAGTCAATTCAAGAAAACTGAAATTCTATCAACCATCTTCTCGGACCACAATGCAGTGAGACTAGAGATCAACTAGAGGAAAAAAACCGCTAAAAACACAAACACATGGAGATTAAACACCACATACCTAAAAAACCAACTGATCACTCAGGAAATCAAAGGAGAAATTAAACAATTCCTAGAAGAAAATGACAATGAACACACGACAGTGCAAAACCTATGGGATACTGCAAAAGCAGTTCTAAGAGGGAAGTTTATAGCAATACAATCCCACCTCAAGAAACTAGGAAAATCTCAAACAGACGACCTTACCTTATGCTTAAAACAACTGGAGAAAGAAGAACAAAAACACCCCAAAGCCAGCAGAAGAAGGGAAATCATAAAGATCAGAGCAGAAATAAATGAGAAAGAAACAAAAGAAACAATAGTAAAGATAAATAAAACGAAAAGCTGGTTCTTCAAAAAAGTCAATAAAATCGACACACTACTGGCCAGACTCATCAAGAAAAAGAGAGAGAAGAACCAGATCACCAAAATCAAAAATGAAAAAGGAGAGATTACAACAGATAATGCAGAAATCCAAAGGATTATAAGAGACTATTATGAACAACTCTATGGCAACAAACTGGACAAACTGGAAGAAATGGACAGTTTCTTAGAGACGATTAATCTCCCAAGACTCAACCAGGAAGAAATAGAAACTATGAACAAGCCAATCACAAGCTCAGAAATCGACCTTGTGATCAAACATCTACCCAAAAATAAAAGCCCAGGGCCAGGTGGTTTCACAAGTGAATTCTACCAAACATTTAAAGAAGAGCTAATGCCTGTCCTTCTGAAACTCTTCCAAAAAATTGCCCAGGAAGGAACACTTCCAAACACATTCTATGAGGCCACCATCACCCTGATACCAAAGCCAGGCAAAGACAACCCCAAAAAAGACAATTATAGGCCAATTTCACTGATGAATCTGATGCTAAAATCCTCAACAAAATCCTAGCAAACAGAATTCAGCAACACATCAAAAAGCTCATTCATCACGATCAAGTTGGGTTCATCCCAGGCATGCAAGGATTCTTCAACATCCATCAATCAATCAATGTGATACACCATATCAACAAATTGAGAGACAAAAATAACATGATCATCTCAATAGATGCAGAAAAAGCCTTTGACAAAGTACAGCATCCATTTATGATAAAAACTCTTCAAAAAATGGGCATAGAAGGAACTTATCTTAACATAGTGAAAGCCATATATGAGAAGCCCACAGCGAGCATTATTCTCAATGGTGAAAAACTGAAAGCATTTCCTCTAAGATCAGGAACAAGACAAGGGTGTCCACTTTCACCACTCTTATTCAACATAGTCCTGGAAGTTCTAGCAACAGCAATAAGAGAAGAGAAAGAAATCAAAGGAATCCAGATTGGAAAAGAAGAACAAAAACACCCCAAAGCCAGCAGAAGAAGGGAAATCATAAAGATCAGAGCAGAAATAAATGAGAAAGAAACAAAAGAAACAATAGTAAAGATAAATAAAACGAAAAGCTGGTTCTTCAAAAAAGTCAATAAAATCGACACACTACTGGCCAGACTCATCAAGAAAAAGAGAGAGAAGAACCAGATCACCAAAATCAAAAATGAAAAAGGAGAGATTACAACAGATAATGCAGAAATCCAAAGGATTATAAGAGACTATTATGAACAACTCTATGGCAACAAACTGGACAAACTGGAAGAAATGGACAGTTTCTTAGAGACGATTAATCTCCCAAGACTCAACCAGGAAGAAATAGAAACTATGAACAAGCCAATCACAAGCTCAGAAATCGACCTTGTGATCAAACATCTACCCAAAAATAAAAGCCCAGGGCCAGGTGGTTTCACAAGTGAATTCTACCAAACATTTAAAGAAGAGCTAATGCCTGTCCTTCTGAAACTCTTCCAAAAAATTGCCCAGGAAGGAACACTTCCAAACACATTCTATGAGGCCACCATCACCCTGATACCAAAGCCAGGCAAAGACAACCCCAAAAAAGACAATTATAGGCCAATTTCACTGATGAATCTGATGCTAAAATCCTCAACAAAATCCTAGCAAACAGAATTCAGCAACACATCAAAAAGCTCATTCATCACGATCAAGTTGGGTTCATCCCAGGCATGCAAGGATTCTTCAACATCCATCAATCAATCAATGTGATACACCATATCAACAAATTGAGAGACAAAAATAACATGATCATCTCAATAGATGCAGAAAAAGCCTTTGACAAAGTACAGCATCCATTTATGATAAAAACTCTTCAAAAAATGGGCATAGAAGGAACTTATCTTAACATAGTGAAAGCCATATATGAGAAGCCCACAGCGAGCATTATTCTCAATGGTGAAAAACTGAAAGCATTTCCTCTAAGATCAGGAACAAGACAAGGGTGTCCACTTTCACCACTCTTATTCAACATAGTCCTCGAAGTTCTAGCAACAGCAATAAGAGAAGAGAAAGAAATAAAAAGAATCCAGATTGGAAAAGAAGAAGTCAAACTCTCTCTATTTGCAGATGACATGATACTATACATAGAAAATCCCAAAGACACTATTACAAAACTACTAGAGTTAATCAGCGAATTCAGCAAAGTCGCAGGATACAAAATCAATATACAGAAATCACTGGCATTCCTATACACAAACAATGAAAACTCAGAAAATGAAATCAAAGAGGCAATCCCCTTCACCATCGCAACCAAAAGAATCAAATACCTAGGAATAAACCTACCCAAAGAAACAAAAGAACTGTACACAGAAAATTACAAGACACTCATGAGAGACATTAAACAAGAGTTAAACAGATGGAGAAATATTCCATGTTCCTGGGTTAAACCGATGGAGAAATATTCCATGTTCCTGGGTCAGAAGAATCAATATTGTGAAAAAGACCATACTACCAAATGTCGTCTATAGATTCAATGCAATCCCTATCAAACTTCCAATAACATTCTTCATAGAACTAGACCAACGAATAACACAGTTCATATGGAAACACAAAAGACCTCGAATAGCCAAAGCAATCCTGAGGAAGAAGAATGGAGCTGGAGGGATCAGCCTCCCCAACTTCAGACTCTATTACAAAGCAACAGTCATCAAGACAGTATGGTACTGGCACAAAAACAAAAATATCGACCAATGGAACAAGATCGAGAACCCAGAGATAAACCCACGCACCTATGGGCACCTTATTTTTGACAAAGGAGGCAAACATATAAAATGGGAGAAAGACAGCCTCTTCAACAAATGGTGCTGGGAAAATTGGACAGCTACATGCAAAAAAATGAAATTGGAACATTCGCTGACACCATACACAAAGATCAACTCAAAATGGATTAAAGACTTAAATGTAAGGCCAGAAACCATCAAACTCTTCGAGGAGAATATAGGCAAAATCCTCAAGGACATCAATCAAAGCAAGATCTTCTCTGACCCACCTACTAGAATAGTGGAACTTAAAAGACAAATGAACATGTGGGACCTAATGAAACTTAAAAGCTTTTGTACAACAAAAGAAATCACAAAAAAGCTGAACAGAAAGCCCACAGAGTGGGAGAAAATCATAGCAAATGAAACAACAGAGAAAGAATTAATCTCCAAAATCTACAAACAACTCAGACAACTCAGCACTGGAAAAACGAACAACCCAATCAAAAAATGGGAAAAGGTCCTAAATAGACACCTCTCCAATGATGACATACAGATGGCCCAAAAACACATGAAACGATGCTCAACTTCACTAATAATTAGAGAAATGCAAATGAAAACTACAATGAGATATCACCTCACACCCGTCAGAATGGCCGTCATCCATAAATCGACAGACAATAAATGCTGGAGAGGCTGTGCAGAAAAGGGAACACTCCTGCATTGCTGGTGGGAGTGTAAATTGATACAGCCTCTATGGAAGACAGTCTGGAGATTTCTTAAAAAACTAAAAATAGAAGCACCATACGACCCAGCAATCCCACTCTTAGGCTTATACCCCGATGAAATCAAATCTGAAAGAAGCACCTGTACCCCAATGTTCATTGCAGCTCTCTATACAATAGCTAGAACATGGAAGCAACCTAGATGCCCATCGACGAACGAATGGATCCAAAAGCCCTGGTACATATATACAATGGAATACTACACAGCTGTAAAGAGAAATGCAGAAGAATCAACCCTAATGAGGTGGCTGGTTTTAGAACGTATCATAAAAAGTGAAATCAGTCAGAAAGAGAAGGACAAATACAGTATATTAACACATATATATGGAATCCAGTAGGATGGTGATGATGGCACATGCAGTGAAGCGATGGAAAGGCAGACATGGACAGTGGACATATGGACATTGTGGGGAAGGAACAGTGGGTGAGAGGCGTAAAGGAAGTAGCATGAAGGCCTGTACTATCATAAGTGAAGAAAATAGCTCTAGTCATTGCTCTGTGAGAAAAGGGGATCCTTCAGGGGTGCTGTGTGATGGTCGGGAAGGGTGGGAAGGGGGGATATACATATAACTAATCTGGGAACATACATATCTGTAAACAACAAAACTCTGTAAAAGTTAAAAGTAAAATAAAGGTTTAAAAAAAAAAAAAAAGAATTATGATCCGGAGGGGGGCCAAGATGGCAGAGGAATGAGAGGAGGTTGCCCCAATAGAATCACCAGAACTAATCAAGAAATGAAACACCACCAACAAACCAGCCTCTAGATGACAAAAGAACTCCTCAGGTTTACAAAGGTCTGAGAGTGAGCACTGGAAAAACGAACAACCCAATCAAAAAATGGGAAAAGGTCCTAAACAGACACCTCTCCAATGATGACATACAGATGGCCCAAAAACACATGAAACGATGCTCAACTTCACTAATAATTAGAGAAATGCAAATGAAAACTACAATGAGATATCACCTCACACCCGTCAGAATGGCCGTCATCCATAAATCGACAGACAATAAATGCTGGAGAGGCTGTGCAGAAAAGGGAACACTCCTGCATTGCTGGTGGGAGTGTAAATTGATACAGCCTCTATGGAAGACAGTCTGGAGATTTCTTAAAAAACTAAAAATAGAAGCACCATACGACCCAGCAATCCCACTCTTAGGCTTATACCCCGATGAAATCAAATCTGAAAGAAGCACCTGTACCCCAATGTTCATTGCAGCTCTCTATACAATAGCTAGAACATGGAAGCAACCTAGATGCCCATCGACGAACGAATGGATCCAAAAGCCCTGGTACATATATACAATGGAATACTACACAGCTGTAAAGAGAAATGCAGAAGAATCAACCCTAATGAGGTGGCTGGTTTTAGAACGTATCATAAAAAGTGAAATCAGTCAGAAAGAGAAGGACAAATACAGTATATTAACACATATATATGGAATCCAGTAGGATGGTGATGATGGCACATGCAGTGAAGCGATGGAAAGGCAGACATGGACAGTGGACATATGGACATTGTGGGGAAGGAACAGTGGGTGAGAGGCGTAAAGGAAGTAGCATGAAGGCCTGTACTATCATAAGTGAAGAAAATAGCTCTAGTCATTGCTCTGTGAGAAAAGGGGATCCTTCAGGGGTGCTGTGTGATGGTCGGGAAGGGTGGGAAGGGGGGATATACATATAACTAATCTGGGAACATACATATCTGTAAACAACAAAACTCTGTAAAAGTTAAAAGTAAAATAAAGGTTTAAAAAAAAAAAAAAGAATTATGATCCGGAGGGGGGCCAAGATGGCAGAGGAATGAGAGGAGGTTGCCCCAATAGAATCACCAGAACTAATCAAGAAATGAAACACCACCAACAAACCAGCCTCTAGATGACAAAAGAACTCCTCAGGTTTACAAAGGTCTGAGAGTGAGCAGCCAGAACTTTCCGGAGCACCCGTGCTGAAAGCCCCATACCCCAACCCTGACACTGGACAGGGCAGAGAGAGCCGGGAGGACAGAAGGCAGTGCTCAGGGTGAAAATTCAGCCAGGACAGTACAGTGTCGCAGGGTTCCAGGTGAGCTGAGACAACGCTAACAGGGGCGTGCAGAACAGATCAGAGAAATCCCCTGCTGGTTGCAGCCCAAAAGCCTGGCTCAAGCCAAAGGGGATGCTTCCGCCCACGTTTGAGGTTTAGCCCCGGATCCCTCAGAGCACACCTGCCAGCAGCTCGAACAGCCCGCAAAGCCCCAGAACTGCAGCAAAGAAGCCAAGTCCCACAGGCAGCGGAGAGCCGGGGCAGAGGAAACCGGGAGAAGAGCAGGGATTGAAGGATACCAGGGTGAAAGCTGTGGAACTGGAGAGCCCCATCCAGCATAGGACCCAGAGGCACTGCCCCAGCGCAATGGACTGGGAACTGCCCACCACGCCCACCTGGGCTAGCATCTGAACTGTCAGCAGAGCTTTTGAATTGCTGAGAGCAAAACAGAAACCAGAGCAACCGGCTGTGCAAGGGTCCTGATGACAAAAAAAAAAAAATCCCTGACCTTCACTGAAACCTAAGACATAAGCAGCCATCCAGCCACTACACCCGATCCCCACCAGTGCAGACTAGGGAAATCTAGGACAACAAAATCAAGAGCAAACTGGCAGAGGTTCACACACAGATGAGAAGATGAAAACCAGAAACAGTATTTACCCTTGTTATTTTTTTTTTCTATCTTTTCTTCCCCCCTTGGTCTTTTCATTTTATTTTTTAATTTTAATATTTTTTTAACTTTTTCTCTTTTTTTGCCACTGCTTCATGATCAAGGGAGCTATCCAAGAGAAAGACATAACAATCATAAAAATCTATGCACCCAACACAGGAGCACCCCAATACATAAGACAAACACTTTCAGACATAAAAGAAGACATCAACAATAACACAATCATAGTAGGAGACTTTAACACTCCTCTCACACCAATGGACAGATCACCCAAACAGAAAATTAATAAAGAAACACAAGTCTTAAATGCCATACTAGAAGAGATGGACCTCATGGATATCTTTAGGACTTTCCATCCAAAAGCTGAAGAATATACTTTCTTCTCAAGTGCTCAACAAATTCAAGAAAATTGAAATCATATCAACCATCTTCTCAGACCACAATGCAATGGCAGGAAAAAAGCCATTAAAAACACAAACACATGGAGATTAAACAACACATACCTAAAAAAACAACTGATCATTGAGGAAATCAAAGGAGAAATTAAAAAATTCCTAGAAGGAAATGACAATGAACACACGACAGTGCAAAACCTATGGGATACCACCAAAGCAGTTCTAAGAGGGAAATTTACAGCAATACAATCCTACCTCAAGAAACAAGAAAAATATCAAACAGATGACCTAACCTTATGCTTAAAACAACTGGAGAAAGAAGAACAAAAACACCCTAACGTTAGCAGAAGAAACACCTAAAGATGAAAGCTGTGGAACTGGAGAGCCCCATCCAGCATAGGACCCAGAGGCACTGCCCCAGCGCAATGGACTGGGAACTGCCCACCACGCCCACCTGGGCTAGCATCTGAACTGTCAGCAGAGCTTTTGAATTGCTGAGAGCAAAACAGGAACCAGAGCAACCGGCTGTGCAAGGGTCCTGATGACAAAAAAAAAAAAATCCCTGACCTTCACTGAAACCTAAGACATAAGCAGCCATCCAGCCACTACACCCGATCCCCACCAGTGCAGACTAGGGAAATCTAGGACAACAAAATCAAGAGCAAACTGGCAGAGGTTCACACACAGATGAGAAGATGAAAACCAGAAACAGTATTTACCCTTGTTATTTTTTTTTTCTATCTTTTCTTCCCCCCTTGGTCTTTTCATTTTTTTTTTTAATTTTAATATTTTTTTAACTTTTTCTCTTTTTTTGCCACTGCTTCATGATCAAGGGAGCTATCCAAGAGAAAGACATAACAATCATAAAAATCTATGCACCCAACACAGGAGCACCCCAATACATAAGACAAACACTTTCAGACATAAAAGAAGACATCAACAATAACACAATCATAGTAGGAGACTTTAACACTCCTCTCACACCAATGGACAGATCACCCAAACAGAAAATTAATAAAGAAACACAAGTCTTAAATGCCATACTAGAAGAGATGGACCTCATGGATATCTTTAGGACTTTCCATCCAAAAGCTGAAGAATATACTTTCTTCTCAAGTGCTCAACAAATTCAAGAAAATTGAAATCATATCAACCATCTTCTCAGACCACAATGCAATGGCAGGAAAAAAGCCATTAAAAACACAAACACATGGAGATTAAACAACACATACCTAAAAAAACAACTGATCATTGAGGAAATCAAAGGAGAAATTAAAAAATTCCTAGAAGGAAATGACAATGAACACACGACAGTGCAAAACCTATGGGATACCACCAAAGCAGTTCTAAGAGGGAAATTTACAGCAATACAATCCTACCTCAAGAAACAAGAAAAATATCAAACAGATGACCTAACCTTATGCTTAAAACAACTGGAGAAAGAAGAACAAAAACACCCTAACGTTAGCAGAAGAAACACCTAAAGATGAGAGCAGAAATAAATGACAAAGAAATGAAAGAAACAGTAGTAATGATAAATAAAATGAGAAACTGATTCTTCGAAAAGGTGAACAAAATTGACAAGCCACTGACCAGACTCATCAAGAAAAAGAGAGAGAAGAACCAGATCACCAAAATCAAAAATGAAAAAGGACTGATTGCAACAGATATGGCAGAAATCCAAAGGATTATAAGAGACTATTATGAACAACTCTATGGCAACAAACTGGACAACCTGGAAGAAATGGATAGCTTCTTGGAAAAGATTAATCTTCCAAGACTGAACCAAGAAGGAAGAGAGACTGAACAACCCAATCACAAACTCAGAAATCGAATTTGTGATTAAAAATCTACCCAAAAATAAACGCCCAGGGCCAGATGGTTTCACATGTGAATTCTACCAAACATTTAAAGAAGAGGTAGTGCCTATCCTTCTAAAACTCTTTCAAAAAATTGCACAGGAAGGGATACTTCCAAACACATTCTACGAGGCCACCATTATCCTGATACCAAAACCAGATCAAGACAACACAAAAAAGGAAATTATAGACTAATTTCACTGATAAATATAGATGCCAAATCCTCAAAAAAATCCTAGCAAACAGAACTCAACACATCAAAAAACTAATACATTATGACCAAGTTGGGTTTATCCCAGGTATGCAAGGATTCTTCAACATCCATAAATCAAACAATGTGATACACCATATCAACAAATTGAGAGACAAAAATCACATGATAGCCTCAATAGACGCAGAAGAAGCCTTAGACAAATTACAACATCCATTTGCGATTAAAAAAAAAAAAAACCTTCAAAAAATGGACATAGAAGGAACCTATCTCAACATAGTGAAAGCCATATATGAGAAGCCCACAGCAAACATTATCCTCAATGGTGAAAAACTGAAAGCATTTCCTCTAAGATCAGGAACAGGACAAGGGTGTCCACTTTCACCACTCTTATTCAACATAGTCCTGGAAGTTCGAGCAACAGCAATAAGAGAAAAGAAAGAAATAAAAAGAATCCAGATTGGAAAGGACAAAATCAAACTCTCTATTTGCAGATGACATGATATTATACATACAAAATCCCAAAGACACTACTACACAACTACTAGAGTTAATCAGTGAATGCAGCAAAATTGCAGGATACAAAAAACATACAGAAACCATGAAAAGAGAGAAAAAAAACTGATTCTTCGAAAAGGTGAACAAAATTGACAAGCCACTGACCAGACTCATCAAGAAAAAGAGAGAGAAGAACCAGATCACCAAAATCAAAAATGAAAAAGGACTGATTGCAACAGATATGGCAGAAATCCAAAGGATTATAAGAGACTATTATGAACAACTCTATGGCAACAAACTGGACAACCTGGAAGAAATGGATAGCTTCTTGGAAAAGATTAATCTTCCAAGACTGAACCAAGAAGGAAGAGAGACTGAACAACCCAATCACAAACTCAGAAATCGAATTTGTGATTAAAAATCTACCCAAAAATAAACGCCCAGGGCCAGATGGCTTCACAGGTAAATTCTACCAAACAAATTTAAAGAAGAGCTAATGCCTGTCCTTCTGAAACTCTTCCAAAAAATTGCACAGGAAGAACACTTCCAAACACATTCTACAAGGCCACCATTATCCTGATACCAAAACCAGGCAAAGACAATACAAAAAAAGAAAATTATAGACCAATTTCACTGATGAATCTAGACGCTAAAATCCTCAACAAAATCTTAGCAAACAGAATTCAGCAACACATCAAAAAACTCACACATCATGACCAAGTAAGGTTCATCCCAGGTATGCAAGGATTCTTCAACATCCATAAATCAAACAATGTGATACACCATATCAACAAATTGAGAGACAAAAATCACATGATAGCCTCAATAGACGCAGAAGAAGCCTTAGACAAATTACAACATCCATTTGCGATTAAAAAAAAAAAAAAACCTTCAAAAAATGGACATAGAAGGAACCTATCTCAACATAGTGAAAGCCATATATGAGAAGCCCACAGCAAACATTATCCTCAATGGTGAAAAACTGAAAGCATTTCCTCTAAGATCAGGAACAGGACAAGGGTGTCCACTTTCACCACTCTTATTCAACATAGTCCTGGAAGTTCGAGCAACAGCAATAAGAGAAAAGAAAGAAATAAAAAGAATCCAGATTGGAAAGGACAAAATCAAACTCTCTCTATTTGCAGATGACATGATATTATACATAGAAAATCCCAAAGACACTATTACACAACTACTAGAGTTAATCAGTGAATGCAGCAAAATTGCAGGATACAAAATTAACATACAGAAACCACTGGCATTCCTATACACAAACAATGAAAAATCAGAAAATGAAATCAAAGAGGCAATCCCCTTCACCATTGCAACCAAAAGAATCAAATATCTAGGAATAAACCTACCCAAAGATTAGGAGTTCTAGAAATAAACCTACCCAAAAAATAGGAGCTCCTACAAGGGCTCAGTGCGACAGCCTGGAGGGGTAGAATGGGGGGACTGGGATGGGGGAGGGATATGCATATGACTGATCTGGGAACATACATGTCTGTGTACAACAAAACTCTGTAAAAATTTTAAAAAATTAAAAATTTTTTAAAAAAGCTCAACAGACACAGGAAAAAAAAAAAAGAATTATGATCCACTTAAGAACTTAGAAAAAGAACAAAATAATAAACCCAAATAAAAGGAAAGAGCTATTAAAGACAGTATAAATTAATGAAATAGAAAACATGAATAAAAAGGATAGTATTAAACACAAAAGATATTTCTTTAAAATATTAGTAAAGTAGGCAAATCTCTGCTATAGTTGATCTATACCAAAAAAAGAAAATTAATAAATTATCAACATTAGAAATTATAAATTTCCTTTTTAGACAGTGCTAACTGCTAATCAATACTGAAATGTCAGTGATCACAAAATAAAGGTTTATTTCTTACTCATCTAACAGCTGGTTATCAACATTCTGGTTAGCATGAAATTTTCCTCTTCTCAATCGTTCAAAGAACCATTACCCCATCCATGAGCTTTAAGTTTCCATGGCTTAGGAGAATTCTTCACCTAGACTAAATTTATTCTAATAAGGGCTTGTTAGTATATACATGGCATCTACTGCATATTCATTTTTTTAATTCTTGAAATTATGGAAGACATTCTTTACTCTTATGCTGCTAAAATAGGCCAAGGAGCAAATTTAGTCCATACACCGTAGTCTGCCTATGTCTTATCTACATAATAGAAGAAAAAAAAAGCTTAAAAGATATACATTCTTTTAGATGACTCATAGAAAATCCCAAAGACACTATTACACAACTACTAGAGTTAATCAGTGAATGCAGCAAAATTGCAGGATACAAAATTAACATACAGAAACCACTGGCATTCCTATACACAAACAATGAAAAATCAGAAAATGAAATCAAAGAGGCAATCCCCTTCACCATTGCAACCAAAAGAATCAAATATCTAGGAATAAACCTACCCAAAGATTAGGAGTTCTAGAAATAAACCTACCCAAAAAATAGGAGCTCCTACAAGGGCTCAGTGCGACAGCCTGGAGGGGTAGAATGGGGGGACTGGGATGGGGGAGGGATATGCATATGACTGATCTGGGAACATACATGTCTGTGTACAACAAAACTCTGTAAAAATTTTAAAAAATTAAAAATTTTTTAAAAAAGCTCAACAGACACAGGAAAAAAAAAAAAGAATTATGATCCACTTAAGAACTTAGAAAAAGAACAAAATAATAAACCCAAATAAAAGGAAAGAGCTATTAAAGACAGTATAAATTAATGAAATAGAAAACATGAATAAAAAGGATAGTATTAAACACAAAAGATATTTCTTTAAAATATTAGTAAAGTAGGCAAATCTCTGCTATAGTTGATCTATACCAAAAAAAGAAAATTAATAAATTATCAACATTAGAAATTATAAATTTCCTTTTTAGACAGTGCTAACTGCTAATCAATACTGAAATGTCAGTGATCACAAAATAAAGGTTTATTTCTTACTCATCTAACAGCTGGTTATCAACATTCTGGTTAGCATGAAATTTTCCTCTTCTCAATCGTTCAAAGAACCATTACCCCATCCATGAGCTTTAAGTTTCCATGGCTTAGGAGAATTCTTCACCTAGACTAAATTTATTCTAATAAGGGCTTGTTAGTATATACATGGCATCTACTGCATATTCATTTTTTTAATTCTTGAAATTATGGAAGACATTCTTTACTCTTATGCTGCTAAAATAGGCCAAGGAGCAAATTTAGTCCATACACCGTAGTCTGCCTATGTCTTATCTACATAATAGAAGAGAAAAGAAAAAGCTTAAAAAGATATACATTCTTTTAGATTGACTCATAGCTGACATAATATTTGCTCAAATTCAACCATTAAGAAGTAGTCCCAGGGTCTGGTTAGATACAAGGGAAATGGAAAAGTTCCCACCCAGTAAAAGTTCCATGCTATGAGGAAGATCATACATTTTAAGAGAAAGTCAACCATTTCTGGAATAGAAATGTAATAAAAGAATCTAAACTTTTAAAATGTTAAAAAACACAAAACCTATCATGACCATTCAGAACAGTTCTCAGTATTGCAAGAAATATTCGAAATAGGAAATACAATTCACATTTTAAAATATTAAAGCAGAAAAATCCTATAAATATCTCATTTTATATAGAATAACAATGGAAAAATATTATTCATACTGAAAAACTCATCAAAGCAGGATTCAAAGAGAACCTTGACAAGGAATAACTATTTAAAATGCACAATAAGTATCTGTCCTCATTTCTGGTTAGTATTATATAGAAACTCTAGCCTTTCCATGTACAACATTGAATTGTAGCTAATGCAATAAAATATTCTTAAACATTGCTGAAAAGTTTTAAAAGATAAATCATAGTATATGACAATTTTATGTAAGCCATATAGCCTTAAAAAGCTCCTATTAAGCAAAAAATAAAGATTGACAATTAATATAAAAAGAGTAAAGCATGAGCACATATCATTTATTTTAAAAAACACAGAAAATAAATAAATATAGTTTGTCAATTAGAAAATACAAATTAAAGAGTAAGGATTTGCCAATTCTATCATTATATTGGGCAAAATAAGAGCATGAAATTTCCTCTTCTCAATCGTTCAAAGAACCATTACCCCATCCATGAGCTTTAAGTTTCCATGGCTTAGGAGAATTCTTCACCTAGACTAAATTTATTCTAATAAGGGCTTGTTAGTATATACATGGCATCTACTGCATATTCATTTTTTTAATTCTTGAAATTATGGAAGACATTCTTTACTCTTATGCTGCTAAAATAGGCCAAGGAGCAAATTTAGTCCATACACCGTAGTCTGCCTATGTCTTATCTACATAATAGAAGAGAAAAGAAAAAGCTTAAAAAGATATACATTCTTTTAGATTGACTCATAGCTGACATAATATTTGCTCAAATTCAACCATTAAGAAGTAGTCCCAGGGTCTGGTTAGATACAAGGGAAATGGAAAAGTTCCCACCCAGTAAAAGTTCCATGCTATGAGGAAGATCATACATTTTAAGAGAAAGTCAACCATTTCTGGAATAGAAATGTAATAAAAGAATCTAAACTTTTAAAATGTTAAAAAACACAAAACCTATCATGACCATTCAGAACAGTTCTCAGTATTGCAAGAAATATTCGAAATAGGAAATACAATTCACATTTTAAAATATTAAAGCAGAAAAATCCTATAAATATCTCATTTTATATAGAATAACAATGGAAAAATATTATTCATACTGAAAACTCATCAAAACAGGATTCAAAGAGAACCTTGACAAGGAATAACTATTTAAAATGCACAATAAGTATCTGTCCTCATTTCTGGTTAGTATTATATAGAAACTCTAGCCTTTCCATGTACAACATTGAATTGTAGCTAATGCAATAAAATATTCTTAAACATTGCTGAAAAGTTTTAAAAGATAAATCATAGTATATGACAATTTTATGTAAGCCATATAGCCTTAAAAAGCTCCTATTAAGCAAAAAATAAAGATTGACAATTAATATAAAAAGAGTAAAGCATGAGCACATATCATTTATTTTAAAAAACACAGAAAATAAATAAATATAGTTTGTCAATTAGAAAATACAAATTAAAGAGTAAGGATTTGCCAATTCTATCATTATATTGGGCAAAATAAAAGAGCATTTCAAGTTTGACAGTATCAGGTTTCCTTGATGTTTGAAGTGAATAGTAACCAATTATAATTGAAGTAGAAATTAGCAAACTTCTTTGGGGAGTAGCTAATTAACATCTAGTAAAATTTCAGATTAGGATACATTAGAACCTAGTAATTCTGGCCTCTCACATTAAATGCTCCCAGAAAACCTTCAGATATCAGGTTTGGGTGCCAAACGGTCCTTCTATTATTTCAAGAGTAATATTTATTGCATATCTAACATTCAATCCTTGGGAGACAAGTCAACAGTAAGGCTAATCTTTTTTTTTAACACAGTAAAATAGTTTTGCTACTTTTTATTAATTTATCTTTAAAAGACTAGATAATACAACTAAGCAAGATAAAGAAATAAAATAATCTTTAGTAAAATGATCATTTAATCATTGTTAGCATAACTAGTGCCCATATATACACAAATATGCTAAGATGCATAGACATATTTGAAGTTTGTTCTAATTGGAGAATAATCTTTTACAATGTTATGTTAGTTTCTGCTGTACAACAATGTGGAAAAGCCAAACATAAACATATATCCCCTCCATCTTGAGCCTCCTCCAATCCCCAATCCCATCCCTCGAGGTCGTCACAGAAAACCCAGTTGTGCTCATTGAGCTAAACAACAGGCTTCCACCAAGCTGTCTATTGTATGCATAGTAGTGCACATATGCCAATGCTATTGTCTCAATTCACCCCACCCTCTCCTTCCTACATTGAATTGTACTAATGCAATAAAATTTTAGTATTATATAGAAACTCTAGCCTTTCCATGTACAACATTGAATTGTAGCTAATGCAATAAAATATTCTTAAACATTGCTGAAAAGTTTTAAAAGATAAATCATAGTATATGACAATTTTATGTAAGCCATATAGCCTTAAAAAGCTCCTATTAAGCAAAAAATAAAGATTGACAATTAATATAAAAAGAGTAAAGCATGAGCACATATCATTTATTTTAAAAAACACAGAAAATAAATAAATATAGTTTGTCAATTAGAAAATACAAATTAAAGAGTAAGGATTTGCCAATTCTATCATTATATTGGGCAAAATAAAAGAGCATTTCAAGTTTGACAGTATCAGGTTTCCTTGATGTTTGAAGTGAATAGTAACCAATTATAATTGAAGTAGAAATTAGCAAACTTCTTTGGGGAGTAGCTAATTAACATCTAGTAAAATTTCAGATTAGGATACATTAGAACCTAGTAATTCTGGCCTCTCACATTAAATGCTCCCAGAAAACCTTCAGATATCAGGTTTGGGTGCCAAACGGTCCTTCTATTATTTCAAGAGTAATATTTATTGCATATCTAACATTCAATCCTTGGGAGACAAGTCAACAGTAAGGCTAATCTTTTTTTTTAACACAGTAAAATAGTTTTGCTACTTTTTATTAATTTATCTTTAAAAGACTAGATAATACAACTAAGCAAGATAAAGAAATAAAATAATCTTTAGTAAAATGATCATTTAATCATTGTTAGCATAACTAGTGCCCATATATACACAAATATGCTAAGATGCATAGACATATTTGAAGTTTTTTCTAATTGGAGAATAATCTTTTACAATGTTATGTTAGTTTCTGCTGTACAACAATGTGGAAAAGCCAAACATAAACATATATCCCCTCCATCTTGAGCCTCCTCCAATCCCCAATCCCATCCCTCGAGGTCGTCACAGAAAACCCAGTTGTGCTCATTGAGCTAAACAACAGGCTTCCACCAAGCTGTCTATTGTATGCATAGTAGTGCACATATGCCAATGCTATTGTCTCAATTCACCCCACCCTCTCCTTCCTGGCCTGTGTCCATAAGTCCACTTTCTATGTTTGTGTCCCTACTACTGCCCTGCAAATAGGTTCATCAGCGCATTTTTCTAGATTTCATATATATACATTAATATATATTTGGGTTTTATTTCCTTTCTTACTTCACTCTGTATGATAGACTTTAAGTTCATCCACCTCACTACAACTGACTCACTTTTTTCTTTAAGGCTGACTACTATCCCAGTGCATATATGTGCCACTCTTTTCCATCCTGTCATCTATCAATGGACATCTTGGTTACATTTCCATAGCCTGGCTATTGTAAATAGCGCTGCAATGAGCACTTGGGTACATATGTCCTTTAGAATTACAGTTTTCTTAGGACATATGCCCAGTAGTGGGATTGCTGGGTGGTAGCAGTATTTCTATAAACCTCTACACTGTTTTCCACAGTGACTGTATCAATAGACATTCCAATCAACAAGGTAAGAGGATTCCCTTTTCTCCATACCCTCTACAGCATTTTTGTTTCTAGATATTTTTGATGATAGCCTATTCTGACTAGTATGATGTGATACCCTACTGTGGTTTTGATTTTCATTTTTCTAATAATCAGTAATGCTGAGCATCTTTTCATGTGCCTCTTGGGTAGCTGTGTGTCTTCTTTGGAGAGATGTCTATTTAGGTCTCCCACTCACTTTGTTGACAATTCAGCACCCATTTATGATAAAAACTCTCGAGAAAGTGGGCATAGAGGGAAACTACCTCAACATAATAAAGGCCACAAACCGATAGCAGACATCATTCTTGATGGTGAAAAACTGAATGCATTCCCTTAAGATCAGTGACAATAAAAGGATGTTCACTCTCAACCCTCTTATTCTACATAGTTTTGGAAGTCTTCATCACAGCAATCAGGAAGAAAAAAAAAAAAAGTAAATAAATACAAACTGTAAAATAAGAAGCAAAATTGTTAGTTTTGCAGATGATACGTTACAATACATAGAAAATCCTAAAGATGCCACCAGAAAACTATGGGGCCCAAAAAATGAATTTGCAAAAGTTACAGGACACAAAATTAATGCACAGAAACCTCCTGCATTCCTATGTACTCATAACAAAAGAGCAGAAAGAAGAAGAAGAAACACACCAAGGCACATACTAATCAAACTAACGCAGACTAAATATAAAGACAGATGACTAAAAGCAGCTAGGAGCAAACAACAAATAACATATAAAGGAAACCCCATACGTTTAACTGCGGATCTCTCAACAGAAACCCTACAGGCCAGAAGAGAATGGCAAGATACATTTAAACGGCTAAAAGAGAATAACCTGCAACCACGAATTCTCTACCCAGCAAGAATCTCATTCAAAATCGATGGTGAAGTCAAAAGCTTCACAGACAAGCAAAAACTAAAAGAATTCTGTACCACAAAACCAGCCCTACAACAAGTGTTAAAGGGCCTGATATAGCCAATAAATACAAGAGTAGGAGAAGCCTTACAAATCAAACCCCAAATTTCTAAGAAGATGACAATAGGAACATTCGTATCAATAATTACTTTGAACGTAAATGGACTAAATGCTCCAACCAAACGACACAGGCTGGTTGAATGGATCCAGAAGCAAGACCCATATATATGCTGTTTACAAGAGACCCACTTCCAACCTAGAGACACTCATAGACTGAAAGTGAGAGGCTGGAAAAGATATTTCATGCAAATGGAAATCAAAAGAAAGCTGGAGTAGCAATCCTTATATCAGACAAAATAGACTTTAAAGTAAAGAAGATTCTAAGAGACAAGGCAGGTCACTACATTATGATTAAGGGATCTATCCAAGAGGAAGACATAACAGTCATGAATATCTATGCACCCAACACAGGGGAACCTCTGTTACATAAGACAGGTACATAAGACATAAAAGAAGAAATCAACAATAACACAATAATAGTAGGAGACTTTAACACTCCTCTCACACCAATGGACAGATCACCCAAACAGAAAATTAATAAAGAAACACAAGCCTTAAATGCCACACTAGAAAAGATGGACCTCATCGATATCTTTAGGACGTTCCATCCAAAAGCAGAAGAATACACTTTCTTCTCAAGTGCTCACGGAACATTCTCCAGCATAGACCACATCTTGGGCCACAAATCTAACCTCAGTCAGTTCAAGAAAACCAAAATTATATCAACCATCTTCTCAGACCACAATGCAATGAGACTGGAGATCAACTACCAGAAAAAAAACCCTAAAAACAGAAACACATGGAGATTCAACAATACATACCTAAAAAACCAACTGATCATTGAGGAAATCAAAGGAGAAATTAAACAATTCCTAGAAGAAAATGACAATGAACACACGACCGTGCAAAACCTATGGGATACTGCAAAAGCAGTTCTAAGAGGGAAATTTATAGCAATACAATCCCACCTCAAGAAACTAGGAAAATATGAAGCAGATGACCTAACCCTCCGCTTAAAACAGTTGGAAAAAGAAGAAAAAAAACACCCCAAAGCCAGCAGAAGAAGGGAAATCATAAAGATCAGAGCAGAAATAAATGAGAAAGAAACAAAAGAAACAATAGTAAAGATAAATAAAACAAAAAGCTGGTTCTTTGAAAAGGTAAACAAAATTGACAAGCCACTGGCCAGACTCAAAAAGAAAAAGAGAGAGAAGAACCAGATCAACAAAATCAAAAACGAAAAAGGAGAGATTACAACAGATAAGGCAGAAATCCAAAGGATTCTAAGAGACTATTATGAGCAACTCTATGGCAACAAACTGGACAACTTGGAAGAAATGGACAGTTTCTTGGACAGGATTAATCTCCCAAGACTAAGCCAGGAAGAAACAGAAACTTTGAACAACCCAATCACAAGCTCAGAAATCGAATTTGTGATTAGATATTTCAGAAATAAAAAAAGCTTAATCCTTATATCAGACAAAATAGACTTTAAAGTAAAGAAGATTCTAAGAGACAAGGCAGGTCACTACATTATGATTAAGGGATCTATCCAAGAGGAAGACATAACAGTCATGAATATCTATGCACCCAACACAGGGGAACCTCTGTTACATAAGACAGGTACATAAGACATAAAAGAAGAAATCAACAATAACACAATAATAGTAGGAGACTTTAACACTCCTCTCACACCAATGGACAGATCACCCAAACAGAAAATTAATAAAGAAACACAAGCCTTAAATGCCACACTAGAAAAGATGGACCTCATCGATATCTTTAGGACGTTCCATCCAAAAGCAGAAGAATACACTTTCTTCTCAAGTGCTCACGGAACATTCTCCAGCATAGACCACATCTTGGGCCACAAATCTAACCTCAGTCAGTTCAAGAAAACCAAAATTATATCAACCATCTTCTCAGACCACAATGCAATGAGACTGGAGATCAACTACCAGAAAAAAAACCCTAAAAACAGAAACACATGGAGATTCAACAATACATACCTAAAAAACCAACTGATCATTGAGGAAATCAAAGGAGAAATTAAACAATTCCTAGAAGAAAATGACAATGAACACACGACCGTGCAAAACCTATGGGATACTGCAAAAGCAGTTCTAAGAGGGAAATTTATAGCAATACAATCCCACCTCAAGAAACTAGGAAAATATGAAGCAGATGACCTAACCCTCCGCTTAAAACAGTTGGAAAAAGAAGAAAAAAAACACCCCAAAGCCAGCAGAAGAAGGGAAATCATAAAGATCAGAGCAGAAATAAATGAGAAAGAAACAAAAGAAACAATAGTAAAGATAAATAAAACAAAAAGCTGGTTCTTTGAAAAGGTAAACAAAATTGACAAGCCACTGGCCAGACTCAAAAAGAAAAAGAGAGAGAAGAACCAGATCAACAAAATCAAAAACGAAAAAGGAGAGATTACAACAGATAAGGCAGAAATCCAAAGGATTCTAAGAGACTATTATGAGCAACTCTATGGCAACAAACTGGACAACTTGGAAGAAATGGACAGTTTCTTGGACAGGATTAATCTCCCAAGACTAAGCCAGGAAGAAACAGAAACTTTGAACAACCCAATCACAAGCTCAGAAATCGAATTTGTGATTAAAAATCTACCCAAAAATAAAAGCCCAGGACCAGATGGCTTCACAGCCGAATTCTACCAAACATTTAAAGAAGAGCTAATGCCTGTCCTTCTAAAACTCTTCCAAAAAATTGCCCAGGAAGGAAAACTCCCAAACACATTCTACGAGGCCACCATCACCCTGATACCCAAACCAGTCAAAGACAACACAAAAAAGGAAAACTATAGGCCAATTTCACTGATGAAATTAGATGTCGAGATCCTCAACAAAATCCTAGCAAACAGAATTCAACGACATGTCAAAAACTGAAAGCATTCCCTCTAAGATCAGGAACAAGACAGGGGTGACCACTTTCACCACTGCTATTCAACATAGTCCTGGAAGTCCTAGGAACAGCAATAAGAGAAGAGAAAGAAATCAAAGGAATCCAGATTGGAAAGGAAGAAGTCAAGCTCTCTCTTTTTGCAGACGACATGATATTATACATATAAAATCCCAAAGATACGGTTACAAAGCTACTAGAGCTAATCAATGAATTCAGCAAAGTTGCAGGATATAAAGTCAACACACAGAAGTCACTGGCATTCCTATACACAAACAATGAAAAATCAGAAAATGAAATCAAAGGGGCAATCCCCTTCACCATTGCAACCAAAAGAATCAAATATCTAGGAATAAACCTACCCAAAGAAACAAAAGAACTGTACACAGAAAATTACAAGACACTCATGAGAGACATTAAAGAAGACTTAAACAGATGGAGAGATATTCCATGTTCCTGGATTGGAAGAATCAATATTGTGAAAATGACCATACTTCCAAATATCATCTACAGATTCAATGCAATACCTATTCAACTACCACTGACATTTTTCACAGAACTAGACCAAATAATAACACAGTTCATATGGAAACACAAAAGACCTCGAATAGCCAAAGCAATCCTGAGGAAGAAAAATGGAGTTGGAGGAATCAGCCTCCCTAACTTCAGACTCTACTACAAAGCAACAGTTATCAAGACAGTATGGTACTGGCACAAAAACAGAACTATAGATCAATGGAGCAAGATTGAGAACCCAGAGATCAACCCACGCACCTATGGGTACCTTATTTTTGATAAAGGAGGAGAAACTATAAAATGGGACAAAGACAGCCTCTTTAACAAGTGGTGCTGGGAGAATTGGACAGCTACATGCAAAAATATGAAGGTGGAACATTCCCTGACACCATACACTAAGATCAACTCAAAATGGATTAAAGACCTAAATGTAAGACCAGAAACCATCAAACTCTTAGAGGAGAATATAGGCAAAACCCTCAAGGACATCAATCAAAGCAAGATCTTCTCTGACCCACCTACTAAAATAGTGGAACTGAAAAGAAAAGTCAACACGTGGGATCTCATGAAACTTAAAAGCTTTTGTACAGCAAAAGAAATCACCAAAAAGTTGAACAGACACCCCACAGAATGGGAGAAAATCATAGCAAATGAAGCAACAGACAAAGAATTAATCTCCAAAATCTACAAGCAACTCAGACAACTCAGCAAAACAGATTGAAAAAATCAATCTTTGCAGACGACATGATATTATACATATAAAATCCCAAAGATACGGTTACAAAGCTACTAGAGCTAATCAATGAATTCAGCAAAGTTGCAGGATATAAAGTCAACACACAGAAGTCACTGGCATTCCTATACACAAACAATGAAAAATCAGAAAATGAAATCAAAGAGGCAATCCCCTTCACCATTGCAACCAAAAGAATCAAATATCTAGGAATAAACCTACCCAAAGAAACAAAAGAACTGTACACAGAAAATTACAAGACACTCATGAGAGACATTAAAGAAGACTTAAACAGATGGAGAGATATTCCATGTTCCTGGATTGGAAGAATCAATATTGTGAAAATGACCATACTTCCAAATATCATCTACAGATTCAATGCAATACCTATTCAACTACCACTGACATTTTTCACAGAACTAGACCAAATAATAACACAGTTCATATGGAAACACAAAAGACCTCGAATAGCCAAAGCAATCCTGAGGAAGAAAAATGGAGTTGGAGGAATCAGCCTCCCTAACTTCAGACTCTACTACAAAGCAACAGTTATCAAGACAGTATGGTACTGGCACAAAAACAGAACTATAGATCAATGGAGCAAGATTGAGAACCCAGAGATCAACCCACGCACCTATGGGTACCTTATTTTTGATAAAGGAGGAGAAACTATAAAATGGGACAAAGACAGCCTCTTTAACAAGTGGTGCTGGGAGAATTGGACAGCTACATGCAAAAATATGAAGGTGGAACATTCCCTGACACCATACACTAAGATCAACTCAAAATGGATTAAAGACCTAAATGTAAGACCAGAAACCATCAAACTCTTAGAGGAGAATATAGGCAAAACCCTCAAGGACATCAATCAAAGCAAGATCTTCTCTGACCCACCTACTAAAATAGTGGAACTGAAAAGAAAAGTCAACACGTGGGATCTCATGAAACTTAAAAGCTTTTGTACAGCAAAAGAAATCACCAAAAAGTTGAACAGACACCCCACAGAATGGGAGAAAATCATAGCAAATGAAGCAACAGACAAAGAATTAATCTCCAAAATCTACAAGCAACTCAGACAACTCAGCACAGGGAAAATGAGCAGCCCAATCAAAAAATGAGAAAAAGATCTAAAGAGACGCCTCTCCAAAGAGGACATACAAATGGCCCAAAAGCACAAGAAACGATGCTCAACTTCACTAATAATTAGAGAAATGCAAATTAAAACCACAATGAGATACCACCTCACACCTGTCAGAATGGCCATCATCAACAAATCGACAGACAACAAATGCTGGAGAGGGTGTGGAGAAAAGGGAACCCTCTTGCATTGCTGGTGGTGGGAATGTAAACTGATACAGCCTCTATGGAAGACAATATGGAGATTCCTTAAAAAACTAAAAATAGAAGCACCCTATGACCCAGCAATCCCACTATTAGGCCTATATCCTGATGAAATCAAAAATGAAAGAGGCACCTGTACCCCAATGTTCATTGCAGCTCTCTATACAATAGCCAGAACATGGAAGCAACCTAGATGTCCATTGACAAATGAATGGATCCAGAAGCTCTGGTACATATATACAATGGAATACTACTCAGCTGTTAAAAGAAATGCAGAAGACTCAGTCCTAATGAGGTGGCTGGCTCTAGAACCTATCATAAAAAGTGAAGTAAGTCAAAAAGAGAAAGACAAGTATAGTATACTAACTCATATATATGGGATCTAGTAAGATGGTCATTATAACACACGCAGTGAACTCATGAAAAAACAGAGAATAGACATAAAGACATTGTGGAGACCGAACTGTGGGAGGGAGTAACATGGAAACCTATACTGTCATGTGTAGAAAAGATAGCTATTGTCATTGTGCTAGGGGAATAGGAGTACCTACAATCACTTGGACTGTCATGTGGTAGGAAAAGATAGCTATAGGCAAAACCCTCAAGGACATCAATCAAAGCAAGATCTTCTCTGACCCACCTACTAAAATAGTGGAACTGAAAAGAAAAGTCAACACGTGGGATCTCATGAAACTTAAAAGCTTTTGTACAGCAAAAGAAATCACCAAAAAGTTGAACAGACACCCCACAGAATGGGAGAAAATCATAGCAAATGAAGCAACAGACAAAGAATTAATCTCCAAAATCTACAAGCAACTCAGACAACTCAGCACAGGGAAAATGAGCAGCCCAATCAAAAAATGAGAAAAAGATCTAAAGAGACGCCTCTCCAAAGAGGACATACAAATGGCCCAAAAGCACAAGAAACGATGCTCAACTTCACTAATAATTAGAGAAATGCAAATTAAAACCACAATGAGATACCACCTCACACCTGTCAGAATGGCCATCATCAACAAATCGACAGACAACAAATGCTGGAGAGGGTGTGGAGAAAAGGGAACCCTCTTGCATTGCTGGTGGTGGGAATGTAAACTGATACAGCCTCTATGGAAGACAATATGGAGATTCCTTAAAAAACTAAAAATAGAAGCACCCTATGACCCAGCAATCCCACTATTAGGCCTATATCCTGATGAAATCAAAAATGAAAGAGGCACCTGTACCCCAATGTTCATTGCAGCTCTCTATACAATAGCCAGAACATGGAAGCAACCTAGATGTCCATTGACAAATGAATGGATCCAGAAGCTCTGGTACATATATACAATGGAATACTACTCAGCTGTTAAAAGAAATGCAGAAGACTCAGTCCTAATGAGGTGGCTGGCTCTAGAACCTATCATAAAAAGTGAAGTAAGTCAAAAAGAGAAAGACAAGTATAGTATACTAACTCATATATATGGGATCTAGTAAGATGGTCATTATAACACACGCAGTGAACTCATGAAAAAACAGAGAATAGACATAAAGACATTGTGGAGACCGAACTGTGGGAGGGAGTAACATGGAAACCTATACTGTCATGTGTAGAAAAGATAGCTATTGTCATTGTGCTAGGGGAATAGGAGTACCTACAATCACTTGGAGCGATGGTCTGGAGGGATGGGAGGGGGGGAACTGGGTGGGGGGAGGGTCAAGGGATATGCATATGAATGATCTGGGAACATACATGTACAAAAATAAATAATAAATAAATTAATTAATTAAAAAGAAAGAAAAATTAAGGAAATAATCCCATTTACCATCAAAACAATATATATCTATATCTATATATATCTATATAGATATATATAGTAATGAACTTACCTAAGGAGGTAAAAGATCTACACTCAGAAAATGGTGAAACATTAATGAAATAAATCAAGGGGTACACAAACAGATGGAAAAATATACCATGTTATAGGATGGGAAGAAGCAGTATAGTGAAAATAAATATAATACCCAATTCAATGCAATTCTTATCAAATTACCAAGGCATTCTTCACAGAATTAGAACAAAAAATTTACAATTTGTATGAACATATAAAAGTCCTTAAACAGTCAAAGTAATCTTAAGTTAAAAAAAAAACAAAAACTAAAACAGAGATTGAGGAATCAGGCTCCCTTACTTCAAAGTATGCTACAAAGCTACAGTAGTCAAGACGGTATAGTACTGGAACAAAAAGAGAAATGCTGACCAATGGTACATAATAGACAGTACAGAGATAAAGTCATGCACCTATGGTCACCTAATCTATGACAAAAGAGACAAGAATGAGAAAAGACAGTCTCTTTAATAGGTGGTGCTCAGAAATTGGAAAACTAGATATAAAAGAACAAATTAGAGCACTACCTACCACCATACACAAAATTAAACTCAAAATGGATTAAAGTCATAAATGCAAAACCACACACTATAAAACTCTTAGAGGAATACATAAGAAAAACACTCTGTGGCATAAATCACAGCAAGATTTTTTTTGACACACCTCTTAAAGTAATGAAAATAAATAAATAAAGGGGACCTACTTAAACTCAAAAGCGTTTGCACAGGAAAGGAAACAATAAACAAAACAAAAAGACAACCCACAGATTGGGAGAACATACTTTGCAAATGATGTGGTTGATAAGGGATTAGTCTCCACAATCTACTAACAACTCATGACACTTAACAGCATCAGAACAAACAACCCAATCAAAAAAATGGGCAGAAGATGTAAGTAGAAATTTCTCCAAAGAAGACATACAGATGGCCAACAGGCACATGAAAAGGTGTTCTACATCATTAATTATTAGAAAAATTCAACTCAAAACTACAAAGAGATATTATTTCACACAAGTCAAAAGGACTATCATTTAAAAAATCCATAAACAACAAATGCTGGAAAAGGTATGGAAAGAAGGGATCCCTCTTACACTGTTGGTGAGAATGCAAAAGTTGATACAACCATTACAGACAACAGTATGGAGAGTGCTTAAAAAAATTTAAAATAGAGCTACCTTATGATCCTTCCATCCCACTCCTGGGCATATACCTAAAAAAAACCATGGTCCAAAAAATTCATGCATCCCAGTGTTCATTGCAGCACCATTTACAATATCCAAGATATGGAAGCAACCTAAATGTCCATTGACAGAGGAACGGGTAAAGAAGATGTGGTACATATATACAATGGAATGTTACTTAGCCGTTAAAAAGAATGAAATAATGCCTTTTTCAGCAACATGTGTGAACCTAGAGATTGTGATACTGAGTGAAATCAGAGAAGCAGAAATATTGTATGGCATCCCTTATATGTGGAATCTAAAAAGGAATGATACAAATGAACTAATTTACAAAACAGACTCACAGACTTCGATAAAACATTTATGGCTGTCAGGGAGAATGATACAGGATGGGATAGAGAGGGTTGGATGGGACTCAAAACTAGACAAAAGAGACAAGAATGAGAAAAGACAGTCTCTTTAATAGGTGGTGCTCAGAAATTGGAAAACTAGATATAAAAGAACAAATTAGAGCACTACCTACCACCATACACAAAATTAAACTCAAAATGGATTAAAGTCATAAATGCAAAACCACACACTATAAAACTCTTAGAGGAATACATAAGAAAAACACTCTGTGGCATAAATCACAGCAAGATTTTTTTTGACACACCTCTTAAAGTAATGAAAATAAATAAATAAAGGGGACCTACTTAAACTCAAAAGCGTTTGCACAGGAAAGGAAACAATAAACAAAACAAAAAGACAACCCACAGATTGGGAGAACATACTTTGCAAATGATGTGGTTGATAAGGGATTAGTCTCCACAATCTACTAACAACTCATGACACTTAACAGCATCAGAACAAACAACCCAATCAAAAAAATGGGCAGAAGATGTAAGTAGAAATTTCTCCAAAGAAGACATACAGATGGCCAACAGGCACATGAAAAGGTGTTCTACATCATTAATTATTAGAAAAATTCAACTCAAAACTACAAAGAGATATTATTTCACACAAGTCAAAAGGACTATCATTTAAAAAATCCATAAACAACAAATGCTGGAAAAGGTATGGAAAGAAGGGATCCCTCTTACACTGTTGGTGAGAATGCAAAAGTTGATACAACCATTACAGACAACAGTATGGAGAGTGCTTAAAAAAATTTAAAATAGAGCTACCTTATGATCCTTCCATCCCACTCCTGGGCATATACCTAAAAAAAACCATGGTCCAAAAAATTCATGCATCCCAGTGTTCATTGCAGCACCATTTACAATATCCAAGATATGGAAGCAACCTAAATGTCCATTGACAGAGGAACGGGTAAAGAAGATGTGGTACATATATACAATGGAATGTTACTTAGCCGTTAAAAAGAATGAAATAATGCCTTTTTCAGCAACATGTGTGAACCTAGAGATTGTGATACTGAGTGAAATCAGAGAAGCAGAAATATTGTATGGCATCCCTTATATGTGGAATCTAAAAAGGAATGATACAAATGAACTAATTTACAAAACAGACTCACAGACTTCGATAAAACATTTATGGCTGTCAGGGAGAATGATACAGGATGGGATAGAGAGGGGGTTTGGGATAGGCATGTATACTCTGCTACATTTAAAATGGATAACAAACAAGGACTTACTGTATAGCACATGAAACTCTGCTCAATGCTATGTGGCAGCCTGGATAGGAAGGTGTCTTGGAAAGCATGGATACAAGTATATGTAGCACTGGATCTTTTCACTGTTCAACTGAAACTGTTACAAAATTATTAATTGCCTATACTCTAATATAAAATTAAAAAGTTAAAAAAGATAAGAATAAACAAATGGGAACTCATTAAACTTAAAAGTTTTTGCAGGGCAAATGAAACCATAGGCAGGATGAAAAGACAACACTCACCATGGGAGCAAATATTTGCCAATGAAGCAAAGAACTGAGGATTAATTTTCAAAGTATCCAAACAACTCATGGAGATCAATATCAAAAAAAAATAGCTAATCTTTTAAGATACATTTTTGTTAAATAAATAAATGCACACAGGTGCATTACAATTGAAATGGAAACTACTTGACAAGTCTTACTTTCTCATTAACATGTAAGTCAAGTCATATTATGTATCACCTGCCAAACGTAGAGTCTATTGACAGTCAAGCCAAGATATTTCAAACTTAAAAAGCGTAGGCTTTCCGACATTTAAAGAAATAATGGCATATTGAGGAAATGCAGTCAAGGATGCTCTGACCTCCAGAATCATAATGTTCTGAGCCTGTCTGTAAATATGTTGTTAAGGATCTAGAGCAGAATTTTTCCTTAAAATTGCTTTTACCAGTTGTATCTTGTCACTATAAAATGTACTTCTATAGAAAAAGAAAATAATTCTAAGGAAAAAGCATTACATGAATGCCTTCTACACCAACTCTGCTCTTGAATACAAAGTAATTCATGACAGAAAATACACCATGAAGAATATACATGCCCTCCTATAATAGTGACCTACAGACAACTATTTACTATTTATTGATTGGAATTAAATAGGAGTAAAATAAAACAGAGAAGGACCAAGTTTCTCTCCAAGATGGTCAGAAAAACGTGAAGTCCAAGGGTTCATATCCAAGAAAAAAAATAAGACTTTTTTTTCCTGTAAATATAACCAACTCACCAGAGTTACTGATCTAATTATAATACAATGTCACCTACTAGAGAGAAGATATTTCAATTATTTATGTCCTTTTCTACATGGCTAATACCATAATTTAAAGAATATATTAAATTTAAATTTATCAAGACATTATGCAGTCACTTTCATAAATGAAAAAAAGACCATGGTCCCCTATATAGTAGAAATAAAACAACCTATAATAAAATAACCCACATGTATATTAAAATGGAATTTGTGAAAACGAAGCCTGCCAGATATTAAAAGACATGATCTCATTATGAAATCCTCAGGTTCTCATTTCTTGGAAAAGCCCTAATTATAACTTTATCTCTTTGGTGGCCAATTACTGCATTCAGCATATTTTCTGAAATAAATGCTTTGCTGCTTGTATGACTTGCCTATCTGTATTTTCAATTGCAAGAATGGTAATCTACAATATAGCCATTTTCATAAGTAAGAAATCTGGAATAAATGATATTGTTCTATCAAAACACAGTGGGAAAAGTCTTTAAATTTTAGATAAAATATAAAATAGAAACATTTTATTAACATAAATAAAGTACTTAGATGATAATCTTGCACTTTCTACAATTTATCAAATTAGGTCATTAGAGTCTTCCAAGACATGAAGTAACTCTGCTTGTACAACACAAAGTAAATTGGCCAACTTTTCTAAATGAGCTAGTTTCTTATATTAAAATGAGATGGTAGCCAATTTGCTTTCCCAAAATATAAAACTTTTAAAAAAATCTTGTTATACTATAAAGTATAACTTTTCTTTGTACAAAATAACATTATTTTGTATTCTTATACATAAACTAGACATTTACAAGGTGACTGTATATGGTGATGGAGAGGCTGGAGAAAGAGGGCTCCATAGGAGATGCGACAGTGTCCCCACACATGCCCTGGAGAAACAGCTCCTCTGACAAGTGCCCTGGAGAAGCACCACCAGAAGTAGAATTCAGTCTCCTAAAGTCACTTCTAATAATAATTCAGTTCTAATACTTTGTCCTGATGGTTCTAATACTTCACCCCTGAAGTCATTTGTTGTTGTTCACTCGCCAAGTCCTATCTGACTTTTTGTAACCTCGTGAAATCCAGCAGGCCAGGCCTTTCTCCAACATCATCTCCCTGAGTTTACTCAAATTCATGTCCATTGAGTCAGTGATGCCACTCAACCATCTCATCCTGTCGCCTCTTTCTTCTCTTGCCCTCAATCTTTCCCAGCATCAGGATCTACTCCAATGAGTTGGCTCTTCGCATCCGGTAGTCAAAGTATTGGAGCTTCAACTTCAGCATCAATTCTTCCAATGAATATTCAGGGTTGATTTTCTTTAGGATTGACTGGTTTTATCTCCTTGCTGTCCAAGGAACTCTCAAGAGTCTTCTCTAGCACCATAGTTTGAAAGTGTCAATCCTTCAATGCTCACCCTTCTTCATAGTCCAACTCAGATCCATACATGACTACAGGAGAAACCACAGCTTTCACTATAGGGACCTTTGTCATTTTGAAAAAAAAAAAAAAAAAAAGTGGTATCCAACTTCACTAGAACATGCTTGATATTTGAGTATCACTCAGAAGATGAAGAGCTATCATTGCTGAAAAATTAGACATAGCTCCTGCTATCTGATAATGGATACAAATGGATCCCCTTCCTCTGACTTAGAATTGACTTAGGAAAAATAATCAGCTGACATAAACAGTTGGCTTTAATATTGAACAAATGAATAGAGTCCTGGTAAACCAGCTTGGAAACAGTCAGCTGAGCATTAGGGGGAACATGACATTTAAAAATCATAAGCGGCTCTGATTATCTTTATGAAGATGCTGAAAATGTCTTGCTACAGAAATCACTTATTCTCTCAAATTTTTTAAGTCAATAAGCAAAGAGAACTATTTAAGTAGTCTGGAACTGAAACTGATATTCAAATCTCCAAATCCAATCTTGGATTATAGTTTAGAGTTTCTCAACAGCTGTAATGTTGACATTTTGGGACAGATTATTCTTTGTTCTATGGGGCTGCCCTGTGCATTGTAAGATATTTAATATCCTTGGATTCTACCCTCTATGTACCAGTGACAATCTCCCCACATCGCTTCACCAACTGTGACAACTGAGAATTCTGCAGACATTGCTGAATGTCCCTTGTAGAAAAAATACCTCCATCCATTAAGGACCCCTGGATAAGTAGGATGTTCTTATATATTTCTTATGGAGATGTATAAACATTTGGATAGAGGAGATGACAGAATAGGAAAGCCACGAGCTCACGTCTTCACACAAACACACCAAAACTACAACATACAGAGTAACTCTCTGAGAACAATCTAAATGCCAGAAGAGTAGTTCTTCTAAGTTAAAGATAAAAATGAAAGAATGCATCAAGATGAATAAGATGAGCAGAAATGCAATCTAGTCAGACCCACAGCTCTGATGAGTGACCCAAAATTAGAAGGTAGTTATCATAAACTCAAAGGTTTGCCATAAAAAAATGAGGGAGTCTCAGCCCCACACTGAACAAACCCCCTTAATAAGGCTTACAACCAGGAGAGCCAGATGGCTGTAGGAAACAAGGCTCCATTCTTAAAAGGATCACAAACTTACTTGCTTCAAGTCCAGCACAGAGGTAGCAGACTGAGAAGTGCCTAGTGCTTTAGGCATCCTGCCAAGACCACTCTAACACACATCTCAGCCCATATCAAGCTCTGGCTCCAGTCTCTGTCCCTGCTTGATCAAGGTGGCAAACTTTATCATATTCCAAGAGATGTCCACACACCTCCACTAAAGTGACACCCTTTGTATGCCCCAGGAAAAGTCTTGGTTCATGACCACTTTTCCTCAAAAGTAGAACTATTTTGGATTCCCATCAAGTCCACTTGAGACACAGTCTGCATAGGTTGTTCCCCATAAAAACATACCTTTAGGACAGGAACAAGCAATCATTTCGCTAATTCATAGAGACTAACACAGAAAATCAAACAAAATGAGAAAGCAGAGGACTATGTTCAAATGAAAAAACACAAGAGATAAAAATCCCAGAAAAAAAAATTTTAATGAAGTGAACAAAAGTGATTCACCAGATAAAGAGCTCAAAGCAATGGTCATAAAAATGCTCACCAAATTCAGGTAAAGAATAGAAGAAAACTGAAAACTTCAACAAAAAATTGGATTATATAAAAAAGAAATGCCTAGAGCTGAAGAATACAATAAAAATGAAAAATACATCAGAGGAAATTAACAACAGACTGAGTGACACAGAAGAATGTGTAAGTCACCTGAAAGGAAGAATAGTGAAAATAGGTCAAACAAACCAGAAAAAGAAAAGAAATTTTAGAAAACAAAGATACTTTAAAGGACACTCGAAACAAGTGTAATATAATTAGCATTATAAGGGTCTCAGAAAAAAGAAGGGAGAGAAAAAATAGAAAACATGTTTGATGAAATAATGAAAGAAAATTTCCCCAACCTGGAGAAGAAAACAAAATCTAAATCCCAGAAGCAAAGAGAGTCCTAAACAAGATGAACTTCAAGTGATCCACACCAAGACATATAATAATGAAATTAACAAAAGTTGAAGACAGACTATTAAAGGAAGTAAGATAATAGTAAAAATCACATACAAGGGTACTCCCATAAGGCTAGTACTTGACTTTTTAGCAGAAACCTTGCAGAACAGAATGGAATGAAATGATATTACTTGAAGTGCTAGGAGGAAAACATTCTCCAATCCTGGATATTTCAGACTGCAAGTTATGATTCAGAAGAAGGATGAATGGAGATTTCCTAGATAAGCAGAAACTAAGAATTTATTAGAAATAAACTAGCCTTTAAAAAATATTAAAGGATAGTATTTAAGTGACAAAAAGGCATAACAACAAATAAGAAAATATATTTTAAATACTTCCTGTAAAGGTAAATATATCGTAAAGGCACTCACTCAACCACTTAAAAAGCTTGTATGAAGCAGATCATAAAATCAACTATAATCAACTTTCTATTTTAACTCTAAGCAGTTAAAGAATAAAGAAAAAGATGCAAAGCATGATATCAAAAATATAAAACATGCCAGGGAGCATAAACTGAATAGTTTTTAGAAGGTGTTCAAACTTGACTGACTAATAGCTTAAAACATGTATACACATACACACACATCAATACATATGACCCCCATAGGAACCACAACAAAAACTTACAATAGATACACACACACACACACACACACACAACAAAAACCAGCAAAGAAATCACAAAGAAATAAACCAAAAGAAAAACTAAAGATCAGCTAAGAATTATAAAAATAACCAGAAATGAGTAACAAAATGTCAATATGTACATCCCTATCAATAATCATTTTAAATGTAAATAAAAACTAAATGCTACAATCAAAAACATAGAATGGCTAAACACACAATTAAAAGCAAGGTTCATCTACATACTTCTTAGTGAGAGACTAACTTCAGAACTAAAGACTGACATAGACTGAAAGTAATGAGAAAGATATTTCATGCAAATGGAAATAAAAAGAAAGCTGAGGTAGTAATACCCATAACAGACAATATCAACTTTAAAATAATGAGCTTAACAAAAGACAAAAGAAAGGTACTACCTAATGATAAAAGGGCTGATCCAAGAGAGAAGGTAACATTTGAAAATATATATGCACCTAATATAGGAGCACCTAAATTTATCAAGAAAATATTAAGCAGCAAAAGGAGAGAAACTGAGAGTAATACAAAGATAGCAAGAAAATGTCATGTCTCACTTACATCAATGGCTAGATCATCCACAGAAAGTCAGTGAAGTAGCACTTGTCTTAAATGACACAATAACCAGATTGGCTTAAGAGATATCCAAAGGACTTTCTATTAACAAACAGTAGAAAACACAATCTTCGTTCAATTGAATATGAAGTATTCTCCATGGTAGATCACACGGTAGGTAAGAAAATAAGCCTTAATAAATATAAGAAGATTGAAGTCATATCAAGCATTGTTTCTAAAGACAACATTATGAAACTAGAATCAATTACAAAAGTAAATGCAAAAAAAAATGATCACATAGAGAACAAACAGCTTAATACTAAAAAAACAATGAATCAATAAGGATATCACAAATATAAAACATGCCAGGGAGCATAAACTGAATAGTTTCTAGAAGGTGTTCAAACTTGACTGACTAATAGCTTAAAACATGTATACACATACACACACATCAATACATATGACCCCCATAGGAACCACAACAAAAACTTACAATAGATACACACACACACACACACACACACAACAAAAACCAGCAAAGAAATCACAAAGAAATAAACCAAAAGAAAAACTAAAGATCAGCTAAGAATTATAAAAATAACCAGAAATGAGTAACAAAATGTCAATATGTACATCCCTATCAATAATCATTTTAAATGTAAATAAAAACTAAATGCTACAATCAAAAACATAGAATGGCTAAACACACAATTAAAAGCAAGGTTCATCTACATACTTCTTAGTGAGAGACTAACTTCAGAACTAAAGACTGACATAGACTGAAAGTAATGAGAAAGATATTTCATGCAAATGGAAATAAAAAGAAAGCTGAGGTAGTAATACCCATAACAGACAATATCAACTTTAAAATAATGAGCTTAACAAAAGACAAAAGAAAGGTACTACCTAATGATAAAAGGGCTGATCCAAGAGAGAAGGTAACATTTGAAAATATATATGCACCTAATATAGGAGCACCTAAATTTATCAAGAAAATATTAAGCAGCAAAAGGAGAGAAACTGAGAGTAATACAAAGATAGCAAGAAAATGTCATGTCTCACTTACATCAATGGCTAGATCATCCACAGAAAGTCAGTGAAGTAGCACTTGTCTTAAATGACACAATAACCAGATTGGCTTAAGAGATATCCAAAGGACTTTCTATTAACAAACAGTAGAAAACACAATCTTCGTTCAATTGAATATGAAGTATTCTCCATGGTAGATCACACGGTAGGTAAGAAAATAAGCCTTAATAAATATAAGAAGATTGAAGTCATATCAAGCATTGTTTCTAAAGACAACATTATGAAACTAGAATCAATTACAAAAAGTAAATGCAAAAAAAAAAATGATCACATAGAGAACAAACAGCTTAATACTAAAAAAACAATGAATCAATAAGGAAATCAAAAAGGAAATTGAAAATACCTTGAGACAGATGTAAAGGTACAGCCTTACAAAATTTATAGGAAAAGGCAAAAGCAATTCTAAAAGAGAAGTACACAGTGACACAGAACTTCCTCAAGAAATAAGAAAAATGACTTAATCTACTCCTTAAAAGAATTATATAAAGAACAAAGGCCAAAATCAGCAGGACAAAAATAATAAAAATTAGGGAAGAAATAAATAAAATAGAGATAACAAAAATCTTAAAAACAATAAAACCAAAAACTGGTTTTTTGAAAAGGTAACAAAATTGATAAAGTTAGTCAAGCTCACAAAGAAGAAAAAAGAGAAGACCCATATAAAAAATATATGAAATGAAAGAGAAGAAATAACAATCAATACCCCAATGAACACTTATATGTGAACAAATTGGACAATTTAGATGAAATAGACAAATTTCTGCGAATGTAAGGCCTGCCAAAACTGAGTTAAGAAGAAATGGACAGTTTGAACACACCAATCACTAGAAGTGAAACAGAATCTGTAATTGGGAAAAAAAAAAAAAAAACTGCCTGCAAATAAAAGTCCAGGTCTAAATGGCTTCAGTGCAAATTCTACCAAATATATAAAGAAGAATTTATGCCTATGTTCCTTAAACTATTGAAAAAAAATGTTTTAAAAAGGAGCACTTACAAATTCCTTCTGTGAGGCCACCATTCCCGTGATTACAAAATCAGACAAAGACACTACAAAAAAAGAAAATTACGAGTCAATAACTTTGATGAACATTGACACAAAAATCCTGAACAACATACTAGCAAACTGAATCCAATAATACATAAAAAGGATGATATACCATGATCAAATCGGATTTATTGTAGAGCACAGGGGAAACTTTCTATTATCTTATAATAACCTTTAATGGAATATAATTTGCCAAAATACTGAATCACTATGCTGTATACCTAAAACTAACATCTCACTTAAAATCACATCAGTAGACCTCCATCCCACCCTTGGTCTTGCTCGCTACTTCTTTGAAGTATACTCAAAAAATCCCACTTTGTACGCTCACTTCTAGCTTAGTAAATTCTTTTAGCACCCATGTGGTTAGCCTCATCAGAGCACTCTCAGGCATTTTGCTGGCCCAAACAGGAGGTGCCTCTCTCTCTTCTCTCTGCCTTTTTTGATCCGTCTTAAAACACCTAACAATCAGCCTACTGACTTAGGACAATTCAAGATTCCCAGTCAGGGCTATGCCTTTGTGGCATGAAAGTCCTTTGAGATGTGACTCCAGGTTGCTGTTGTCCTTAGGGTTATGTTCTGGAAATGATCTTTTCTCCTCTTCAACACTGTCTATGGTGTGAGGTCCCTGAAGACAAGGATTGCACATCCTGGCCCAAGCAACTCTTTGGTAGACCTACAACCTGGTCCCCATACCAACTGATTTTCCCTGCCCAATCAAATGACAATGTCCTTTAGCTTTGGGACCCCTCACTTCCAAAACTTTGTGCAGTCAGCAATGACAATTCAGTGAGGGGGAACTAGGCATGCTGTGAGATCCCCTTTCTCTCTCTATCCTCTCTTGGGGACCATCCATCGTGATCTGCAAACATCTCCAAGTACTTCAAATGAATCACTACAAAACCAGTGAATTTCCCCTCTTGGATAAGCTGAGATTTCTTTCCACTCCCTTGTCTTGAGCTGATCACTCAAGATGGGATGCCAATTAGTCAGATGTCAGGCAGAATATGCCTGAAGAGGTTCTCTATTCTTGAAGGATTCAGCTATCTAGAGCACAGCCTCAGGTACCTTGTAGACACAATGGAGACCCATTTTCTTTTAGCAGTGCCTTTTGGGTAGCGTTCATGCCTTGATATGGCTTCCCAGGTGGCTCAGTAGTAAAGAATCCTTCTGCCAATGAGGAGATGCAGAAGACACAGGTTCAAACCCTGGGTCTAGAAGATACCCTGGAGGAGGAAGTGGCAGTCCACTCCAATATTCTTACCTGGAAAATTACATGGACAGAGGATCCTGGCAGATTGCAGTACATAGGGTCACACGAATCAGACATGACTTAGTGATTGAGAACACACAAAGACCTGATTACAATCCAATATGGGTCTAACACCCTCTATCCCTGCTGACTCACAGTTGGGATGTAATTTTTAATATTTATTTTATTTAATCATTTATTTTGGCTGTGCTTGGTCTTAGTTGCGGCACACAGGATCGTCAATCTTTGTTGCAGCATACAGGATCTTTAGTTGCCACATGAGAACTCTTAGCTGCAGCATGTGGGATATAGTTCCCTCACCAGGAATGGAAATCAGGCCCTCTACACCAGGAGCAGGGAGTCTTAACTACTGGAGCACCAGGGAAATCCTGGGATGTAGTCTTAAAAACTGGACTAAGTTTGATCCCCAAACTTTCAAAAAGAATAGCTATTCTTCTTTGACAATACTGTTTGACTCTAATATCCATTGTCAGATCAAGAGATATGGCCCCTCAGTGGATCCCTAAATTGTAACACCATCTTACAGCTCGATCTCTTCTGTCATAAACCTGGAAAGGACTCTGAGGTCCACTACATTCAGGACTTAATGGTGCTTTCACAGAATCTTAAGTTACAATAGGCTAGTCACATGAGCCACTCCAAATTTTCCCAAACCTGATGCCGATGTTCTCCAGGACCTCTTCTTCAACCTCTCACATGCTCCTCTTCAACCTCTCCCTCCCCCTATTACTTTTTCTCCCTACCCCAAAGCCCTCTTGCCTTTCCACACACATTAAATTGCTTCATATCAGGAATACGGTCAAACCCCTCTCAATCTTTTGCCTCTGTGTGGGGTGGCCATTGGGGAAATGGGCACTATTCGAGTTCATATCCCCTTTCTTGTGTCTGACTTGTCACAAGTCAAAATTAAATTGGGATCTTTTCATCAGGATCCAAACAATTTTATTCAGGAGTTCAGAGGAATCATGGTAACATTTTTTATCTGACCTGGCATGACATCTATGTAATCTTGACCACCTGCTGTATGTAACTTAGAGGAAAAGTTCCATATTTGGTCCTTAGAATGGGCTGGGGAAGATGAGGCACATGCCTGCACCCTTGGCAGTATCCATCCATCTAGGGATGAGGCTGTTCCAAACTTGGAACCAAACTGGGCATGTCAGGTCACTGACAAGGACTAGAGGAGGACGAATCCACTGAGATTATATTACTTGCCTGATTGAGGAGATGAGAAAGGCTATTATCAAGCCCATAAATTACAAAAACTTCGTGAAATAACCCAGGGCCCCTCTGAAAACTCTGTCTTATTTCAAGCCTGCTTAGACAAAACTATGGGTAAATACCCAAACCTAGACCCTGAGAGTTCAGAGGGACTAGCTATTCTTGACTATTCTATTTATTAGCCAAGTTTCACCTGCTATCAGACAAAAACTCCAAAAACTTGAATAGCTATCCCAAGCTCCCTTTTGTCATCCTATTGGATACAGCTTTCAAAGTCTTTAATAACCAGAAGGAGGCCCCAGGAACTCAGAGGGCTAAACTGGAAGATGAAAGAGATAAAGGGCAGGCCCAACATACAGCAGCCACAACTGTTAGCACCCTGCTTATTCTGGGCACTCCCATCATTTTTCCCAGCCAACCAAGGAGAAAGCCACCGTGGCCTGTTCCTAGCTCCACTATAGTCAACCAGGGCACTTCAGTCAGGAATGTTCCAAGCCTCAAGGCTACACGCCCCTTCTAGTGCCTGGCCCCAACTGTATGCAAAGTGGCCACTGGAAATGAGACAGTCTTTGTCTCCCTCAAGGGGGAAGACCATCCCCCACCCAAAGGTCCCATGTGCCACTGGGAGACCCCTAAGCCCCAAGAGTCGCTCCTCAGGGACAAATGTCTTTGAGGCTTTTTCTGGACTATAAAGAGCAATATGAGGAACATTTCCTGACAGGACTGACAGGGTCCAGGCTCCCATGTTTATCACCTCTATGGAAGAACCCAAGTGCACCTTTATGTGACAGGAACCATAATTACTTTCCTTATAAATATGAGGGCCACATATTCTTCCCTGACCACTTTTTCTGGTTCAATTTCTCAGTCCTCAGTCCACCTCACCAGCTCTAATGGAAAACTACAACCAGTCATTTTATACTTCCTTTGCTTGCATGATACGCAAATACCATTTTACTCATTTTTTCTAGTCCTGTATTTCCTGACCAAGGACTTTTGAGAGGCAGTGACGAATCCATCCATCTAGGGAAGAGGCTGTTCCAAACTTGGAACCAAACTGGGCATGTCAGGTCACTGACAAGGACTAGAGGAGGACGAATCCACTGAGATTATATTACTTGCCTGATTGAGGAGATGAGAAAGGCTATTATCAAGCCCATAAATTACAAAAACTTCGTGAAATAACCCAGGGCCCCTCTGAAAACTCTGTCTTATTTCAAGCCTGCTTAGACAAAACTATGGGTAAATACCCAAACCTAGACCCTGAGAGTTCAGAGGGACTAGCTATTCTTGACTATTCTATTTATTAGCCAAGTTTCACCTGCTATCAGACAAAAACTCCAAAAACTTGAATAGCTATCCCAAGCTCCCTTTTGTCATCCTATTGGATACAGCTTTCAAAGTCTTTAATAACCAGAAGGAGGCCCCAGGAACTCAGAGGGCTAAACTGGAAGATGAAAGAGATAAAGGGCAGGCCCAACATACAGCAGCCACAACTGTTAGCACCCTGCTTATTCTGGGCACTCCCATCATTTTTCCCAGCCAACCAAGGAGAAAGCCACCGTGGCCTGTTCCTAGCTCCACTATAGTCAACCAGGGCACTTCAGTCAGGAATGTTCCAAGCCTCAAGGCTACACGCCCCTTCTAGTGCCTGGCCCCAACTGTATGCAAAGTGGCCACTGGAAATGAGACAGTCTTTGTCTCCCTCAAGGGGGAAGACCATCCCCCACCCAAAGGTCCCATGTGCCACTGGGAGACCCCTAAGCCCCAAGAGTCGCTCCTCAGGGACAAATGTCTTTGAGGCTTTTTCTGGACTATAAAGAGCAATATGAGGAACATTTCCTGACAGGACTGACAGGGTCCAGGCTCCCATGTTTATCACCTCTATGGAAGAACCCAAGTGCACCTTTATGTGACAGGAACCATAATTACTTTCCTTATAAATATGAGGGCCACATATTCTTCCCTGACCACTTTTTCTGGTTCAATTTCTCAGTCCTCAGTCCACCTCACCAGCTCTAATGGAAAACTACAACCAGTCATTTTATATTTCCCTTGGCTTGCATGATACGCAAATACCATTTTACTCATTCCTGTCTGGTGTTGCCTATCTGTCCTGTATCTCTTCCATGAGTCATTAATATCCTTCCTTATCATTTGCCTGGCAGGGCCACCCTGGTTTAATGAACCTGTTTATTTTGTCTCTGATAGACTTCACTCCATCAAGCTATGAATGGTGACAAGACAAGGATTTCAACCTCTAGAATCAATACATTTGGCTACGCTTAAGCAGGCCTCCTCAGATTTCTACTCACACACAATACCATAGCCAACTCAGACCTCACATTACCCACTGTCAGCAGTAAGTAGCCCAAGATGATGTCATTACCCAAATGTCAACGATTTGACCTTGCTAATTTGTCTGGAGGAAATGTGGAGCTTAACAATACAATAGCCATCCTCTCACAATGGAAATTACCAAGAGTCACAAGCAGTTTGCATTCAAGAAAGATGGATCTAAAACATACAAACCTAACCACAATATAGGTGAAACAGTAACTCAAGTGTGACCAGAAGGGACCATAAAAAGTCTAGTTTATCTCCCACAGGGCCAACACCTTGTTGGTCTCTCCCACTGCTCCATTGCAGTGTACTCAATAAACCTCAATTTCTACAGTTACATTAAAAATTTTTAAAGTATTTATGAATAAATTTAACCAAGGAAGAGAAATAATTATAAGATATTGGGGGCATCTCTACTGGCTCAGTGGTAAAGAATCTGCCTGTGATGCAGAAGACACAGGAGATGTGAGTTTGATTCCTGGTTTGGAAAGATCCTCTGGTGGAGGGCATGCCAACCCACTTCAGTATGCTTGCCTTGAGAAACCCATGGACAGAGGAGCTGGAAAGCTACAGTTCACAGAATCACAGAGTTGGACATGAATGAAGCAACTGAGCAAGCATAAGACACTGATACATGAAACTGAAGATGATACGAAAGAACAGAAAGATACATTCATGCTCATTAAATGAAAAAATCGTATTAAATGTGCATATTACACAAAGAAATCTGCAGATTCAACTCAATTTCTAACAAAATAGCCATGGCATTTTTCACAGAACTAAAACAAATAATTATAAAATTTGTAGAATACACAAAACGGGTGAGTTAGCCAAGGAAATATTGAGAAAGAACAAAGCAGGAGCTATCATACTGCATGACTTCCAACTACAGTGATAAAAACAGTATGGCACAAAAACATACATATATAAATCCAAGAAATGGAATAAAGAGTCCAGAAGTAAATCCACTCATTTATGGTTAATTAAGCTACCAAAAAAAGGAGACAAGAATATACAATGGGAGAAAGTTCTCTTTAATAAGTGGTTTTCTCATACCATATACAAAAACAGAACTCAGACTGAAGGCAACCATCACACCTGAAACAATAAAATTCTTAGGAGAAAACATGGACAGTTAAACTCTGTTGATTTCAGTAAAGTTTATGATGTCATTACCCAAATGTCAACGATTTGACCTTGCTAATTTGTCTGGAGGAAATGGGGATCTAAATAGCCATCCTCTCACAATGGAAATTACCAAGAGTCACAAGCAGTTTGCATTCAAGAAAGATGGATCTAAAACATACAAACCTAACCACAATATAGGTGAAACAGTAACTCAAGTGTGACCAGAAGGGACCATAAAAAGTCTAGTTTATCTCCCACAGGGCCAACACCTTGTTGGTCTCTCCCACTGCTCCATTGCAGTGTACTCAATAAACCTCAATTTCTACAGTTACATTAAAAATTTTTAAAGTATTTATGAATAAATTTAACCAAGGAAGAGAAATAATTATAAGATATTGGGGGCATCTCTACTGGCTCAGTGGTAAAGAATCTGCCTGTGATGCAGAAGACACAGGAGATGTGAGTTTGATTCCTGGTTTGGAAAGATCCTCTGGTGGAGGGCATGCCAACCCACTTCAGTATGCTTGCCTTGAGAAACCCATGGACCGAGGAGCTGGAAAGCTACAGTTCACAGAATCACAGAGTTGGACATGAATGAAGCAACTGAGCAAGCATAAGACACTGATACATGAAACTGAAGATGATACGAAGAACAGAAAGATACATTCATGCTCATTAAATGAAAAAATCGTATTAAATGTGCATATTACACAAAGAAATCTGCAGATTCAACTCAATTTCTAACAAAATAGCCATGGCATTTTTCACAGAACTAAAACAAATAATTATAAAATTTGTAGAATACACAAAACGGGTGAGTTAGCCAAGGAAATATTGAGAAAGAACAAAGCAGGAGCTATCATACTGCATGACTTCCAACTACAGTGACAAAAACAGTATGGCACAAAAACATACATATATAAATCCAAGAAATGGAATAAAGAGTCCAGAAGTAAATCCACTCATTTATGGTTAATTAAGCTACCAAAAAAAGGAGACAAGAATATACAATGGGAGAAAGTTCTCTTTAATAAGTGGTTTTCTCATACCATATACAAAAACAGAACTCAGACTGAAGGCAACCATCACACCTGAAACAATAAAATTCTTAGGAGAAAACATGGACAGTACACTCTGGCATTGATTTCAGTTAAAGTTTTTTGTATCTCTCCCCACAGACAAGGGAATCAAAATCAAAACAAGGCAAAAAAAATAGGACCAAATCAAACAAAAAAGTTTTTGCACAGCAAAGGATATCACCAACAATATGAAAAGGCAGCCTACTGAATGGAAGAAACCATTTCCAAATGACATATCTGATAAGGAATTTATATCCAAAATAGATAAATAATCCATACAACTCAATATCAATGATATAAATAATTATATTAAAAATGGACAAAAGGGGTTTCCTTGGTGGTCCAATGGGTAAAGAGTCCACCTTGTAGTGCAGAGGGCACTGGTTTGACCCCTGGCCTAGGAAGATCCCACGTGCCGCGGAGTAGCTGGACCATTGTGTCCAGTTAGGAGCCAGAGCTCTGGAGTGCATGCACCCAGAGCTGGTGCTCTGCAATGAAAGAGGCCACTGCAATAAGAGAGGCCACTGCAATGAGAGGCCCACACAGGCCAAAGAATAAAGATGGATGAAAATAAATAAATAAACCAATAAAAGAGACCAAAAAAACTTTTTTAAATGGACAAAAGTCCTTAATAGACAATATTTCAAAAAAATACATACAAATGGCTAGCAGGCACATGAAAAGATGCTGAACATCACATATCAGGAAATGCAAATCAAATGAAATATCATTTCACACCTGTCAGAACAGCTATCATCCAAAAAAAAAAGAACAAGAAATACCAATTGTTGGTGGTAAGGATGTAATGAAATGCAATGTTAGTGGGAATTTAAATTGATGTAGAATACACAAAACGGGTGAGTTACCCAAAGGAAATATTGAGAAAGAACAAAGCAGGAGCTATCATACTGCATGACTTCCAACTACAGTGACAAAAACAGTATGGCACAAAACATACATATATAAATCCAAGAAATGGAATAAAGAGTCCAGAAGTAAATCCACTCATTTATGGTTAATTAAGCTACCAAAAAAAGGAGACAAGAATATACAATGGGAGAAAGTTCTCTTTAATAAGTGGTTTTCTCATACCATATACAAAAACAGAACTCAGACTGAAGGCAACCATCACACCTGAAACAATAAAATTCTTAGGAGAAAACATGGACAGTACACTCTGGCATTGATTTCAGTTAAAGTTTTTTGTATCTCTCCCCACAGACAAGGGAATCAAAATCAAAACAAGGCAAAAAAAATAGGACCAAATCAAACAAAAAAGTTTTTGCACAGCAAAGGATATCACCAACAATATGAAAAGGCAGCCTACTGAATGGAAGAAACCATTTCCAAATGACATATCTGATAAGGAATTTATATCCAAAATAGATAAATAATCCATACAACTCAATATCAATGATATAAATAATTATATTAAAAATGGACAAAAGGGGTTTCCTTGGTGGTCCAATGGGTAAAGAGTCCACCTTGTAGTGCAGAGGGCACTGGTTTGACCCCTGGCCTAGGAAGATCCCACGTGCCGCGGAGTAGCTGGACCATTGTGTCCAGTTAGGAGCCAGAGCTCTGGAGTGCATGCACCCAGAGCTGGTGCTCTGCAATGAAAGAGGCCACTGCAATAAGAGAGGCCACTGCAATGAGAGGCCCACACAGGCCAAAGAATAAAGATGGATGAAAATAAATAAATAAACCAATAAAAGAGACCAAAAAAACTTTTTTAAATGGACAAAAGTCCTTAATAGACAATATTTCAAAAAAATACATACAAATGGCTAGCAGGCACATGAAAAGATGCTGAACATCACATATCAGGAAATGCAAATCAAATGAAATATCATTTCACACCTGTCAGAACAGCTATCATCCAAAAAAAAAAGAACAAGAAATACCAATTGTTGGTGGTAAGGATGTAATGAAATGCAATGTTAGTGGGAATTTAAATTGATGAAGTCACTATGAAATATATTATGGGGATCTATCAAAAAATTAAAAATAGAGCAATTGAATGATCCAGCAATTCCACTTGTATTTCTCAAAGAAAACAAAAGGATATATGCACCCCAATGCTCATATCAGAATTATTTACAATAGCCAAGACATGGAAGCAATGTAAATGCCTATCAATAGTTGAATGGATAAGGAACATATGGTATTTGTATACAAAGGAATATTACTCAACTGTAAAAAAAATTACAAATTACTATAGCAATCACATGTTGTTTAAGCTTCCCAGTTTGGGGTAATTTTTTACATCAGCCCTAGAAAACTAATACACTTATGATGATGTCTCCAATGGAAATGGCCATGTTGGACATAGCTTTCTCTTACCAGTGCTTACTAAATTCTATGTTTAGAAAAGGAAGACGAATCAGAGATCAAATTGCCAACACTGGCTGAATCATAGAGAAAGCAAGTGAATTCATAAAAACATCTATCTTTCATTGACTATGATAAAACCCTTGACTGTGTGGATCATGACAGAATGTGGAAGACTGTTAAAGAGTTGGGACTACCAGACCATCTAACCTGGCTCCTGAGAAACCTGTAGGTGGTCAAGAAGCAACAGTTAGAACCCTGTATGGAACAACTGGTTGGTTCAGGATTGAGAAAGGATATGACATGGCTGTCTGCTGTCATCCTGTTTGTTTAACCTATGCAGTAAGCAAATCATGAGAAATAGTGGGCTGGATGAGTTATAAGCTGGAATCAAGATAAGCAGGACAAATGTCAAACTTAAGATATGCTGATGATACCAATCTAATGGCAGAAAACAAAGTGGAACTAAAGGAAGTAGCATGAAGGCCTGTACTGTCATAAGTGAAGAAAATAGCTCTAGTCATTGCTCTGTGAGAAAAGGGGATCCTTCAGGGGTGCTGTATGATGGTCGGGAAGGGAGGGAAGGGGGGGATATACATATGACTAATCTGAGAACATACATATCTGTAAACAACAAAACTCTGTAAAGTTAAAAGTAAAATAAAGGTTTAAAAAAAAAAAAAGAGTCTGTTGATAAGGGTGAAGAAGAAGAGTGAAAGAGTCAGCTTAAAATTATTTAAGAATTAAGATCATGGTATCTGGCCCCATTACTTCATGGCAAATAGAAGGGAAAATGTGGGAGTAGTGACAGATTTCTTCTTCATATGGTTGTGCTCATGCTCACATGCTCTCTCTCTCTTCCTTTCTTTCTTTCTTTCCACCAGAATTTAATGTAGTTCAGTCTCTGTGTCTGATTCTTTGCGATCCCATGGACTGCAGCACTCAAGGCTTCCCAGTCCTTCACTATGTTCCAAAGTTTGCTCAAACTCATGTGTATCGAGTCAATGATGCCATCCAACCATTTCTTCCTCTGTCACAACTTTCTTTCCCTGCTTTCAATTTTCCCCAGCATCAAGATCTTTTTGAATGAGTTCGTTCTTTGCATTAAGTGTTCATAGTATTGGAGCTTCAGCTTTGGCATCAGTCTTTCCAATGATGGGTGCATCCAAAATTCCACATGGGACAACTGATGCTAGATTATTGCATTTAGTGCAGTATTTGAAAATGAAAATGACTGCAATTCTCAGAATAAACCACAGTCCTGTCATTTCCAAGAATGTGATCTATCCCTGTGCTCTAACAAAAATCTCATAAAATGTAACAGTATGTTTTTAACAAAAATCTAGGTCAATAAACTTACAACATCTAACCTGCCCCTTGTAAGAAAAATAGTGGGCTGGATGGGGTTGACATGGCTGTCTGCTGTCATCCTGTTTGTTTAACCTATGCAGTAAGCAAATCATGAGAAATAGTGGGCTGGATGAGTTATAAGCTGGAATCAAGATAAGCAGGACAAATGTCAAACTTAAGATATGCTGATGATACCAATCTAATGGCAGAAAACAAAGTGGAACTAAAGGAAGTAGCATGAAGGCCTGTACTGTCATAAGTGAAGAAAATAGCTCTAGTCATTGCTCTGTGAGAAAAGGGGATCCTTCAGGGGTGCTGTATGATGGTCGGGAAGGGAGGGAAGGGGGGGATATACATATGACTAATCTGAGAACATACATATCTGTAAACAACAAAACTCTGTAAAGTTAAAAGTAAAATAAAGGTTTAAAAAAAAAAAAAGAGTCTGTTGATAAGGGTGAAGAAGAAGAGTGAAAGAGTCAGCTTAAAATTATTTAAGAATTAAGATCATGGTATCTGGCCCCATTACTTCATGGCAAATAGAAGGGAAAATGTGGGAGTAGTGACAGATTTCTTCTTCATATGGTTGTGCTCATGCTCACATGCTCTCTCTCTCTTCCTTTCTTTCTTTCTTTCCACCAGAATTTAATGTAGTTCAGTCTCTGTGTCTGATTCTTTGCGATCCCATGGACTGCAGCACTCAAGGCTTCCCAGTCCTTCACTATGTTCCAAAGTTTGCTCAAACTCATGTGTATCGAGTCAATGATGCCATCCAACCATTTCTTCCTCTGTCACAACTTTCTTTCCCTGCTTTCAATTTTCCCCAGCATCAAGATCTTTTTGAATGAGTTCGTTCTTTGCATTAAGTGTTCATAGTATTGGAGCTTCAGCTTTGGCATCAGTCTTTCCAATGATGGGTGCATCCAAAATTCCACATGGGACAACTGATGCTAGATTATTGCATTTAGTGCAGTATTTGAAAATGAAAATGACTGCAATTCTCAGAATAAACCACAGTCCTGTCATTTCCAAGAATGTGATCTATCCCTGTGCTCTAACAAAAAATCTCATAAAAATGTAACAGTATGTTTTTCAAAGTCTAGGTTTACAAACTCTTAGAGTCCAATCTCACAAATGATCATCTGGTGATAATATAACAATGATCAGGGTATTGTAAAGTTTTAAAGTATGTTTGACATGGGCTACCACAGGTCAGTTCCTAAGAAATTACTGGGCCCCTGGATATGAAGAAATGAGTGATGACATGGATAGCTCAAATAGTCCTCGAACCCCAGATAAGTTTTTTAAACCTAAAATTCGCCCTTTAGAAAGTGAGATAAGCTCAGAAGGAGAAGAGGAATGGGTAAATATGATATTACCTAAAGGAGGAATATATATTAATCGAAAAGGCAAGAATATTCTGTCCAAAAGAAGTAAGAGAAATTTTGAATCAGTGAAAGAAAGTTCCTCTAGTGAGGCATAAAGTGAAACTTCATCTGAGTCACAGCCACCCCATAAGAGTAAGCAGGGGAAGCATGAGAAGTAAAGAAAGAATTTTTTTTAAAAACCATGGGTCATTATTCTTAGGTATAGAGCAGCTCAAGTTAACATGAATAGCCTGCCCAGGTCTAGCACAGGGTGTTAAAGTTCCAAAGTTCAGATTTTTCCTTAATCATGAGTTTAAATGATCTAAAGGGAAAAAAGTATTTGATTCCAAGGATTTGATTTGAATGTGTTTTGATCAAGTGAAATAAAGTTAATTTTATGTAATTCTTGAATAGATATAAGCTAAAATAGAGAAGTGATGAGTTGATGATTTATTAAGTGAGTCAGTATGTTTAGAGAAAAAGGTTATGTAAATTAAGTGGTTGAAAACAATTAAAAATCAAATAGAAACAAAGAAATTAAAAAGAAAGGAAAAATTTATTATAAAAAGAGTGATGATTAGACTGTGAGACAGCTTGTTCATGCGGCTCGAACATGAGAGGTTCTCCAGCTCTGGGGTAAGACTATTGTATTTTTATTGATTGAGTTCTGAACTTTTAAACCCTACTGTTATGGTTTGACTATGATTACTGATGCACAGCTATGTTGTATTAAGTTGATTACTAAGACGTATAAATGTTGATTTACTGTCTTGCAATAAATCTGATCTTGATTTGAACTCCACACCTTTTTACTGTTGAAGTTCTAGTCTCAAATTAGAAGGAACTACGAGTATAGGTTGAAGTTTTCTGACAATAGTACCGGGGCAATTAAGTGTTTCCCCAATTCTATTAATTAGAAATAAGAAACTATTCTCTGCCCGCAGCATGTTATTAGTGAAGAATCACTGAGTCAAGATCTAGAACAGGACAGAAACTCAGAGGAATGGGTAAATATGATATTACCTAAAGGAGGAATATATATTAATCGAAAAGGCAAGAATATTCTGTCCAAAAGAAGTAAGAGAAATTTTGAATCAGTGAAAGAAAGTTCCTCTAGTGAGGCATAAAGTGAAACTTCATCTGAGTCACAGCCACCCCATAAGAGTAAGCAGGGGAAGCATGAGAAGTAAAGAAAGAATTTTTTTTAAAAACCATGGGTCATTATTCTTAGGTATAGAGCAGCTCAAGTTAACATGAATAGCCTGCCCAGGTCTAGCACAGGGTGTTAAAGTTCCAAAGTTCAGATTTTTCCTTAATCATGAGTTTAAATGATCTAAAGGGAAAAAAGTATTTGATTCCAAGGATTTGATTTGAATGTGTTTTGATCAAGTGAAATAAAGTTAATTTTATGTAATTCTTGAATAGATATAAGCTAAAATAGAGAAGTGATGAGTTGATGATTTATTAAGTGAGTCAGTATGTTTAGAGAAAAAGGTTATGTAAATTAAGTGGTTGAAAACAATTAAAAATCAAATAGAAACAAATAAATTAAAAAGAAAGGAAAAATTTATTATAAAAAGAGTGATGATTAGACTGTGAGACAGCTTGTTCATGCGGCTCGAACATGAGAGGTTCTCCAGCTCTGGGGTAAGACTATTGTATTTTTATTGATTGAGTTCTGAACTTTTAAACCCTACTGTTATGGTTTGACTATGATTACTGATGCACAGCTATGTTGTATTAAGTTGATTACTAAGACGTATAAATGTTGATTTACTGTCTTGCAATAAATCTGATCTTGATTTGAACTCCACACCTTTTTACTGTTGAAGTTCTAGTCTCAAATTAGAGGGGAAATACAGAGTATAGGTTGAAGTTTTCTGATAATAGTACCGGGCAATTAAGTGTTTCCCCAATTCTATTGATTAGAAATAAGTAACTATGCTCTGCCCGCAGCATGTTATTAGTGAAGAATCACTGAGTCAAGATCTAGAACAGGACAGAAACTCAGAGGAGAGAGTTTGGAATATTCTACCTCTAAGCCAGTGGCCAATTCCAGAAAAAGTGACTGAATAATGAGCAGTGTTCTTGACAGCATCAAGATTAAGGGAAAAAATGTTGGGTTGTGGTGCCTCCATATTCTGGAAAGACTGCACTATTGGAATGGGAGTGCAGTGAAAGTAATTGCCCACACTAAGGTTTTAGGCCAGCTCGGTGACTCAAGGGAAAGGAATTTTTTTTCATAGTATTTACCTTTATTTGCACCAAATTGCATAGTTTATAGAGTGAGTAAGGCAGTGCAATTAGAATCTTGTTTTATGCTTGGGTAGATGTGTTCTCAACGTTTAAGTGAAGCTCCCCCACATAAGTGGCAGGAAATGGATTTTTTTTTTCTATTTAAAGATCCTAGCCACCATCCTTCCTTTTGGTGGTAAACATACTATAGTGTATATAAATAGAAATATAATATTGTACACATGAAAATTTTATAATGTTATAAATCACTGTTACCTCAGCAATCTTTTTTAAAAGAATATGGTCAAATTGCTTGTTGGTGATATAGGAACTCCCACATACACACAGGAATTGGGGCTCAGAATATCCACACGTATGGCAAGAGGGATTCTGCAGACATGATTAAATTAAGGTTGTTGAGGAAACTATTCTGGATTATCTGGATGGGCACCGAATATAATCACAAATGTCTTTATAAGAGTGATTTAATTTAGAATAATTTGACATTATGGTGGAAGCAGGAGAGTCGTGATACAAAGAAACTGTCATGGACCAAAAAATGCAGATGGCCTCGTTTGGGGTAGTTTAATTGATTACTGAACTTTTAAACCCTACTGTTATGGTTTGACTATGCTTACTGATGCACAGCTATGTTGTATTAAGTTGATTACTAAGACGTATAAATGTTGATTTACTGTCTTGCAATAAATCTGATCTTGATTTGAACTCCACACCTTTTTACTGTTGAAGTTCTAGTCTCAAATTAGAGGGAACTACAGAGTATAGGTTGAAGTTTTCTGATAATAGTACCGGGGCAATTAAGTGTTTCCCCAATTCTATTGATTAGAAATAAGTAACTATGCTCTGCCCGCAGCATGTTATTAGTGAAGAATCACTGAGTCAAGATCTAGAACAGGACAGAAACTCAGAGGAGAGAGTTTGGAATATTCTACCTCTAAGCCAGTGGCCAATTCCAGAAAAAGTGACTGAATAATGAGCAGTGTTCTTGACAGCATCAAGATTAAGGGAAAAAATGTTGGGTTGTGGTGCCTCCATATTCTGGAAAGACTGCACTATTGGAATGGGAGTGCAGTGAAAGTAATTGCCCACACTAAGGTTTTAGGCCAGCTCGGTGACTGAAGGGGAAAGGAATTTTTTTTCATAGTATTTACCTTTATTTGCACCAAATTGCATAGTTTATAGAGTGAGTAAGGCAGTGCAATTAGAATCTTGTTTTATGCTTGGGTAGATGTGTTCTCAACGTTTAAGTGAAGCTCCCCCACATAAGTGGCAGGAAATGGATTTTTTTTTTCTATTTAAAGATCCTAGCCACCATCCTTCCTTTTGGTGGTAAACATACTATAGTGTATATAAATAGAAATATAATATTGTACACATGAAAATTTTATAATGTTATAAATCACTGTTACCTCAGCAATCTTTTTTAAAAGAATATGGTCAAATTGCTTGTTGGTGATATAGGAACTCCCACATACACACAGGAATTGGGGCTCAGAATATCCACACGTATGGCAAGAGGGATTCTGCAGACATGATTAAATTAAGGTTGTTGAGGAAACTATTCTGGATTATCTGGATGGGCACCGAATATAATCACAAATGTCTTTATAAGAGTGATTTAATTTAGAATAATTTGACATTATGGTGGAAGCAGGAGAGTCGTGATACAAAGAAACTGTCATGGACCAAAAAATGCAGATGGCCTCTAGAAGCTAGAAAAGGTTAAAAACAAACTATCCTCTAGATACTTCAGAAGGAATCAACTCAGCTAATACCTTAACTGATTTCAGACTTCTGGCTTTCAGAATTGTAGAAGAATAAATTTTTGTTGTTTTAAGTCACCCAGTTTGTGACAATTTGTTATAGTATACATAGAAAATTGTCATAACCTTTAAAATTTTTTAACTTATGAGTTTATAAAATTATCTGCTTATTTAAATTATTTTTGTTATTATAAAAAATGTTGGACATTTTTTCTTATGATTTTTTGTCATTAGTGGTTTTTCTGTGACTTTTCTGTTCATATTCTTTGCCCTTTTTCATGTTAAATATTATTGTTTATATATTATTTACTCTTTGCATCTCTTCCCCTCAAAATTAAGGCAGGTGACTCTGAATCCTTTGAGAGGTTGGGATCCTACCACTCATAATAGGTGTTCCTGAAGGTCTTGTCTAAATTTTTGAGAAATATCAGTCATAAATTGCCCATTGCTAGCCATTGTATTTCTGTAAAACCCTCATACTAGTAATTCACCTTCTTTGTATCAGCTGCATTCTCATATCTTAACCAGTTCTTTGCTTATAAATTGCAGACTCATTGCTGTGATAGAAAGAACCAATAAATTTCATCATTGTCTTTTTTTTAATATATGTTCTCCACATTTCTTGGATTTTAGATCATTGCCTTTGCTTCCCAAATCTGCATTCTCAAAATTACCAGTTCTTTGCTATAAACATACTATAGTGTATATAAATAGAAATATAATATTGTACACATGAAAATTTTATAATGTTATAAATCACTGTTACCTCAGCAATCTTTTTTAAAAGAATATGGTCAAATTGCTTGTTGGTGATATAGGAACTCCCACATACACACAGGAATTGGGGCTCAGAATATCCACACGTATGGCAAGAGGGATTCTGCAGACATGATTAAATTAAGGTTGTTGAGGAAACTATTCTGGATTATCTGGATGGGCACCGAATATAATCACAAATGTCTTTATAAGAGTGATTTAATTTAGAATAATTTGACATTATGGTGGAAGCAGGAGAGTCGTGATACAAAGAAACTGTCATGGACCAAAAAATGCAGATGGCCTCTAGAAGCTAGAAAAGGTTAAAAACAAACTATCCTCTAGATACTTCAGAAGGAATCAACTCAGCTAATACCTTAACTGATTTCAGACTTCTGGCTTTCAGAATTGTAGAAGAATAAATTTTTGTTGTTTTAAGTCACCCAGTTTGTGACAATTTGTTATAGTATACATAGAAAATTGTCATAACCTTTAAAATTTTTTAACTTATGAGTTTATAAAATTATCTGCTTATTTAAATTATTTTTGTTATTATAAAAAATGTTGGACATTTTTTCTTATGATTTTTTGTCATTAGTGGTTTTTCTGTGACTTTTCTGTTCATATTCTTTGCCCTTTTTCATGTTAAATATTATTGTTTATATATTATTTACTCTTTGCATCTCTTCCCCTCAAAATTAAGGCAGGTGACTCTGAATCCTTTGAGAGGTTGGGATCCTACCACTCATAATAGGTGTTCCTGAAGGTCTTGTCTAAATTTTTGAGAAATATCAGTCATAAATTGCCCATTGCTAGCCATTGTATTTCTGTAAAACCCTCATACTAGTAATTCACCTTCTTTGTATCAGCTGCATTCTCATATCTTAACCAGTTCTTTGCTTATAAATTCGCAGACTCATTGCTGTGATAGAAAGAACCAATAAATTTCATCATTGTCTTTTTTTTAATATATGTTCTCCACATTTCTTGGATTTTAGATCATTGCCTTTGCTTCCCAAATCTGACACTAACTCTAAAACCAGCAAACCTGACTCCATATTGATATATTCCTTTAGCTCTAACTTTTGTGCTTTGTCTGTGTCTTATCATTTTGGCTCTGCATCTTTGTAAAAGGGTGCTGCCTATAGCCTGAAATACTAGTCTCAAGACTAGTACCTTAAAAGTGTAACACTCTTTTGTCTATATACCGATAAAAAGTTGTAGGACAGAAAAAAACAATCTTGTGAGAGGTTTATAGGGACACTGTGACCAAACCTGATGGACAGCTCTAAGAACAAAGGATTCCTGCATCAAAAAGTTTGCAAAAAACCGCCCAAATCCCCTCCTCTTTTAGTATAAAAAAGGCCTGATTTCTAACTCAGTAAAGATGGTTCTTTGGGACACTAATCCACCACCTTCTCAGTCTGCTAGTTTTCCAAATAAAGTTTATATTCCTTATTGTAACAATTTGTCTCTAGATTTACTGGCCTGTTGCACAGCAAGCAGTAAGAGCTTTGGCTTGATAACAGTTCCTGTCCCTGTACTTTTTGGTAGAAGGTACTTGTAGCTCATTTTCTTACAAGGTAAACTCCCTCAGCACATATGAAAAACTGAACATAGTAGACAGTCATCAATGCTCATACACTTTGTATATGAGTATTCATAAATCTTACATAAGTTTTCTCTTTTCTGGAATATGAAACTGTGTTCTGTGTTCCCACTTTACCCTTACACGCACACAAACATTTTTATCCCTTCAGCTCATATCCAAGCCTGCTAGGAAACCCCTGGCCCCTTCCAACTGCTTCTTACAATTAGATATCACTTTGTTGGGTTGGATTTTATAGTACGATTTTACCAACTTCTTGAGCTTGTTAGGAGGAAAAAGTGTGGTTTATTATAAGGTAGATTAAAGGAAGTAACCTAAGAGTAAGTAATTTTTAAATACTAGTAATTCACCTTCTTTGTATCAGCTGCATTCTCATATCTTAACCAGTTCTTTGCTTATAAATTGCAGACTCATTGCTGTGATAGAAAGAACCAATAAATTTCATCATTGTCTTTTTTTTAATATATGTTCTCCACATTTCTTGGATTTTAGATCATTGCCTTTGCTTCCCAAATCTGACACTAACTCTAAAACCAGCAAACCTGACTCCATATTGATATATTCCTTTAGCTCTAACTTTTGTGCTTTGTCTGTGTCTTATCATTTTGGCTCTGCATCTTTGTAAAAGGGTGCTGCCTATAGCCTGAAATACTAGTCTCAAGACTAGTACCTTAAAAGTGTAACACTCTTTTGTCTATATACCGATAAAAAGTTGTAGGACAGAAAAAAACAATCTTGTGAGAGGTTTATAGGGACACTGTGACCAAACCTGATGGACAGCTCTAAGAACAAAGGATTCCTGCATCAAAAAGTTTGCAAAAAACCGCCCAAATCCCCTCCTCTTTTAGTATAAAAAAGGCCTGATTTCTAACTCAGTAAAGATGGTTCTTTGGGACACTAATCCACCACCTTCTCAGTCTGCTAGTTTTCCAAATAAAGTTTATATTCCTTATTGTAACAATTTGTCTCTAGATTTACTGGCCTGTTGCACAGCAAGTAGTAAGAGCTTTGGCTTGATAACAGTTCCTGTCCCTGTACTTTTTGGTAGAAGGTACTTGTAGCTCATTTTCTTACAAGGTAAACTCCCTCAGCACATATGAAAAACTGAACATAGTAGACAGTCATCAATGCTCATACACTTTGTATATGAGTATTCATAAATCTTACATAAGTTTTCTCTTTTCTGGAATATGAAACTGTGTTCTGTGTTCCCACTTTACCCTTACACGCACACAAACATTTTTATCCCTTCAGCTCATATCCAAGCCTGCTAGGAAACCCCTGGCCCCTTCCAACTGCTTCTTACAATTAGATATCACTTTGTTGGGTTGGATTTTATAGTACGATTTTACCAACTTCTTGAGCTTGTTAGGAGGAAAAAGTGTGGTTTATTATAAGGTAGATTAAAGGAAGTAACCTAAAAGTAAGTAATTTTTTTAAATAAATTGAAATATTTGTACATTAGTTTTCAATTAATTTTTGAGTGAGTATAGAAAGTTATTGGAATATTTTGCAATGAGATTAAAGATATTCCCCTGTTTCTTGATGGCTATGAAGTAAAATTACCATGTTGTTAACAAAAGATAGTAAGACCATTCTAATTCAATAAGATAGCAAAGTAAAAGAATGCTGGATTCATCTCCCCCCAAATACAACTATATGTGGAGAACTCACTGATAATAGTGAAAATCCCTCACTGAAAATATGGAGACTGGAAGGAGGTCTCTTCTACAACCAACACTATATATATATAAAAAAGATTCACACTGAAATTGGTTGGAAAGAGAGAAGAATCAGTTCGGGCAGGACCTGCACTCCTGGCATGAATGCAGAAGTGGAAGAGGGTATCACAGACTTGGGGATCCTCTGGCCTGGGGAGGAAAAAATTCAAGCCACGTATTTATCACCCCAGCCTCAGGGTTCAATGCCATAAAGATGAGTCCCTTAAACTGGTTTGAAAGCCAGTAGACTGCAGAGGGTTGTAAGAAACTGACTTTAATCTAGAAGAGCACAAACACATGCCTGTTTACTCTCATCCAACACTCAGATAATCCACAAAATGGGAAAAAAACATCTATAAATGATATGATCAACAAAAGGTGAATGTCCAAAATATATAAACAACACATACAACTCAATACCAAAAAAAGCATCACAATAAAAAGAAATGGATAGAACAGAAAACTACTAAAACTCATCAATGAATCGAATAAGGTTGCAGGTTACAAAATTAATACACAGAAGTCTGTTGCATTTCTATACACTAATAATAAAAGATCAGAAAGATAAATTCAAGAACAAATTCCATTTACCATTGCATCAAAAAGAATAAAATACCTAAATGCTGATGAAAGAAATTGAAGAAGACATAAACTGATGGAAAGATATACCTTGTTTGTCAATTGGAAGAATCAATATTGTTAAACTGACTATACTACCCAAGGCAATCTATACATTCAAATGCATTCCCTATCAAATTACCAATGGTGATTTTAACAGAACAACAACAACAAAAAATCTCAAAAATTTTATGGAGACACCAAAGACCCCAAATAGCCAAAGAAATCTTGAAAAAGAAAAATGGAACTGGAGGAGTCAGGCTCCCTGACTTGAGACTGTAATACAATGCTATGGTCATCAAGACAGTGTGGTACTGGCATAATAATAGAAATACAGATCAATAGGATAGAAAACCTAGAAATAAGCCCATATACTTGTGGTCAATTAATCTATGACAAAGGAGGCAAGGTAACACAGTGTTGGAAAGACAGTATCATCAACAAATGTTGCTGGGAAAACTGGACAGCCACATGCAAAAGAATGAAATTAGATCATTCATTAACTCCATACACAAAAATAAACTCAAAATAGATTAGAGATCTAAATGTTAGACCGACACAATAAAACTCTCAGAGGAAAACATAGGCAGAACACTGTCTGATGTAAATCACAACAGAATAATGGAAATAAAATCAAAAATAAACAAATGGAATTGAACTCAAAAGTTTTTGCACAGCAAAGGAAACAATAAATAAAGCAAAAATACAACCCACAGACAGGGAGAAAATATTTGCAAATGATGTAACTGACAAGGGATTAGTCTCCAACATTGCATGAGCATTCTTTACCATCTGAGCAACAAGGAAAGTCCAAAGATACTAGGGTGGGTAGCCTATGGGATTGCTCAGATAATCCACAAAATGGGAAAAACATCTATAAATGATATGATCAACAAAAGGTGAATGTCCAAAATATATAAACAACACATACAACTCAATACCAAAAAAAGCATCACAATAAAAAGAAATGGATAGAACAGAAAACTACTAAAACTCATCAATGAATCGAATAAGGTTGCAGGTTACAAAATTAATACACAGAAGTCTGTTGCATTTCTATACACTAATAATAAAAGATCAGAAAGATAAATTCAAGAACAAATTCCATTTACCATTGCATCAAAAAGAATAAAATACCTAAATGCTGATGAAAGAAATTGAAGAAGACATAAACTGATGGAAAGATATACCTTGTTTGTCAATTGGAAGAATCAATATTGTTAAACTGACTATACTACCCAAGGCAATCTATACATTCAAATGCATTCCCTATCAAATTACCAATGGTGATTTTAACAGAACAACAACAACAAAAAATCTCAAAAATTTTATGGAGACACCAAAGACCCCAAATAGCCAAAGAAATCTTGAAAAAGAAAAATGGAACTGGAGGAGTCAGGCTCCCTGACTTGAGACTGTAATACAATGCTATGGTCATCAAGACAGTGTGGTACTGGCATAATAATAGAAATACAGATCAATAGGATAGAAAACCTAGAAATAAGCCCATATACTTGTGGTCAATTAATCTATGACAAAGGAGGCAAGGTAACACAGTGTTGGAAAGACAGTATCATCAACAAATGTTGCTGGGAAAACTGGACAGCCACATGCAAAAGAATGAAATTAGATCATTCATTAACTCCATACACAAAAATAAACTCAAAATAGATTAGAGATCTAAATGTTAGACCGACACAATAAAACTCTCAGAGGAAAACATAGGCAGAACACTGTCTGATGTAAATCACAACAGAATAATGGAAATAAAATCAAAAATAAACAAATGGAATTGAACTCAAAAGTTTTTGCACAGCAAAGGAAACAATAAATAAAGCAAAAATACAACCCACAGACAGGGAGAAAATATTTGCAAATGATGTAACTGACAAGGGATTAGTCTCCAACATTGCATGAGCATTCTTTACCATCTGAGCAACAAGGAAAGTCCAAAGATACTAGGGTGGGTAGCCTATGGGATTGGTCTCCAAAATTTACAAACAGCTTATGACACTCAATAGCATCAAAACAAACAACCCACTCATAATGTGGGCAGAAGATCCAAATAGATATTTTTCTAAAGGGGACAAGCAGATAGCCAACAGGCACACGAAACGATGTTCAAAATCGCTAGATATTAGAGAAATGCAAATAAAAACTACAATGTGATACCATATTACACCAGTCAGGATGGCTATCATCAAAAATTTCACAAGCAAGGGCTTCCCCTGGTGGTCCAGTGGGTAAGGACACCGCCTTGCAGTGCAAGGGGCGCCGGTTCGATCCCTGGCCTGGGAAGATCCCACACGCCACAGAGCGGCTGGACCGATGTGTCCAATTACCGAGCCAAAGCTCTGGAGCGTGTGTGCCCAGAGCCGGAGCCCTTCAGCGACAGATGCCACCACGATGGGAGGCCCACAGAAGCCAAAGAACAAAGACGGATGAAGATAGAGGAATGAAAGACCAATAGAAGTGGCCCGCCTGCTCAACTCCCTCCCCAACCTGACCCCCGCCCAAAATAAATAAATAAATCTTAAAAAAAAAAAAAAATTCCACAAACAACAAATGCTGGAGTGGGTGTGGAGAAGTGAACCCTCCTGCACTGTTGGTGGGAATTAGTATAGCCACTATGGAGAACTACATGGAGGTTCCCTCAAAAAGCAAACATACAGCTAGCATATGACCCTGAAATCCCATTCCTGGGCATATATTCAGAGGAAAACATGACCTGAAGAGATACTTTCTCCCCAATGTTAATTGCAGCAAAATATTTTTGGTACTAAAAAATAAAAGAGCCAGAATATAAATTCAAAAAAAAAAAAAGGAGGCTCTCGTTCCTGTTCACTTTCTGCGACTATGAAGGTGTCATCTGCATATGTGAGGTTATTGGTATCTCATCTAGCAATCTTGATTCCAACTTGAGCTTCATTCAAATCAGCATTTCAGATCTACTCCTGCAAAAAGGCCAGAATTGCAACAGATTGTTAAAAAAATTATCGACAACAGGAGTCAGATCCAACTACAAAAAAAAAAAAAAGATACACCACATCCAAGAGCAAAGGAGAAGCTGTGACAAGACGTTCTCACCAGGACGGCGGCCCCATCCGGGAAGCGCAGACCTAGAGACTGGCACCACGGCTCCCGAGGCCTTGGAACACGGAGCAAGAGACCCACGGGACAATGCCGGCTGGGGGAAGTACAGAGCAAGAGACCAGCGCAAGGGCCCTGGAGGTGGAGCAAGAGAGGAGTGAACATTGGCAGCGATCCTCACACAAAAGTGAAGATAAGGTCACAACTGAGAACCAGTAACAGAGTTCCTTTTTTTTTTTTTTTCTCTTTATCTTGAAATGTTTGACTTTTTCATTTCTTTTCATTTCTTTTCTTTTCTTTTTGTTTGATGTTGTTGTTGCCTTTGTCCAGTTTCCTACTTATTCTTTTTTGCTTTTTCCATTTTTTCATTAACCATAATTCTTTCTCTTCACTTTAACTCTTATAAATTATAATATCTACTTCTAATCTCTTTATAACTGTTCCTCTACTTGCTATCTATTGCTTTCTCCCTGATATAATAAAACTTCTTATATTCAAATCCTCACTATATTTCCCTGCATAACCCTGCAACACTACCCCATGTCCCCTCAATACCTATCCATTCTCCTCCTTTCTTTCCCCATCACATTAGCTAGTTTAATTAACACTTCTCCAGTGGGGATATTGTTCTAATTTTTGTTAGCCAGGAAGTAATTCAGTTACGTTAGGTCTTAACAATTGGGTATTAGCGTTGGTTGCATTGTTTGCCAGGATAATCTTCTGTGTGTTATCCCTTTTAGACCGTCTGGATTTAGTTATAGATATGTAGGTATATATGTCTTTCCATTGTGTCTGATTATAGTAACACAATTTTATAATTGCAAGTTATCAGGGATATGCCTGTTGTCCCTCACACGTTTATATTTGGACTAATACCACTGGATACCATAACAAAGCAGAGGTGAACTCTCCACACACTAGCCAAAGATCAAAACTAGAATCCCCGGAGAGAAAACACTGATGCCAAGACTCAAATATAAAACATCAAAAAACACATAAAAATGAAGAGACAGAGAAACCCCACACAGATGAAGGAACAAACTATAAACATACAGACCCAAATGACCAAAGAAGAAATAGACAATCTATCAGAAATAGAATTCAGAAGAGTGATAGTAAACATGATTCACAACTCTGAAAATAGAATAATAGAGAGAATTGACACATTGAAGAAAGACATGCAGGAACTTAAAAAACAAATAAAAGAGACAAACAGTTCAACTGATGAACTTAAAAAGCAACAAACAGAGACAAACAATTCAATTGCTGAGCTTAAAAATACTATGGAAGACTCAATAATAGAATATCTGAGGCAGAAGAACAGATAAGTGAGCTGGAAGACAGAATGATGGAAATAATGGCTGAAGAACAGAAAAAAGAACAAAGAATGAAAAAAAATGAGGACAGACTCAGAGACCTCTGGGATAATATCAAATGTACCAACATCCAAATAATATGGATCCCAGAAGAAAAAGAGAAAAAGAAAGGATATGGAAAGATTTTTGAAGAGATTATAGTTGAAAACTTTCCCAGTGTTGGAAAGGAGATAGTCAATCAAGTCCATGAAGCACAAAGAATCCCATACAGGAAAATTCCTAGGAGAGACCTGCCAAGGCACATATTAATCAAGCTAACACAGACTAAGCACAAAGACAGAATACTTAGAGCTTCAAGGAACAAATAACATGTAACATACAAGGGATATCCTATACGACTAACTGCTGACATTTCAATAGAAACCCTGCAGGTCAGAAGAGACTGGTAAGACACATTTAATATGCTGAAAGAGAAGATCTACAACCGAGAATACTCTACCCAACAAGTATCTCATTCAAAATTGATCAAGAAATGAAAAGCTTTACAGATAATAAAAAAAAGAGAATTCTGTGCCACCAAATCAGCTTTACAACAAGTACTAAAGGGACTTATATAGATAACAAATACAGAAGAGACAGATCTATAAAACTAACCAACCATAACATTAAGAATGAAGATGACAATAGGATCATTTGTATCAATAATTACCGTAAATGTAAATGGACTGAATGCCCCAACCAAAAGACACAGACTAGCTCAAGGGATAAAAAAAGCAATACACATATATATGCTGCCTACAAGAAACCACCACAGTTCTAAAGACAATTATAGATTGAAAGTGAGAGGATGAAATTCTACATTATGAAATCAGCTATTCAACAAGTGTTAAAGGGCCTGATACAGCCAATAAATGCAAGAGTAGGAGAAATCCTGTTTCTAAATGAAAAAAACCTTAAACAGAGACAAACAATGATGAACTTAAAAAGCAACAAACAGAGACAAACAATTCAATTGCTGAGCTTAAAAATACTATGGAAGACTCAATAATAGAATATCTGAGGCAGAAGAACAGATAAGTGAGCTGGAAGACAGAATGATGGAAATAATGGCTGAAGAACAGAAAAAAGAACAAAGAATGAAAAAAATGAGGACAGACTCAGAGACCTCTGGGATAATATCAAATGTACCAACATCCAAATAATATGGATCCCAGAAGAAAAAGAGAAAAAAGAAAGGATATGGAAAGATTTTTGAAGAGATTATAGTTGAAAACTTTCCCAGTGTTGGAAAGGAGATAGTCAATCAAGTCCATGAAGCACAAAGAATCCCATACAGGAAAATTCCTAGGAGAGACCTGCCAAGGCACATATTAATCAAGCTAACACAGACTAAGCACAAAGACAGAATACTTAGAGCTTCAAGGAACAAATAACATGTAACATACAAGGGATATCCTATACGACTAACTGCTGACATTTCAATAGAAACCCTGCAGGTCAGAAGAGACTGGTAAGACACATTTAATATGCTGAAAGAGAAGATCTACAACCGAGAATACTCTACCCAACAAGTATCTCATTCAAAATTGATCAAGAAATGAAAAGCTTTACAGATAATAAAAAAAAGAGAATTCTGTGCCACCAAATCAGCTTTACAACAAGTACTAAAGGGACTTATATAGATAACAAATACAGAAGAGACAGATCTATAAAACTAACCAACCATAACATTAAGAATGAAGATGACAATAGGATCATTTGTATCAATAATTACCGTAAATGTAAATGGACTGAATGCCCCAACCAAAAGACACAGACTAGCTCAAGGGATAAAAAAAGCAATACACATATATATGCTGCCTACAAGAAACCACCACAGTTCTAAAGACAATTATAGACTGAAAGTGAGAGGATGAAATTCTACATTATGAAATCAGCTATTCAACAAGTGTTAAAGGGCCTGATACAGCCAATAAATGCAAGAGTAGGAGAAATCCTGCAAATCAAACCTCAAATATCTAAGAAGATGACAATATGAACATTCATATCAATAATTCCTTAGAATGTAAACAGAATAAATGCTCCAACCAAAACACAAACACTGGCTGATTGGATACAGATGGAAGACCCATATATATGCTGTTTACAAAAAACCCACTTCAGATCTAGAGACACTTGTAGACTGAAAGTGAGAGGATGGAAAAAGATACTCTACGCAAATGGAAATCAAAAGAAAGCTGGACCAGCAATCCTCATATCAGACAAAATACACCTCAAAATAAAGAACATTGCAAGAGACAAGGCAGGTCACTACGTAATGATCAAGGGAGATATTCAAGAGGAAGACATAACAATCACAAATATCTATGCACCCAACTCAGGAGCATCCAAACACATAAGACAAACACTTTCAGACATAAAAGAAGGAATCGACGGTAACACAATCATAGTAGGAGACTTTAACACTCCTCTCACACCAATGGACAGATCACCCAAACAGAAAATTAATAAAGAAACACAGGCCTTAAACGACACACTAGTAGAGATGGACCTCATGGATATCTTTAAGACCTTCCATCCAAAAGTAGAATACACTTCCTTCTTAAGTGCTCATGGCACATTCTCCAGGATAGACCACATCATGGGCCACAAATCTTACCTCAATCAATTCAAGAAAATTGAAATCATATCAACCATCTTCACAGACCACAATGCAATGAGACTAGAGATCAATGGCAAGAAAAAAAAAAAACATTAAAAACACAAACACATGGAGATTAAACAACACATACCCAAAAAACAAACTGATCATTGAGGAAATCAAAGGAGAAATTTTAAAAATTCCTAGAAGGAAATGACAATGAACACACGACAGTGCAAAACCTATGGGATACCGTCAAAGCAGTTCTAAGAGGGAAGTTTACAGCAATACAATCCTACCTCAAGAAACAAGAAAAATATCAAACAGATGACCTAACCTTATGCTTAAAACAACTGGAGAAAGAAGAACAAAAACACTCTAACTTTAGCAGAAGAAGAGAAATCCTAAAGATCAGAGCAGAAATAAATGACAAAGAAATGAAAGAAACAATAGCAAAGATAAACAAATCAAAAAGCTGATTCTTCAAAAAGGTGAACAAAATTGACAAAGCACTGGCCAGACTCATCAAGAAAAAAGGAGAGAAGAATCACATCACCAAAATCAAAAATGAAAAAGGAGAGATTGCAACAGATAGTGCAGACATCTAAAGGATTCTAAGAGACTATTATGAACAACTCTATGGCAACAAACTGGACAACCTGGAAGAAATGGGCAGCTTCTTGGAAAAGATTAATCTTCTAAGACTGAACCAAGAAGGAAGTGAGACTATGAATAACCCAATCACAAACTCAGAAATCGAATTTGTGATTAAAAATCTACCCAAAAATAAACGCCCAAGGCCAGATGGCTTCACAGGTGAATTCCTCCAAACAAATTTAAAGAAGAGCTAATGCCTGTCTTTCTGAAACTCTTCCCAAAAAATGCACAGGAAGAACACTTCCAAACACATTCTACGAGGTCGCCATCACCCTAATACCAAAATCAGGCAAAGATAATACAAAAAAAGAAAATTATAGACCAATTTCGCTGATGAATTTAGATGCCAAAATCCTCAACAAAACCTTAGCAAACAGAAGTCAACACCACAGCAATAAACTCACACATCATGATCAAGTCGGGTTCATCCCAGGCGTGCAAGGATTCTTCAATATCCACAAATGAATCACTGTGATACACCATATCAACAAATTGAAAGACAAAAATCAGAGGATAATCTCAGTAGATGCAGAAAAAGCCTTTGACAGAATTGAACACCCATTTATGATGAAAAAAAAGTCCTTCAAAAAATGGGCATAGAAGAAACGTATCTCAACATATTGAAAACCATATATGAGAAGTCCACAGCAAACATCATCCTTAATGGTGAAAAACTGAAAGCATTCCCTCTAAGATCAGGAACAAGACAAGGGTGTCCACTTTTATCACTATTACTCAACATAGTCCTGAAAGTTCTAGCAACAGCAATAAGAGAAGAGAAAAAAATAAAAAGAATCCAGATCGAAAAAGAAGAAGTCAAACTCTCTCTATTTGCAGATGACATGATATTATACACAGAAAACCCCAAAAACACTATTACAAAGCTACTAGAGCTAATCAATGAATTCAGCAAAGTCGCAAGATCCAAAATCAGTATATAGAAATCACTCACATTCCTATATACAATGAAAAATCAGAAAACGAAATCAAAGATGTAATCCCCTTCACCACTGCAACCAAAAGAATCAAATATCTAGGAATAAACCTACCCAAAGAAACAAAAGAACTGAACACAGAAAATTATAAGACACTCATGAAAGAAATTAAAGAAGGCTGAAACAGATGGAGAGATATTCCATGTTCCTGGGTTGGAAGAATCAATATTGTGAAAATGACCATACTACCAAATATCATCTACAGATTCAATGCAATCCCTATCAAACTACCAATGCCATTCTTCACAGAACTAGACCAAAGAATAACATAGTTTATAAGGAAGCACAAAAGACCCTGAACTGCCAAAGCAATCCTGAGGAAGAAGAATGGAGCTAGAGGGGTCAGCCTCCCTAACTTCAGACTCTACTACAAAGCAACAGTCCTCAAGACAGTATGATACTGGCACAAAAACAGAACTGTAGATCAATGGAACAAGATCAAGAATGCAGAGATAGGCCCACACACCTGTGGATACTTTAATTTTGACAAAGGGTGAGAAAATCTAAAATGGGGCCAAGACAGCCTCTTCAACAAATGGTGCTGGGAAAACTGGACAGCTACATGCAAAAAAATGAAGTTGGAACATTCCCTGACACCATACACAAAGATCAACTCAAAATGGATTAAAGACCTAAATGGAACACCAGAAACTAAAAAACTCTTAGAGGAGAATATCGGCAAAACACTCAAGGACATAAACTAGAGCAAGATCTTCCACGACCCACCTACTAGAATAGCAGAACTAAAAAGAAAAATGAACATGTGGGACCTAATGAAACTTAAAAGCTTTTGTACAGCAAAAGAAATTACAAAAAAGCTCAACAGACACCCCACAGAGTGGGAGAAAATCATAGCAAATGAAACAACAGACAAAGAATTAATTTCCAAAATCTACAAGCAACTCAGACAACTCAGCACCGGAAAAATGAACAACCCAATCAGAAAATGGGAAAAAGACCTCAACAGACACCTCTCCAAAGAGGACATACAGATGGCCCAAAAGCACAAGAAACGATGCTCAACCTCGCTTATTATTAGAGAAATGCAAATCAAAACTACAATGAGATATCACTTCACAACCGTCAGAATGGCCATCATCCTCAAATCAACAAACAATAAATGCTGGAGAGGGTGCGGAGAAAAGGGAACACTCCTGCATTGCTGCTGGGAATGCAAATTGATACAGCCTCTATGGAAGACTATATGGAGATTCCTTAAAAACTAAAGATAGAAGCACCCTATGACCCAGCAATACCACTCTTAGGCCTATATCCTGATGAAATCAAAACTGAAAGAAGCACCTGTACCCCAATGTTCATTGCAGCTCTCTATACAATAGCCAGAACATGGAAGCAACCTAGATGCCCATCGATGAATGAATGGATATAGAAGCTCTGGTGCATATATACAATGGAATACTACTCAGCTGTTAAAAGAAATGCAGAAGACTCAGTCCTAATGAGGTGGCTGGAGCTAGAACCTATCATAAAAAGTGAAGTAAGTCAAAAAGAGAAAGACAAGTACAGTATACTAACACACATATATGGAATCTAGTAAAAGGGTAGTGATAACACATGCAGTGAACTCATGGAAAAACAGACCTAGAATAGACATATGGACATTGTGGGGAAGGAACAGTGGATGGGAGGCATGGAGGGAGTAACATGGAAACCTATACTGTCATGTGTGGAAAAGATAGCTATTGTCATTGTGCTAAGGGAATAGGTGTGCTTACAATGGCTGGGGCGATGGTCTGGAGGAGTGGGATGGGGGGACCTGGGGTTGGGGGGACCATGGATATGCATACGACTGATCTGGGAACATACATGTCTGTGAACAACAAAACTCTGTAAAACCTTTAAAATAAAGAATGTAAAAAAAAAATTAAAAACAAAAATAAAACTCTATGGACCACCATGGTTTCAAATCTCACTTACTGTTCCAGCTTTGATTTTGATATTACTTTCATCTCAGGTGCCTGAGGATTTCCTTTTTTTTTTTTTTTTTTTTAAGCTTGACTCTATATGTTAAAAGCACTTTTGTTATGTTTTATCCATATGTGAAGTGGCAGAAAAAGATCCATTTTGTGCCATTTTGTCAAAAGTCTTTCTTTTAATTAGGATTCCTATTAATCTTAGTAAACTTTCTACTTTGCCAGCTTCTATTTTTCAAGTAACCTTTGATCACCCTGGAATTTATTCTGTCTTAACTACCCCCATTCTTCTTCATTGCTCAAGGTTGTAGCTATGCTTTTAGTGTCTGTACCATGGTTAAGGTACAATAATTTGGTTCAGTTTCTTAAACCCTGCCCAGTCGCTTTTTCTGTTACAGTTTTCTATTATTTTATTACCTAATATAATTGTTTACGAAGATATGAAATAGCTCTGACCACAAATCCTGTAGTTAATGGTCAGAATACCTCCCTCTGGATCTTTTTTTTAACCTGGTAAAAGATTGACCAAAAATGACCAGAAGAATGACCTAAAAGCAACATTTTAAGTTTTAGTATGCCCCCAATATATAATCCCAATAAAGTATTCTTTATTAATATGATTTTTAAAATAAATTTTAAACATTTAAATTGCATTAATGGAAAATATTCTTTCAAAGAACATAAATAGTGATAATAGGTGACACTACCAGGTGAAATGCCAGTGATCAACTTCGACCTTTGTTGCTTATGGGAAGTAGTAGGGGATACTATGGGCCAAAGACAGCCTCTTCAATAAGTGGTGCTGGGAAAACTGGACAGCTACATGTAAAAGAATGAAGTTGGAACGTTTCCTAACACCATACCCAAAGATAAGCTCAAAATGGATTAAAGACCTGACTGTAAGATCAGAACCCATGAAACTCTTAGAAGAAAACAGATCACTCGATGACATAAATCAAAGCAAGATATTCTATGACCCACCTTCTCAAGTAATGGAAACAAATACAAAAATAAATAAGACCTCATTAAACCTGAAGGTTTTGTACAGCAAAAGAAACTATAAACAAGCTGAAAAGACAACCCTCAGAATGGGAGAAAATAATGGCAAATGAAACAACCAACAAAGAATCAATTTCCAAAATATACAAGCAGCTCAGGCAACTCAATACTGAAAAAACTAACAAACCAATCAAAAAGTGGGGAGAAGACCTAAACAGACATTGCTCTAAAGAAGACATACATGTGGCCAACAAACACATGAAGATGCTCAACATCACTCATTCTTAGAGAAATGAAAATCAAAACTACAATGAGATATCACCTCACACCAGTCAGAATAGCCATCATCAAAAAAATCTTCAGATAATAAATGCTGGAGAGGATGTGGAGAAAAGGGAGCACTCTTGCACTGCTGGTGAGACTGTAAACTAATATAGCCAGTATGTAAAACAGTATGGAGATTCCTTAAGAAATTAGGAATAGAATTGCCATATGACCCAGCAATCCAACTATTAGTCATATACCCTGAGGATATCAAACTTGAAAAAGACACATGTATCTCATTGTCCATTGCAGCACTATTTACAATAGCTAGAACATGGAAACAACATAAATGCTCACCAACAAATGAATGGATAAAGAAGCTGTGATACATATATTCAACGGAATATTACTCAGCCACAAAAAGAAAGGCATTTAAGTCAGTCCTAATGACGTGGATGAACCTAGAACTTATTATACAGAGTGAAGTAAGTCAGAAAGAGTTGGTTAAATATTGTATATTAACACATATATATGGAATCTAGAAAGATGGCACTAATAAATGTATATGCAGAGCAGAAAGAGGCACAGAGAATAGACATATGGACATTGGGAGTGTGGAGGAATGGACGAGATGTATGGGAAGTGCAAACATGGAAACTTACATCGCCATATCTAAAAGAGACAACCAATGTGAACATGCTGTAAGACTAAGGGAACTTACACAGTGGCCATGTAACAACTTAGAGGGGTGGGATGGGGAGGGAGATGGGAGGGAAGATCAAGTGGGAGGGGTCATGTGTATACCTATGGGTGATTAAAGTTTATGTGTAACAGGAAACAACAAAACTCGGTAAAAGTAAAATAAAAATAAATAATAATAATAATAATAAAGGAAGTGATGGGGGTAGAATGGACACCATGATCCAAATCTGGAGATCCCCTCTTGTCTTTCTAGAACAATCTATCAGCTCAGCTCTCCCTATCTAAGAAAGCATCACTGAAACTGTCCCAAGGGAACCCCAATTCAGACATATGTAATTCAGCTTCCATGTGAAATTATACTTCTGAGGGGAAATTTCATTTTCCTTCCATATTATTCTAGGTCTGTAAATTCTATTCTCAGGCATACATGAATAGTTCATACATCAGAAATGCATGAGTTGTCAGATACAGAAAAAATGACCACCCTTTCTGTAACCTACTGTCAACTCTGTTTCTTATTTTATTATATTTTTTCCACATTTTATCTTGGAAAAATTAGATAGTAGTAGTCATCCCTTATTCCATTTTGAAGTAAAGAAATTACAGAAGGAGAGGGAGCCAAGATGGCAGAGGAATGAGAGGAAGATTTCACCAGCTCCCCAACAGAATCACCAGAACTAATCAAGAAATGAAACACCACCAAAAAACTAGTCGCTAGACGACAGAAGAATTCCATAGGTCCGCGAGAGTAGAAGAGTGAACAGCCAGAACTTTCCCGGAGCTACTGTTTTAAGAATCCTCTATCCTAACCCCCACGCAGGACCGCACCTATGGAGAGCCCGCCAGCAAGTGCCCTAAAAGGGGGCCTAAATGGAGCCTCAGGGGAGAGAGGGCAGCGATCAGTGTGAAAATTCCAAAAATCACCCCGGATTGCCGGCAGAAACTAAGACACTGCGAATATAAGATACTGGAGCAGGGCCAGGCGGAACTAGTGCTGCCTAGCGACCTGGAGCCGGAGGAGCGCCCAGTGCGAAAATCATGCCACTTGACGGGCGAAATTGTGACTTTCCGCCTGGCACTGGGTAAGTTCAAACACTCCTAGTGGGGGCTAGCTGAAGGAAGTGGCCATGTAACAACTTAGAGGGGTGGGATGGGGAGGAGATGGGAGGAAGATCAAGTGGGAGGGGTCATGTGTATACCTATGGGTGATTAAAGTTTATGTGTAACAGGAAACAACAAAACTCGGTAAAAGTAAAATAAAAATAAATAATAATAATAATAATAAAGGAAGTGATGGGGGTAGAATGGACACCATGATCCAAATCTGGAGATCCCCTCTTGTCTTTCTAGAACAATCTATCAGCTCAGCTCTCCCTATCTAAGAAAGCATCACTGAAACTGTCCCAAGGGAACCCCAATTCAGACATATGTAATTCAGCTTCCATGTGAAATTATACTTCTGAGGGAACTTTCATTTTCCTTCCATATTATTCTAGGTCTGTAAATTCTATTCTCAGGCATACATGAATAGTTCATACATCAGAAATGCATGAGTTGTCAGATACAGAAAAAATGACCACCCTTTCTGTAACCTACTGTCAACTCTGTTTCTTATTTTATTATATTTTTTCCACATTTTATCTTGGAAAAATTAGATAGTAGTAGTCATCCCTTATTCCATTTTGAAGTAAAGAAATTACAAAAGGAGAGGGAGCCAAGATGGCAGAGGAATGAGAGGAAGATTTCACCAGCTCCCCAACAGAATCACCAGAACTAATCAAGAAATGAAACACCACCAAAAAACTAGTCGCTAGACGACAGAAGAATTCCATAGGTCCGCGAGAGTAGAAGAGTGAACAGCCAGAACTTTCCCGGAGCTACTGTTTTAAGAATCCTCTATCCTAACCCCCACGCAGGACCGCACCTATGGAGAGCCCGCCAGCAAGTGCCCTAAAAGGGGGCCTAAATGGAGCCTCAGGGGAGAGAGGGCAGCGATCAGTGTGAAAATTCCAAAAATCACCCCGGATTGCCGGCAGAAACTAAGACACTGCGAATATAAGATACTGGAGCAGGGCCAGGCGGAACTAGTGCTGCCTAGCGACCTGGAGCCGGAGGAGCGCCCAGTGCGAAAATCATGCCACTTGGACGGGCGAAAATTGTGACTTTCCGCCTGGCACTGGGTAAGTTCAAACACTCCTAGTGGGGGGCTAGCTGAAGGGGAAGTGGCCCGCAGATTGCTAACCAGGGACCGGACTCAAGCGGAATGGGGAAGCTTGTGCCTGCCTTTGGGACTTGGACGCATAACTGGCAGTGCGCGTGCACCAGTGGTGGAGGAGCCTGTGCACCCCCATAGCTACACCCACAGCGGAGGAAACCGGGAGAAGGGCAGGTATTGGAGGTTACCGGCGGGTGCAGAGCTGGGGCGCCCCCGCCCAACACGAGACTGCACGCGCCGCGGCCCCGGCCCGACAGACTGGGATCAGCCTGCGCCCCCGCCCAACCCGGGACTGCACGCAGCGCGGCCCCCTGCCCAACAGACTGGGATCACCGCCCGCCCCCGCGGAACCTGGGACTGCGCACAAAGCCGCCTGCCGTCCTGGCCAGCACCTGAGCTTGCAGCCACACCTTATTTGACTGAAAACAAACCTTAGCAACCGGTGCCATAAGGGAAAGGCTACATCATCAAGACAACATCGAGAGCAGATTGGCTTCCACCAGACAGATGAGAGAATAAAAACCAGGGACAGTATTTAGCAGTTTTTGTTGGTTTATTTGCTGTGGACAGTTCTATTTATACGTTTGATTGGTCAGTTTTGGGTTTATTTTGGTTTTGTTTTTGTTTTTTTTCTCTTTTGTCTCTTCTTATTTTTTCTTCCCTTTTAAAATTTTTAATTTCTTTTTTTTATTTTTAATTTTTAATTTTAATTTTTCTAAAATTTTAATTCTTGGAAACTTCTAATTTTCTTTCCTCTTTCCCACTCCTTCCTCCCTCTATGTTCTAAATGTAAAACTTTCTCCTATCTACCACTATCCTCTAGATAAATATTTCCTACCTTCCTGTTTCCACTACGCTCTTCCAGCTGCACTAAACAATACAACACACTAATCTTGGCTACATAACCCTATAAAATCCTTCCAAGACGAATCTATTCCTTCTCATTACCCATACACTCTCCACCTCCTCACTCCGATGTCTTAGCTAAAAATTGCTTTCAATGAAATAGTCCAAGCCAGGACCTTGCCCCGGATCTTTTTCTCCAGGCACTATTTTAATTAATTCAGAGCTTAATGGACCAGTATCATCTTTGATTGCATTTTTTGCCAGAAAAATTTCCTATGCTTTATCACTGTAAGACTGGTTATATGTGGTTATTGCTGCGTATGTATGTATATCTTATGACTATGTTAGAAAACATTGGCATGCTTTTATGACTGTCACCCATCAGGGACTCAAGTCTTATTCCTCAGATGCTAGTATGTGTACTAATATCACGGAACACCATAGCAAACCAGACATAGAGCCTACACCCCCTGACCAATCATCAAACCAAGGATCCTCGGACTAGAAGCCCTGATTCCAAGACCCCACACTACCAAAGAACATACAACACTAGAGATTATTCAACTGTAAACAAGACCTAACACCATCCAAGACACAAACCACTGAACCCTTCTAGAAGGACAGAAACCCAAAGGAAGGGAGAATTCAACCAAGAAGCCTGGTGGGGGAAAAAGAACTCCACGCACACAGACACACACAAAGAAACAAAAACTAACCTAATAATGAAAAGACAGAGAAACAGTGCACAAATGAAGGACCAAGCTAGAGAAACACAGCTTCAAATGACAGAGGAGGAGATAGACAAATTATCTGAAAGAGAATTCAGAAAAGCTATACTAATGAGGATGCAAAACACCAAAAACAGAATATTAGAGGAAATTAGTGCATTGAGAAAAGACATGCAGGAAATGAAAAATAAGCAAATGGAGACAACCAACTCCATTGCTGAACTCAAAAATACTATAGAAGGTCTCAACAGTAGAGTATTGGAGGCTGAAGAACGGATAAGTGAGCTGGAAGACAGAATGGTGGAAATATGTGCTGAAGAACCCAACAAAACTGAAAGAATTAAAAGGAACTTAGGATAGCCTCAGAGACCTATGGGACAATATCAAACGCACCAACATTAGAATTATAGGAGTTCCAGAAGAAGAAGAGGGGAAGAAAGGCTATGAAAAAAGTCTTGAAGAGATTATAGTTGAAAACTTCCCCAGCATGGGAAAGGAAATAGTCAACCAAGCCCAAGAAGCACAAAGAGTTCCATACAGGATAAACCCCAGAAGAAACACACCAAGGCACATTCTAATAAACTAACGCAGACTAAATATAAAGACAGATTACTAAAAGCTGCTAGGAGCAAACAACAAATAACATATAAAGGAAACCCCATATGTCTAACTGTGGATCTTTCAACAGAAACCCTACAGGCCAGAAGAGAATGGCAAGACACATTTAAACGGCTAAAAGAGAATAACCTCCAACCAAGATTTCTCCACCCAGCAAGAATCTCATTCAGAATTGATGGTGAAGTCAAAAGCTTCACAGACAAGCAAAAACTAAAAGAATTCTGTACCACAAAACCAGCCCTACAACAAGTGTTAAACGGCCTGATATAGCCAATAAATACAAGAGTAGGAGAAGTCCTACAAATCAAACCCCAAACTTCTAAGAAGATGACAATAGGATCATTTGCATCAATAACTACTTTGAATGTAAATGGATTAAATTCTTCCACCAAACGACACAGGCTGGCTGAATGGATCCAGAAACATGACCCATATATATGCTGTTTACAAGAGACCCACTTCCAACCTAGAGACACTCATAGACTGAAAGTGAGAGGCTGGAAAAAGATATTCCACGCAAATGGAAATCAAAAGAAAGCTGGAGTAGCAATCCTCATATCAGACAAAATAGATTTTAAAGTAAAGAAGATTCTAAGAGACAAGGCAGGTCACTACATCATGATTAAGGGATCTATCCAAGAGGAGCATAACAGTCATGATTATCTACACACCCAACACAGGGACACCTCAATACATAAGACAGATACTTTCAGACTTAAAAGAAGAAATCAATAATAACACAATAATAGTGGGAGACTTTAACACTCCTCTCACACCAATGGATAGATCATCCAAACAGAAAATTAATAAAGAAACACAAGCCTTAAATGTCACACTAGAAAAGATGGACCTCATCGATTTTGGAATCATTAATAAAGAAAGAAGAAGAGGGGAAGAAAGGCTATGAAAAAAGTCTTGAAGAGATTATAGTTGAAAACTTCCCCAGCATGGGAAAGGAAATAGTCAACCAAGCCCAAGAAGCACAAAGAGTTCCATACAGGATAAACCCCAGAAGAAACACACCAAGGCACATTCTAATAAACTAACGCAGACTAAATATAAAGACAGATTACTAAAAGCTGCTAGGAGCAAACAACAAATAACATATAAAGGAAACCCCATATGTCTAACTGTGGATCTTTCAACAGAAACCCTACAGGCCAGAAGAGAATGGCAAGACACATTTAAACGGCTAAAAGAGAATAACCTCCAACCAAGATTTCTCCACCCAGCAAGAATCTCATTCAGAATTGATGGTGAAGTCAAAAGCTTCACAGACAAGCAAAAACTAAAAGAATTCTGTACCACAAAACCAGCCCTACAACAAGTGTTAAACGGCCTGATATAGCCAATAAATACAAGAGTAGGAGAAGTCCTACAAATCAAACCCCAAACTTCTAAGAAGATGACAATAGGATCATTTGCATCAATAACTACTTTGAATGTAAATGGATTAAATTCTTCCACCAAACGACACAGGCTGGCTGAATGGATCCAGAAACATGACCCATATATATGCTGTTTACAAGAGACCCACTTCCAACCTAGAGACACTCATAGACTGAAAGTGAGAGGCTGGAAAAAGATATTCCACGCAAATGGAAATCAAAAGAAAGCTGGAGTAGCAATCCTCATATCAGACAAAATAGATTTTAAAGTAAAGAAGATTCTAAGAGACAAGGCAGGTCACTACATCATGATTAAGGGATCTATCCAAGAGGAGCATAACAGTCATGATTATCTACACACCCAACACAGGGACACCTCAATACATAAGACAGATACTTTCAGACTTAAAAGAAGAAATCAATAATAACACAATAATAGTGGGAGACTTTAACACTCCTCTCACACCAATGGATAGATCATCCAAACAGAAAATTAATAAAGAAACACAAGCCTTAAATGTCACACTAGAAAAGATGGACCTCATCGATATCTTTAGGACATTCCATCCAAAAGCAGAAGAGTACACTTTCTTCTTAAGTGCTCACGGAACATTCTCCAAGATAGACCACATCTTGGGCCACAAATCTACCCTCTATCAATTCAAGAAAACTGAAATTATATCAACCATCTTCTCGGACCACAGTGCAATGAGACTAGAGATCAACTAGAGGAAAAAACCACTAAAAACACAAACACACAGAGATTAAACACCACATACCTAAAAAACCAACTGATCACTCAGGAAATCAAAGAAGAAATTAAACAATTCCTAGAAGAAAATGACAATGAACACACAACAGTGTAAAAACTATGGGATACTGCAAAAGCAGTTCTAAGAGGGAAATTTATAGCAATACTATCCCACCTTAATAAAACTAGGAAAATATGAAGCAGATGATCTAACCCTCTGCTTAAAACAATTGGAGAAAGAAGAACAAAAACACCCCAAAGCCAGCAGAAGAAGAGAAATCATAAGGATCAGAGCAGAAATAAATGAGAAAGAAATGAAAGAAACTATAGTACGGATAAAGAAAACAAAAAGCTGGTTCTTTGAAAAGGTAAACAAAATTGACAAGCCACTGGCCAGAATCATTAAGAAAAAGAGAGAGAAGAACCAGATCAACAAAATCAAAAACGAAAAAGGAGAGATTACAACAGATAAGGCAGAAATCCAAAGGATTCTAAGAGAACAGCTCTATGGTAACAAACTGGACAACCTGGAAGAAATGGACAGTTTCTTGGAGAAAATTAATCTCCCAAGACTGAGCCAGGAAGAAACAGAAACTTTGAACAACCCAATCACAAACTCAGAAATCGAATTTGTGATTAAAAATCTACCCAAAAAGAAAAGCCCAGGGCCAGATGGCTTCACAGTCGAATTCTACCAAACATTTAAAGAAGAGATAATGCCTGTCCTTCTAAAACTCTTCCAAAAAATTGCACAGGAACAACACTTCCAAACACATTCTATGAGGCCACAGTCACCCTGATACCCAAACCAGGCAAAGACAACACAAAAAAGGAAAATTACAGACCAATTTCCCTGATGAACTTAGATGCCAAGATCCTCAACAAAATCCTAGCAAACAGAATTCAACGACACATCAAAAAACTCATACATCATGATCAAGTCGGGTTCATCCCAGGCATGCAAGGATTCTTCAATATGCGCAAATCAATCAATGTGATACACCATGTCAACAAACTGAGAGACAAAAATCACATGATCATCTCAATAGATGCAGAAAAAGCCTTCGACAAAGGACAGCATCCATTTATGATAAAGGCTCTTCAGAAAATGGGCATACAAGGAACCTATCTCAACATAATAAAAGCCATCTATGAGAAGCCCACAGCAAACATTATCCTCAACGGTGAAAAACTGAAAGCATTCCCTCTAAGATCAGAAGCAAGACAGGGGTGCCCACTTTCACCACTACTATTCAGCATAGTCCTGGAAGTCCTGGCAACAGCAGTAAGAGAAGAGAAAGAAATCAAAGGAATCCAGATTGGAAAGGAAGAAGTCAAGCTCTCTCTTTTTGCAGACGACATGATATTATACATAGAAAATCCCAAAGACATGGTTACAAAGCTACTAGAGCTAATCAACAAATTCAGCAAAGTCGCAGGATACAAAGTCAACACACAGAACTCACTGGCATTCCTATACACAAACATTGAAAACTCAGAAAACGAAATCAAAGAGGCAATCCCCTTCACCATTGCAACCAAAAGAATCAAATATCTAGGAACAAACCTACCCAAAGAAACAAAAGAATTGTACACAGAAAATTACAAGACACTCATGAGAGAAATTAAAGAAGACTGAAACAGATGGAGAGATATTCCATGTTCCTGGGTCGGAAGAATCAATATTGTGAAAATGACCGTTCTACCAAATATCATCTACAGATTCAATGCAATACCTATCCAACTACCATTGACATTCTTCACAGAACTAGACCAAAGAATAACACAGTTCATATGGAAACACAAAAGACCTCGAATAGCCAAAGCAATCCTGAAGAAGAAAAACGGAGCTGGAGGAATCAACCTCCCTAACTTCAGACTCTACTACAAAGCAACCGTCATCAAGACAGTTATGGTACTGGCACAAAAACAGAACTATAGAGCAATGGAACAAGATCGAGAACCCAGAGATAAACCCACGCACCTATGGGTACTTTATTTTTGACAAACGAGGTGAACCTATAAAATGGAACAAAGACAGCCTTTTTCAACAAGTGGTGCTGGGAAAATTGGACAGCTACATGCAAGAAAATGAAGTTGGAACACTCCCTGACACCATACACAAAGATCAACTCAAAATGGATTAAAGACCTAAATGGAAGACCAGAAACCATCAAACTCTTAGAGGAGAATATAGGCAAAACCCTCAAGGAAAACAAAAAAACCTTACTAAAAATAAGGTGGAACTGAGAAAAAAGCCATCTATGAGAAGCCCACAGCAAACATTATCCTCAACGGTGAAAAACTGAAAGCTTTCCCCTCTAAGATCAGAAGCAAGACAGGGGTGCCCACTTTCACCACTACTATTCAGCATAGTCCTGGAAGTCCTGGCAACAGCAGTAAGAGAAGAGAAAGAAATCAAAGGAATCCAGATTGGAAAGGAAGAAGTCAAGCTCTCTCTTTTTGCAGACGACATGATATTATACATAGAAAATCCCAAAGACATGGTTACAAAGCTACTAGAGCTAATCAACAAATTCAGCAAAGTCGCAGGATACAAAGTCAACACACAGAACTCACTGGCATTCCTATACACAAACATTGAAAACTCAGAAAACGAAATCAAAGGGGCTATTCCCTTCACCATTGCAACCAAAAGAATCAAATATCTAGGAACAAACCTACCCAAAGAAACAAAAGAATTGTACACAGAAAATTACAAGACACTCATGAGAGAAATTAAAGAAGACTGAAACAGATGGAGAGATATTCCATGTTCCTGGGTCGGAAGAATCAATATTGTGAAAATGACCGTTCTACCAAATATCATCTACAGATTCAATGCAATACCTATCCAACTACCATTGACATTCTTCACAGAACTAGACCAAAGAATAACACAGTTCATATGGAAACACAAAAGACCTCGAATAGCCAAAGCAATCCTGAAGAAGAAAAACGGAGCTGGAGGAATCAACCTCCCTAACTTCAGACTCTACTACAAAGCAACCGTCATCAAGACAGTTATGGTACTGGCACAAAAACAGAACTATAGAGCAATGGAACAAGATCGAGAACCCAGAGATAAACCCACGCACCTATGGGTACTTTATTTTTGACAAACGAGGTGAACCTATAAAATGGAACAAAGACAGCCTTTTTCAACAAGTGGTGCTGGGAAAATTGGACAGCTACATGCAAGAAAATGAAGTTGGAACACTCCCTGACACCATACACAAAGATCAACTCAAAATGGATTAAAGACCTAAATGGAAGACCAGAAACCATCAAACTCTTAGAGGAGAATATAGGCAAAACCCTCAAGGACATCAATCAAAGAGAGCTCTTCTCTGACCCACCTACTAGAATAGTGGAACTGAAAAGAAATGTGAACACGTGGGACCTCATGAAGCTTAAAAGCCTTTGTACAGCAAAGGAAATTACAAAAAAGCTGAACATACACCCCACAGAGTGGGAGAAAATCATAGCAAATGAAACAATAGACAAAGAACTAATTTCCAAAATCTACAAGCAACTCAGACAACTCAGCACCGGAAAAATGAACAACCCAATCAAAAAATGGGAAAAAGACCTCAACAGACGCCTCTCCAAAAGAGGACATACAGATGGCCCAAAAGCACATGAAACGATGCTCAACCTAGCTTATTATTAGAGAAATGCAAATGAAAACTACAATGAGATATCACCTCACACCCGTCAGAATGGCCATCTTCAAAAAATCTGCAGGCAATAAATGCTGGAGAGGGTGCGGAGAAAAGGGAACCCTCTTGCATTGCTGGTGGTGGGAATGTAAACTGATACAGCCTCTATGGAAGACAATATGGAGATTCCTTAAAAAACTAAAAATAGAAGCATCCAATGACCCAGCAATCGCACTCTTAGGCTTATATCCTGATGAAATCAAAACTGAAAGAGACACCTGTACCCCAATAATCATTGCAGCTCTCTATACAATAGTCATAACATGGAAGCAACCTAGATGTCCATTGAGGAATGAATGGATACAGAAGCCCTGGTACATATATATAATGGAATACTACTCAGCTGTTAAAAGAAATGCAGAAGACTCAGTCCTAATGAGATGGCTAGCTCTAGAACCTATCATAAAATGTGAAGTCAAAAAGAGAAAGACAAATACAGCATACTAACACACATATATGGAATCTAGCAGGACAGTCTTGATAACACACGCAGTGACCTCATGGAAAAACAGACCGAGCATAGACATATGGACATTGTGGGGAAGAAATAGGGAGGGGGAGGCATGGAGACAGTAACATGTAAACCTATACTGTCATGTGTGGAAAAGATAGCTATTGTCATTGTGCTAAGGGAATAGGAGTACCTACAATCACTTGGGCGATGGTCTGGACAGGTGGGAGGCGGGGAACTGGGTGGGGGGAGGGTCCAGGGATATGCATATGAATGATCTGGGAACATACATGGTGGTGAACAACAAAACTCCGTACAATCTTAAAGAATTAAAAAAAAAAAGAAATAAAAAAACCCCCCAATATCTAGGGTTTCCCTGGTGGTCCAGTGGGTAAAGAGTCCACCTTGCAGTGCAAGGGGCACCAGTTCGATCCCTGGCCTGGGAGGATCCCACGTGCTCTGGAGTGACTGGCCTGGTGTGTCCAATTACCAGTCCAATTATGAGCCACTTGCAACTGGAGCAGGTGTGCTGTAATGAGAGTGAGGCCACAGCAATGGGAGACCCACACATGTGAAAGAATTAAAAAGATGGATAGAAATAAATGAATGATGACTTATAGGGTGGGAAAGAAAAGAGTAGCATTAACAAAGTAAAACCAGTATCAAGATGGAAAAATTTTGGTGAGCAGTTAGAAGTACCTCAAAAACAGAGAAGCTATAATATTAAAATCTTATTTTCTTATATATATCATTCATTTTGTGCTTTTCTGGTGGCTTAGATGTTTAAAAATCTGCCTGCAATGTGAGAGACCTGGGTTCAGTCCCTGGGTTTGGAAGATTCCCTGGAGACAGGAACAGCTACCTATTCATGTTTAATTACAATTTTTTTTTTCTAACTCTCTGTGACATTGTATCTCAGATTATTCAAACTTATGGTCCATTGGTTAATGCTATTGAATGACCTGCTTCATTCTGTATGACAGTCTCTAGGTCCATCCATGTCTTTGCAAATGGCACAATTTTGTTCCTTTTTATGACTGAGGAATATTTCGTTGTATATGTGTGCCACAACTTCTTTATCCTGTTGATGAAAGTTTAAGTTGCTTCCATGTCCTAACTGTATTAAAAAGCGCTGCAGTGAACACAGTGTTCTTTTAAGTTACAGTTTTCTCTGGGTATATGCCTAGAAGTGAAATTGTAGGGTCATATGGTAGTTCTATTTTTGGTATTCTAAGGAACCTCAATATTGTTCTCCACAGTGACTGTACCAATTTATATTCCCACCAACAGTGTAATAGGGTCTCCTTCATTTCACACCTTCTCTAGCATTTATTATTTGCATATTTTTTGATGATAGTCATTCTGGCTGGCGTAAGGTGATATCTCATTGTAATTTCAATTTACATTTCTCTAATAATAGCAATGTTGTATATCTTTTCATAAGCCTCTTGATCATTTGTATGTCTTTGATGGAGAAATCTCTATTTAGGGTCTCTGTCCATTTGTTGACTGGGTTATTTATTTTGATACTATTAAGCATCATGAACTATTGTTATACTTTGGAAACTAATCCCTTATTAGTCATACCATTTGCAAATATTTCTCCCCATTCTATGGGTTGTCATTTCATTTTGCTTATTGTTTCCTTTGCTGTGCAAAAGCTTTTAAGTTTAAGTAGGCTCGATTTGTTTATTTTTGTTTTTATTTCCATTATTCTGGGAAGCATATTGAAAAAGTATTGTTGTGATTTATGTCAGAGAGTGTTTTGCCTATGTTTTCCTATACAAGTTTTATAGTGTTTGGTTTCTCTAATGTAGGTCTTTAATCCATTTTAAGATTATTTTTTGTGTATGGTATAGAAGAATGAGCCAATTTCATATTTTCACATGTAGCTGTCCAGTTTTCCCAGCACCATTCGTTGAAGAGGCTGTCTTTCCAATATTTTGTAGTCTTGCCTCCTCTGTCATAGATTCATTGACCACAGGTGCATGGGCGCATTTCTGAGTTTTCTATCCTGTTCCATTCATCTATATTACTATCTTTGTGCCACTATGATACTGTTTTGATTACTTTACCTTTGTAGGATAGTCTGAAGTCAGGTAGCCTGAGTCCTCCAGCTGTTTTTCTTTCTCAAAATTGCTTTAGGTCTTTAGAGGCCTTTTGCATCTCCATACAAATTTTGAGATATTTTTGTTCTAATTCTGTGAAAAATGCCATTGGAAATCTGATAGGGATTTCATTGAATCTGTAGACTGCCTTGGGTCATATAGTCATTTTGATAATATTGATTCTTCCAATCCATGAACACGCTATATCTTTCCATTTGTTGATGTCTTCAGTTTCTTTCATGAGCATCTTATAGTTTTCAGAGTACAGGTCTTTTGTCTTTTTAAGTAAATAAGCAAAAGTTGCTCAGGCACGTCCAACTCTGTGATCTCATGGATGAGCCAGGGAATTCTCCAGGCAAGAATACTGGAGTGGGATCTCATTGTAATTTCAATTTACATTTCTCTAATAATAGCAATGTTGTATATCTTTTCATAAGCCTCTTGATCATTTGTATGTCTTTGATGGAGAAATCTCTATTTAGGGTCTCTGTCCATTTGTTGACTGGGTTATTTATTTTGATACTATTAAGCATCATGAACTATTGTTATACTTTGGAAACTAATCCCTTATTAGTCATACCATTTGCAAATATTTCTCCCCATTCTATGGGTTGTCATTTCATTTTGCTTATTGTTTCCTTTGCTGTGCAAAAGCTTTTAAGTTTAAGTAGGCTCGATTTGTTTATTTTTGTTTTTATTTCCATTATTCTGGGAAGCATATTGAAAAAGTATTGTTGTGATTTATGTCAGAGAGTGTTTTGCCTATGTTTTCCTATACAAGTTTTATAGTGTTTGGTTTCTCTAATGTAGGTCTTTAATCCATTTTAAGATTATTTTTTGTGTATGGTATAGAAGAATGAGCCAATTTCATATTTTCACATGTAGCTGTCCAGTTTTCCCAGCACCATTCGTTGAAGAGGCTGTCTTTCCAATATTTTGTAGTCTTGCCTCCTCTGTCATAGATTCATTGACCACAGGTGCATGGGCGCATTTCTGAGTTTTCTATCCTGTTCCATTCATCTATATTACTATCTTTGTGCCACTATGATACTGTTTTGATTACTTTACCTTTGTAGGATAGTCTGAAGTCAGGTAGCCTGAGTCCTCCAGCTGTTTTTCTTTCTCAAAATTGCTTTAGGTCTTTAGAGGCCTTTTGCATCTCCATACAAATTTTGAGATATTTTTGTTCTAATTCTGTGAAAAATGCCATTGGAAATCTGATAGGGATTTCATTGAATCTGTAGACTGCCTTGGGTCATATAGTCATTTTGATAATATTGATTCTTCCAATCCATGAACACGCTATATCTTTCCATTTGTTGATGTCTTCAGTTTCTTTCATGAGCATCTTATAGTTTTCAGAGTACAGGTCTTTTGTCTTTTTAAGTAAATAAGCAAAAGTTGCTCAGTCATGTCCAACTCTTTGTGACTCATGGATGAGCCAGGGAATTCTCCAGGCAAGAATACTAGAGTGGGTAGTCTTTCCCTTCTCCAGGGTTTTTCCCAACCCAGGGATTGTACCCAGGTCTCCCCCATTGCAAGGGGATTCTTTACCGTCTGACCCACTAGGCAAGCCTATCAAAAAAGAATGTTTCCTAACAAATAAGTAATAGACAGAAACGAAGCCACCATCATGTTCACAATTAGAAATATCTAAAACTCATTTACAATGGCTAAAAAAAGCTAAAAGTAATTGAAACAATATTTTTTAAGTAAGTAAAAAGCTATTCTGGTTACAGTTGAGATTTTTTTTTTTAAAAGATTTATTTATTTATTTATTTTGGGCGGGGTCGGGTTGGGGAGGGAGGAGAGCGGGCGGGCCACTTTTATTGGTCTTTCATTTCTCTATTTTCATCCATCTTTGTTCTTTGGCTACTGTGGGTCTCCCATCGCGGTGGCGTCTGTCGTCGCACAGCGCCGGCTCTGGGCACATGCCCTCCAGAGCTCCGGCTCGGCAATTGGACACATCAGTCCAGCCGCTCCGTGGCACGTGGGATCTTCCCAGGCCAGGGATCGAACCGGCGCCCCCTGCACTGCAAGGCGGTGTCCTTATCCACTGGACCACCAGGGAAACCCCAGCTGAGATTTTAATTATCATATTTTTAGATTGTGATTAGGGGCAGTTAAATGCTTGAAACACCTTATGATGTCTGAAAAAAGCATGCCTACATGTGACTATGTTGGTATAAGGCAGGAAACTGTCATGTCCCTCACAGTAATAAATAAACAAAAGCAAACCAAAATAGACTTCTTCAGACTTGTCTTCTTAGGTAGATTTATTCCTAGGTATTTGACTCTTTTTGGTGAGATGGTAAATGGTATTTCTTCTAAATTTCTCTTTCTGATCTTTCATTGTTCATATATAGAAATGCAATGGATTCCTGTGTATTATTTTGTAACCCTGCAGCTTCACCAAATTCATTGATAAGTTCTTGTAGTTTTCTGGTAGCATCTTTAGAATCTTCAGGATTTTCTATGTATTGTATCAGGCTTCTCTGGTAGCTCAGCTGATAAGGAATCCACACGCAATCGGGACATCCCTGTTAGATTCCTGGATTGGGAAGTTTCCCAGGAAAAGGAATAGACTACCAACTCCAGTATTCTTAGGGTTTTCTGGTGGTTCAGATGGTTAAGATTCCACCTGCAATACACGGTAGCTGGGTTCAATCCATGGGTTGGTAAGATCCCTTAGAGAAGGAAACAGCTACCCACTTCAGTATTCTTGCCTGGAGAATCCCATGGACAGAGGAACCTGTCAGTCTATAGTCCATGAGGTCACAAAGAGTCAGACATGACTGAGTGTCTTTCACTCACTTTAGATTTTGTTTGTTCTTAAGTTGTTTATCTGAGACTTTTTTGTTATGAGACGTAACATTGTATTGGTATAAATTTCCCTCTTAGAATGACTTTTGCTGCATCTCTTGATTTTGGAGCATTGTCCTTTCATTTTTATTTGTCTCTAGGTATTTATTTTCTGTTTGATTTCTTCTGTGATCCATGGTTATTTAGTCACCATGTGCTTATATTTTATAGAGGTTTTTCTTCTTGTTGTTGTCCACTCAGTCATGTCTGACTCTATTTAACTCAAATAAATTAAACAAGCAGGGTTACAATATACAGCTTTTATATCTTTCCAAATTTTGAACCAGTACATTGTTCTTGTGTTTTTTTCCATGTATTTCATGTATAATAACATTGTGATCAGAAAAGTGACTTGATATGATTTCAGTTTTGTTAAATTTACCAAGACGCATTTTGTGGCCCAGAATCTGGTCAATCCTGAAGCATGTTCCATGTGTACTTAAGAAGCATGTGTAATATATTGCTTTTGGATGGAATGATCTATAAATATCAATTATGTCCAACTGCTCCAAAGTGTCATGTATCAGTTTTCTGTTTGGATGATCTATTGATGAAAGTGGTATATTAAATTCTCCCACTGTTACTGTGTTACTATTTATATTTGCCTCTATGGATGATAGTATTTATCATAATATTGAAGTACTCCTAATGTTGGGTACATATATGTTTATAATTATTATATCTTCTTGGACTGCACCCTAGATCATTATGTAGTATCCTTCTTTTTCTCTAAGATTAATAAATATTTGTTTTAAATTTTACTTTGTTTGAAATAAATACTGCTACTCCAGCTTTTTTCATGACTTTTAATTTCATGGAATATCTTCTCCCATCTCCTTACTTTGAGTTTGCAAATATCCCTGGGGCTGAGGTGAGTCAGATGGTTAAGATTCCACCTGCAATACACGGTAGCTGGGTTCAATCCATGGGTTGGTAAGATCCCTTAGAGAAGGAAACAGCTACCCACTTCAGTATTCTTGCCTGGAGAATCCCATGGACAGAGGAACCTGTCAGTCTATAGTCCATGAGGTCACAAAGAGTCAGACATGACTGAGTGTCTTTCACTCACTTTAGATTTTGTTTGTTCTTAAGTTGTTTATCTGAGACTTTTTTGTTATGAGACGTAACATTGTATTGGTATAAATTTCCCTCTTAGAATGACTTTTGCTGCATCTCTTGATTTTGGAGCATTGTCCTTTCATTTTTATTTGTCTCTAGGTATTTATTTTCTGTTTGATTTCTTCTGTGATCCATGGTTATTTAGTCACCATGTGCTTATATTTTATAGAGGTTTTTCTTCTTGTTGTTGTCCACTCAGTCATGTCTGACTCTATTTAACTCAAATAAATTAAACAAGCAGGGTTACAATATACAGCTTTTATATCTTTCCAAATTTTGAACCAGTACATTGTTCTTGTGTTTTTTTCCATGTATTTCATGTATAATAACATTGTGATCAGAAAAGTGACTTGATATGATTTCAGTTTTGTTAAATTTACCAAGACGCATTTTGTGGCCCAGAATCTGGTCAATCCTGAAGCATGTTCCATGTGTACTTAAGAAGCATGTGTAATATATTGCTTTTGGATGGAATGATCTATAAATATCAATTATGTCCAACTGCTCCAAAGTGTCATGTATCAGTTTTCTGTTTGGATGATCTATTGATGAAAGTGGTATATTAAATTCTCCCACTGTTACTGTGTTACTATTTATATTTGCCTCTATGGATGATAGTATTTATCATAATATTGAAGTACTCCTAATGTTGGGTACATATATGTTTATAATTATTATATCTTCTTGGACTGCACCCTAGATCATTATGTAGTATCCTTCTTTTTCTCTAAGATTAATAAATATTTGTTTTAAATTTTACTTTGTTTGAAATAAATACTGCTACTCCAGCTTTTTTCATGACTTTTAATTTCATGGAATATCTTCTCCCATCTCCTTACTTTGAGTTTGCAAATATCCCTGGGGCTGAGGTGAGTCTTTTGTAGACAACATATATATGGGTCTTGTTTTGTATCTTCTTAGCCAGTCTATGTCTTTTTAGTGCAGTTCTGTCACTCAGTCATGTACAACACTTTGCAACCCCATGGACTGCAGCGCACTTTTCTGTTCTTCACCATCTCTCAGAGCTTGGTCAGACTCATGTCCATTGAGTAGGTGATGCCATCCAACCATCTCATCCTCTGTCATCCCCTTCTCTTTCTGCCTCTTATTTTTCCCAGCATCCAATGAGTTGTTTCTTCACAGCAGGCGACCAGAGTATTAGAGCTTTAGCTTTAGTATCAGTCTTTTCAATGGATATTCAAGGCTGATTTCCTTTAGGATTGACTGGTTTGATGTCCTTGCAGTTCAAGGGACTCTTCTCCAATACTACAGTTTGAAGGCAACAGTTCTTTGATGCTTAGCTTTCTTTATGGTCCAATTTTCACATCCATGCATGCCTACTGGAAAAATCATAGCTTTAACTATACAGGCCTTTGCTGGCAAAGTGATGTCTCTACTTTTTAATATGCTGCCTAGGTTCATCATAGCTTTTCTTCCAAGGAATAAGCATCTTTTAATTTCATGGCTGCAGTCAATGTCTGCAGTGATTTGATTTTGGAGACCATGAAAATAAATTCTGTCACTGTATCCATTCTTTTCCCATCTATTTGCCATGAAATGTTGAGATAAGATGCCATGATCTTACATTTTTGAATGTTGAGCTTTAGGCCAGCTTTTCTCACTCTCCTCTTTCACCTTCTTCAAGACACTCTTTAGTTCCTCTTTGTATTCTGCCATAACTATGTGTTTTAGTTGATGCATTTAATCCATTTATATTCAAGGTATTATCAGTATGTATGATCCTATTATTTCTCTAAGTGCTTTGGGTTTATTTTTTTGTAGATCTTTTCCTTCACTTGTGTTTTTTGCCTAGAGAAATTTCTTTAGCATTTATTGTTAAGCTGATTCAGTGGTGCTCTTATCTTACTTTTCTGTAACACTTTTGATTTCTTTATCAAATCTGAATGAGAATCTTGCTGCGTGGAGTAGTCTTGGTTGTAGGTTCTTTCTTTTCATCACTTTAGGTGCATCACACTATTTTCTTCTGGCTTGTACAATTTCTTTTGAGAATCAGCTGATATCCTTATGGATGTCCTCTTGTATGTTATTTGCTGTTTTCATCTTGTTGCTTTTGCTGTTTTATCCTCATCTTTAATTTTTGTCAGTTTGATTACTATGTGTCTTGGTATGCTCCTGCTTGGATTTATCTTGCCTGGCACTTTGAACTTTCTGGACTTAGTTGACTATTTCCTCTCCCATGTTAGGGAAGTTTTCAGCTATTTCCTCTTCAAACATTTTCTCAAATCCTTTTCTCTCTCTCATTCTTCTTAGACCTCTTCCATGTGAATGTTGATGCATTTAATGTTATCCCAGAAGTTTCTTAGGCTGTCTTCATTTCTACTCATTCCTTTATTTTTTTCCTATATCCTGTTTTATGTCAGTGATTCTACCATTCTGTCTTCCACATCACTTGTCTGTTCTTCTACTTCAGTTATTCTGCTACTGATTTCCTGAGGTATATTTTTCATCTCAGTTTGTTTTTCAGTTCTTCTAGGTCTTTGGTAAACCTTTCTTCCTTCTTCTCTGTTCTTTTTCTGAGATTCTGGATCATTTTCATTATCATTATTCTGAATTCTTCTTGTGAAAGTTTGCCTATCTCCACTTCATTTAGCTGTTTTTCTATGGTTTCATTTTGTTCCTTCATCTGGGTTATAATCCTATGCCTTTCATTTTGATTTGCTTTCTGTGATTGTGTTTTTTCTTTCTGGAGACTGTGGGACTGTTATTCTTACTTCTTCTGTCTGCCCTCTAGTGTATGAGGCATAAAGACGTGTAAACTTCCTAATGGAAGGTACTGGCAGTGGGCAAAACTGAGTCTTGCTCTGTTGGAGAGTGTTCAGTAAAACTTCAGTCCAATTGTCTTGGGCCCCCGATAAGTGCTTTGGGTTTATTTTTTGTAGATCTTTTCCTTCACTTGTGTTTGCCTAGAGAAATTTCTTTAGCATTTATTGTTAAGCTGATTCAGTGGTGCTCTTATCTTACTTTTCTGTAACACTTTTGATTTCTTTATCAAATCTGAATGAGAATCTTGCTGCGTGGAGTAGTCTTGGTTGTAGGTTCTTTCTTTTCATCACTTTAGGTGCATCACACTATTTTCTTCTGGCTTGTACAATTTCTTTTGAGAATCAGCTGATATCCTTATGGATGTCCTCTTGTATGTTATTTGCTGTTTTCATCTTGTTGCTTTTGCTGTTTTATCCTCATCTTTAATTTTTGTCAGTTTGATTACTATGTGTCTTGGTATGCTCCTGCTTGGATTTATCTTGCCTGGCACTTTGAACTTTCTGGACTTAGTTGACTATTTCCTCTCCCATGTTAGGGAAGTTTTCAGCTATTTCCTCTTCAAACATTTTCTCAAATCCTTTCTCTCTCTCTCATTCTTCTTAGACCTCTTCCATGTGAATGTTGATGCATTTAATGTTATCCCAGAAGTTTCTTAGGCTGTCTTCATTTCTACTCATTCCTTTATTTTTTTCCTATATCCTGTTTTATGTCAGTGATTCTACCATTCTGTCTTCCACATCACTTGTCTGTTCTTCTACTTCAGTTATTCTGCTACTGATTTCCTGAGGTATATTTTTCATCTCAGTTTGTTTTTCAGTTCTTCTAGGTCTTTGGTAAACCTTTCTTCCTTCTTCTCTGTTCTTTTTCTGAGATTCTGGATCATTTTCATTATCATTATTCTGAATTCTTCTTGTGAAAGTTTGCCTATCTCCACTTCATTTAGCTGTTTTTCTATGGTTTCATTTTGTTCCTTCATCTGGGTTATAATCCTATGCCTTTCATTTTGATTTGCTTTCTGTGATTGTGTTTTTTCTTTCTGGAGACTGTGGGACTGTTATTCTTACTTCTTCTGTCTGCCCTCTAGTGTATGAGGCATAAAGACGTGTAAACTTCCTAATGGAAGGTACTGGCAGTGGGCAAAACTGAGTCTTGCTCTGTTGGAGAGTGTTCAGTAAAACTTCAGTCCAATTGTCTGCTGATAAGTGGGGTTCACTTCCTCCCTGTTAGTTACTTGGCTGAGGTGACCCAGCCCGGGGATCTATACCTTCTATGATAAAGCTAATGGCAACTTCCCAGGGGTCTTATGTCAAGAAGCATCTCCCAGAACTGCTGCTGCCAGTGCCCCTGTCCCTGCGGTGAGCCTCTGCTAATCTATGACTCTTTAGGTGTCCCTCTAACATTCACAGATAAGTCTGGTTTAGTCTCCTCTAGTGTCACTGCTCTTTTCTTCTGGGTCCTGGTTCTCAAAAGTTATTGTCTGTACACTCAGGAGTGCAGTATCTATTCCCTCCAGTCCTGTGGAAGTCCTGAAATCAAATCCCACTGGCCTTCAAAGTTAGATTTCCTGGGAATTCTTAGTCCCTGTGCTGGATCCTCTGACTTCTGTGGGCTCAGAACCTTCACAACACTGGGAGGGAGAACTTCTTTGGAATTATTGTTCTCCAGCTTATAGGTTGTCTATCTTGGGGGTATGGGATTTGATTTGAACACGATTGTGCCCCTCCTACCATCATGTTGCTGCTCCTCCTTTGTCCTTGGGCATGGATTATCTTTCTTTGGTGGGTCCTCTTGTTGATGTTTGTTCAACATCTAGTCGTGATTTTGGTCCTCTCATGGAAGATGAGCACAGAATTCTTACAGGAGTCCTTTCACTACTCCATCTTGAACCAATTTCCTAAAATTATATGTCTTCAAGGAATGAAGGTCCTTCACATTAACACAAAATCTTATATTGGGCCTCAGATTTTCCTGATGTATAACAGGCCAATATATTATGATTACTTTTTTTTTTCTTTTTGGTTTTGAATACTCAGGGAAAGAGATTTTTATTTCTTTCTTCTCAGAATCAAGGCTATGATAGAAAAACTTTTTGCTGCCTGTTTCTAAGTTTGCTATATATACATTTTTAATTCCCCTTTTTACTGGCACTTGAAAGTAAAAGTGAAAGTGTTAGTTTCTCAGTCATGTCTGAATCTTTGCAACCCCATGGACCATAGCCCACCAGGCTCTTCTGCCTAGTGAATTCTTCAGGCAAGAATACTGGAGTAGGTTGTCATTCCTTTCTCCATGTTATGATGACTTTTTAGAAAAAGTGGAAACTCTATGATCATTAGCAGTGTTTCACATACACAGTCTGTATACTATTTTATGCATCTAATATACAATATAATCCAAATACTTATTATTATTATTATTATTATTTTTCTTTAAAGATTTTACAGAGTTTTATTGTTCACAGACATGTATGTTCCCAGATCAGTCATATGCATATCCCTGGACCCTCCCCCCACTCCGTTCCCCCCTACCCACCCCTCCAGACCATAGCCCCAAGTGATTGTAGGTACTCCTATTCCCTTAGCACAATGACAATAGCTACTTTTACACATATGACAGTACAGGTTTTCATGTTACTCCCTCCATGCCTCCCCCTCCCTATTTCTTCCCCACAATGTCCATATGTCTATGCTCTGTCTCTTTTTCCATGAGTTCCCTGCATGTGTTATCACTACCCTTTTACTAGATTCCATATATGTGTGTTAGTATACTGTACTTGTCTTTCTCTTTTTGACTTACTTCACTTTTTATGATAGGTTCTAGAGCCAGCCACCTCATTAGGACTGAGTCTTCTGCATTTCTTTTAACAGTTGAGTAGTATTCCATTGTATATATGCACCAGAGCTTCTGTATCCATTCATTCGTCGATGGGCATCTAGGTTGCTTTCATGTTCTGGCTATTGTATAGAGAGCTGCAATGAACATTGGGGTACAGGTGTTTCTTTCAGTTATGATTTCATCAGGATATAGGCCTAATAGTGGGATTGCTGGGTCATAGAGTGCTTCTATTTTTAGTTTTTTAAGGAATCTCCATATTGTCTTCCATAGAAGCTGTATCAATTTACACTCCCACCACCAGCAATGCAAGAGGGTTCCCTTTTCTCCGCACCCTCTCCAACATTTACTGTCTGCAGATTTTTTGAAGATGGCCATTCTGACGGGTGTGAGGTGATATCTCATTGTAGTTTTCATTTGTATTTCTCTAATAATAAGCGAAGTGGAGCATCGTTTCATGTGCTTTTGGGCCATCTGCATGCCCTCTTTGAAGAGGCGTCTCTTTAGATCTTTTTCCCATTTTTTGATTGGGTTGTTCGTTTTTCTGGTGCTGAGTTGTCTGAGTTGCTTGTAGATTTTGGAGATTAATTCTTTGTCTATTGTTTCATTTGCTATGATTTTCTCCCACTCTGTGGGGTGTATGTTCAGCTTTTTTGTAATTTCCTTTGCTGTACAAAGGCTTTTAAGCTTCATGAGGTCCCACGTGTTCACTTTTCTTTTCAGTTCCACTATTCTAGTAGGTGGGTCAGAGAAGAGCTCTCTTTGATTGATGTCCTTGAGGGTTTTGCCTATATTCTCCTCTAAGAGTTTGATGGTTTCTGGTCTTCCATTTAGGTCTTTAATCCATTTTGAGTTGATGTCAGGGAGTGTTCCAACTTCATTTTTTTGCATGTAGCTGTCCAATTTTCCCAGCACCATTTGTTGAAGAGGCAATCCAAATACTTTTAATTGTAATGAATAGGTGATCTAATTCTAAACGAAATTAAAATTTAAATAGACATGTTATTTTTTGCTTATCTTAGTCTATCACATTCTTCATAATTAAAAATATTATAGATCTTGTCTTAGGTAAGAATTAGCAGAAAATTGTGGCATTGTTTTTAGGTGCATGAATTTACGAAATGTTAATTGAGAAGCTCATTGAGTGGTCCTAGAAAAATCCACTTAAAACTTCCTTTAAAATTTATTATTGTGAATGGAGATGATATCTGTGTTTAAATCTACATTGCTGACAAAGAGAAATCATAAACTGTGTTTGAATAGCTTTTGCTCTTTGGACAGAGACTATGGAAAATATATACCAAACATACACCCACTCTGCATTCTACTACTGTCACCTAATCAAAGAAAAGAAGATAAAAAGAGAGACATTCACAACAAAAACCAAAACAAAAATCCTTGAAAAGTGAATCACATCTGTTGGTTCTGGGCTGTCATTCTGTTTAAGACTTTCTTAACACCCAAGTTAAGATTTCTTTGATTGTGAAGAATAGAATTCTAAACATATAATTCCATAGACTCCCCAAACTTACCTGAGTTGTAAAATAATGACTATTTTGTTATTGTTCCAGAAAGTAAAAGACTGCTGAAATGATTAGCACTTGCTGTCATTGCATTTGTTTAAATGAGGTGCCACAGACTTTGAAAGTAATTCTAAAAGGGGAATAGAAGGAGTTTGAACAATGAAAGTGTTATAGGATTATGTGCAGTGAGCTGACAATATCATTCACTTTTCATTGTGTATTTATATTTCACCTTATTTCCAAAAGTTTTGAAAAAGGCTAACACTTATTTGGAAGAATACAAGTCTGATTTTTTTTTTACTTTTTTAAATAATTTATTTTTGTTTAAGTCTGATATTTTTTAAAAGGATTGTCATATAATGTTATTACACTGTTATCAGACTTACAGTGTAGGAATTTTACTTCTCTACATTAAGACAAATGAAAATCATTTTTTTCAATATATTATTCTTTTTTTGTTTTTGTGTATTTATGAAAGAAACATTGACTGGAGCCTTATATTATACTATTTCAAATACTTTTTGGGATGGGGTGGAGGACGTCATTTTTTTTATTTAATAGCTTTCATCTGAGCCAACATGATGTATACATAGAACTATCACTTATGAAAATCAGAGTACAGTCTCTTTGTGAATATATTGATTATCATGTTTTTGCTGATAAATTTACTTACAAGAAAACCTTTTTAAATAGTCATGACTCAAAAATGTCTGTCTGGAAATTCTGGGACTGTGTGTTGTGAAGGAAATTCTGTACCCGCATTTTAGCAGCAATGAGTTTCTTTTCTGTAATCAGTGAAAGGAAAGCAGTGATTAATGAGAACTTCAGCTTGCTCTTTCTCTTGTCTGTGACACATTTTGCCAAGTGCTTCAGCCTTCCTAAGCTCAATTACCAAACTCAATTATCAGTGTAAATTCCTGTGAATGCTTCAAAGCAATTGTGATAAATAAGCATTGCAATTCTCTGTAATTTCTTAATAAGAAATATATATTCATTGATGAGCATTAATAATACACTAGTCTCTATGCACATACTCTCCATTTTTTTTTTTTTTTGGCCACTTCTATTGGTCTTTCATGTATTTATTTTCATCCATCTTTGTTCTTCGGCCTGTGTGGGCCTCCCATTACAGTGGTCTCTCTCGTCGCAGAGCACTGGTTCTGGGCGCATGCGCTCCAGAGTACTAGCTTGGCAGTTGGACCCGTCTGTCCAGCCGCTCCACAGCAGGCGGGTTCTTTCCAGGCCAGGGATCGAACCAGTGCCCCCTGCACTGCAAGGTGGTGTCTTTACCCACTGGACCACCAGGGAAGCCCACTCTTCAAATGTTTAAGGAATTTAGATTCTTCAAAATTTTGGGTGTATATATAGTCAGAAAACTCTTTCTTTGTATGCTTCTTACTTACCCTTGTGATTTTGGAGGATGTTTCTGAAATAATTTTTTTTACTTTTTTAAATAATTTATTTTTGTTTAAGTCTGATATTTTTTAAAAGGATTGTCATATAATGTTATTACACTGTTATCAGACTTACAGTGTAGGAATTTTACTTCTCTACATTAAGACAAATGAAAATCATTTTTTTCAATATATTATTCTTTTTTTGTTTTTGTGTATTTATGAAAGAAACATTGACTGGAGCCTTATATTATACTATTTCAAATACTTTTTGGGATGGGGTGGAGGACGTCATTTTTTTTATTTAATAGCTTTCATCTGAGCCAACATGATGTATACATAGAACTATCACTTATGAAAATCAGAGTACAGTCTCTTTGTGAATATATTGATTATCATGTTTTTGCTGATAAATTTACTTACAAGAAAACCTTTTTAAATAGTCATGACTCAAAAATGTCTGTCTGGAAATTCTGGGACTGTGTGTTGTGAAGGAAATTCTGTACCCGCATTTTAGCAGCAATGAGTTTCTTTTCTGTAATCAGTGAAAGGAAAGCAGTGATTAATGAGAACTTCAGCTTGCTCTTTCTCTTGTCTGTGACACATTTTGCCAAGTGCTTCAGCCTTCCTAAGCTCAATTACCAAACTCAATTATCAGTGTAAATTCCTGTGAATGCTTCAAAGCAATTGTGATAAATAAGCATTGCAATTCTCTGTAATTTCTTAATAAGAAATATATATTCATTGATGAGCATTAATAATACACTAGTCTCTATGCACATACTCTCCATTTTTTTTTTTTTTTGGCCACTTCTATTGGTCTTTCATGTATTTATTTTCATCCATCTTTGTTCTTCGGCCTGTGTGGGCCTCCCATTACAGTGGTCTCTCTCGTCGCAGAGCACTGGTTCTGGGCGCATGCGCTCCAGAGTACTAGCTTGGCAGTTGGACCCGTCTGTCCAGCCGCTCCACAGCAGGCGGGTTCTTTCCAGGCCAGGGATCGAACCAGTGCCCCCTGCACTGCAAGGTGGTGTCTTTACCCACTGGACCACCAGGGAAGCCCACTCTTCAAATGTTTAAGGAATTTAGATTCTTCAAAATTTTGGGTGTATATATAGTCAGAAAACTCATTTTAAGTTCTTTGTATGCTTCTTACTTACCCTTGTGATTTTGGAGGATGTTTCTGAAAATCTTTGTTGTGTTTCAATTTCATTATTTAAAAAATGAAGTAGATGATAACAATGATAGATGATAATAATGGCACTGACCTAAGAGGCATTTAGTTTTGGATTATGAAAATGCTTTGTAACCATGTCACAGTGAGTTGTTATTCATGTTATTGTGAACTGATTATAGGAACTCTGCTTTGTCACCATTGTCAGCACAATGTCACCACTAGAAAGGCAGGCAATTCCACATTGTCCATTCTACTTTATCAAGTCTAGTTTTAAATGAACTGATAGTGTATTTTTGCCATGAGCACCATACATATTGTAAAGGACATAAGAATGTATAGAATAAGAGAGGCACTTGATGTGGTCGAAAGAATCTAGATCCTTGGGTCCTGGCTCTGCTACTCATACCATGACCTCAGAAAAATCATGTCGTTGGGCTGATCCTCTGTTTCCTCTTCTGCAAATGAGATTAATAAATATGTGTCCTACATGACTGATGTGAAGATTGAAAACAGTAAATTGAGTCAAGTTTCTAGCACATTACACATACTCCTCTAATGCTGAGTGCATGCTTGTGCACTCAGTCACATCCAACTCTTTGCAATGCTATGGATTCTAATCCGCCCAGCTCCTCTGTCCATGGAATTTTCTGGGCAAGAATACCAAAGCAGGTTCCTCTAAAGCTGCTAGCTACCAATTAGCTATTTTTCTTTCTTTCCCTTTCCTCTGCCCTGGATTCTGGTCTCAAGAAATGGAATCAAGCACATGTCACATACATTGTTCATCCTCATCTATAAAAGAGGAATTTGGATAGTTGATTGCAAAAGTCCTTTACATTTCTTGCATCTGGTCACTTCAGAAATGAGTGATGTCCTCCACTATTGAGGCTTTACCAGGCCTGTCCTTTAGATGCTGGTAATGACTGGGTCAGCCATGGATGATACCAGATGAAGCTGTACTGGGGTACACAGGAATTTGGAGACTAACAATAATGAAAACCAGAGAGTCACATGAAAGAGAATCACAAACCATTAGAGACCAATTTCTTCTACTTTATAATGATATTTTGTCATCAATTCTTTGAAGAAGACTCATAAATTATGGATATAGCTGCAGAAGATAGTCTACTAATTCAAGAAAATCCTGTGGAATGCCCTTTCTGCCTCTGACTGTGGTGTGAGAGGTCAAAGTTCTACTGCCCAATTTGCCCCAGACTTTCCTACTTAAGTTACTCTCTTTTCATCTTTTGAAATTTGTTATCTAGTGTGTTCTCCAGGTCAACAAATTCTCAGTCTTCTGATTTCATTTGGATGGCCCATTGCTAAGTACTGGTTAAGAATGGACAACAATGGTTTCTTTCTCCAATGTGATGGACTACATCCAAAATTAAACAGATTTGAACAAGCATAGTGCATGCTTCTGAACAGTCACACAGAACATCTGGAGGGAAGACACATGGTGATGGAAGCATCATGTTCTTAGTAGTGACAAAGGACATCATTAGAAAATGGGGGAGTCTGTGGATGTTGTCAATAATTTTCCATCTCTTTCTCTTGTTTCAACATTCCCGACCTTTTAAATCCAAATTTACTTGCCTTGGACGTTCCCATTAGCCATTTTATTGATGGACTATACGATATTAAAAAAATCCACAAATCGCCTAAGGATATTACCCACAGATTATTCTTATGGATTCTAATCCGCCCAGCTCCTCTGTCCATGGAATTTTCTGGGCAAGAATACCAAAGCAGGTTCCTCTAAAGCTGCTAGCTACCAATTAGCTATTTTTCTTTCTTTCCCTTTCCTCTGCCCTGGATTCTGGTCTCAAGAAATGGAATCAAGCACATGTCACATACATTGTTCATCCTCATCTATAAAAGAGGAATTTGGATAGTTGATTGCAAAAGTCCTTTACATTTCTTGCATCTGGTCACTTCAGAAATGAGTGATGTCCTCCACTATTGAGGCTTTACCAGGCCTGTCCTTTAGATGCTGGTAATGACTGGGTCAGCCATGGATGATACCAGATGAAGCTGTACTGGGGTACACAGGAATTTGGAGACTAACAATAATGAAAACCAGAGAGTCACATGAAAGAGAATCACAAACCATTAGAGACCAATTTCTTCTACTTTATAATGATATTTTGTCATCAATTCTTTGAAGAAGACTCATAAATTATGGATATAGCTGCAGAAGATAGTCTACTAATTCAAGAAAATCCTGTGGAATGCCCTTTCTGCCTCTGACTGTGGTGTGAGAGGTCAAAGTTCTACTGCCCAATTTGCCCCAGACTTTCCTACTTAAGTTACTCTCTTTTCATCTTTTGAAATTTGTTATCTAGTGTGTTCTCCAGGTCAACAAATTCTCAGTCTTCTGATTTCATTTGGATGGCCCATTGCTAAGTACTGGTTAAGAATGGACAACAATGGTTTCTTTCTCCAATGTGATGGACTACATCCAAAATTAAACAGATTTGAACAAGCATAGTGCATGCTTCTGAACAGTCACACAGAACATCTGGAGGGAAGACACATGGTGATGGAAGCATCATGTTCTTAGTAGTGACAAAGGACATCATTAGAAAATGGGGGAGTCTGTGGATGTTGTCAATAATTTTCCATCTCTTTCTCTTGTTTCAACATTCCCGACCTTTTAAATCCAAATTTACTTGCCTTGGACGTTCCCATTAGCCATTTTATTGATGGACTATACGATATTAAAAAAATCCACAAATCGCCTAAGGATATTACCCACAGATTATTCTTATGGAAAACCAGTAAACCATCTTCATCTGTAAAACCATACTTGCACCTCCGTGAGCTGGACCCTCACCTGTTCTTGTTCTTCCTACCTGTGACATTCTTCATGGTCAAAGAGTTTATGGGTTAAATGGGACATGCCTCTACAGTTTTTGCAACATCACCCAATCTAGACCATGTTCTGAATGTTCAGAACTTCAGAATTCTGCTCCCCCAAAGCATTAAACTTAGCAGAGTCTGAATGAGTTCTCTGAATTTGACATCTGGCAAGATTAATGACAAACCAGTCCAAAGTGTGGCTTTCCAGGTGGTGCAAGTGATAAAGAACCCACCTGCCCAGCAGAAGACATAAGAGACACAGGTTCAATCCCTGGGTCGGAAGATCCCCTGGAGGAAGAAATGGCAACTCATTTCAGTTATTTTTTCCTGGAGAATCGTATGGAAAGAGGAGCTTAGCAGGCTACAGTCCATTGGACTGCAAAGAGTCAGACACTTAGTACCCATGCAATCCAAAGGGAGAGCAGCATCAATAATTTCTATCCAAGGGATGGCTAAAGAATGACTGCTTGTGCAATGAGAAATTTAGCTAGATCTTGAGTGTGTACACTGGAGTAGCTATTCCTGTGACATGAGAGTCTTCACATCATGGGCAAGAACATGGAGTACCAGGAACAGGAGACAAAGTGAGCATTGATGTGGAACTGGCCTTTCCTAGACTGCTACATTCCTGGGTGGCATTCTGAGAAACAGGAAGAGGACATAACATTTTACTTAAGAGTTTATTTTTTACCTTGATTTATAACTTTAACTATTTAGATGTGTTTCATGTGACTCTTGTTCTAAGCTTCCCATATATCAGGGAAGTTGCTTGGTCCTCTTTTGAAATGCATTCTTGAAGTCCAAAAGAAATATGATTCCCCCAACTTTCTTGGATTTCTCATACACTATTTCTGTTTTATAGTTAAAGAGATAAATCAAACCTCAAAGTTGATTTTGCAAGTCTGTGGATGTTGTCAATAATTTTCCATCTCTTTCTCTTGTTTCAACATTCCCGACCTTTTAAATCCAAATTTACTTGCCTTGGACGTTCCCATTAGCCATTTTATTGATGGACTATACGATATTAAAAAAATCCACAAATCGCCTAAGGATATTACCCACAGATTATTCTTATGGAAAACCAGTAAACCATCTTCATCTGTAAAACCATACTTGCACCTCCGTGAGCTGGACCCTCACCTGTTCTTGTTCTTCCTACCTGTGACATTCTTCATGGTCAAAGAGTTTATGGGTTAAATGGGACATGCCTCTACAGTTTTTGCAACATCACCCAATCTAGACCATGTTCTGAATGTTCAGAACTTCAGAATTCTGCTCCCCCAAAGCATTAAACTTAGCAGAGTCTGAATGAGTTCTCTGAATTTGACATCTGGCAAGATTAATGACAAACCAGTCCAAAGTGTGGCTTTCCAGGTGGTGCAAGTGATAAAGAACCCACCTGCCCAGCAGAAGACATAAGAGACACAGGTTCAATCCCTGGGTCGGAAGATCCCCTGGAGGAAGAAATGGCAACTCATTTCAGTTATTTTTTCCTGGAGAATCGTATGGAAAGAGGAGCTTAGCAGGCTACAGTCCATTGGACTGCAAAGAGTCAGACACTTAGTACCCATGCAATCCAAAGGGAGAGCAGCATCAATAATTTCTATCCAAGGGATGGCTAAAGAATGACTGCTTGTGCAATGAGAAATTTAGCTAGATCTTGAGTGTGTACACTGGAGTAGCTATTCCTGTGACATGAGAGTCTTCACATCATGGGCAAGAACATGGAGTACCAGGAACAGGAGACAAAGTGAGCATTGATGTGGAACTGGCCTTTCCTAGACTGCTACATTCCTGGGTGGCATTCTGAGAAACAGGAAGAGGACATAACATTTTACTTAAGAGTTTATTTTTTACCTTGATTTATAACTTTAACTATTTAGATGTGTTTCATGTGACTCTTGTTCTAAGCTTCCCATATATCAGGGAAGTTGCTTGGTCCTCTTTTGAAATGCATTCTTGAAGTCCAAAAGAAATATGATTCCCCCAACTTTCTTGGATTTCTCATACACTATTTCTGTTTTATAGTTAAAGAGATAAATCAAACCTCAAAGTTGATTTTGCAAGTGTACATTTACCATTTGCTATGATTGTTGTCTTTGACTTGGAACGAGTTATCTTGTGGACTTTAGTAAACAAATGCATAGTGACACAGGTTGCCTATAGAGCTACTTAGAAAAATTGCAATACTGACCGTTCTTAATTCCTAGACTTTGGGAAATGGTGACAGGACCTCCCACTCTCAACTTTAGTAGTAATACCTACAGACTGGTGAAACTGGTAGGGGCTTAGTTTCACAGACCTGAGTAAAAGATTTTAAACTTTTGAGATTTTACACAATAGTTTTTCTCATATTAGGTCCTCCTGAAAAATGAAAGAAAAAGAAAAAAGGTGGTTAAAGCACAAGGAAGAGGTACTAGTGACTGCTTCAAAAAGATGTTGAAATGTGATTAATTTTTATAAAATGTATCTGAAAAATTCACTAGCTGCTATCCAGAATGGGTGCATCGCTTTCAAAAACTTATTATTCTAGAGTCTTGAACATCAGTGCTCATGATTTCCTAAGTACAGTAATAGTAAAACACATTTATATCTGCCTATCATTTGAAGTTATCAAAATGATAAATATCAATAGCTACTATTTGGAATCTGCCTCTAGTTTAACACCAAAATGACAGCATAGTTCGGAACTTCACGGTTCATGCAAAGAATATTTATTGTTTACTGTTTAAATGTTCTAAGCTTCATTTTCATGATAATGAAAAGGATAGCTATGCTTTTCACAAGAGAAATGCATTAATACCTGAGTTCATTTTATTTTTAGGAAATCAAGGAATAACAAGAATTGTAGCTGCTTCATGTTCCAGAAATTATTTAGTTTTAGCAACTACAGAAGAGCTTCTACCAGTGACATTTTCTTTTGAAAAAAATTTTGAGTTTATTTTTTACCTTGATTTATAACTTTAACTATTTAGATGTGTTTCATGTGACTCTTGTTCTAAGCTTCCCATATATCAGGGAAGTTGCTTGGTCCTCTTTTGAAATGCATTCTTGAAGTCCAAAAGAAATATGATTCCCCCAACTTTCTTGGATTTCTCATACACTATTTCTGTTTTATAGTTAAAGAGATAAATCAAACCTCAAAGTTGATTTTGCAAGTGTACATTTACCATTTGCTATGATTGTTGTCTTTGACTTGGAACGAGTTATCTTGTGGACTTTAGTAAACAAATGCATAGTGACACAGGTTGCCTATAGAGCTACTTAGAAAAATTGCAATACTGACCGTTCTTAATTCCTAGACTTTGGGAAATGGTGACAGGACCTCCCACTCTCAACTTTAGTAGTAATACCTACAGACTGGTGAAACTGGTAGGGGCTTAGTTTCACAGACCTGAGTAAAAGATTTTAAACTTTTGAGATTTTACACAATAGTTTTTCTCATATTAGGTCCTCCTGAAAAATGAAAGAAAAAGAAAAACGGTGGTTAAAGCACAAGGAAGAGGTACTAGTGACTGCTTCAAAAAGATGTTGAAATGTGATTAATTTTTATAAAATGTATCTGAAAAATTCACTAGCTGCTATCCAGAATGGGTGCATCGCTTTCAAAAACTTATTATTCTAGAGTCTTGAACATCAGTGCTCATGATTTCCTAAGTACAGTAATAGTAAAACACATTTATATCTGCCTATCATTTGAAGTTATCAAAATGATAAATATCAATAGCTACTATTTGGAATCTGCCTCTAGTTTAACACCAAAATGACAGCATAGTTCGGAACTTCACGGTTCATGCAAAGAATATTTATTGTTTACTGTTTAAATGTTCTAAGCTTCATTTTCATGATAATGAAAAGGATAGCTATGCTTTTCACAAGAGAAATGCATTAATACCTGAGTTCATTTTATTTTTAGGAAATCAAGGAATAACAAGAATTGTAGCTGCTTCATGTTCCAGAAATTATTTAGTTTTAGCAACTACAGAAGAGCTTCTACCAGTACTATGAATCTGGATATTTTCTCTTATTATGCCTAGCATTGCCTATTTTTATGATTTGTTGACCTATCTAGGAAGAAAAAATTATCTCAATATTTCCTCTCAGAAACAATAATAATTAGTATATTTTAAAATAATCAAGCAATAACATTGATTAAAAGATTATTATTTAAAAGATTATTAAAATTTTTGCTTCACTGAATTTTCTATATTCATCTAGTTTTACCTAAGGGATAATTTTTTGCCTGTGTATCCGTAATTATTATTTTTTCTTTTTTAAATATTATGACATGAGTGATTTATTAGAAAAACAACTATGTTCTCTAAAAACTCATGTGTAAGAAGAGATCAAAATGACTGGTATTGTCCTAATGAGATGGATGGAGCTAGAACCTATAAAAAGTGAAGTAAGTAAAAAAGAGAAAGATAAGTACACTATACTAACACATATATATGGAATCTAGTAAGATGGTAATGATAACACACAGTGAAGCAATGGAAAAACAGACATGGAGAACAGACATATGGACGTTGTGGGAAATGAACAGTGGGTGGGAAGCATAAAGGGAGTAACCTGGATACCTATATTATCATACGTGAAAAAGATAGCTATTGTCATTAAGCTGTGGGAATAGGGGATCCTGCAGGGGCCTGGTGCAAGGGCCAGAGGGATGTGATGGGGGTGGGGGAGGGATGGAAGGTAGGTGGAGGAGAAAGGGGGCCAGGAATATACATATGACTAATCTGGAATTATACATATCTGTAAAAAACAAAACTCTGTGAAAATAAAAAATTAAAAAAAAAAAATGACTGCTATTGTATTGTACTATTCCAAAGCTTCTTGCCCACCTACAAGGCAGGTTACAGCTCAGTTCTTCAATTGTGTAAAAAAAGATAGTGAATGTTACCTAATGGTATAGCAATAGAAAAAATTAAGCAAAATGTTAGCAATTTTTAATGTAATTTCTTTTTTGTTGTTTTTGTATTTTTCTTTTTTTTTAATTCTTTATTTTAAAGGATTTACAGAGTTTTGTTGTTCACAGACATGTATGCTACCAGATCAGTCATATGCATATCCCTGGTCCCCACCCCTTGAGTAGCCCCCATATCACCCCTCTGGACCATCGCCCCATGCCACTGTAAGCACTATTAATCCCTTAACCCAATGACAATAGCTATTTTTACACACATGACAGTATAGGTTTCCATGTTACTCCCTCCATGCCTCCCCCTCCCTATTTCTTCCCCACAATGTCCCTATGTCTATACTCTGTCTCTTTTTCCATGAGTTCCCTGTGTGTGTTATCAAGACTGTCCTGCTAGATTCCATATATGTGTGTTAGTATGCTGTATTTGTCTTTCTCTTTTTGACTTCACATTTTATGATAGGTTCTAGAGCTAGCCATCTCATTAGGACTGAGTCTTCTGCATTTCTTTTAACAGCTGAGTAGTATTCCATTATATATATGTACCAGGGCTTCTGTATCCATTCATTCCTCAATGGACATCTAGGTTGCTTCCATGTTATGACTATTGTATAGAGAGCTGCAATGATTATTGGGGTACAGGTGTCTCTTTCAGTTTTGATTTCATCAGGATATAAGCCTAAGAGTGCGATTGCTGGGTCATTGGATGCTTCTATTTTTAGTTTTTTAAGGAATCTCCATATTGTTCTAGTTCGACTACTATGATTAATCATTGGGAAGCATAAAGGGAGTAACCTGGATACCTATACTATCATACGTGAAAAAGATAGCTATTGTCATTAAGCTGTGGGAATAGGGGATCCTGCAGGGGCCTGGTGCAAGGGCCAGAGGGATGTGATGGGGGTGGGGGAGGGATGGAAGGTAGGTGGAGGAGAAAGGGGGCCAGGAATATACATATGACTAATCTGGAATTATACATATCTGTAAAAAACAAAACTCTGTGAAAATAAAAAATTAAAAAAAAAAAATGACTGCTATTGTATTGTACTATTCCAAAGCTTCTTGCCCACCTACAAGGCAGGTTACAGCTCAGTTCTTCAATTGTGTAAAAAAAGATAGTGAATGTTACCTAATGGTATAGCAATAGAAAAAATTAAGCAAAATGTTAGCAATTTTTAATGTAATTTCTTTTTTGTTGTTTTTGTATTTTTCTTTTTTTTTAATTCTTTATTTTAAAGGATTTACAGAGTTTTGTTGTTCACAGACATGTATGCTACCAGATCAGTCATATGCATATCCCTGGTCCCCCCCCCTTGAGTAGCCCCCATATCACCCCTCTGGACCATCGCCCCATGCCACTGTAAGCACTATTAATCCCTTAACCCAATGACAATAGCTATTTTTACACACATGACAGTATAGGTTTCCATGTTACTCCCTCCATGCCTCCCCCTCCCTATTTCTTCCCCACAATGTCCCTATGTCTATACTCTGTCTCTTTTTCCATGAGTTCCCTGTGTGTGTTATCAAGACTGTCCTGCTAGATTCCATATATGTGTGTTAGTATGCTGTATTTGTCTTTCTCTTTTTGACTTCACATTTTATGATAGGTTCTAGAGCTAGCCATCTCATTAGGACTGAGTCTTCTGCATTTCTTTTAACAGCTGAGTAGTATTCCATTATATATATGTACCAGGGCTTCTGTATCCATTCATTCCTCAATGGACATCTAGGTTGCTTCCATGTTATGACTATTGTATAGAGAGCTGCAATGATTATTGGGGTACAGGTGTCTCTTTCAGTTTTGATTTCATCAGGATATAAGCCTAAGAGTGCGATTGCTGGGTCATTGGATGCTTCTATTTTTAGTTTTTTAAGGAATCTCCATATTGTCTTCCATAGAGGCTGTATCAGTTTACATTCCCACCACCAGCAATGCAAGAGGGTTCCCTTTTCTCCGCACCCTCTCCAGCATTTATTGCCTGCAGATTTTTTGAAGATGGCCATTCTGACGGGTGTGAGGTGATATCTCATTGTAGTTTTCATTTGCATTTCTCTAATAATAAGCTAGGTTGAGCATCGTTTCATGTGCTTTTGGGCCATCTGTATGTCCTCTTTTGGAGAGGCGTCTGTTGAGGTCTTTTTCCCATTTTTTGATTGGGTTGTTCATTTTTCCGGTGCTGAGTTGTCTGAGTTGCTTGTAGATTTTGGAAATTAGTTCTTTGTCTATTGTTTCATTTGCTATGATTTTCTCCCACTCTGTGGGGTGTATGTTCAGCTTTTTTGTAATTTCCTTTGCTGTACAAAGGCTTTTAAGCTTCATGAGGTCCCACGTGTTCACTTTTCTTTTCAGTTCCACTATTCTAGTAGGTGGGTCAGAGAAGAGCTCTCTTTGATTGATGTCCTTGAGGGTTTTGCCTATATTCTCCTCTAAGAGTTTGATGGCTTCTGGTCTTCCATTTAGGTCTTTAATCCATTTTGAGTTGATCTTTGTGTATGGTGTCAGGGAGTGTTCCAACTTCATTTTCTTGCATGTAGCTGTCCAATTTTCCCAGCACCACTTGTTGAAAAAGGCTGTCTTTGTTCCATTTTATAGGTTCACCTCGTTTGTCAAAAATAAAGTACCCATAGGTGCGTGGGTTTATCTCTGGGTTCTCGATCTTGTTCCATTGCTCTATAGTTCTGTTTTTGTGCCAGTACCATAACTGTCTTGATGACGGTTGCTTTGTAGTAGAGTCTGAAGTTAGGGAGGTTGATTCCTCCAGCTCCGTTTTTCTTCTTCAGGATTGCTTTGGCTATTCGAGGTCTTTTGTGTTTCCATATGAACTGTGTTATTCTTTGGTCTAGTTCTGTGAAGAATGTCAATGGTAGTTGGATAGGTATTGCATTGAATCTGTAGATGATATTTGGTAGAACGGTCATTTTCACAATATTGATTCTTCCGACCCAGGAACATGGAATATCTCTCCATCTGTTTCAGTCTTCTTTAATTTCTCTCATGAGTGTCTTGTAATTTTCTGTGTACAATTCTTTTGTTTCTTTGGGTAGGTTTGTTCCTAGATATTTGATTCTTTTGGTTGCAATGGTGAAGGGAATAGCCCCTTTGATTTCGTTTTCTGAGTTTTCAATGTTTGTGTATAGGAATGCCAGTGAGTTCTGTGTGTTGACTTTGTATCCTGCGACTTTGCTGAATTTGTTGATTAGCTCTAGTAGCTTTGTAACCATGTCTTTGGGATTTTCTATGTATAATATCATGTCGTCTGCAAAAAGAGAGAGCTTGACTTCTTCCTTTCCAATCTGGATTCCTTTGATTTCTTTCTCTTCTCTTACTGCTGTTGCCAGGACTTCCAGGACTATGCTGAATAGTAGTGGTGAAAGTGGGCACCCCTGTCTTGCTTCTGATCTTAGAGGGAATGCTTTCAGTTTTTCACCGTTGAGGATAATGTTTGCTGTGGGCTTCTCATAGATGGCTTTTATTATGTTGAGATAGGTTCCTTGTATGCCCATTTTCTGAAGAGCCTTTATCATAAATGGATGCTGTCCTTTGTCGAAGGCTTTTTCTGCATCTATTGAGATGATCATGTGATTTTTGTCTCTCAGTTTGTTGACATGGTGTATCACATTGATTGATTTGCGCATATTGAAGAATCCTTGCATGCCTGGGATGAACCCGACTTGATCATGATGTATGAGTTTTTTGATGTGTCGTTGAATTCTGTTTGCTAGGATTTTGTTGAGGATCTTGGCATCTAAGTTCATCAGGGAAATTGGTCTGTAATTTTCCTTTTTTGTGTTGTCTTTGCCTGGTTTGGGTATCAGGGTGACTGTGGCCTCATAGAATGTGTTTGGAAGTGTTGTTCCTGTGCAATTTTTTGGAAGAGTTTTAGAAGGACAGGCATTATCTCTTCTTTAAATGTTTGGTAGAATTCGACTGTGAAGCCATCTGGCCCTGGGCTTTTCTTTTTGGGTAGATTTTTAATCACAAATTCGATTTCTGAGTTTGTGATTGGGTTGTTCAAAGTTTCTGTTTCTTCCTGGCTCAGTCTTGGGAGATTAATTTTCTCCAAGAAACTGTCCATTTCTTCCAGGTTGTCCAGTTTGTTACCATAGAGCTGTTCTCTTAGAATCCTTTGGATTTCTGCCTTATCTGTTGTAATCTCTCCTTTTTCGTTTTTGATTTTGTTGATCTGGTTCTTCTCTCTCTTTTTCTTAATGATTCTGGCCAGTGGCTTGTCAATTTTGTTTACCTTTTCAAAGAACCAGCTTTTTGTTTTCTTTATCCGTACTATAGTTTCTTTCATTTCTTTCTCATTTATTTCTGCTCTGATCCTTATGATTTCTCTTCTTCTGCTGGCTTTGGGGTGTTTTTGTTCTTCTTTCTCCAATTGTTTTAAGCAGAGGGTTAGATCATCTGCTTCATATTTTCCTAGTTTTATTAAGGTGGGATAGTATTGCTATAAATTTCCCTCTTAGAACTGCTTTTGCAGTATCCCATAGTTTTTACACTGTTGTGTGTTCATTGTCATTTTCTTCTAGGAATTGTTTAATTTCTTCTTTGATTTCCTGAGTGATCAGTTGGTTTTTTAGGTATGTGGTGTTTAATCTCTGTGTGTTTGTGTTTTTAGTGGTTTTTTCCTCTAGTTGATCTCTAGTCTCATTGCACTGTGGTCCGAGAAGATGGTTGATATAATTTCAGTTTTCTTGAATTGATAGAGGGTAGATTTGTGGCCCAAGATGTGGTCTATCTTGGAGAATGTTCCGTGAGCACTTAAGAAGAAAGTGTACTCTTCTGCTTTTGGATGGAATGTCCTAAAGATATCGATGAGGTCCATCTTTTCTAGTGTGACATTTAAGGCTTGTGTTTCTTTATTAATTTTCTGTTTGGATGATCTATCCATTGGTGTGAGAGGAGTGTTAAAGTCTCCCACTATTATTGTGTTATTATTGATTTCTTCTTTTAAGTCTGAAAGTATCTGTCTTATGTATTGAGGTGTCCCTGTGTTGGGTGTGTAGATAATCATGACTGTTATGCTCCTCTTGGATAGATCCCTTAATCATGATGTAGTGACCTGCCTTGTCTCTTAGAATCTTCTTTACTTTAAAATCTATTTTGTCTGATATGAGGATTGCTACTCCAGCTTTCTTTTGATTTCCATTTGCGTGGAATATCTTTTTCCAGCCTCTCACTTTCAGTCTATGAGTGTCTCTAGGTTGGAAGTGGGTCTCTTGTAAACAGCATATATATGGGTCATGTTTCTGGATCCATTCAGCCAGCCTGTGTCGTTTGGTGGAAGAATTTAATCCATTTACATTCAAAGTAGTTATTGATGCAAATGATCCTATTGTCATCTTCTTAGAAGTTTGGGGTTTGATTTGTAGGACTTCTCCTACTCTTGTATTTATTGGCTATATCAGGCCGTTTAACACTTGTTGTAGGGCTGGTTTTGTGGTACAGAATTCTTTTAGTTTTTGCTTGTCTGTGAAGCTTTTGACTTCACCATCAATTCTGAATGAGATTCTTGCTGGGTGGAGAAATCTTGGTTGGAGGTTATTCTCTTTTAGCCGTTTAAATGTGTCTTGCCATTCTCTTCTGGCCTGTAGGGTTTCTGTTGAAAGATCCACAGTTAGACATATGGGGTTTCCTTTATATGTTATTTGTTGTTTGCTCCTAGCAGCTTTTAGTAATCTGTCTTTATATTTAGTCTGCGTTAGTTTATTAGAATGTGCCTTGGTGTGTTTCTTCTGGGGTTTATCCTGTATGGAACTCTTTGTGCTTCTTGGGCTTGGTTGACTATTTCCTTTCCCATGCTGGGGAAGTTTTCAACTATAATCTCTTCAAGACTTTTTTCATAGCCTTTCTTCCCCTCTTCTTCTTCTGGAACTCCTATAATTCTAATGTTGGTGCGTTTGATATTGTCCCATAGGTCTCTGAGGCTATCCTAAGTTCCTTTTAATTCTTTCAGTTTTGTTGGGTTCTTCAGCACATATTTCCACCATTCTGTCTTCCAGCTCACTTATCCGTTCTTCAGCCTCCAATACTCTACTGTTGAGACCTTCTATAGTATTTTTGAGTTCAGCAATGGAGTTGGTTGTCTCCATTTGCTTATTTTTCATTTCCTGCATGTCTTTTCTCAATGCACTAATTTCCTCTAATTTTTTTTTTCTTTTTTTTTGATGTAGTGACCTGCCTTGTCTCTTAGAATCTTCTTTACTTTAAAATCTATTTTGTCTGATATGAGGATTGCTACTCCAGCTTTCTTTTGATTTCCATTTGCGTGGAATATCTTTTTCCAGCCTCTCACTTTCAGTCTATGAGTGTCTCTAGGTTGGAAGTGGGTCTCTGTAAACAGCATATATATGGGTCATGTTTCTGGATCCATTCAGCCAGCCTGTGTCGTTTGGTGGAAGAATTTAATCCATTTACATTCAAAGTAGTTATTGATGCAAATGATCCTATTGTCATCTTCTTAGAAGTTTGGGGTTTGATTTGTAGGACTTCTCCTACTCTTGTATTTATTGGCTATATCAGGCCGTTTAACACTTGTTGTAGGGCTGGTTTTGTGGTACAGAATTCTTTTAGTTTTTGCTTGTCTGTGAAGCTTTTGACTTCACCATCAATTCTGAATGAGATTCTTGCTGGGTGGAGAAATCTTGGTTGGAGGTTATTCTCTTTTAGCCGTTTAAATGTGTCTTGCCATTCTCTTCTGGCCTGTAGGGTTTCTGTTGAAAGATCCACAGTTAGACATATGGGGTTTCCTTTATATGTTATTTGTTGTTTGCTCCTAGCAGCTTTTAGTAATCTGTCTTTATATTTAGTCTGCGTTAGTTTATTAGAATGTGCCTTGGTGTGTTTCTTCTGGGGTTTATCCTGTATGGAACTCTTTGTGCTTCTTGGGCTTGGTTGACTATTTCCTTTCCCATGCTGGGGAAGTTTTCAACTATAATCTCTTCAAGACTTTTTTCATAGCCTTTCTTCCCCTCTTCTTCTTCTGGAACTCCTATAATTCTAATGTTGGTGCGTTTGATATTGTCCCATAGGTCTCTGAGGCTATCCTAAGTTCCTTTTAATTCTTTCAGTTTTGTTGGGTTCTTCAGCACATATTTCCACCATTCTGTCTTCCAGCTCACTTATCCGTTCTTCAGCCTCCAATACTCTACTGTTGAGACCTTCTATAGTATTTTTGAGTTCAGCAATGGAGTTGGTTGTCTCCATTTGCTTATTTTTCATTTCCTGCATGTCTTTTCTCAATGCACTAATTTCCTCTAATATTCTGTTTTTGGTGTTTTGCATCCTCATTAGTATAGCTTTTCTGAATTCTCTTTCAGATAATTTGTCTATCTCCTCCTCTGTCATTTGAAGCTGTGTTTCTCTAGCTTGGTCCTTCATTTGTGCACTGTTTCTCTGTCTTTTCATTATTAGGTTAGTTTTTGTTTCTTTGTGTGTGTCTGTGTGCGTGGAGTTCTTTTTCCCCCACCAGGCTTCTTGGTTGAATTCTCCCTTCCTTTGGGTTTCTGTCCTTCTAGAAGGGTTCAGTGGTTTGTGTCTTGGATGGTGTTAGGTCTTGTTTACAGTTGAATAATCTCTAGTGTTGTATGTTCTTTGGTAGTGTGGGGTCTTGGAATCAGGGCTTCTAGTCCGAGGATCCTTGGTTTGATGATTGGTCAGGGGGTGTAGGCTCTATGTCTGGTTTGCTATGGTGTTCCGTGATATTAGTACACATACTAGCATCTGAGGAATAAGACTTGAGTCCCTGATGGGTGACAGTCATAAAAGCATGCCAATGTTTTCTAACATAGTCATAAGATATACATACATACGCAGCAATAACCACATATAACCAGTCTTACAGTGATAAAGCATAGGAAATTTTTCTGGCAAAAAATGCAATCAAAGATGATACTGGTCCATTAAGCTCTGAATTAATTAAAATAGTGCCTGGAGAAAAAGATCCGGGGCAAGGTCCTGGCTTGGACTATTTCATTGAAAGCAATTTTAGCTAAGACATCGGAGTGAGGAGGTGGAGAGTGTATGGGTAATGAGAAGGAATAGATTCGTCTTTTTTTTTGTGAATTAGTAAAATTTTTCATAGCCTTTCTTCCCCTCTTCTTCTTCTGGAACTCCTATAATTCTAATGTTGGTGCGTTTGATATTGTCCCATAGGTCTCTGAGGCTATCCTAAGTTCCTTTTAATTCTTTCAGTTTTGTTGGGTTCTTCAGCACATATTTCCACCATTCTGTCTTCCAGCTCACTTATCCGTTCTTCAGCCTCCAATACTCTACTGTTGAGACCTTCTATAGTATTTTTGAGTTCAGCAATGGAGTTGGTTGTCTCCATTTGCTTATTTTTCATTTCCTGCATGTCTTTTCTCAATGCACTAATTTCCTCTAATATTCTGTTTTTGGTGTTTTGCATCCTCATTAGTATAGCTTTTCTGAATTCTCTTTCAGATAATTTGTCTATCTCCTCCTCTGTCATTTGAAGCTGTGTTTCTCTAGCTTGGTCCTTCATTTGTGCACTGTTTCTCTGTCTTTTCATTATTAGGTTAGTTTTTGTTTCTTTGTGTGTGTCTGTGTGCGTGGAGTTCTTTTTCCCCCACCAGGCTTCTTGGTTGAATTCTCCCTTCCTTTGGGTTTCTGTCCTTCTAGAAGGGTTCAGTGGTTTGTGTCTTGGATGGTGTTAGGTCTTGTTTACAGTTGAATAATCTCTAGTGTTGTATGTTCTTTGGTAGTGTGGGGTCTTGGAATCAGGGCTTCTAGTCCGAGGATCCTTGGTTTGATGATTGGTCAGGGGGTGTAGGCTCTATGTCTGGTTTGCTATGGTGTTCCGTGATATTAGTACACATACTAGCATCTGAGGAATAAGACTTGAGTCCCTGATGGGTGACAGTCATAAAAGCATGCCAATGTTTTCTAACATAGTCATAAGATATACATACATACGCAGCAATAACCACATATAACCAGTCTTACAGTGATAAAGCATAGGAAATTTTTCTGGCAAAAAATGCAATCAAAGATGATACTGGTCCATTAAGCTCTGAATTAATTAAAATAGTGCCTGGAGAAAAAGATCCGGGGCAAGGTCCTGGCTTGGACTATTTCATTGAAAGCAATTTTTAGCTAAGACATCGGAGTGAGGAGGTGGAGAGTGTATGGGTAATGAGAAGGAATAGATTCGTCTTGGAAGGATTTTATAGGGTTATGTAGCCAAGATTAGTGTGTTGTATTGTTTAGTGCAGCTGGAAGAGCGTAGTGGAAACAGGAAGGTAGGAAATATTTATCTAGAGGATAGTGGTAGATAGGAGAAAGTTTTACATTTAGAACATAGAGGGAGGAAGGAGTGGGAAAGAGGAAAGAAAATTAGAAGTTTCCAAGAATTAAAATTTTAGAAAAATTAAAATTAAAAATTAAAAATAAAAAAAAGAAATTAAAAATTTTAAAAGGGAAGAAAAAATAAGAAGAGACAAAAGAGAAAAAAAACAAAAACAAAACCAAAATAAACCCAAAACTGACCAATCAAACGTATAAATAGAACTGTCCACAGCAAATAAACCAACAAAAACTGCTAAATACTGTCCCTGGTTTTTATTCTCTCATCTGTCTGGTGGAAGCCAATCTGCTCTCGATGTTGTCTTGATGATGTAGCCTTTCCCTTATGGCACCGGTTGCTAAGGTTTGTTTTCAGTCAAATAAGGTGTGGCTGCAAGCTCAGGTGCTGGCCAGGACGGCAGGCGGCTTTGTGCGCAGTCCCAGGTTCCGCGGGGGCGGGCGGTGATCCCAGTCTGTTGGGCAGGGGGCCGCGCTGCGTGCAGTCCCGGGTTGGGCGGGGGCGCAGGCTGATCCCAGTCTGTCGGGCCGGGGCCGCGGCGCGTGCAGTCTCGTGTTGGGCGGGGGCGCCCCAGCTCTGCACCCGCCGGTAACCTCCAATACCTGCCCTTCTCCCGGTTTCCTCCGCTGTGGGTGTAGCTATGGGGGTGCACAGGCTCCTCCACCACTGGTGCACGCGCACTGCCAGTTATGCGTCCAAGTCCCAAAGGCAGGCACAAGCTTCCCCATTCCGCTTGAGTCCGGTCCCTGGTTAGCAATCTGCGGGCCACTTCCCCTTCAGCTAGCCCCCCACTAGGAGTGTTTGAACTTACCCAGTGCCAGGCGGAAAGTCACAATTTTCGCCCGTCCAAGTGGCATGATTTTCGCACTGGGCGCTCCCTCCCGGCTCCAGGTCGCTAGGCAGCACTAGTTCCGCCTGGCCCTGCTCCAGTATCTTATATTCGCAGTGTCTTAGTTTCTGCCGGCAATCCGGGGTGATTTTTGGAATTTTCACACTGATCGCTGCCCTCTCTCCCCTGAGGCTCCATTTAGGCCCCCTTTTAGGGCACTTGCTGGCGGGCTCTCCATAGGTGCGGTCCTGCGTGGGGGTTAGGATAGAGGATTCTTAAAACAGTAGCTCCGGGAAAGTTCTGGCTGTTCACTCTTCTACTCTCGCGGACCTATGGAATTCTTCTGTCGTCTAGCGACTAGTTTTTTGGTGGTGTTTCATTTCTTGATTAGTTCTGGTGATTCTGTTGGGGAGCTGGTGAAATCTTCCTCTCATTCCTCTGCCATCTTGGCTCCCTCTCCTTTTGTAATTTCTTTACTTCAAAATGGAATAAGGGATGACTACTACTATCTAATTTTTCCAAGATAAAATGTGGAAAAAATATAATAAAATAAGAAACAGAGTTGACAGTAGGTTACAGAAAGGGTGGTCATTTTTTCTGTATCTGACAACTCATGCATTTCTGATGTATGAACTATTCATGTATGCCTGAGAATAGAATTTACAGACCTAGAATAATATGGAAGGAAAATGAAAGTTCCCTCAGAAGTATAATTTCACATGGAAGCTGAATTACATATGTCTGAATTGGGGTTCCCTTGGGACAGTTTCAGTGATGCTTTCTTAGATAGGGAGAGCTGAGCTGATAGATTGTTCTAGAAAGACAAGAGGGGATCTCCAGATTTGGATCATGGTGTCCATTCTACCCCCATCACTTCCTTTATTATTATTATTATTATTTATTTTTATTTTACTTTTACCGAGTTTTGTTGTTTCCTGTTACACATAAACTTTAATCACCCATAGGTATACACATGACCCCTCCCACTTGATCTTCCCTCCCATCTCCCTCCCCATCCCACCCCTCTAAGTTGTTACATGGCCACTGTGTAAGTTCCCTTAGTCTTACAGCATGTTCACATTGGTTGTCTCTTTTAGATATGGCGATGTAAGTTTCCATGTTTGCACTTCCCATACATCTCGTCCATTCCTCCACACTCCCAATGTCCATATGTCTATTCTCTGTGCCTCTTTCTGCTCTGCATATACATTTATTAGTGCCATCTTTCTAGATTCCATATATATGTGTTAATATACAATATTTAACCAACTCTTTCTGACTTACTTCACTCTGTATAATAAGTTCTAGGTTCATCCACGTCATTAGGACTGACTTAAATGCCTTTCTTTTTGTGGCTGAGTAATATTCCGTTGAATATATGTATCACAGCTTCTTTATCCATTCATTTGTTGGTGAGCATTTATGTTGTTTCCATGTTCTAGCTATTGTAAATAGTGCTGCAATGGACCAAGAGATACATGAGTCTTTCAAACGTATGATCTCATCAGGGTATATGACTAATAGTTGGATTGCTGGGTCATATGGCAATTCTATTCCTAATTTCTTAAGGAATCTCCATACTGTTTTACATACTGGCTATATTAGTTTACAGTCTCACCAGCAGTGCAAGAGTGCTCCCTTTTCTCCACATCCTCTCCAGCATTTATTATCTGAAGATTTTTTTGATGATGGCTATTCTGACTGGTGTGAGGTGATATCTCATTGTAGTTTTGATTTTCATTTCTCTAAGAATGAGTGATGTTGAGCATCTTCATGTGTTTGTTGGCCACATGTATGTCTTCTTTAGAGCAATGTCTGTTTAGGTCTTCTCCCCACTTTTTGATTGGTTTGTTAGTTTTTTCAGTATTGAGTTGCCTGAGCTGCTTGTATATTTTGGAAATTGATTCTTTGTTGGTTGTTTCATTTGCCATTATTTTCTCCCATTCTGAGGGTTGTCTTTTCAGCTTGTTTATAGTTTCTTTTGCTGTACAAAACCTTCAGGTTTAATGAGGTCTTACTTATTTATTTTTGTATTTGTTTCCATTACTTGAGAAGGTGGGTCATAGAATATCTTGCTTTGATTTATGTCATCGAGTGATCTGTTTTCTTCTAAGAGTTTCATGGGTTCTGATCTTACAGTCAGGTCTTTAATCCATTTTGAGCTTATCTTTGGGTATGGTGTTAGGAAACGTTCCAACTTCATTCTTTTACATGTAGCTGTCCAGTTTTCCCAGCACCACTTATTGAAGAGGCTGTCTTTGGCCCATAGTATCCCCTACTACTTCCCATAAGCAACAAAGGTCGAAGTTGATCACTGGCATTTCACCTGGTAGTGTCACCTATTATCACTATTTATGTTCTTTGAAAGAATATTTTCCATTAATGCAATTTAAATGTTTAAAATTTATTTTAAAAATCATATTAATAAAGAATACTTTATTGGGATTATATATTGGGGGCATACTAAAACTTAAAATGTTGCTTTTAGGTCATTCTTCTGGTCATTTTTGGTCAATCTTTTACCAGGTTAAAAAAAAGATCCAGAGGGAGGTATTCTGACCATTAACTACAGGATTTGTGGTCAGAGCTATTTCATATCTTCGTAAACAATTATATTAGGTAATAAAATAATAGAAAAACTGTAACAGAAAAAGCGACTGGGCAGGGTTTAAGAAACTGAACCAAATTATTGTACCTTAACCATGGTACAGACACTAAAAGCATAGCTACAACCTTGAGCAATGAAGAAGAATGGGGGTAGTTAAGACAGAATAAATTCCAGGGTGATCAAAGGTTACTTGAAAAATAGAAGCTGGCAAAGTAGAAAGTTTACTAAGATTAATAGGAATCCTAATTAAAAGAAAGACTTTTGACAAAATGGCACAAAATGGATCTTTTTCTGCCACTTCACATATGGATAAAACATAACAAAAGTGCTTTTAACATATAGAGTCAAGCTTAAAAAAAAAAAAAAAAAAAAGGAAATCCTCAGGCACCTGAGATGAAAGTAATATCAAAATCAAAGCTGGAACAGTAAGTGAGATTTGAAACCATGGTGGTCCATAGAGTTTTTATTTTTGTTTTTGTTTTTTTTTTACATTCTTTATTTTAAAGGTTTTACAGAGTTTTGTTGTTCACAGACATGTATGTTCCCAGATCAGTCGTATGCATATCCATGGTCCCCCCAACCCCAGGTCCCCCCATCCCACTCCTCCAGACCATCGCCCCAGCCATTGTAAGCACACCTATTCCCTTAGCACAATGACAATAGCTATCTTTTCCACACATGACAGTATAGGTTTCCATGTTACTCCCTCCATGCCTCCCATCCACTGTTCCTTCCCCACAATGTCCATATGTCTATTCTAGGTCTGTTTTTCCATGAGTTCACTGCATGTGTTATCACTACCCTTTTACTAGATTCCATATATGTGTGTTAGTATACTGTACTTGTCTTTCTCTTTTTGACTTACTTCACTTTTTATGATAGGTTCTAGCTCCAGCCACCTCATTAGGACTGAGTCTTCTGCATTTCTTTTAACAGCTGAGTAGTATTCCATTGTATATATGCACCAGAGCTTCTATATCCATTCATTCATCGATGGGCATCTAGGTTGCTTCCATGTTCTGGCTATTGTATAGAGAGCTGCAATGAACATTGGGGTACAGGTGCTTCTTTCAGTTTTGATTTCATCAGGATATAGGCCTAAGAGTGGTATTGCTGGGTCATAGGGTGCTTCTATCTTTAGTTTTTAAGGAATCTCCATATAGTCTTCCATAGAGGCTGTATCAATTTGCATTCCCACCAGCAATGCAAGAGGGTTCCCTTTTCTCCACACTCTCTCCAGCATTTATTGTCTGTCAATTTGTGGATGATGGCCATTCTGACGGGTGTGAAGTGATATCTCATTGTAGTTTTGATTTGCATTTTTCTAATAATAAGTGAGGTTGAGCATCGTTTCTTGTGCTTTTGGGCCATCTGTATGTCCTCTTTGGAGAGGTGTCTGTTGAGGTCTTTTTCCCATTTTCTGATTGGGTTGTTCATTTTTCCGGTGCTGAGTTGTCTGAGTTGCTTGTAGATTTTGGAAATTAATTCTTTGTCTGTTGTTTCATTTGCTATGATTTTCTCCCACTCTGTGGGGTGTCTGTTGAGCTTTTTTGTAATTTCTTTTGCTGTACAAAAGCTTTTAAGTTTCATTAGGTCCCACATGTTCATTTTTCTTTTTAGTTCTGCTATTCTAGTAGGTGGGTCGTGGAAGATCTTGCTCTAGTTTATGTCCTTGAGTGTTTTGCCGATATTCTCCTCTAAGAGTTTTTTAGTTTCTGGTGTTCCATTTAGGTCTTTAATCCATTTTGAGTTGATCTTTGTGTATGGTGTCAGGGAATGTTCCAACTTCATTTTTTTGCATGTAGCTGTCCAGTTTTCCCAGCACCATTTGTTGAAGAGGCTGTCTTGGCCCCATTTTAGATTTTCTCACCCTTTGTCAAAATTAAAGTATCCACAGGTGTGTGGGCCTATCTCTGCATTCTTGATCTTGTTCCATTGATCTACAGTTCTGTTTTTGTGCCAGTATCATACTGTCTTGAGGACTGTTGCTTTGTAGTAGAGTCTGAAGTTAGGAGGCTGATTCCTCCAGCTCCATTCTTCTTCCTCAGGATTGCTTTGGCAGTTCAGGGTCTTTTGTGCTTCCTTATAAACTATGTTATTCTTTGGTCTAGTTCTGTGAAGAATGGCATTGGTAGTTTGATAGGGATTGCATTGAATCTGTAGATGATATTTGGTAGTATGGTCATTTTCACAATATTGATTCTTCCAACCCAGGAACATGGAATATCTCTCCATCTGTTTCAGCCTTCTTTAATTTCTTTCATGAGTGTCTTATAATTTTCTGTGTTCAGTTCTTTTGTTTCTTTGGGTAGGTTTATTCCTAGATATTTGATTCTTTTGGTTGCAGTGGTGAAGGGGATTACATCTTTGATTTCGTTTTCTGATTTTTCATTGTATATAGGAATGTGAGTGATTTCTATATACTGATTTTGGATCTTGCGACTTTGCTGAATTCATTGATTAGCTCTAGTAGCTTTGTAATAGTGTTTTTGGGGTTTTCTGTGTATAATATCATGTCATCTGCAAATAGAGAGAGTTTGACTTCTTCTTTTTCGATCTGGATTCTTTTTATTTTTTTCTCTTCTCTTATTGCTGTTGCTAGAACTTTCAGGACTATGTTGAGTAATAGTGATAAAAGTGGACACCCTTGTCTTGTTCCTGATCTTAGAGGGAATGCTTTCAGTTTTTCACCATTAAGGATGATGTTTGCTGTGGACTTCTCATATATGGTTTTCAATATGTTGAGATACGTTTCTTCTATGCCCATTTTTTGAAGGACTTTTTTTTCATCATAAATGGGTGTTCAATTCTGTCAAAGGCTTTTTCTGCATCTACTGAGATTATCCTCTGATTTTTGTCTTTCAATTTGTTGATATGGTGTATCACAGTGATTCATTTGTGGATATTGAAGAATCCTTGCACGCCTGGGATGAACCCGACTTGATCATGATGTGTGAGTTTATTGCTGTGGTGTTGACTTCTGTTTGCTAAGGTTTTGTTGAGGATTTTGGCATCTAAATTCATCAGCGAAATTGGTCTATAATTTTCTTTTTTTGTATTATCTTTGCCTGATTTTGGTATTAGGGTGATGGCGACCTCGTAGAATGTGTTTGGAAGTGTTCTTCCTGTGCATTTTTTGGGAAGAGTTTCAGAAAGACAGGCATTAGCTCTTCTTTAAATTTGTTTGGAGGAATTCACCTGTGAAGCCATCTGGCCTTGGGCGTTTATTTTTGGGTAGATTTTTAATCACAAATTCGATTTCTGAGTTTGTGATTGGGTTATTCATAGTCTCACTTCCTTCTTGGTTCAGTCTTAGAAGATTAATCTTTTCCAAGAAGCTGCCCATTTCTTCCAGGTTGTCCAGTTTGTTGCCATAGAGTTGTTCATAATAGTCTCTTAGAATCCTTTAGATGTCTGCACTATCTGTTGCAATCTCTCCTTCTTCATTTTTGATTTTGGTGATGTGATTCTTCTCTCCTTTTTTCTTGATGAGTCTGGCCAGTGCTTTGTCAATTTTGTTCACCTTTTTGAAGAATCAGCTTTTTGATTTGTTTATCTTTGCTATTGTTTCTTTCATTTCTTTGTCATTTATTTCTGCTCTGATCTTTAGGATTTCTCTTCTTCTGCTAAAGTTAGAGTGTTTTTGTTCTTCTTTCTCCAGTTGTTTTAAGCATAAGGTTAGGTCATCTGTTTGATATTTTTCTTGTTTCTTGAGGTAGGATTGTATTGCTGTAAACTTCCCTCTTAGAACTGCTTTGACGGTATCCCATAGGTTTTGCACTGTCGTGTGTTCATTGTCATTTCCTTCTAGGAATTTTTAAAATTTCTCCTTTGATTTCCTCAATGATCAGTTTGTTTTTTGGGTATGTGTTGTTTAATCTCCATGTGTTTGTGTTTTTAATGTTTTTTTTTTTTCTTGCCATTGATCTCTAGTCTCATTGCATTGTGGTCTGTGAAGATGGTTGATATGATTTCAATTTTCTTGAATTGATTGAGGTAAGATTTGTGGCCCATGATGTGGTCTATCCTGGAGAATGTGCCATGAGCACTTAAGAAGGAAGTGTATTCTACTTTTGGATGGAAGGTCTTAAAGATATCCATGAGGTCCATCTCTACTAGTGTGTCGTTTAAGGCCTGTGTTTCTTTATTAATTTTCTGTTTGGGTGATCTGTCCATTGGTGTGAGAGGAGTGTTAAAGTCTCCTACTATGATTGTGTTACCGTCGATTCCTTCTTTTATGTCTGAAAGTGTTTGTCTTATGTGTTTGGATGCTCCTGAGTTGGGTGCATAGATATTTGTGATTGTTATGTCTTCCTCTTGAATATCTCCCTTGATCATTACGTAGTGACCTGCCTTGTCTCTTGCAATGTTCTTTATTTTGAGGTGTATTTTGTCTGATATGAGGATTGCTGGTCCAGCTTTCTTTTGATTTCCATTTGCGTAGAGTATCTTTTTCCATCCTCTCACTTTCAGTCTACAAGTGTCTCTAGATCTGAAGTGGGTTTTTTGTAAACAGCATATATATGGGTCTTCCATCTGTATCCAATCAGCCAGTGTTTGTGTTTTGGTTGGAGCATTTATTCTGTTTACATTCTAAGGAATTATTGATATGAATGTTCATATTGTCATCTTCTTAGATATTTGAGGTTTGATTTGCAGGATTTCTCCTACTCTTGCATTTATTGGCTGTATCAGGCCCTTTAACACTTGTTGAATAGCTGGTAGATAGGAAAATGTTTTACATTTAGAACATAGAGAGAGAAAGCAGTGGGAAAGAGGAAAGAGAATTAGAGGTTTCCAAGAATTAAAATTAAAATTAAAAATATATATACAATAAAATAAAAGTCATAAAAAGAAATTAAAAGTTAAAAAGGGCAGAAAGAATTAACAAGAGACCAAAAAACAAACAAAAAACACAAAACACAAAACAAATGAAAACCAAAAACAAACAAACAAACAAAAAAAACAGAACAAACAAACTTATAAACCCCAAACCAGACCAATTAATTGAATAAGCAAAATAGTCCACCACAAATAAACAAGCAAAAAAAAAAAAAACTGTCCCTGGTTTTTATCTTCTCATCTGCCTGTTGGAAACCAATCTGTTCTTGATATTGGTGTCTTGATGGCATAGGCTTTCCCTTATAGCGCCGGTTGCTATGGTTTCTGTTTTTGTGTTCAGCAAAATGAGGGCTTTACTGCCATACTGGGTGCTGGCCGGGACGGTGGGCTGATCCCAGTCCGTCGGGCGGGGTCGCAGTGTGCACAGTCCGGTGTTGAAGGGGGGCGCCCCGTCTCTACCACGCACCCACCAGTAGTCTTCAATTCCTGGTCTTTCCCCGGCTTCCTCCACTACTGGCACATGTGCACTGCCGGTTACGTGTCTAAGTCCCAAAGGCGGGCGTGAGCTTTCCCGTCTGGCTCGTGCCCGGGCCCTGGTCAGCAACCCGTGGGCGACTTCCCCTCTCCATTCAGCAAGCCCTCCAGTTGGAGTGGTTGAACTTACCCGCGACTTCTCGCGCGACACGGCTTCTCTTGATATTGTTTTAATTGAAGTATTTTTGTACAACTAGATTGAATTTTTAGTTCATCCAGGAGTTCTGGAACACACAGGGCGGGAAACAATCACCAAGCTGTTATTCTCTGTTAGTAAAATGTCTATTCCTTACTATAGTCTCTGCAGGGGGAAGAATCAGACATACTGATTATTTGCCATTATGTCTAATCAGTGTTGTTTTGTGGTAGTGCTTTCTTTAGTCACCGCAACTAAAGGGAATAATAACTACAAGTTTTCACTCTGTTCCAGGTGCTGTTTGGACTATTTTATATGTGTACATATATTTAATACACACAACACTTCCTGAGAAAGGGATGTTGTTAATGAGCAAAACATTCTTTTAAAGGGTAGTTTTACAATTTTATTTATTTATTTTGGGCTGTACTGGGTCTTCATTGCTGCATGGGTTTTTCTGTAGTTGCAGCAAGCAGGACTCCTCTCTAGTTGAGATGCAGGGACTTCTCATTGCAGTGGCTTCCCATGTTGCAGAGCATGGGCTCTACAGCTCGCGGGTTTCAGTAGTTACCATAGGTGAGCTCAGTAGTTACAGATCGTCATCTAAAGTACAGGCTCAGTAGGTGTGGCACACAGGCTTAATTGCTCTGTGGCATGTGAAATCTTCCCAAATTCATGATCAAACTCATGTCTCCTGCATTAGCAGGCATATTTTTTACCACTGAGCCATCTGAGAAGTCCCTGTTATTCCCATCTTGATGAAAACAAAGGTGAGGTCCAGAGTGGTAAAATTATATTTACCAGATAATCAGAAATTTTCATAAGGAAAACAACCTGTCAAGAAAATCAACTATGTATATATGAATAAAACTGAAATACTTAAGGTAAGCATTCCTCTAGATTAATTGGACTATATTCTTATGTTCATATGAAATCTTTTCATAGACAAAACAATATAGTATTTACAATTGAACTTCAGCTTACACTTACACTATGTAATCAAACATTGTACTGAATAAAAAGTTGAAAGTACACATTAGGGAGGTATGTTATTAAGAAATTAAGAAAGATTACTTAAATGCAATTTTAATTAGAATATTGGAGAAAGAATGATATTTAGTAGCAGCAATTGAACAAATACAGCTTTGAAATCAATAAAGGTATCATTGTTGTTTGTTGTTGTTTAGTCTCTAAGTTGTGTCTGACTCTTTCCCAACCCTGTGGATTGTAATCTACCAAGCTCTTCTGTCCGTGGGATTCCCCAAGCAAGAACACTGGAGTGAGCTGCCAGATCCTTCTTTAGGGGACTTTCCTGAACCAGATATCTAGTTAGCAGCTTCTGCATCACAAGTGGATTCTTTTACCACTGAGCCACCTAGGAAGCCCAAAGGTATCACTATGTACCTTTTAATTAACTTACAATTCGAAAACAAATCCTTCTGGGTCTTGATGATGTCCATTCTGGACCTTCATCCTTGATGCTTATACAACTGTTAAATGGTTCTAAGTAATTGTATGTAACTCATTACTCTATAATATTCAACAATTACTGAATTCCTAATGTTAAAAATTATCTACTTTTTCTAAAGTTGGGTTATAAGACTAAAGCTGCATTAATTAAGTGTTAACTAATCCAATTTCTTGGCAGTATTAAATGATACATTGCTTTGCAAAATCACTTTGAGCAGAATTGTGGTAAGCTTTATAGTTTTCTTAAAAACAAATGTTTATTTATTCAGAAATAGGAATATTGAGGTTGTGTATAAATAACACATGCAATTTAAAAAACTAATTTTAAGTAGATTAACTGATGAACTTTTAACAAAATTTTAACTTTTAATAAGAATTCAACAAGGAGGAAAAACAATCAAAGCTGAAATATTTAGAAAAGGCTTTCTAGCAGGCAAGGAAGGTCATATGAACATGCCATGCAGTCATTACATAAGCATTAGAGAAGAAGTCACATAATTGTAGCAGAAAACATCAAAATAGTTTCTGTATATAGATGCAGCTTTTTTAAGTATTGATATTTTGATAACTAAACATTATTTCTAACCTAAAATTGCCCAAAATTTAGCTTCCTAACTTCAGTCATAGGGAAGAGCAATTGCATTACTGTATTATTAATTCACTTTTACATTACACTCAGTCTGAGTGAGTGCATGAATGTTCAGTTACTTAGTTGTGCCTGGCTCTATGCAACCCCATGTCAAGGCTGCTCTGTCTATGGGATTTTCCAGGCAATAGTGGAGTGGGTTGCCTTTTTCTTTTCCAGGGGATCTTCCCAGCTCAGGGACTGAACCTGTATCTCCTGTGTCTCTTGCATTTCCAGGTGGATTTTGCACCACTGACTCACCTGGAAAGTCCACACTGAGTAAAGTATGCTTATTATTCCTATTATGTGTCTTGTAAGGTTACTATGTCTTACACTGAAGCCTCCAGTTCTTTTTTTTTTTAACTTTCCTGAACCAGATATCTAGTTAGCAGCTTCTGCATCACAAGTGGATTCTTTTACCACTGAGCCACCTAGGAAGCCCAAAGGTATCACTATGTACCTTTTAATTAACTTACAATTCGAAAACAAATCCTTCTGGGTCTTGATGATGTCCATTCTGGACCTTCATCCTTGATGCTTATACAACTGTTAAATGGTTCTAAGTAATTGTATGTAACTCATTACTCTATAATATTCAACAATTACTGAATTCCTAATGTTAAAAATTATCTACTTTTTCTAAAGTTGGGTTATAAGACTAAAGCTGCATTAATTAAGTGTTAACTAATCCAATTTCTTGGCAGTATTAAATGATACATTGCTTTGCAAAATCACTTTGAGCAGAATTGTGGTAAGCTTTATAGTTTTCTTAAAAACAAATGTTTATTTATTCAGAAATAGGAATATTGAGGTTGTGTATAAATAACACATGCAATTTAAAAAACTAATTTTAAGTAGATTAACTGATGAACTTTTAACAAAATTTTAACTTTTAATAAGAATTCAACAAGGAGGAAAAACAATCAAAGCTGAAATATTTAGAAAAGGCTTTCTAGCAGGCAAGGAAGGTCATATGAACATGCCATGCAGTCATTACATAAGCATTAGAGAAGAAGTCACATAATTGTAGCAGAAAACATCAAAATAGTTTCTGTATATAGATGCAGCTTTTTTAAGTATTGATATTTTGATAACTAAACATTATTTCTAACCTAAAATTGCCCAAAATTTAGCTTCCTAACTTCAGTCATAGGGAAGAGCAATTGCATTACTGTATTATTAATTCACTTTTACATTACACTCAGTCTGAGTGAGTGCATGAATGTTCAGTTACTTAGTTGTGCCTGGCTCTATGCAACCCCATGTCAAGGCTGCTCTGTCTATGGGATTTTCCAGGCAATAGTGGAGTGGGTTGCCTTTTTCTTTTCCAGGGGATCTTCCCAGCTCAGGGACTGAACCTGTATCTCCTGTGTCTCTTGCATTTCCAGGTGGATTTTGCACCACTGACTCACCTGGAAAGTCCACACTGAGTAAAGTATGCTTATTATTCCTATTATGTGTCTTGTAAGGTTACTATGTCTTACACTGAAGCCTCCAGTTCTTTTTTTAATTAGATGATTTTAGAGTTTTGTGCAAAAAAAATTAAATTTGTATTGGTTTTTGAGGGGAAATTTTTAAATATACTTGCCATATCATTTATGCATCTTTAAGAAACTGTAATTGTCTTTTTCATTGATTTCATTGGGCAAGTATCTTTTAATACAGAGATACTTTTTCAAAAACAGAGTGGACAGAGAATGATTTGCAAAGTAAAATTTAATTTTTCTTACCATTTAAAGATAGTAATTTCAAGTGAAACAGATTTTTCCCCCCTTTAAAGTCATTAATCATAGGGAAAGGAGCATAGGAGCAGAACAAGGAAAGGTGTCAGAGATTAATTTCTGTACCACAAGAAGCTACAGGGAAATTCAAAGTGTGAAATCACAATATAAGGCATTTTTATATATGCTTTAACTTCAAAAATCTCTTTGGAAGCTTTAGAAAGTACATTGTCATCAATGAATTGGATTTTACAATTAAAGGGGCTATGTTTTATACATTTTTCTTTTATATACAATTTAAACCACAGTTCCATTCAGCACATCTTCAAAAATACAAACAGCAAATCATGAAAATTTTCTTCTCTTTCTCCTAAATTCTCATCATTAGCCTCCCTCTCTAAGCCAGTGCTTGACCTTCTCCAATTTCCAAATATGCTCCTTAGCTGAGGGGACAGTCAGTGTGACTTAGCTGGTGCGTGAACTAGAAGAGGTTTCTTTTGTAAGTTTTTTTTTTTTTTTTAATTGGAAGCTAACTGCTTTATGATATTGTGTTGGCTTCTGCCACATAAGTCCACCATAGGTATATCACCTGAACATCCCGGTCTTGTCTGATCTTGGCCAGGCCTGATTAGTACTTGGGTAGAAGGGGCTTCTTATCTCACAGGTAGAATCCCGGTAAGTAAAGACACAGATGACATAGCAAGGAGAGGAGAGGTAGCACAGGGAAAGGCAAGAATGCACAGAATAAAATCAGGATCAACAAGAAATAAGCCTGCTGACCAGGACTGTTCCCAGTGCTTATTTGTTAGATTAATATAACCATGTTATATTAATATCAGAAAAAAAGCATATCCGAAAAAAATAACAAAGCAAATGTGCCTCATTCATAAAGGTCCTGCTGTGTATATGTATATTCTTAATATACAAACATAGATAACAGTATGAATATGTATATCTTCCTTAGATATATAATATATACATATATATATATACAAATGCATATGTGTATATATATGTACATGTATATACATGTATGTGTACCTGTGTATATGTGTATATACATATGCTTCCCTTATCTGTGATTTCACTGTTCACAGTTTCAGTTAACCTGAAGTCAGTAGTGGCACAAAAATTTTGAGTGGAACATCCCCCCAAAAAATAATTCAAACATTTTAAACTGCACACCATTCTGAGCAGCATGATGAAATCTCATACCATTCCACCTGGGCCAGTCCAGGATGTGAGTCACCCATTTGTCCAGCACATCCCATCCATTAGCCCCTTGGCATCCATCTCAGTTATTATATCTATTGTCACAGTAGCATAGAGTTTGTGTTCAAGAAGCCCTCATTTTACTTAATAATAGTTCCGAAGAGCAAAAGAAGTGAGGCAGACAATTCAGTTATCCCAAAGAGAAGCTATAAAGTGCTTTCAAGTGAATAGATAAAAAGTGTTCACTTAAACAGGAAAGAAAAAATGTACAGTGCAGTTGTTAAGATCATCTACTCATGAAATTGTGAAGGAAAAAAAATGCCTGCTGGCCTTGCTGTCACACTCAAAAATGCAAAAATCATAGCAACAGTGCATGATAAGTGCCTAATAAAGATGGAAAATGCATTAAACTTGTACAATAAGATATTCTGAGAGAGAGAGAGATCATGATCTTTTATCTTTTATTATTACAATTATTCTTTTTTATTTTTTGGCATTGCTGTTAATATCTTACTATGCATAATTGATAAACTAAACTTCATAGGTATTTGTGTATAGGAAAAAAAGACAGTATATATAGGGTTTGGTACTCTCTTCAGTTTCAGGCATCCACTGTGATAGCATCCACTTGGAACAAACCCTGTGTGAATAAGAAGGAACTACTGTGTCTTTGGAAAGATCTCCTGGAGGAGGGCATAGCAACCCACTCCAATATTCTTGAGTAGAGAATCCCATGGATGGAGGAGGCTGGTAGGCTACAGACAATTGGGTAGCAAAGGGTCAGACACGACTGAAGCAACAACACACACAAGCATGCTCACATACTGTGCTCCTCTTTATTATTCCTGAAATAAAACATGAACTTACTATATCTACAACTTTTTTCTTCTTGGATAACATTTTGAGATATACTTAAGAAGATACACCCAACAATACAAACATGAATTCACATGAAAATGTCTCGACATCAGGACTATTATCTGCTTTAAAGAATTTGAGTTCCCAGCTTCTTACCACCATGGCCATCTTTCCCTTAAGCCAAATAAACTTTTAAGAAATGTGAGGAATACAAAAACAAACATGAATAGAGATCTAGCTTTGCTTTGGCCTGGAGGACTTATGATGATAACCTAAGTAGTGAAGCAGGCCCTTGCTGTTGATAGGCATTCTTTCCATCACTAGCCACTATGCAGGACTCTGTCTCAGTGGTGAAGCTCCTCTTGTTTCCTGGTGAACTAACTACTTAGACTGTCGTGATGTTATTTAGCAAATGTCACTTCAGTTGCTTCACTTGAGGGGCTTCCCAGGTGGTACTAGCCATAAAGAACCCATTTGCCAATGCAGGAGATGTAAGAGACATGGACTCAATCCCTGGGTTGGGAAGATCCTCTGGAGATGGAAATGGCAATCCACTTCTGTATTCTTGCCTGAAAAATCCCATGGACAGAAGAGCCTGGTAGGCTACAGTCCAAGGAGCCACAAAGAGTCAGACACACCTAAGAGACTAAAAACACAAACATCACTTCATCTGACCTTTTGACTGAGCCAAAGGTAAGCACTATGCTTCATTATAGAACATTAGCATCCATAAAGCCGACGGGAATGATTTATCCCAAATTTTAAAGATATTCTGGAGAAAAAGATAGTAGATTTTATAAGTTAAGTTGGTGGTGTGATATAATCCAAAATTCATAGGTATTTGTGTATAGGAAAAAAAGACAGTATATATAGGGTTTGGTACTCTCTTCAGTTTCAGGCATCCACTGTGATAGCATCCACTTGGAACAAACCCTGTGTGAATAAGAAGGAACTACTGTGTCTTTGGAAAGATCTCCTGGAGGAGGGCATAGCAACCCACTCCAATATTCTTGAGTAGAGAATCCCATGGATGGAGGAGGCTGGTAGGCTACAGACAATTGGGTAGCAAAGGGTCAGACACGACTGAAGCAACAACACACACAAGCATGCTCACATACTGTGCTCCTCTTTATTATTCCTGAAATAAAACATGAACTTACTATATCTACAACTTTTTTCTTCTTGGATAACATTTTGAGATATACTTAAGAAGATACACCCAACAATACAAACATGAATTCACATGAAAATGTCTCGACATCAGGACTATTATCTGCTTTAAAGAATTTGAGTTCCCAGCTTCTTACCACCATGGCCATCTTTCCCTTAAGCCAAATAAACTTTTAAGAAATGTGAGGAATACAAAAACAAACATGAATAGAGATCTAGCTTTGCTTTGGCCTGGAGGACTTATGATGATAACCTAAGTAGTGAAGCAGGCCCTTGCTGTTGATAGGCATTCTTTCCATCACTAGCCACTATGCAGGACTCTGTCTCAGTGGTGAAGCTCCTCTTGTTTCCTGGTGAACTAACTACTTAGACTGTCGTGATGTTATTTAGCAAATGTCACTTCAGTTGCTTCACTTGAGGGGCTTCCCAGGTGGTACTAGCCATAAAGAACCCATTTGCCAATGCAGGAGATGTAAGAGACATGGACTCAATCCCTGGGTTGGGAAGATCCTCTGGAGATGGAAATGGCAATCCACTTCTGTATTCTTGCCTGAAAAATCCCATGGACAGAAGAGCCTGGTAGGCTACAGTCCAAGGAGCCACAAAGAGTCAGACACACCTAAGAGACTAAAAACACAAACATCACTTCATCTGACCTTTTGACTGAGCCAAAGGTAAGCACTATGCTTCATTATAGAACATTAGCATCCATAAAGCCGACGGGAATGATTTATCCCAAATTTTAAAGATATTCTGGAGAAAAAGATAGTAGATTTTATAAGTTAAGTTGGTGGTGTGATATAATCCAAAATTTACCTCATGAAAGCATATCAGAACTTGACTCCAGAATTTTATCAGAATTTGAAAATAAAATTTACATAAACAAATGCTACCTATATGCACTGCAGTCAGCTCTTTTTTTTTTTTTTTTTTTGGTTTCGTTTTTTTTTGTTTTTATTTTTTAACCACTTCTATTGGTCTTTCATTTCCATCTTTGTTCTTTGGTCTATGTGGGCCTTCCATTGCAGTGACCTCTCTCGTTGCAGAGCATCAGCTCTGGGCACATGAGCTCCAGAGCACTGGCTCAGCAATGGGACACACCCATCCAGCCACTCCGCGGCACATGGGATCTTCCCAGGCCAGGGATCAAACCGGCGCCCCTTGCACTGCAAGGTGGTATCCTTACCCACTGGACCACAAAGAAAGCCCTGTAGTCATCTTTTTAAAAGCAATTTCTGACTCGTGTGACAACTGTCAGACTCTAGAGTGGCTTGGTGGAATGTGTTTCCTAACAGTAACTACCATTGTTTTAAAATGTGCAGACTCGAGCAATATTCCTTGAGGTACCAGACATACACACAATAAAAATGAAGCATCTATAATCAGACTTAATAATAATTCTCTACATCCCAGGGCTCACACAGTGTTTGCAGATTTCCAGTTTCCACAGGGAGATAGTACTGGTGATACCATATTCACAGCCATTTCTCCAAGACAAGTAGATACTTGACGAAGACTTTTTCCATCTCAGCAGTCTCCTTTCTTTCTTTTTTTTTTTTATTTAAGATTTATTTATTTATTTATTTTGGGGGTTGGGGTGGGGAGGGAGAGGAGCAGGCGGGCCACTTCTATTGGTCTTTCATTTCTCTGTTTTCATCCATCTTTGTTCCTTGGCCCATGTGGGCTTCCCATTGCAGCGGCCTCTGTTGTCGCAGAGCACCGGCTCTGGGCGCATGCGCTCCAGAGCTCCGACTTGGTAATTGGACACATCAGTCCAACCGCTCCGCGGCACGTGGGATCTTCCCAGGCCAGGGATCGAACCAGCGCTCCTTGCACTGCAAGGTGGTGTCCTTACCCACTGGACCACCAGGGAAGCTTCTCAGCAGTCTCCTTTCAAACTTAACAATTTACCTCTGATTCTACTAATTTATTTCTCCAATCCCAAAACTCCTAATATGATATTTTAATACCCAAAGTTTTTAAATAGCCTTTTGAATGTTTGCATAAAATCAGTATATTCAATCTTTGTCTATATTATTCACATATAATATGAATCAAAGATTATGGCAAGACTTATGCAGCTTACTAACAGTTCCTTGAACATTGCCTTTGGTTAGAAGCCACAGACTTAGGAATGAACATTTTTAAATGAAGATATTCTGTGAAAAGCCATCAGAATGACAAAATAACCCAAAATCATCTTACAGAGGAACAACTGAGGAAATCAAGACAGCAAGGAGATCAAACCAGTCAATCCTGAAGGAAATCAAATCTGAATATTCATTGAAAGAATCAATACTGAAGCTGAAGTGCCAATAATTTGCCCACCTGATGCGAAGAGTCAACTCATTAGAAAAGACCCTGATGCTGGGAAAGATTGAAGGCAGGAGGAGAAGGGGATGACAGAGGACAGTTGGATGGTAACACCAACTCCATGGACATGAGTTTGAACAAGCTCCAGAAGATGGTGAAGGACCAGGAAGCCTGGCCTGCTGTAGTCCATGGGGTTGCAAAGAGTTGGATGCAACTGAGTGACTGAACAGCAAGGACCAGAAAAACAAGGTTTGGGCTGTCATCTGAATAAGGAAAGAAAAGGAAGTGATAGAATGGAAATCACAGGTATAGATTTAGGTTCAACTGAAAGAAAGAATTAGCAAGTACTGTTAAAATAAAATGTGATGTCCCAGAGCACATTTCATCACTGTTTAAGGGAAAATGAGGTAAGTGTCTGTCTGGAAACTTCTGAACTGTTTGTCTAGATCACTTGTTAGATCCAGTTGCAAAAGTCTGTGATATTTTCATCCATTCTGCAATTAGTAAACAGAGCTTTCTATTGCAAACACAGCTGACTAGAGGCTTCTTTTACAATGGTAATGGGGAAACATCAATCTTCTTCAAATTTAATGTTCTCCAAACATTAAACTGTTTATGCAACTCCTTACATGTAGGTTTTGCTTAATTTGTCATTAAAATCCCAAAATCATTAAATTCAGAGTTGAAGGCTTATTAATTTCACATATTAATGAACTCATCAATAAAATATGTTTCTAATGCATCATATATTGCCCTAATGTATTTCATACATATAAATCCCTGGGTATGTAATTAATCATAAGACTTTTTCTAAAAGGCTAATTTTAGAATGTGCCACTGTTCCTTGAGGCAAGTGCTAACAGCACTGATGGTTAAGGACACTGTCTTTTTTTTTCTTTTTTTTTTTTTGGCTATTCTAGGTTTTCAATGCTGCTGCAGGCTCTTCTCTAGTTGCAAGGAAGGGGGCTATTCTCTAGTTGCGATGAGCAGGCTTCTTCTTGTGGTGACTACTCTTTTTGTGGAACTAGGGCTCTAGGGCACATGGGCTCAATAGTTGTGGCTCATGGGCTTCATTGCTCCGCAGCATGTCGGATCCTCCTGGATTAGGGATTGAACCCATGTCTCCTGCACTGGCAGGCAAACACTGAGCTACAATGGAAGCCAAACAGCATCTTTTAAAATTTAATTAATTAATTTTAATTGGAGGATAACTGTCCTTGATACTGAACAGAAATGGGCTTTTTTTTAGGCTGTGCCACTGACTTAGTTACATGAACTTCTGGCACCCAACTTTCCTAACTGAGCTTGTTTCTTCATCAGTAAAGCATAGATAATATCACCATTTCCTTCTTTTATGATTGTAAGTTAAGTGCAATAACACATAAAGGGCATCTAATATACTATCTGATATATAGCAATTTTTTTCCTGGAGATTTGCACTTATTTTTGTTAATTGAAGTATAACTGCTTTATAATGTTGTGTTAGTTTCTGCTGTACAACAAAGTGAATCAGCCATATGTATACCTATATCCCCTCTCTCTTGAACCCCCCTCAGATCCCTCACCCATCCCACCCCTATAGGTCATCGTGGAGCACAAAACTGAGCTCTCTGTGCTCTACAGAAGTCTCCACTAGCTATCTCTTTTACACATGGTAGTGTATATATGTCAATGCTGCTCTCCCAGTTTGTCACATCCTCCCCTTCTTCCTCTTGTCCACATGTCTGTTCTCTATTTCTGAGTCTCTATCCCTGCCCTGTACCATTTTTTTAGACTCCATATATATGTGTTAATGTATGGTATCTGTTCTTCCATTTCCTAACTTACCTAACCCTGTATGACAGACTCTAGGTTCATCCATTAAGTGCTATTGTTGCTGCCACTGTCATTGTCAAAATTTAACCCAAGAACATGAAGTAAAATCAAACATGTTACAAAATCTTCAAAACTGCAATCTAGGAGCTCCTTGGTGTTCCAGTATTCACTTAGTCAGAATATTCTCATTGTACCTCATCCTTATATTCAATTCTATAATAAATCTTTGATCAAAGTAACAAAGAACCAAATGTTCAATGGGAAATTTTTCAATATTGATATCAAGAATAGATTTACATTTGATATCATCCTACTATATTTAAAGAAATACATTATGCTTAGTATTCATGTGTGACCTGAAAGTTATTTTAACTTCAATATATGCTGCTACAGCATATGCTGCTGTAAGTTGCAGTATTTGTTGAAAGTTAATTGCTTTAAAATCATATCAATTACATTAACAAGGCTATACTTTATACAAAGAACAATTATTTTATGAAGCTATAACCATTTACCTAAGATTTCTGCACATGATATTTGAATAGAAATGAAACTAATCAGCTTCTAGGATATCTCTGTTCATCCAGTGGTTAAGAATCCACCTGCAAAAATACAGGTTAGATCCCTGGTCCAGGAAGATCCCACATAGCACAGAGCAACTATGTACATGCACCACAACTACATGAGGCAGAAATACTGAAGCCCAGAGCCCATGCTCCACAACAAGAAAAGCTACAGTAATGAAAAGCCTATGCACCACAGTGAAGAGTAGTCCCCATTCACCACAAGTAGAGAAAGCCTACATGCAGCAACAAACATCCAGTGGAGCCAAAAATTAAATTAAATTAATAAATACATATGTTTAAAAGATTAATAAACTTCTTAAAACAGTTTTCATAGCCACAGGCTTAGATAAGTGAATTCATGTTCAAAGGTAAAATAGAAAAGTTCAAAACAGATATAGTGTCTCTGATTTTAACAGAAATATTTTCCAAAGAATTGTGAAAATTTTAGGAATTATAACTTGTCACCAATGAAAAAAATTGATTTACTACATTTTATACATGTCTTCCTATTTGATTTGCTGCCAAACTGTTCTTCCATTTCCTAACTTACCTAACCCTGTATGACAGACTCTAGGTTCATCCATTAAGTGCTATTGTTGCTGCCACTGTCATTGTCAAAATTTAACCCAAGAACATGAAGTAAAATCAAACATGTTACAAAATCTTCAAAACTGCAATCTAGGAGCTCCTTGGTGTTCCAGTATTCACTTAGTCAGAATATTCTCATTGTACCTCATCCTTATATTCAATTCTATAATAAATCTTTGATCAAAGTAACAAAGAACCAAATGTTCAATGGGAAATTTTTCAATATTGATATCAAGAATAGATTTACATTTGATATCATCCTACTATATTTAAAGAAATACATTATGCTTAGTATTCATGTGTGACCTGAAAGTTATTTTAACTTCAATATATGCTGCTACAGCATATGCTGCTGTAAGTTGCAGTATTTGTTGAAAGTTAATTGCTTTAAAATCATATCAATTACATTAACAAGGCTATACTTTATACAAAGAACAATTATTTTATGAAGCTATAACCATTTGCCTAAGATTTCTGCACATGATATTTGAATAGAAATGAAACTAATCAGCTTCTAGGATATCTCTGTTCATCCAGTGGTTAAGAATCCACCTGCAAAAATACAGGTTAGATCCCTGGTCCAGGAAGATCCCACATAGCACAGAGCAACTATGTACATGCACCACAACTACATGAGGCAGAAATACTGAAGCCCAGAGCCCATGCTCCACAACAAGAAAAGCTACAGTAATGAAAAGCCTATGCACCACAGTGAAGAGTAGTCCCCATTCACCACAAGTAGAGAAAGCCTACATGCAGCAACAAACATCCAGTGGAGCCAAAAATTAAATTAAATTAATAAATACATATGTTTAAAAGATTAATAAACTTCTTAAAACAGTTTTCATAGCCACAGGCTTAGATAAGTGAATTCATGTTCAAAGGTAAAATAGAAAAGTTCAAAACAGATATAGTGTCTCTGATTTTAACAGAAATATTTTCCAAAGAATTGTGAAAAATTTTAGGAATTATAACTTGTCACCAATGAAACACATTTAAATTCTATACTGATATGATTTACTACATTTATATATATTATACAAAGTTGTACATGTTATATATGTATACATCTTCCATCATCATACCAATTATTCCCATAACGCAAAGATAGCCTCTATTAATAGTTAATTATCTACTATTTCAACCCTTTGCTTTTCCCTCTGTCATCTTGGTACAGAGCGTAAAGAATTTACTTCAATTTGATTCAATTAATCTCTTAAAGGGCTCATTTTAAGAACATGCAGGTAATAGCTTTACCCCCCAAATTCAACATACTGTATGAACTAAATCTGCCTTTTAAAAAGGTGGGACAGAGGAAACAGAGAGCTATGCTTCACTGCATTAAGTACAAACATGCTTTTCCTACAAATTACTTAATTTTGCAATATTCATGCATGTGTGTGTTGGTCACTCATTCGTGTCCAACTCTTTGTGATCACATGAACTGTAGCCGCTCCTCTGTTGATGGAATTCTCCAGGCAAAAATAGTGGAGTGGATTGTCATTCTCTTCTCCAGGTTATCTTCCCAACCCAGGAACTGAATCCATATCTCCTACATTGCAGGCAGACTATCATCTGAGCCACCAGGGAAACCTATCAATCTTCATATTATTATAAATAGGTACAGCATAAAGTCATGACTAGAAATTACATTGAATCTGTAGATTTCCTATATAGTATGTACATTTTAACAATATTAATTCTTCCAATCTTTGCTCATTGGCATGCAAATGGCAACAGGTACATGAAAATATATTCAGCCTCACTAATCATCAAGCAAATATAAATCAAAACCAAAAACAACCTCATACTTGTTTGAATGACTGTCACCAATAATAGAAAAGGTAATTGTTAATGGGAATGTGAAGAAAAGGAAATCCTGGTGCACTGTTACTGGGAAATTGATGCAGTCACTGTGGAAAACAGTATGGAGCTTCCTCAAAAAATTAAAAATAGTACTGCCATATTATTCATCTATTCTACTTCTAGATATATATCTGAAAGAAATAAAGTCACTATTTCAAATACATATCTGATCCCCATGTTCACTGCCACATTATTTATAATGGCCAAGACATGGAAACAGCCTACAACCTAACTGCACATCAATGGATGGAAAAGAAAAAATGTGATACTATACACATATATAATCTCATATTATACATATATATGTTAATTTTGGCCTCTTTTATTGGTTCTTCATTTATTTATTTTAATCCATCTTAATTCTACAGCCTGTGTGGGCCTCCCAGAGCGTAAAGAATTTACTTCAATTTGATTCAATTAATCTCTTAAAGGGCTCATTTTAAGAACATGCAGGTAATAGCTTTACCCCCCAAATTCAACATACTGTATGAACTAAATCTGCCTTTTAAAAAGGTGGGACAGAGGAAACAGAGAGCTATGCTTCACTGCATTAAGTACAAACATGCTTTTCCTACAAATTACTTAATTTTGCAATATTCATGCATGTGTGTGTTGGTCACTCATTCGTGTCCAACTCTTTGTGATCACATGAACTGTAGCCGCTCCTCTGTTGATGGAATTCTCCAGGCAAAAATAGTGGAGTGGATTGTCATTCTCTTCTCCAGGTTATCTTCCCAACCCAGGAACTGAATCCATATCTCCTACATTGCAGGCAGACTATCATCTGAGCCACCAGGGAAACCTATCAATCTTCATATTATTATAAATAGGTACAGCATAAAGTCATGACTAGAAATTACATTGAATCTGTAGATTTCCTATATAGTATGTACATTTTAACAATATTAATTCTTCCAATCTTTGCTCATTGGCATGCAAATGGCAACAGGTACATGAAAATATATTCAGCCTCACTAATCATCAAGCAAATATAAATCAAAACCAAAAACAACCTCATACTTGTTTGAATGACTGTCACCAATAATAGAAAAGGTAATTGTTAATGGGAATGTGAAGAAAAGGAAATCCTGGTGCACTGTTACTGGGAAATTGATGCAGTCACTGTGGAAAACAGTATGGAGCTTCCTCAAAAAATTAAAAATAGTACTGCCATATTATTCATCTATTCTACTTCTAGATATATATCTGAAAGAAATAAAGTCACTATTTCAAATACATATCTGATCCCCATGTTCACTGCCACATTATTTATAATGGCCAAGACATGGAAACAGCCTACAACCTAACTGCACATCAATGGATGGAAAAGAAAAAATGTGATACTATACACATATATAATCTCATATTATACATATATATGTTAATTTTGGCCTCTTTTATTGGTTCTTCATTTATTTATTTTAATCCATCTTAATTCTACAGCCTGTGTAGGCCTCCCATCACAGCAGCCTCTCTTGTTGCAGAGCACCGGCTCTGGGTGCATGCCCTCCAGAGCACTGGCTCATAACTGGACACACCCATCCAGCCACTCCATGGCCTGTGGGATCTTCCCATGCCCAGAATCAAACCGATGCCCCTTGCACTGCAAGGCAGACTCTTTACCCACTGGACCACCAGGGAAGCCCTATATGTGTGTATATATATATATATATATATATATACACACATATATACACATGTAATATATATTTTCAATAATGAAAATGCCTTACAATTTACGAGAACATGGCTAAATCCTGAGAGCATTATCCTAAGGGAAATGTCAGGAAGAAAAATACAAATACTGTATGATCTCAGTTATATATGGACTCTAAAAAAAAAATGACCTCATAAGAAAAACAGAACAGATTAGTTGCTGCAAGAGGTGAGGGGTGTAGAGTTAGCTAAATAGGTAAAGGGGTCAAAAAGTACAAACTTCTACTTATAAGATAAATAACTGCTATGGATGTAAGGTACAGCATGGTGACTATAGTTAATAACAGTGTACTGTATATTTGAAAGTTGCTGAGAAAGTAGACGTAAAAGTTTTCATCACAACTTGTGACTATTTGAAGTAAGGAATGTTAATTAAACACATTGTGGTAATTATTTTGCAAGATATACATATATAAAATCATTATGCTGTATCTCTTAAAACTGGGAGGAAACAAACCAGTGGAGGTTTTCACAGCTTTGGCTGACCCAGGAGAAAAACATCTTGGAAATGAAAGAAGACAAAAACAAATTGATTCATTTCACTTGGGCTCACTAGCTGCGATTGTACCGATCAGCAAGAGGTGGGAGATCTGCTGTGGACTTTGGAATGCTGAGTCAGCACACGTTAGAATGCTGCATGTGCACACAGAACAGACTCCTTCTTGCTGGTCTAGTTGCCCCCTAGCTGTAGTGCACTCTTTCCATTAAGTAGATAATGTAAGCAACTTGGAGTCACAAGGGTAATTATTAATCCGGGCTGTGACTGACTCCCAGCCCATGTTAATATCATTCCCTGCAAATACCTGGATGCTTAAGCTCTCAATAAAAGCGGGCTGGTGAATGTGTTCAGGGGCTTGACCCAAGAGGGGTTCTTTCTCTCTGTCTTTCTGTATGTGTGAGTATATTTCTTAATGTCTTGTCGCACCCACTATTCTCTATGCACCCTACTGACATGTCGTGGCAAAAATAATGCTATGTCAACTATGTCTCAGTAAAACTGAAATAAAAAAGCGTCATGGACAATGTGCAGATACTGAAGTGAAAGCAGTAAAGAGGAGAGAGGGGAAGAGGTTAAGTGTGAGTAAAACCAGCAAAAGAAAATTTATTCTAAACCACTTAGTAAATCAAAAGGAAAAGTCACATAAGAACTCAAGGATCATGACTTATGCTTTTACATCTTACTTAATAACTCATTCACTCTTCTTGTAATATAAATATTCTTACAGAAATAGCTAAAAATTTCTAAGCTTTTGATTAGAACCAAAAAGAGAGATCAAAATTGACTCACTAAGTTTTATGCCATTAGTATTATTTTTCAATCCAGTAACTTTATTTTCCCATTCAATGAGTCAAAGACCAACATATAAGAAATTATTCATGAAGACAAAGTACTTATGCCAAAATCACAGTGGTAAAAGCTCAAAATATTTGTAAAAATCTTATTTAAATCTGATAGTAAAACCCCTTTCAAATTGTTTGGAGAGAGAGGAAAACAAAGGAAGCAGTGTCATTACTTTCAAGCACAAATATAAGAAGTGTTACAAAAATTCTTTTAAAATCATTCTTGCAAGTCTCAGAAAGATAGACTTGTGTTCAGTGGCTCTGGAAAGAGATACAGGTGGAGATTCATAACCTCAGAGTTAATAGCAGAAAGTAGTTGTTAAGACACTGGACCTGGCACCATGGAAAAGCATGTATCAAATTCAAGCTCCACTACTTTCTAGCTGTGTGAAGCTGGGCAAGTCTTCAATATCTCTGATTCCTAGACTTCTTTTCTGTAAATGAGGTTAACAACAGCACCCACCTCATGGGATTGTGATAGATTTAAATGCCTCACAGCAACTTGGAGTCACAAGGGTAATTATTAATCCGGGCTGTGACTGACTCCCAGCCCATGTTAATATCATTCCCTGCAAATACCTGGATGCTTAAGCTCTCAATAAAAGCGGGCTGGTGAATGTGTTCAGGGGCTTGACCCAAGAGGGGTTCTTTCTCTCTGTCTTTCTGTATGTGTGAGTATATTTCTTAATGTCTTGTCGCACCCACTATTCTCTATGCACCCTACTGACATGTCGTGGCAAAAATAATGCTATGTCAACTATGTCTCAGTAAAACTGAAATAAAAAAGCGTCATGGACAATGTGCAGATACTGAAGTGAAAGCAGTAAAGAGGAGAGAGGGGAAGAGGTTAAGTGTGAGTAAAACCAGCAAAAGAAAATTTATTCTAAACCACTTAGTAAATCAAAAGGAAAAGTCACATAAGAACTCAAGGATCATGACTTATGCTTTTACATCTTACTTAATAACTCATTCACTCTTCTTGTAATATAAATATTCTTACAGAAATAGCTAAAAATTTCTAAGCTTTTGATTAGAACCAAAAAGAGAGATCAAAATTGACTCACTAAGTTTTATGCCATTAGTATTATTTTCAATCCAGTAACTTTATTTTCCCATTCAATGAGTCAAAGACCAACATATAAGAAATTATTCATGAAGACAAAGTACTTATGCCAAAATCACAGTGGTAAAAGCTCAAAATATTTGTAAAAATCTTATTTAAATCTGATAGTAAAACCCCTTTCAAATTTTTTGGGAGAGAGAGGAAAACAAAGGAAGCAGTGTCATTACTTTCAAGCACAAATATAAGAAGTGTTACAAAAATTCTTTTAAAATCATTCTTGCAAGTCTCAGAAAGATAGACTTGTGTTCAGTGGCTCTGGAAAGAGATACAGGTGGAGATTCATAACCTCAGAGTTAATAGCAGAAAGTAGTTGTTAAGACACTGGACCTGGCACCATGGAAAAGCATGTATCAAATTCAAGCTCCACTACTTTCTAGCTGTGTGAAGCTGGGCAAGTCTTCAATATCTCTGATTCCTAGACTTCTTTTCTGTAAATGAGGTTAACAACAGCACCCACCTCATGGGATTGTGATAGTATATGATAATGCCTCACAGACTACTTGCCCACATTAATTATTGGCTAAGATTATAAAGATTAAGATTTCTTAAGCAAAATACTTAAGAATACTTATTCATGGATAAGCAACAGACAATTGCTGTTTCAAAAGGATTCCAAAGAAAACTCCATGATTTGATAGTCTGTAAAGCAAAGCAGGGCTTCCCAGGTGACACTAGTGGTGAAGAACCCGCCTGCCAATGCAGGTTAGATGTTAGATGTAAGAGACACGGATCCAAGCCCTGGGTCTGAAAGATGAGGAAAGCATGGCAACCCACTCCAGTATTCTTGCCTGGAGAACCCCATGAACAGAGGAGCCTGGCGGGCTACAGTTCATAGGGTCACAAAGAGTCAGACACAAGTGAAGCAACTTAGCACAGCACACAAAGCAAAGCAAAGAAAAAGCAAACCCCCTAGAGAAAAATTGCCTCTAGCACAAAAACGCCTAGCTCCAGCTCTGCATTTTATTAACACATTGGGAGAAATTTAGAGTAATCTGGTAACATAGTTCTTAAAATGGGACTTTTCTCACATCATTTCAACAGCACCTTTCAACACTCAAATAAACATATTCATTTAGAACCTAGTTTAACACAAAGAGCAAATCAAGAGAGAAAATAGTTTTCCTGTGTTGTCAATCCAAGTCATCACATGAGAATATGTCAGTAATACTCAAAAAAATGCCATAAATATAAAAATTACCATTTTAGAGACAGTTATTTGAATAGTTTCATGCTGTTTGTCAGAATCAAAAAAGCTACAGAACAAGATAGATGAGCTCCCTTCACAGTTGATGATACAGAATGGGGGATGAGAGGTGCAAGTTTGTTCCTCGGGCACACTGACATTTTAAAACTTTGCAAAATACCTGATAAATAAATATCTCAGAGACATGATGTGATTGTTATTAAAAAGTCATTCTACAGGCTAAGTTCTTCACCTTTTAGATCTATCTTTTAGATTCTATCAAAACGTTAGCCTTACAAGTTGTAGCCCATAATAAATACATTTCATTAAGTGAACAACAACCCTATAGGGAAATATTACAATTTTTACTATAGCTATGGAAAAACCACACAAATCTAACTGATTCATTCAGAGCCATGCAGGTTCAACAGTGCAGTGGGAAGAGGTAATCAAGGTGGGCTTGCATACTGATGACCTTTCATTACCTCTCAACTCTGATATCTTAAGGTCTTGGAAATTGAATTTCTTCATTGTCAAATGGGCTTAACAATATCCACTTCCAAAGTTACTGTGCGAAATATGCAAGATGCATGTGAAAAAGCCTGCAACTTCACAGGCTCTCCATAATCAATTGTAAAAGGAAGTCTCACATTTCCAACAAGAATTTGCTACTTAGACCAAGCTTTGGAATTTATCAATTACAGGCAGCCACAGGTATCTTCCCAATAAGCCGATAAAGGGAAGTCTCTGCTTCTAAACAGATGCAGATGGACTTAACTGAATTTTTAATAGTATGGACTGACCCTGTCAGGAAACTGACTGCCCATGCAAGGCTCCAGATAAGTTAGGATCCTGTAGATGCCCACTGACTAGGTGGTACTGCCAATATGAACTGAAACCAAAAGGCAAGATGTGGGGTAAGTAATGAATCATGTTCTCAGACAGGTCTCATGACTACCAGTTCAGAAAAAAATATTAGAAAAAAAAAAATAGGACTTCTTCCATCTTTTCAATCCTCAGTCAGACAGGCATGGAGACAGTTCTGGAAGTTACATTATGATGGCTGCCTAAGGAGAACACCAAGTTCTGTTTAAACTTGATTGATGATGGTAGTACAGGAAAAACTACCTTCGTGAAATGCCATCTGGTGAATTTAAGAAGTATGTAGCTACTTTCAGCTTTGAGGTCCATCCCCTTCTGTTCTAAACCAACAGAGAACCTATTAAGTTCGATACAGCTGGTCAGGAGAAATTTGGTGGATTGAGAGACGGGTATTATATCCAAGCTCAGAGAGCTTCCCCGATAGCTCAGCTGGCACAGAATCTGCTTACATTGCAGGAGACCCCGGTTTGACTCATGGATCAGGAAGATTCCCTGGAGAAGGGACAGGCTAACCACTCCAGTATTCTTGGGCTTCCCTGGTAGAAAAGATAGTAAAGAATCCACGTGCAAAGCAGGAGACCTGGGTTTGATCCCTGGGTTGGGAAGATCCCCTGGAGAAGGGATAGGCGACCCACTCCAGTATTCTTGCCTAGAGAATTCCATGGTTCAGCCATGGGGGTCACAAAGAGTTGCACACAACTGAGCAACTTGACTTTCACTTTCTTTCAATGTGTCATTATAATGTTTGATGTAATATCCAGAGTTACTGACAAGAACGTGCCTAACTGGCATGGAGATCTGGGATGAACGTGTGAGAACATTCCCATTGTGTTGTACGGCAACAAAGTGAGTATGAAGGACAGAAAGTATAAGGCAAAGTCAATTGTCTTCCACCGAAAGAGGAATCTTTAGTACTATGATATTTCTGCCAAAAGTAACCGCAACCTTGAAAAACCCTTCCTCTGGCTTCCTAGAAAGCTGATGAGAGGCCCAAGCTTGTAGTCTGTAACCATTCCTGCCCTCCCCACCCCCAACCCCACTAGAGGTGGTCATGGAGCCAGCCTTAGCAGTGAAGTAGGAGCATGATCTAAAGGCTGCTCAGACAACTGTCCTCCTGGATAAAGATGATGACCTGTGAGAAAGTGAAGCTGGAACCCATTTCAGAAGTCTAGTTGTATAGGCAACTGTTCTGTCATGTCAGTAAGTGCAGCATCTTTGCCACTTTGTTATATAGCTAAATAGAACAAGTAATCATTGAATTCTGAAGGAGATGGATGGGCTTCAGAATGAAAGTGGCATTTAGGAAAATAATAACTTCATTTTTTTGACTAGCATAGTTAGGTGCTTTGGAACACAGTCGTTTCCTCCTTCAGTTTCAAATATAAAACTGCTATAGTTAAATTGAATAAAAAGCCCATTTAGGTATGATCTAAATCAAATCCCTTATGATCACAGAGTGGAAGCAACAAACAGACTCAAGGGATTAGATCTGCTAGTGTTCCTGAAGAACTACTGACAGAGGTTTGTAACACTGTACAGGAGGTAGTGACCAAAACCCTTCCCAAGAAAAAGAATGCAACAAGGTAAATGGTTGTCTGAGGAGGCCTTACAAATGGCTAAGAAACAAAGAGATGAGAATGGCAAAAGTGAAAGGAAAAGATACACCTAACTGAATGCAGAGTTCCAGACAATAGGAAGAAGAGATTAAAAAAATTTAAAAAGGCCTTCTTAGGTGAACAGGTCAAACATTAGAGGAAAATAAAACAATGGAAAGACTAGAGATCTCCTCAAGAAAGTTAGAGATTAAAAAAAAAAAAAAAAAAAAGGAAAGAAAGTGGGAGATACCAAGGGAACATTTCATGCAAGGCTGGGCACAATAAAGGACAGAAACAGCAAGGACCTAACAGAAGCAGAAGAGATTAAAAAGTGGTGGCAAGAATACAGAAGAACTATATTTTTAAAAAATCTTAATGGCCCAGGTAACCACAATTGTGTGATCACTCACTTAGAGCCAGACATCCTGGAGTGTGAAGTCAAATGGGTCTTAGAAAGGATTACAACAAAGTTAGTGGAGGTCATGGAATTCCAGCAGAGCTATTGAAAATCCTAAAAGACGATGCTTTTAAAGTGCTGCACACAACATGCCAGCAAACAGGAATGGAAAAATGTTCAATTTTCATTTCAATCTCAAAGAAGGAAATGACCACGAATGTTCAAACTGCCACACAATTGCACTCATTTCACATGCTAGCAAGATAATACTCAAAATCCTTCAGGCTAGGCTTCAACAGTACACAGAGAACTTCCAGAAATATAAAAAAAAACCAAGCTGGATTTAGAAAAGCACTGTCATGTCAGTAAGTGCAGCATCTTTGCCACTTTGTTATATAGCTAAATAGAACAAGTAATCATTGAATTCTGAAGGAGATGGATGGGCTTCAGAATGAAAGTGGCATTTAGGAAAATAATAACTTCATTTTTTTGACTAGCATAGTTAGGTGCTTTGGAACACAGTCGTTTCCTCCTTCAGTTTCAAATATAAAACTGCTATAGTTAAATTGAATAAAAAGCCCATTTAGGTATGATCTAAATCAAATCCCTTATGATCACAGAGTGGAAGCAACAAACAGACTCAAGGGATTAGATCTGCTAGTGTTCCTGAAGAACTACTGACAGAGGTTTGTAACACTGTACAGGAGGTAGTGACCAAAACCCTTCCCAAGAAAAAGAATGCAACAAGGTAAATGGTTGTCTGAGGAGGCCTTACAAATGGCTAAGAAACAAAGAGATGAGAATGGCAAAAGTGAAAGGAAAAGATACACCTAACTGAATGCAGAGTTCCAGACAATAGGAAGAAGAGATTAAAAAAATTTAAAAAGGCCTTCTTAGGTGAACAGGTCAAACATTAGAGGAAAATAAAACAATGGAAAGACTAGAGATCTCCTCAAGAAAGTTAGAGATTAAAAAAAAAAAAAAAAAAAAGGAAAGAAAGTGGGAGATACCAAGGGAACATTTCATGCAAGGCTGGGCACAATAAAGGACAGAAACAGCAAGGACCTAACAGAAGCAGAAGAGATTAAAAAGTGGTGGCAAGAATACAGAAGAACTATATTTTTAAAAAGTCTTAATGGCCCAGGTAACCACAATTGTGTGATCACTCACTTAGAGCCAGACATCCTGGAGTGTGAAGTCAAATGGGTCTTAGAAAGGATTACAACAAAGTTAGTGGAGGTCATGGAATTCCAGCAGAGCTATTGAAAATCCTAAAAGACGATGCTTTTAAAGTGCTGCACACAACATGCCAGCAAACAGGAATGGAAAAATGTTCAATTTTCATTTCAATCTCAAAGAAGGGAAATGACCACGAATGTTCAAACTGCCACACAATTGCACTCATTTCACATGCTAGCAAGATAATACTCAAAATCCTTCAGGCTAGGCTTCAACAGTACACAGAGAACTTCCAGATATACCAGCTGGATTTAGAAAAGACAAAGGAAGGAGAGATCAAATTGTCAACATCTTTTGTATTATAGAAAAAGCAAGAAAATTCCTGAAAAACATCTACTTGTTTCACTGACTATGCTAAAGCCTTAGACTGTGTGGATCACAACAAACTGTGGAATGCTATAAAGAGATGGGAATACCAGATCACCTTACCTGCCTCCTGAGAAACCTGTATACAGGTCAAGAAATAATAGTTAGAACCGGACATAGAACAATAAACTGGTTTAAAACTTGGAAAGAAGTACATCAATGTTATATATTGTCACTCTGCTTATTTAACTAATAGGCAGAGTATATTATACAAAATGTGAGGCTTGATGAAGAACTAGTTGGAAGCAAGATTGCCAGGAGAAACATCAATCACCTCAGGTATAAAGAAGACACAACCCTTACAGCAGAAAGTGAAGAGGAACTGAAGAGACTCGAAGTTGAATGAAGAGAGTGAAAAAGCTGTCTTAGAACTCAGCAGTCAAAAAACTAAGATTATGGTATCCAGTTCCATCACTTCATGGCAAATAGAAGGGGAAACAATGGAAACAGTGACAGTCTTTATTTCCTTGGGCTCCAGAATCACTGCAGACAGTGACTGCAGCCATGAAATTAAAAGACGCTTGCTCCTTGTAAAGAAAACTATGACCTAGACAGCCTATTTAAAAGCAAAAGGGTTTCCCCTGGTGGTCCAGTGGATAAGGACACCGCCTTGCAGTGCAAGAGGCGCCAGTTCGATCCCTGGCCTGGGAAGATCCCACGTGCCGCAGAGTGGCTGGACTGATGTGTCCAATCACTGAGCCAGAGTCCTGGAGTGCATGCGCGCAGAGCCAGTACTCTGCGACAACAGAGGCCACCGCAATGGGAGGCCCACAGGAGCCAAAGAACAAAGATGGATGAAAATAGAGTAATGAAAGACCAATAGAAGTGGCCCGCCCACTCCCCTCCCTCCCCAACCCGAACCCCTCCCAAAATAAATACATAAATAAATCTTAAAAAAAAATAAAAATAAAAAAATAAAAGCAAAAACATCACTTTGCTGACAACAGTCCATATAGTCAAAGCCATAGTTCTTCCAGAAGTCATGTATGGATGTGAGAGTTGGACCATAAAGAAGACTCAGCACCAAAGAATAGATGCTTTTGAAATACGGTGCTGGAAAAGACTCTTGAGAGGCCCTTGGACAGCAAGGAGTTCAAACTAGTCAGTCCTAAAGGAAATCAACCCTGAATTTTCATGGAAGGACTGAGGCTGAAGTTGAAACTCCAATGCTTTGACCACCTAATGTGAAGAGCTGACTGACTGGCAAAGGCTAATGCTGGGAAAGACTGAGAGCATGAGGTAAGGGGATCACAGAATATGAGACAGTTGGATGGCATCATCAACTCCATGATGAATTTGGGCAAACTTGGGAGACAATGAAGGACAGGAAAGCCTGGCATACTCATAATGAGGGTGAGGAGAAGAGAGGAAGAGAAGTTGTTCCATCTTTATTTGAAGCAATTCTGAGACCTTTCATTCTAAAAATCCTAGGCAGATTCTTGGAGATCCACATTAATAAACACAATGCCACCAAATCTTTTTAGTTTCTTCATTGGAAGGAAGAATTCTTGGGGTACTATTGCAGGCCCACCTGATTGTTAAGTTGATTAAAAGTCCTCAAAAAGAACTTTGACCTTTTCCAACAATCCTTTATGTTTCTGTTACACTCTCTTTTTTCAACTCAGGGTCAAATTACAAAGTCACTCATCTATCTAGAGGATATATATTCCCCCTTTTTTACTTTCTAAAACTGCATTCTTTCATCCCATCATCTAGTAGCTAATTTTCTTTCCCTTCAGCTGGTTATGATTAATAATATATACATTAGATACATTTCAGCTGTTTTCTCTTGGCAACCTCTTAGCAATGACTCTCTGTGGGAGTTTGGCAAAAAAGATTTCCTCATAAGTGGTTCCAGATAAAAGTTTAGCAGTTACCAAGTGACGGAATCCAAATCTTCAAATTGTCATTTCCAGATGAAAACTGAGCTGTAAGGATGTGTGCCTAGTGACCCCTCCCATTTTACAAGAGCCAGCACCTGAAACCAGTGCCTAAGCCTTCTGAGACTTGGTTAATTTTTGCATAGCTTCTCTCCTAAAAGTTCAATGTAATTTAACAAGAAGCAGAGCATTTTTAATAGAATTACATAGAAATTTAGAGGAAAGTACACTGATTTCATCAGATGTTCTCAAATGAGACAAATAAAGACAGCAAGACACAGAAGTAGTAAAAGTTAGTGAGGTGTAACAAGAGGAAGGATGATTTGAGTGAATTCATTAAATCATGAACTGCATCCTTGATATAGTTGCCCAAAAGGACACTTATAAATGAGTCACCGAATACTTCCAATCATCAGATTCCAAACAGTCGTGTAATCAGGGGAAGCTATGATCCCCACACCTACCTGAAAATACTAATTGCATAATAATAATGCTTGTATAACAAGGCAATGAGACAGTGAAACCAAAAATGTCAGTAAAGAATGTGATTAGGCAGAAGCACAATCTTCACAGTGATAATTTTATTCTCCTCATGGCAAACTTGTTGACATAATATTAAGAAGAGTCTCCAGAGGTTTACTCACCTGAATTCTATACAGTATGGAGTTATGGGAGATATAAGATTAGCTTTATGAAACATGCGGCCTACATTCGTATTGAGGCTGCAAAAATTATCACAAAGTAATATAAAAGTTATATAAGTACTTTCAAGTTTACAGAGTGTGGATTCAGATATCAAGTGTCCACACAACATCTAATAATGGGAAGGTTTTTAAAATCTATCACTCTTTTTTCAACTCAGGGTCAAATTACAAAGTCACTCATCTATCTAGAGGATATATATTCCCCCTTTTTTACTTTCTAAAACTGCATTCTTTCATCCCATCATCTAGTAGCTAATTTTCTTTCCCTTCAGCTGGTTATGATTAATAATATATACATTAGATACATTTCAGCTGTTTTCTTGGCAACCTCTTAGCAATGACTCTCTGTGGGAGTTTGGCAAAAAAGATTTCCTCATAAGTGGTTCCAGATAAAAGTTTAGCAGTTACCAAGTGACGGAATCCAAATCTTCAAATTGTCATTTCCAGATGAAAACTGAGCTGTAAGGATGTGTGCCTAGTGACCCCTCCCATTTTACAAGAGCCAGCACCTGAAACCAGTGCCTAAGCCTTCTGAGACTTGGTTAATTTTTGCATAGCTTCTCTCCTAAAAGTTCAATGTAATTTAACAAGAAGCAGAGCATTTTTAATAGAATTACATAGAAATTTAGAGGAAAGTACACTGATTTCATCAGATGTTCTCAAATGAGACAAATAAAGACAGCAAGACACAGAAGTAGTAAAAGTTAGTGAGGTGTAACAAGAGGAAGGATGATTTGAGTGAATTCATTAAATCATGAACTGCATCCTTGATATAGTTGCCCAAAAGGACACTTATAAATGAGTCACCGAATACTTCCAATCATCAGATTCCAAACAGTCGTGTAATCAGGGGAAGCTATGATCCCACACCTACCTGAAAATACTAATTGCATAATAATAATGCTTGTATAACAAGGCAATGAGACAGTGAAACCAAAAATGTCAGTAAAGAATGTGATTAGGCAGAAGCACAATCTTCACAGTGATAATTTTATTCTCCTCATGGCAAACTTGTTGACATAATATTAAGAAGAGTCTCCAGAGGTTTACTCACCTGAATTCTATACAGTATGGAGTTATGGGAGATATAAGATTAGCTTTATGAAACATGCGGCCTACATTCGTATTGAGGCTGCAAAAATTATCACAAAGTAATATAAAAGTTATATAAGTACTGTCTAAATTACAGAGTGTGGATTCAGATATCAAGTGTCCACACAACATCTAATAATGGGAATAGGTTTTTACATGAAAAGCTTTCTGTCTTAATTATATATATGTATCTATTATTTAATCCCAATTATATATATATTATTTTACCATATATAATTTTATATATACTATAAATACATCTAAATGATATATATATATAAATATATATTTTACCCTAGATATGTTATATATATATTACAATTTACATTATATGTTATACACAATATTAATTATATATAATATTAAAATATATCTACATCATATATATTAATGGATATATAAATATACATATATAATTAATATCTAATATGTAATAATAATAATATATATTCTACATACCATATAAAATATAAAATATACAATAATCTCTATATCTGTAAATATGTATATAAAATATATATAATATGTAAAATAATATACATATATTATATGTTAATAATTATATGTTAAGCAATTATAATATATATTACTGGATATATAATATATCAAATATATATAATGTGACACATATTATATATTTTGCTCTCGATATTAGATATATTATTATATGTTTTATTGATGTATATATTCTGTTAAAATGTATTAATATGATATATATTATAATATACACATTATATATCATAAATACATCTAATATATATTAAATATATATTATATATAACTTGTATGTATTATATATCTTACCTCTATAATGATGATATATATTAAATCTATATATTGATATATTATCTTAAATTATACATATAATATATCTTACATATTATGTATTATATATGTATGTCACATATATATAGAATAATTATATATTTTATATATCATATATTATATATGCAATATATAATATATATGTCATGTATGTGTTATATGATATATAATAGTATATATTATTGTATATGTAATATATATTATTTTAAATATACAGTATAATTTAGTATATAATGTAACACAATATAATATATTAATATATATATAACAATATATATTATAGTATTATTATATATAATATGCATAACATTAATATGTATTAAAATGTATATTATGTTTTTGCATATTCCTATTCATATGTAGATAATATATGTTAATAATTATATTATATGTTATGTGTTATATGTAATATTTACATATTATATATATCATATATTATATATGCAATATATAATATATATGTCATGTATGTGTTATATGATATATAATAGTATATATTATTGTATATGTAATATATATTATATTATATATACAATATAATTTAGTATATAATGTAACACAATATAATATATTAATATATATATAACAATATATATTATAGTATTATTATATATAATATGCATAACATTAATATGTATTAAAATGTATATTATGTTTTTGCATATTCCTATTCATATGTAGATAATATATGTTAATAATTATATTATATGTTATGTGTTATATGTAATATTTACATATTATATATAACATACTATATTTACGTTGCATATATATTATATGTATATACAATATATTATATATATATATATATTCTTATGTTCTGATAATGTAATAATATATACTATAATAATAGAATATATACAATAATTATAATATGCATTATATTATATATTATAATATATATCATTATTATATTATATATCTTAAATATTAGATATATTTTTTACATATTATACAATATATAATATATATAACACATATATCATATATCTAACATATGATATATATTATATAGACAATACATATTATAATAAATCTATATATAGATTGCACATATTATTATATATTATACATCAATTAATATAGATAATGTATTATATGCTATATATCATACACTATGTATTTATATCATATATATTTTAATGTATATGTATTCATATATAGTATATATAATGTATATGTACATTATATATTTATATACATAATATATTAATATACATAATATATCATATATTAATATATAGTGTGTCTAGTATAATATAATGTACCAAAATATATATAACATATGTTATGTGTATATTAATATATAACATATATTATAATATATATGTAACAATATCTTTCAATGTTTATAATACATCTGTCATATATTATATATACAATATATATATTCTATGTTATATGTTATATATTATATATTGTATATTACACTAAAAATATAATATATACTATGTTATATGTATATATATGTTATGATACATATATATATTATATACATATATAATGTATGCTGCGTGCTACGTCACGTCAGTTTTGTTCTTTGTGATACTGTGGACTGTAGCCTGCCAAGTTCCCCTGTCCATGGTGTTCTTCAAAGTGGGTTCCCAGGCCCTTCTCCAGGGAAAGTTCCTGATTCAGAGATGGAATCCTCTTTTCTCACATCTCTTACATACATCTTCTCCATTGGCAGGCAAGTTCTTTACCAATAGTGCCACCTGAGAAGCCCCTTCTATACAGAGAAGCGGCATTTCAGGAGCTTGCTCATGCAGTTGTAGGGCTGTGAAGTTTAAAATTCACAACAGGGAGGAAATTCCAGCAATAGTTGATATTGTAATCTGTTGAAATTCAGCTTAGAAGTCTCCTCAGTCTTTAGACCTTCAACTGATTAGATGAGAACCACCACATTATAGAGGATAACTTGTTTCACTCAAAGCTATTTACTTAAATGTTAATTGCATCTAAAAATAGTACCTTCAAGGGACTATCCTGGTGGTCCAGAGGCTAAAAATCCATCTGCCAAGGCAGGGTACATGGATTTGATCCCTGTTCAGAGAAATAAGACTCCATGTGCCATTAGGCAACTAAGCCCGTGTACCACAACTACTGAGCCTGCACTCTGGAACCCCTGTGCTCCAACTATTGAGCCCACACACCACAACTACTGAGGTGCACACATTCTAGAGCCCACATGACACAGCTACTGAGCACACATGCCACAATTACTGAAGTGTACTGAGCCCTAGAGCCCACACTCTGCAACAAAGAAAACTCACCCCAACAAGAACCCATGTAACACAACTAGAGAGTAGCCCCCCACTCACAGCAACAAAGACTCAGCATAACCAAAAATAAATAAATAAATAAAAATTTGAAAGGACCTTCACAGCAGAAATATAGATTGACGTTTAAACTAGGGACTGGACATCCTAAATTAGGCAGGTTGACATGTAAATTTAGCCATTACAGTTGTAGATTGTTTTTATAATAATCAAGGAAATAAATGCTTGGAAAATCACACTAATCACACGCTTTCCACAACATGCAGTGTTTTAAAAGCATGGCCCTGGAATTTTTTGACATTCCTCCCCACCAAGTGGTTGCAGGGAAGTTTCTCTGTGTATACACACCTTGAGCTTCTCATGGAATTATGACTTCATTCAAAAAGGGCATATCCAAAGAGAGTGTTTCTAAGAAGCATTACAAACTGCATCCCAGGAGGGCGGTATGTCACATTTTATGACCTAGGTTCAAAAGGTCATATGGTAGCACTTCTCCATATTCTAGTGGTTGATGCAGTCACAAGCATTCCCTGGCCCAGAGGAAAAAGGACATAAACCTCTTCCATCGCTGAGAGGATTATCAAAGAATTTGGACTCCTGTTTAAAAATTGCCATAATCACTTAATATCAGTTGAACTTCACTATGTCTCAGGATCTGTGCTGGACTATAATGTTTCATTTAAACATTCAAACTTCTTGAAATATGGTCATCACATATAAGTAAACTGAGGCTAAGAAATATTAAAACACTTCCCAAATGCACCCAGCTAGTACATGGTGGAGCCAAGATTCCAACCGAAGGCATTCTGCTACTAAATACCCACATATTTTGTAAAACACAATCTTGCCTCCAACTCAAAAATAGAGATGGAGAATTATTTAAATAAAAAAGAAAATCAAACTGAGTAACAATTTTTTAAATTGTCATTGGAAGTAAACATTTTCGTTTAGGTCTGTTGCTGTCAGTTGCTCAGTTTGTGTCCAACTCCCATGGACGGCAACATGTCAGGCTTCCTCGTCCTTCACTATTTCCCAGAGTTAGTTCAAACTCATGTCCACTGAGTTGATGATGCCATCCAACCATTTCATCCTCTGTTGTCCCCTTGTTCTCCTGCCTTTCCCAACATCAGGGTCTTTTCCAATGAGTCAGCTTTTCACATCAAATGCCAAAGTATTGGAGCTTCAGCTTCAGCTAAGTCCTTCCAATGAATATTCAGTGTGGATTTTCTCCAAGATTGACTGGTTTGACCTCCTTGCTGCCCAAGAGGCTCTCATGAGTCTTCTCCAGTACCACAGTTCAAAGGCATCGATTCTTCACTGTTCAGCCTTTTTTATTGTCCAGCTCTCACATCCATACATGACTGCTGGAAAAGCCATAGCTTTGACTATACAGATCTTTGTCAGTAAAGTTAATGTCGCTGCTTTTTAATATGCTACCTAGGTTTGTCATAGCATTTCTTCCAAAGAACAGGAGTATTTTCATTTCATGGCTGCAGTCACCATCCACAGTGATTTTGGAGCCCAAAAAAATAAAGTCGCAGGGGCACCCAGTGTTAATTCATTTGTCTGATAATAAACCAAGTTCATGCTAACTCATACAGCACCCTGACACAAACTGGTAAAAGTTTCCCATCTAAGCAGATGCAGAACCTATGTATCATACCTTGGCAAGTAGAGCCCAAGCTAGATTTCACCTGAGTTACCACCTCAGTTAAGTACTCTCCTGAAATGAAAAGCTGCATATGAAAAGCTTTTTTAAAATATGGTTGAACCCCCTTTACCCAAACCTAACCTTGGCAGCTAAGTAAACTGAGGCTAAGAAATATTAAAACACTTCCCAAATGCACCCAGCTAGTACATGGTGGAGCCAAGATTCCAACCGAAGGCATTCTGCTACTAAATACCCACATATTTTGTAAAACACAATCTTGCCTCCAACTCAAAAATAGAGATGGAGAATTATTTAAATAAAAAAGAAAATCAAACTGAGTAACAATTTTTTAAATTGTCATTGGAAGTAAACATTTTCGTTTAGGTCTGTTGCTGTCAGTTGCTCAGTTTGTGTCCAACTCCCATGGACGGCAACATGTCAGGCTTCCTCGTCCTTCACTATTTCCCAGAGTTAGTTCAAACTCATGTCCACTGAGTTGATGATGCCATCCAACCATTTCATCCTCTGTTGTCCCCTTGTTCTCCTGCCTTTCCCAACATCAGGGTCTTTTCCAATGAGTCAGCTTTTCACATCAAATGCCAAAGTATTGGAGCTTCAGCTTCAGCTAAGTCCTTCCAATGAATATTCAGTGTGGATTTTCTCCAAGATTGACTGGTTTGACCTCCTTGCTGCCCAAGAGGCTCTCATGAGTCTTCTCCAGTACCACAGTTCAAAGGCATCGATTCTTCACTGTTCAGCCTTTTTTATTGTCCAGCTCTCACATCCATACATGACTGCTGGAAAAGCCATAGCTTTGACTATACAGATCTTTGTCAGTAAAGTTAATGTCGCTGCTTTTTAATATGCTACCTAGGTTTGTCATAGCATTTCTTCCAAAGAACAGGAGTATTTTCATTTCATGGCTGCAGTCACCATCCACAGTGATTTTGGAGCCCAAAAAAATAAAGTCGCAGGGGCACCCAGTGTTAATTCATTTGTCTGATAATAAACCAAGTTCATGCTAACTCATACAGCACCCTGACACAAACTGGTAAAAGTTTCCCATCTAAGCAGATGCAGAACCTATGTATCATACCTTGGCAAGTAGAGCCCAAGCTAGATTTCACCTGAGTTACCACCTCAGTTAAGTACTCTCCTGAAATAAAAAGCTGCATATGAAAAGCTATATATGTTGACCTTGACCCAAACCAACCTTGATCCTCAGAGAGATGAATGGAACCCACTCCTCCCTATGCTCCACCTGGAACATGACTCAGGTATGCCTAATAAGACTCAATTATAGAGTTCTTATTGAAACAATTAGAAAAGGAAATTATTTTCTTTGCAGGTACATTTGTCAGTAAAGATAGTCAAGCAAGAATGGTTGGGGCCATTCTTTACTTCAAAACCTGAAAAAAAGCTACCACAGAGAAAAGTAGAACAAAGAGATAAAGAAGAAACTGGACCCCTGGATCCAGCCTTGCCTGAAGTTAGAGCTATCTGTTTCTTCAGGTATTTGAACTGATAATTCTTTCCTTTCTTTATAATTATAAAAACCAGTTTGTGTTGAATTTATGACACAATCCAGTGTGTTCCAATCAATACATTTCTTTGGTCATGACTTCATTTTCCTCAACTCTAAAATAAAAGAAATTACCTTGCAAATACTTTCCAGCTCCATCTTATCATCAGTCTCCCTGAGATGCAGTTTTCTCATCTTTACAACTAGAATGTAAGACTGAAAGGTGTTCCGTTTCCAAAGCTATGATTCTGTTATTTTATATGGCTTACAGGAGAAAAATTCCTGACAAATTATTTCTATCTCAATAGCCTCAGAGAATGTGGCAACATAGGCACAGTTCTGTAGCACTGCCATCTGGTAACTATTTGCTTCATCTAATAATCAGCAAATACAAAGGAAATCAAGAAGGTGGAATAGGAGGACACAGAGATTGTCTCCCGCTATGAACACGCAAAAAAAATACATCTACATGGGAACAATTGGAGCAAACTGGAGACTGGAGAAAAGATTCTTATACAACCAAGGCTGTAAAGAAAGATCCACATGGTGTCAGGTAGAAAAGGAAGAGAAGCAGTCAGATAAGAATTATACTTCTAAGGGAAAAAAATAAAATATATAAAAAAAGGAATTATACTTCTGGGAAAGAACATGTAAAGTGTGGGGCCCTGAAGGAAAGAGGGCTTTTGCAAGCATAAGGAAACTTAAGCACATTTGCAGTTTGGTACTAAAAGGACGCTGACAGGAAGAGACAGGGCATGATCTAAGGTCCATTGTCAAAACTTCTGATTGATCCCCCTGGTTTCCGAGCTCTGGGCAATGCCGGCTCACCGTGAGTTCCTATTGCAATGTAAATGCGTGGTTGCTCGACCTTTAGCTTGATTGGTGTAACTATAGGAAGTCTCTTGCAAACCCCCCTTTTCGTTTGCCTATAAAAACTGTTAGTTTACTCTAATAAAGCGGAACTACTTCAATGGAACCCCTGTCGCGTCTGATTGTCCCCTGCCTTCAGTCAGGGGGCTGCGGGGCGGACAGTTCAAGATTTGCCTTTCTCCGAGATCTCCCGGTTCCGCCGGGAGTAATCCCTGCTGCCTTCCCTTTCTGCGGAAGGTCCCCACAGTAAAGGATATATGGCGGGCTTGGAGATCACCCCAGGGACTGATTGGTTCAAGTCATATAGGTGCCCCCACCATAGGGTCCAACACCAAGAAGATGAGTCCCCTTAACTGGTTTGAAAACTGGTGAGACTAACAGCAAGACTGTAAGAAACATGGATTTCACTAATGACAAGCATGAATGCTTTTCCTTACTCCTCAAACAAGGCAGAGGAAGCAGACTGAAACTGCCCAGCACTCCAGTCTATTTCCTAGACTACCTCAGCACAAGTCCCAGCCAAGCCTGGTGCCCACTCCAGCCCTTCTTCCCCTACAATGTACCTCCCCATTAGGAGAAAGGCTGCCTTGGCTAAGGAGAGTGCACGGCTTGGGCAATCAAGCTGGCTTGAACCTGGGATGACATCTGAACTGGGTGAGGGCAGCCATTACTGAAGTTCAGGGTGGTAGTAGGTCAGGAGTGGTCTAGAACTCTGACTAGAATATGGTGACTGACCAGTGTGTAATTCAATCCACACCTTGTGACATCTACAGTCTCCCTTACTCCATCATCCCTTGGGGCAAAAATGTCAGTGCTGGGAGAAGGGAGAGCACAAAATTAAAAAGAAGAGAACTAGCTTTGATCTGACCTTAGGGCTTCTACCCCAGCAACTTGGAGGCTGACCCTGACCCCAAATAGGATGATGTTGTACTGAGCAGAGAAGAAATGCTATACACACCTGGCTATGACTATAGCCCTTTCATTTCCAGTCCCATTGCCTACCAAGATGAGAGCTGCCACTACATCCTGAAGGAAACGTGACTCATGCTCATGTCAGATTCAGCTTTCCTGCCAAAGCCCCTGGATACATGCAGAATGAATAAAGATGCTTGCAAACAAGGAGGAGGATGCTTGCTAGAAAGGAGGGTGTTATCAGTTCAAATATGTGAAGAAACAGAAATAGCTCCAGACTGGACTAAATAATCATTTCACCTAATATCTCATAGATACAAAGAAAGTTAAACAAATGAAAAGACATAAAAAGTCATTGCGGGCGGACAGTTCAAGATTTGCCTTTCTCCGAGATCTCCCGGTTCCGCCGGGAGTAATCCCTGCTGCCTTCCCTTTCTGCGGAAGGTCCCCACAGTAAAGGATATATGGCGGGCTTGGAGATCACCCCAGGGACTGATTGGTTCAAGTCATATAGGTGCCCCCACCATAGGGTCCAACACCAAGAAGATGAGTCCCCTTAACTGGTTTGAAAACTGGTGAGACTAACAGCAAGACTGTAAGAAACATGGATTTCACTAATGACAAGCATGAATGCTTTTCCTTACTCCTCAAACAAGGCAGAGGAAGCAGACTGAAACTGCCCAGCACTCCAGTCTATTTCCTAGACTACCTCAGCACAAGTCCCAGCCAAGCCTGGTGCCCACTCCAGCCCTTCTTCCCCTACAATGTACCTCCCCATTAGGAGAAAGGCTGCCTTGGCTAAGGAGAGTGCACGGCTTGGGCAATCAAGCTGGCTTGAACCTGGGATGACATCTGAACTGGGTGAGGGCAGCCATTACTGAAGTTCAGGGTGGTAGTAGGTCAGGAGTGGTCTAGAACTCTGACTAGAATATGGTGACTGACCAGTGTGTAATTCAATCCACACCTTGTGACATCTACAGTCTCCCTTACTCCATCATCCCTTGGGGCAAAATGTCAGTGCTGGGAGAAGGGAGAGCACAAAATTAAAAAGAAGAGAACTAGCTTTGATCTGACCTTAGGGCTTCTACCCCAGCAACTTGGAGGCTGACCCTGACCCCAAATAGGATGATGTTGTACTGAGCAGAGAAGAAATGCTATACACACCTGGCTACGACTATAGCCCTTTCATTTCCAGTCCCATTGCCTACCAAGATGAGAGCTGCCACTACATCCTGAAGGAAACGTGACTCATGCTCATGTCAGATTCAGCTTTCCTGCCAAAGCCCCTGGATACATGCAGAATGAATAAAGATGCTTGCAAACAAGGAGGAGGATGCTTGCTAGAAAGGAGGGTGTTATCAGTTCAAATATGTGAAGAAACAGAAATAGCTCCAGACTGGACTAAATAATCATTTCACCTAATATCTCATAGATACAAAGAAAGTTAAACAAATGAAAAGACATAAAAAGTCATTTCAAATAAAAGAACAAGAAAAAATTCTCTGTAAAAGTAATTAATGAAACAGTGTTAAGTAATATACCAGAAAAAGAGTTCAAAGAAATAGTAATAAAAATACTAACCTAACTAAAGAAAAGAATAGATGAACATAGTAAGAATGTTAACAAGGAACTAGAAAACTAGAAAGTGAACTGAAGAATAAAATAACTGAAATGAAAACCACAGTTGAAGGAATTAGCACCAGACTTCATGAGAACATGTAAGTTATGTGGAAGACAGTATAGTGGAAATCACCAAATCAGAGCATCAAAAAGAAAAATAGAATTTTAAATGAGACTAATTTAAGGGACAACAGGGAGAGTGTCAAGCATACTAACAGCCACATTAGAGGAATCCTGGAATGCGTAGAGAGAGACAAGGATTAAAAACATATTTGAGGGCTTCCCTGGTGGTCCAGTGGATAGCGAGTCTGCCTTGCAGTGCAAGGGGCACCAGTTCAATCTCTGACCCAGGAAGATCCCACGTGCAGTGGAGCAGTTGGACAGGTGTGTCCAATTATGAGCCAGCACTCTGGAGCACATGTGCCCAGAGCCAGTGCTCTACAGTGAGAGAGGCCACTGCAATGAGAGGCCCACACAGGCTGAAGAATAAAAATGGATGAAAATAAATAAAAAACCAATAAAAGAGGCCAAAATTTAAGTGTATATATATATATATACATATATATATATATATATGATAAAATTATGACTTAAAAATTCCCTGTACTGGTGGGAGGGGCCGCTGTGATGGGAGGCCCACACAGGCCAAAGAATAAAGATGGATGAAAATGAATGCATGGAAAATCAATGAAAAGAGGCCAAAAATTTTAAAAATAAAATCCCTATGCTGAAAAAGGAAACAGGTTTCCATATATAGGAAGCACAGGAAGTCACAAACAAGATGAAACCAAACAGAACCACACAGAGACAGGTCATAATTAAAATGACAAAAATAAAATGTAAAGAGAGGATTCTAAAAGCAGCAAGAGAAAAACAGAGTCACATACAAGGGAGACTCCATAAAGCTATTTACTGTTTTTGTTTGTTTGTTTGTTTGGGGTTTTTTAATTTTTGTTTTCGTTTTTGTTTTTGCAGGCCATGAGAAAGCTTCTAGGATACTCTACTGACCAGGATTAGCATTCAGTATTGAAGGAGAGATCAAAAACTTCTCAGACAAGCAAAAACTGAATGCATTAATACTAAACCAATACTAAAGGAAGTGTTAAAGAATTCTCTTTAAGTGAAAAAAGAAAAGCTATAACAATAAATACATTTATAAAAAATGAAAATCCCAGTAGTAAAGGCTATGTATCAGTCACCTAAAAGCTAGTACAAATATTACGGACAAAAGCTGTAAAATCAACTTTAATCACAATAAACTATCAAAAGATACATATGAATATGTAAAAAAATGACATCACAAATACAAGACATGGGGGAAGGGAGTTGAAATATAGATATTTTAGAACATGTCTGAACTTTTTTATCAGTTTAAAATAAAGAGATATAGTTATAGGTCAACATATATAAATCCCATAGTAACCACAAATAAAAACTACAATATATACACACAAACTAGAAAAAAAAAAAAGGAGCCAGCATAGCACTTCATCAGATCACAAAGGAAGAAACTGTCAAACTTCAAGAGAAGAAATAAAAAAGAATATGAAAAAAACTGAAAGGAATTATAAAAACAGCTATAAAACAAGTAACAAGATGCCAATAACAGCATACCTATCAATAATCATTTTAAATATCATTCGATTAAATGCTACAGTCAAAAGACTGATTGATAGAAGAAAAAATAAAACCCATCAATATGCTGCTTATTAGTTTATTAGAGCTAAGGACACATACAAGCTGAAAATGAAAGGATGGATAAAAATATTTTGAGCGAATGACAATGACAAGAAACCTGAGTTAGCAACACTCATATCAGAGAAAAAACTTTTTTTAAAAAAAAGTCTATAATAAAAATAAAGGCTCGACAGGCTTCTCTGGTGGTCCAGTGGGTAAAGAGTCTGTCCTGCAGTGCAAAAAGGAGCCAGTTTGATTCCTGACCCGAGAAGATACCACATGCCGCGGAACAGCTGTACCCACGTTTCCAATTATGAGCCAGCACTCTGGAGCGCATGCGCCTAGAGCCAGTGCTCTGCACCAAGAGAGGCCACTGCAATGGGAGGCCCACACAGGCGGAAGAATAAAGATGGATGAAAAATAAACGAATGAAAAAGCAATAAAAGAGGACGAAATTTTAAAATAAATAAATAGAGTCAGCTCTCCCTTGAGGCAGCCCGCTGTTCTCACAGCATCTCCCACTTTCTCTCTGAAGCTGGCCCACTGTACTGGCAGCGACTCTCCCTTCTCCCACTCCAATAAACTTTCCCTTTCGCTCTGCCTCTTGTCTGGAAATTCTTTTTCAATCCTCGCACGTAGCTCCACACCCTGAACACACAGCAGCAGTGCTCGCCCCTGGACAAACATCTACTCCATCAATGAAATACAAAGAGACTCCATGGGACTAGAAGTAACTAGCAGGCATGCCCATCTGGGGCAAGTTATGAGCAACAACAGTCCAAACAAAGCGGTGTCTGAATTTCTCGCCTGACATCCTAGCAACTTCTAATGAACAAGAGTCCCAGGACTCAGCCCCAGCATGGAAAGGTAGATTCTGTGGCCCAGCTCTGACTCCTGTTTTCCCAACTGCTTTGGCACCAGATCCCAAGCCCTCCCAGGCTCTAATCTAGTAGTGATGAGGCCAGTTACCTGCCAGGGCACCTACCTCGCGTAGGGAGCAGCTGCTATATCCACCAAGACCACAACCTGGAGGGGTCCATGTTCCTTAGTCTCTCTGTTTAGGTAGCGATTTGAGTCCAAACTGAATGTTCTTCCCACTCTGCTTGCCTACTTGGTCTGGGCGACCTGCGCTCCCCCCGGGAAAAGTCCTTAATGCAGCAAGCAAGCTCTCAGCCCAGCCTGGGAGAGGAAGTGTTCCAGAGTCACCCAGGCCCTGTGCCGTCCTGGATCAGCAGGAAGGATCTGAAGCTGCAGGGTCAGCACCAGACCCACTCGCGTGCAGACAGCGCAGGAACAGACGGCGCAGGAACAGCCGGCACAGATGGAGGCCCAGGAGGAACTACATTTGCCCCCTTTGATGCACTGCAAGAGTACAGGGTTTCCTTGTTCTGACCCGAGAAAAATACCACATGCCGCGGAACAGCTGTACCCACGTTTCCAATTATGAGCCAGCACTCTGGAGCGCATGCGCCTAGAGCCAGTGCTCTGCACCAAGAGAGGCCACTGCAATGGGAGGCCCACACAGGCGGAAGAATAAAGATGGATGAAAAATAAACGAATGAAAAAGCAATAAAAGAGGACGAAATTTTAAAATAAATAAATAGAGTCAGCTCTCCCTTGAGGCAGCCCGCTGTTCTCACAGCATCTCCCACTTTCTCTCTGAAGCTGGCCCACTGTACTGGCAGCGACTCTCCCTTCTCCCACTCCAATAAACTTTCCCTTTCGCTCTGCCTCTTGTCTGGAAATTCTTTTTCAATCCTCGCACGTAGCTCCACACCCTGAACACACAGCAGCAGTGCTCGCCCCTGGACAAACATCTACTCCATCAATGAAATACAAAGAGACTCCATGGGACTAGAAGTAACTAGCAGGCATGCCCATCTGGGGCAAGTTATGAGCAACAACAGTCCAAACAAAGCGGTGTCTGAATTTCTCGCCTGACATCCTAGCAACTTCTAATGAACAAGAGTCCCAGGACTCAGCCCCAGCATGGAAAGGTAGATTCTGTGGCCCAGCTCTGACTCCTGTTTTCCCAACTGCTTTGGCACCAGATCCCAAGCCCTCCCAGGCTCTAATCTAGTAGTGATGAGGCCAGTTACCTGCCAGGGCACCTACCTCGCGTAGGGAGCAGCTGCTATATCCACCAAGACCACAACCTGGAGGGGTCCATGTTCCTTAGTCTCTCTGTTTAGGTAGCGATTTGAGTCCAAACTGAATGTTCTTCCCACTCTGCTTGCCTACTTGGTCTGGGCGACCTGCGCTCCCCCCGGGAAAAGTCCTTAATGCAGCAAGCAAGCTCTCAGCCCAGCCTGGGAGAGGAAGTGTTCCAGAGTCACCCAGGCCCTGTGCCGTCCTGGATCAGCAGGAAGGACCTGAAGCTGCAGGGTCAGCACCAGACCCGCACTCGCGTGCAGACAGCGCAGGAACAGACGGCGCAGGAACAGCCGGCACAGATGGAGGCCCAGGAGGAACTACATTGCCTTCAGCTGCTCCCCCTTCTGTGTGACTGGGGTCGCACTGTCTTCAGAGAGTACAGGGCTTACCTGCCAACTTCATGCGTCCGATGGGTTCTGGAAGTTCTCACAGCTGCTAAAGGCATGAACAATGTGACCACAGTCAAAAAAATAAAGAAACAAATAAAGGAGGGAAAAATATAGTGATAAAGGGATCAATGAGTTTTCCAGGTGGGGCTAGTGGTAAAGAATCTGCCTGAATGTAGGAGACATAAGAGATGTGTGTTCGATCCCTGGGTTAACAAGATCCCTTGGAGGAGGGGATGGCAACGCACTCCAGCATTCTTTTCTGGAGAATACCATGGACAGAGAAGCTTGGACAGCTATGGTCTATAAGGTTGTAAAGAGTAGAACACGACTGAAGTGAGTTAGCATGAATGCACAAAGGAATCAATGTAAGAAGAGGCTTTAACATCATTAATAAATCTGTACATTATATGGGAGCACCTAAATGTATAAAGCAAATATTTATATATACAAAGGAAGAAACTGACAGTAACACAATAATGGTAGGGGAATTTAAAAACCCACTTACATCAATGGAAAAATCATCCAGACAGAAAATCAATAAGGAAACAGTACTTCTAAATGAACTGTCAGACCAATTGGACTTAATAGATAATTATAGTACATTCCATTCAAAATCAGCAGAGTAGGGACTTTCCTGGTGATGCAGTGGTAAAAAATCTGCCTGCCAGTGCAGAAGACACGGGGTACCATGCTATCCCCCCCTGAGGGGTCCATGTTCCTTAGTCTCTCTGTTTAGGTAGCGATTTGAGTCCAAAGTGAATGTTCTTCCCACTCTGCTGGCCTACTTGGTCTGGGCGACCTGCGCTCCCCCGGGGAAAATTCCTTAATGCAGCAAGCAAGCTCTCAGCCCAGCCTGGGAGAGGAAGTGTTCCAGAGTCACCCAGGCCCTGTGCCGTCCTGGATCAGCAGGAAGGACCTGAAGCTGCAGGGTCAGCACCAGACCCGCACTCGCGTGCAGACAGCGCAGGAACAGACGGCGCAGGAACAGCCGGCACAGATGGAGGCCCAGGAGGAACTACATTGCCTTCAGCTGCTCCCCCTTCTGTGTGACTGGGGTCGCACTGTCTTCAGAGAGTACAGGGCTTACCTGCCAACTTCATGCGTCCGATGGGTTCTGGAAGTTCTCACAGCTGCTAAAGGCATGAACAATGTGACCACAGTCAAAAAAATAAAGAAACAAATAAAGGAGGGAAAAATATAGTGATAAAGGGATCAATGAGTTTTCCAGGTGGGGCTAGTGGTAAAGAATCTGCCTGAATGTAGGAGACATAAGAGATGTGTGTTCGATCCCTGGGTTAACAAGATCCCTTGGAGGAGGGGATGGCAACGCATTCCAGCATTCTTTTCTGGAGAATACCATGGACAGAGAAGCTTGGACAGCTATGGTCTATAAGGTTGTAAAGAGTAGAACACGACTGAAGTGAGTTAGCATGAATGCACAAAGGAATCAATGTAAGAAGAGGCTTTAACATCATTAATAAATCTGTACATTATATGGGAGCACCTAAATGTATAAAGCAAATATTTATATATACAAAGGAAGAAACTGACAGTAACACAATAATGGTAGGGGAATTTAAAAACCCACTTACATCAATGGAAAAATCATCCAGACAGAAAATCAATAAGGAAACAGTACTTCTAAATGAACTGTCAGACCAATTGGACTTAATAGATAATTATAGTACATTCCATTCAAAATCAGCAGAGTAGGGACTTTCCTGGTGATGCAGTGGTAAAAAATCTGCCTGCCAGTGCAGAAGACACGGGTTTGAGGCCTATCCAGAAAGATCCCATGTGCCATGAAGCAATTAAGCCCATGTACCACAACTATTGAACCTGTGCCCTAGAGCCTACGAATCTCAACTACTGAGCCCATGCGCCACAGCTACTGAAGCCCACATGCCTAGAGCTTGTGCTCCACAATGAGAAGCTCCCACACTGTGAATGAAGCCTGTGCACCACAGCTAGAGAGTAGGCCCTACTCCCCACAACTAGATAAAAGCCTGTGCAGTAACAAAGACCCCGCACAGCCTAAATAAATAATTTTTAATTCAAAAACAGTAATATATATTCTTTTCAAGAGCACATGGAATTTTCTCCAGTATTGTTCATATGCTATGCCCCCCCAAAAGATCTCAACAAACTTAAGAGGGGAGAAATTATATCAAATAATTTTTCTGATCACAGCAGTATGCAACTAGAAATCAATTACAGGAAGAAAATGAGGGAAAAAACAGACATGATGAGACTAAATAATATGCCATTTAAAAAGCAATGTGAGGGCTTCCCTAGTGGTCCAGTGAGTAAGGACACCACTTTGTAGTGTAAGGGGTGCTGGTTAGATCCCTGGCCTGGGAAGATCCCATGTGCTGTGGAGCAGCTGGACCAATGTGTCCAACTACCGAACCAGAGCTCTGGAGTGCATGCGCCCAGAGCCAGTGCTCTGCAGCAACAGAGGCCGCTGAGATGGGAGGACACAGGCCAAAGAACAAAGATGGATGAAAATAAAGAAATTAAAGACCAATAGAAGAGCCCCCCCACCCCCAAAAAAGCGATGTGAACCAACAAGGACCTATTGTATAGGACAAGGAACTCTACTCAATATTCTGTAATAACCTATTATGGGAAAATAATTTGAAAAAGAATAGATATACACATATGTGTAATGGATTCACTTTGTTGTGTATCTGAAACTAACCCAACATTGTAAACCAACTATAAAGAAACAGAGAGCCTAAATAAGAAAAGTAAGAAGTGAAAGAGGGCTTCCCTGGTGGTCCAGTGGGTACGGACACCGTTTTGCAGTACATGGGGCACAGGTTCTATCCCTGGCCTGGAAAGATCCCACGTGCTATGGAGCAGCTGAAATGATGTGTCCAACTACTGAGCTGGAGCTCTGGAGTGCATGTGCCCAGAGCCGGTGCTCTGCAGTGAGAGAGGCCACTGTGATGGGAGGCCCACACAGGCCAAAGAACAAAGATGGATGAAAATGAATAAATGAAAGATCAATAGAAGTGGCCAAGCAAAAATGAAGAGAAAGAGGAGAATTTACAACCCATATCACAATGATATGAAAAATCATGAGAATAATATAAACAGTTATATGCCAAAAAACTAAACTATCTAGAATAAATGTTTTTAGAAAATATACAGTCTTCTAAGACTGAATCAGGAAGAAATAGACAATCTAAACACATCAATAACTATTTGTGAAACTGAATTAATACTAATAATAAAGATTCCTAGAAAGCAAAACTTCAGAACCAGATGCCTTCACAGGGAAATTCTATCCAACCAAATCCTATCCGTTTCAAACAATTCCAAAACATCGAAGAGGAGAGAGCACTTCCAAACTATGAGGCCACAATTATCTAATTCCAAAACCAGACAAAGACACAACAAAAAAGAATCAAAGAAAAGTAAAGGCTATATCTCTGATGAATATAGATGCAGAAATAATTTAAAAAGTTAAAAATACTTCAAAAATTTAGCAAACTGTATTCAACAATATAGAAAAAGAATCTTACCCCATAAGCAAGTGGGATTTATTCTAGGGATACAAAGGTGATCTAACACCTGCAAATCAATCAACATAATGCACTCATTAATAAAAAGGACTAAAATTATATGATTATCTTAATAGAGGCAATAAAAACATTTGACAAGACTTAGAATTCTCTCATGATAAAAATACTTAGCAAAGTTGTTATAAAAGGAAATGTATCTCCACATAATAAAGGCAGCTTTTGACAAGCGCACAACTAACATCATACTGATTAGTGAAAAGCTGGACATTTGTCATCTAAATTTAGGAATAATACAAGGAAACCCACTCACACCCACTCCTATTTAACAAAGTGTTAGAATTTCTAGCCACAGTATCAGACAAGAAAACAAATAGAAAGATATATAGATTGTGAGGGAAAACATAATATTGTCACATTTGCAGATGACAGCACACTTTTTATAGAAATCCCTAAAGTTCCCACCAAAAAACTATAAGAACTAAAAAAATAATTCAGACTACAAAGTTAATATACAGAAATCTTTTGCTTTTATATACATGGAAGTAAACTATAAGAAAGAGAAAGCAAGACAATTCAATCTAAAATCATATGAGAGAGAATAAAATACCTAAAAATAAACTTAACCAAGGAGGTTTAAGACCTATACTCTGAAAACTATAAGACCCTGATGAAGAAAAGATGATACATGTAAGTGGAAATATAAACCACATTCATTGATTGCTAAAGTGTTCATACAACTCAAAGAAATCTACAGACTTAATGTAATTCCTATCATAATATCCATGATATTTTCCATAGAACTAGAACAAATTATCTGAAATTTTATATGGAACCACAAAAGACCTTGAAAAGTCAAAGAAATCTTTAAAAAAATAAAACTGTTTGATGTCTAAATAGAAAGCAAAACTTCAGAACCAGATGCCTTCACAGGGAAATTCTATCCAACCAAATCCTATCCGTTTCAAACAATTCCAAAACATCGAAGAGGAGAGAGCACTTCCAAACTATGAGGCCACAATTATCTAATTCCAAAACCAGACAAAGACACAACAAAAAAGAATCAAAGAAAAGTAAAGGCTATATCTCTGATGAATATAGATGCAGAAATAATTTAAAAAGTTAAAAATACTTCAAAAATTTAGCAAACTGTATTCAACAATATAGAAAAAGAATCTTACCCCATAAGCAAGTGGGATTTATTCTAGGGATACAAAGGTGATCTAACACCTGCAAATCAATCAACATAATGCACTCATTAATAAAAAGGACTAAAATTATATGATTATCTTAATAGAGGCAATAAAAACATTTGACAAGACTTAGAATTCTCTCATGATAAAAATACTTAGCAAAGTTGTTATAAAAGGAAATGTATCTCCACATAATAAAGGCAGCTTTTGACAAGCGCACAACTAACATCATACTGATTAGTGAAAAGCTGGACATTTGTCATCTAAATTTAGGAATAATACAAGGAAACCCACTCACACCCACTCCTATTTAACAAAGTGTTAGAATTTCTAGCCACAGTATCAGACAAGAAAACAAATAGAAAGATATATAGATTGTGAGGGAAAACATAATATTGTCACATTTGCAGATGACAGCACACTTTTTATAGAAATCCCTAAAGTTCCCACCAAAAAACTATAAGAACTAAAAAAATAATTCAGACTACAAAGTTAATATACAGAAATCTTTTGCTTTTATATACATGGAAGTAAACTATAAGAAAGAGAAAGCAAGACAATTCAATCTAAAATCATATGAGAGAGAATAAAATACCTAAAAATAAACTTAACCAAGGAGGTTTAAGACCTATACTCTGAAAACTATAAGACCCTGATGAAGAAAAGATGATACATGTAAGTGGAAATATAAACCACATTCATTGATTGCTAAAGTGTTCATACAACTCAAAGAAATCTACAGACTTAATGTAATTCCTATCATAATATCCATGATATTTTCCATAGAACTAGAACAAATTATCTGAAATTTTATATGGAACCACAAAAGACCTTGAAAAGTCAAAGAAATCTTTAAAAAAATAAAACTGTTGATGCTATACTTTCTGACCTCAGACTATACTACAAAGCTACAGTAACCAAAAGAGCATGGTTCTGACACAAAAACAGGCATATAAATCAGTGGAACAGAATAGAAAACTCAGAAATAAACCCACACTCTTATGGTCAATTGAACTGGCAAATGTGTCAAGACTTTACAACAGAGAAAAGACAATCTCTTCAGTAAGTGGTACCAGGGAATTTGGACAGCTACATGTATTATAATAGAATGAAGTTAGAACATATTCTCTCACCACATGCAAAAATAAACTCAAAATTAATTAAAGACTTAAAGACCAGAAATCATAAAACTCCTAGGAGAAAACATAGATGATTTTTTGACATAAATCGTAGCAGTAGTTTTTGGCTCTGTCTCCTAAGGCTAAGGAAACAAAAAACAATGAATGGAACTTAATTAAATTTAAAAACTTCTGCACGGCAAAGGAAATGATCAACAAAACAAAGACTACAAAATGAAGACAAAACTAGACAAACTACTGAATGGAAAAAAACATTGGCAAGCTATATCTGATAAGGGGTTAATACCCAAAATATATAAACAGCTCATACAAGTCAATATCAAAAAGCCCAATAACTTGATTTTTAAAAATGATCAGAAGACCTACGTAGACACTTTCCCAAAGAATATATATAGATTTTCAACATGCATATGGAAAGATGCTCTACACTGCTAATTATCTGGTAAATGTAAACCAACGTCACAATAAGATATCACTTAACATCTATTCAAAATGACTATAGTCAAAAAAATAATAATAGTAGAAATAACAAGTGTTGACAAGGATATGGAAAAAAGGGAACCCTTGTACACTGTTGCTGGGAATGTAAATTTATACAACCACTATGGAAAACAGTATGAAGCCTCCTCAAAACTAAAGATCCAGAAATTTTACTCCTGGATATATATCCAAAGGGGCTTCCCTGGTGACTCAGATGGTAAGGAATCTGCCTCCAATGCAGGAGACACAGGTTCAATCCCTGGGTCAAGAAGATCCCCTGGAAAAGGGAATGGCTACTCAATCCAGTATTCTCACCTGGAGAATTCCATGGACAGAGGGGCCTAGAGGGCTTCAGTCCATGAAGTCACAAAGAGATGGACAGGACTGAGTGACTAACAATTTCACTTTCATATATCCAAAGAAAATGAACCACTGATTGGAAAAGATGCACGCTCCCTAGTAATAATTGCAACATTATTTACTATGATTAAGATAGGGAAGCAACCTAACCGTCCATCAACAAATGAATAGACAAAAAAGGGTATAGCATACAAGAATGAAATAGTACTCAGTCATGAAAAAATAAAATTTTGCCATTTGAAGAGCTAGGATGGGCCTATAGGGTTTTATGTTTAGTGAAATAAATGAGACAGAAACAAATACTGTATGTTATAACTTACATGTGGAATCCAAAAATAAAGCAATGAATGAATAAAACAGAAACAGAGTCACAGATATAGAATCTAATTAATGACTACCATTGGGGAAAGGGCAGGTGGTAGGGATAACACAGGGTAGGGGATCAAGAGGTACAAACTACTATGTATAAAATAGCTACAAGGATATATTGAAACACATAAGAAATATTACATTCTATAATTCCTTTTCTTTCTTTTTTATTTTTTAAATTATGAAAGTATGATAACACATTTATAGGAGACTGAAAATGCAGAGCAAAATTACATATACTGCCACTATATATTACAATTTTTTAAGTAGATAAATTAAGAAGACCACGTAGACACTTTCCCAAAGAATATATATAGATTTTCAACATGCATATGGAAAGATGCTCTACACTGCTAATTATCTGGTAAATGTAAACCAACGTCACAATAAGATATCACTTAACATCTATTCAAAATGACTATAGTCAAAAAAATAATAATAGTAGAAATAACAAGTGTTGACAAGGATATGGAAAAAAGGGAACCCTTGTACACTGTTGCTGGGAATGTAAATTTATACAACCACTATGGAAAACAGTATGAAGCCTCCTCAAAACTAAAGATCCAGAAATTTTACTCCTGGATATATATCCAAAGGGGCTTCCCTGGTGACTCAGATGGTAAGGAATCTGCCTCCAATGCAGGAGACACAGGTTCAATCCCTGGGTCAAGAAGATCCCCTGGAAAAGGGAATGGCTACTCAATCCAGTATTCTCACCTGGAGAATTCCATGGACAGAGGGGCCTAGAGGGCTTCAGTCCATGAAGTCACAAAGAGATGGACAGGACTGAGTGACTAACAATTTCACTTTCATATATCCAAAGAAAATGAACCACTGATTGGAAAAGATGCACGCTCCCTAGTAATAATTGCAACATTATTTACTATGATTAAGATAGGGAAGCAACCTAACCGTCCATCAACAAATGAATAGACAAAAAGGCTATAGCATACAAGAATGAAATAGTACTCAGTCATGAAAAAATAAAATTTTGCCATTTGAAGAGCTAGGATGGGCCTATAGGGTTTTATGTTTAGTGAAATAAATGAGACAGAAACAAATACTGTATGTTATAACTTACATGTGGAATCCAAAAATAAAGCAATGAATGAATAAAACAGAAACAGAGTCACAGATATAGAATCTAATTAATGACTACCATTGGGGAAAGGGCAGGTGGTAGGGATAACACAGGGTAGGGGATCAAGAGGTACAAACTACTATGTATAAAATAGCTACAAGGATATATTGAAACACATAAGAAATATTACATTCTATAATTCCTTTTCTTTCTTTTTTATTTTTTAAATTATGAAAGTATGATAACACATTTATAGGAGACTGAAAATGCAGAGCAAAATTACATATACTGCCACTATATATTACAATTTTTTAAGTAGATAAATTAAGATTTTGGGGTTGGAGTTTCAATATCAAATTCCCAAAAATTAATAAAATAAATATACAGAAAAGTAGAAGGATATGGTAGACCAAAAAATCACCATGAATCAATTCAATATAATTAAATTTATACAACTTTCACACAATAGCAGTATACAAATTCTATTCAAGTTCCTATAAACTATAAACTAGAAGACACTGGAATCTATCCAGGAACATAAAACAGGGCACAAAACTTTCATGGTGTAAAGATATTTAAATCATACAGAGTCTTCTCTTATCACTGATCTTCTCTTATCACTGAAATTGTATTAGCAATCAACATCAAAATATATTTACAAATATCTTTTGACATAATATTTTCAAATAATCTATAAAACTACAGAATCACTATGTTGTCCACCTCAAAATAATATTGTAAATCAACTGCACTTCAATTTAAAATATTTGATTTTGGATTTCAAAAACTTCTGAAATATTTCAGGTCTGGAACACGTAAAATTAAAATAAATAAATACATGGTAACAAACATTGACTGAGCATCAACTGGGCCTAAGTCACTGTAAAGAATATAGTATCTTAAACAGTCTCTGCTATCTCAGAATTTTAATTTCATGAGGACGTTGCACAACTTATACCACGAAGATAACAAAATAAAGTAGCAAAAATAAATGGGCAGAAGACCATAGATAAAAACGGACTCTGAAGTATTTCTGGAAATGTTACCAGTATGAATTTTAGAAGTCTGATAGAATAGTCCCATGCCAGACATTAACAGAAAAGAATGGGTAGAAAGCAATGCACCAAGTTATCAAAGATATTGAGTAATAAAGCAATGAATGAATAAAACAGAAACAGAGTCACAGATATAGAATCTAATTAATGACTACCATTGGGGAAAGGGCAGGTGGTAGGGATAACACAGGGTAGGGGATCAAGAGGTACAAACTACTATGTATAAAATAGCTACAAGGATATATTGAAACACATAAGAAATATTACATTCTATAATTCCTTTTCTTTCTTTTTTATTTTTTAAATTATGAAAGTATGATAACACATTTATAGGAGACTGAAAATGCAGAGCAAAATTACATATACTGCCACTATATATTACAATTTTTTAAGTAGATAAATTAAGATTTTGGGGTTGGAGTTTCAATATCAAATTCCCAAAAATTAATAAAATAAATATACAGAAAAGTAGAAGGATATGGTAGACCAAAAAATCACCATGAATCAATTCAATATAATTAAATTTATACAACTTTCACACAATAGCAGTATACAAATTCTATTCAAGTTCCTATAAACTATAAACTAGAAGACACTGGAATCTATCCAGGAACATAAAACAGGGCACAAAACTTTCATGGTGTAAAGATATTTAAATCATACAGAGTCTTCTCTTATCACTGATCTTCTCTTATCACTGAAATTGTATTAGCAATCAACATCAAAATATATTTACAAATATCTTTTGACATAATATTTTCAAATAATCTATAAAACTACAGAATCACTATGTTGTCCACCTCAAAATAATATTGTAAATCAACTGCACTTCAATTTAAAATATTTGATTTTGGATTTCAAAAACTTCTGAAATATTTCAGGTCTGGAACACGTAAAATTAAAATAAATAAATACATGGTAACAAACATTGACTGAGCATCAACTGGGCCTAAGTCACTGTAAAGAATATAGTATCTTAAACAGTCTCTGCTATCTCAGAATTTTAATTTCATGAGGACGTTGCACAACTTATACCACGAAGATAACAAAATAAAGTAGCAAAAATAAATGGGCAGAAGACCATAGATAAAAACGGACTCTGAAGTATTTCTGGAAATGTTACCAGTATGAATTTTAGAAGTCTGATAGAATAGTCCCATGCCAGACATTAACAGAAAAGAATGGGTAGAAAGCAATGCACCAAGTTATCAAAGATATTGAGTAATAACTAGCTTTCTTCCAAGTGGTCTCTCAACTACACATCTTCATATGTGTTCAAGGAGTAAGAGTTTTAAAAAGTAAGTGTACATCATATTTTGGAAGAATTTGAAAGCTAGTCTAAGTGAGCAGATTGCAGAACAGATTGGCGGTGGAAGATCAGAATGGGAGTACTCTCTAGGGTGTATGACATTACGAGGATCTAAGTTAGAGCAGTTGCAGGAGGAGTGGACTTAAAAATGAAAATAAGGTGGAGAGGGGCAATATAGCTGTAGCTGTTTATGTGCATGTGCTTGCTCGGTGTCTGACTTTGCGACCCTATGGGCTGTAGCCAGGTCCCTCTGTCCATGGGATTTTCCAGGTAAAAATACTGGAGTGGACTGCCAATTCCTTCATCAGGAGATCTTCCTCACCCAGGAATCAAACTTATGTATCCAGCATCTCCTGGACAGTAGGTAGATGCTTTTACCTCTGAACCACTGAGGTTTCCTGTGGGGGTATAAGAAGTGTAAATTATCTGGGTTAAAATAAGCTATAAGGATATATTGTACAACACGGGGCATATAGCCAATGTATTACAAACTATAATAACTATTATAAGAACTATAAATTTGTGAATCACTACATAGTGCAACTGTAGCTTATGTAATATTGTACATCAACTACACCTCGATTTAAATAAAAAGAAAAATACAAGAAAGAAACACAGATACAAGAGACTCTGTAAAGTTTGGTTATTGGTTAAATTCCTAGGCTGGAGCAATGCAATCTTGAATTTTAAGCACAGATAACCATAAAAAACAAGTGTGTTATTATAAGAGGCAGAGAACTCAGGAAGAGACTTCTCTTCTGTGAGAGGTAGCAGGATGGGGAAGAAAATATCCTAAACTTAGACTGCGTTCATGCTAAGGTTAGAGTTTAGAAAGAATATAGTATCTTAAACAGTCTCTGCTATCTCAGAATTTTAATTTCATGAGGACGTTGCACAACTTATACCACGAAGATAACAAAATAAAGTAGCAAAAATAAATGGGCAGAAGACCATAGATAAAAACGGACTCTGAAGTATTTCTGGAAATGTTACCAGTATGAATTTTAGAAGTCTGATAGAATAGTCCCATGCCAGACATTAACAGAAAAGAATGGGTAGAAAGCAATGCACCAAGTTATCAAAGATATTGAGTAATAACTAGCTTTCTTCCAAGTGGTCTCTCAACTACACATCTTCATATGTGTTCAAGGAGTAAGAGTTTTAAAAAGTAAGTGTACATCATATTTTGGAAGAATTTGAAAGCTAGTCTAAGTGAGCAGATTGCAGAACAGATTGGCGGTGGAAGATCAGAATGGGAGTACTCTCTAGGGTGTATGACATTACGAGGATCTAAGTTAGAGCAGTTGCAGGAGGAGTGGACTTAAAAATGAAAATAAGGTGGAGAGGGGCAATATAGCTGTAGCTGTTTATGTGCATGTGCTTGCTCGGTGTCTGACTTTGCGACCCTATGGGCTGTAGCCAGGTCCCTCTGTCCATGGGATTTTCCAGGTAAAAATACTGGAGTGGACTGCCAATTCCTTCATCAGGAGATCTTCCTCACCCAGGAATCAAACTTATGTATCCAGCATCTCCTGGACAGTAGGTAGATGCTTTTACCTCTGAACCACTGAGGTTTCCTGTGGGGGTATAAGAAGTGTAAATTATCTGGGTTAAAATAAGCTATAAGGATATATTGTACAACACGGGGCATATAGCCAATGTATTACAAACTATAATAACTATTATAAGAACTATAAATTTGTGAATCACTACATAGTGCAACTGTAGCTTATGTAATATTGTACATCAACTACACCTCGATTTAAATAAAAAGAAAAATACAAGAAAGAAACACAGATACAAGAGACTCTGTAAAGTTTGGTTATTGGTTAAATTCCTAGGCTGGAGCAATGCAATCTTGAATTTTAAGCACAGATAACCATAAAAAACAAGTGTGTTATTATAAGAGGCAGAGAACTCAGGAAGAGACTTCTCTTCTGTGAGAGGTAGCAGGGATGGGGAAGAAAATATCCTAAACTTAGACTGCGTTCATGCTAAGGTTAGAGTTTAGAAGGATTTCGGGTTAAAGATATTTGCGATGTATATTAGGAATAGAAGTTCCAGTCTCCAGTTCTGGATATAAATATGCAGGACTTGTAACCAATTTTAAAATAATTGTTAAACTCATAGAGATAGATTAAGTGGTAAAGTATAGAATATAGAGAGAAGATATTAAGGGAAAGACACTGAAGAACACTAAATTTAAGGGGATGGGAAGAGGAAAATTCAATAGAGAAAACAGAAAAACTGAAAAGAGTATCAGGGTGGGGCAGTGTAAAAATGCCAAGGCAAAAAAGCATTTCAAGAAGAAAAATCAACAAGGAGAAACGCATCAGAGACTCCAAAGGAGTAAAAGGATAAAAATAACAAAGATCACTTGTTGAACCACTTGGCAGTTGCTACCAATCATAAAAGAACGGTTTTGGTGAAACGTTGAGGACAAAAAGCAAGAGAAGAAGTAATGAGTGTTCAGTAGTGTTCAGTGTTCTTGAATCTACTTTCAAGAAATCTGTTGTATGAGGGAAAGATAAAAGCTTAAGGGGAAAAATTCAAGAGAAATTGTGTGTTTATAAGAAGGAATAGAGTGGAATGGGAAACATTTAAAGTGACAGAAAAGGAGATATCATTTCACAAGACAGTATTCAAAGACAAGGGCCAATGTCAGGACACAGCAGTAGGGACCTTATTTTGAAAGAAGAAAAAGTGTGCTTTCCTCAAGTAGGAATAAATTCTCAGTAGATTGGAGAAACTAAGATTAATTTTATGGCAGAGAGAAGATAAACTCCTGTAAGCTGTCATTATGTTCTAATTCTCGATACAAAGAAAAAAGAAAAAAAAGACAGGATGTACATAGAGTGACCAAATTGTCCCAGTTTCCCAAGAATTTTTTTTTCTCTTTTAGCTCTTAGTGTCCCACTTTCTGGGAAACTCCTTTGTCCAGGGCAATTGGGGTTGGTTGGTAACCATAGCTTATATCGATTGATTGCTGCTGATTTCTGCTAGGTGAAGGTTATTATTTTGTTGTGATTAAGAAAGAAATTTCAGCATAATGTTATGGGGAAACTTGATAGATGTTAAATCCAAGATGAATAAATAGAAGCTGAAACAGAAGTGATGGGCTGCCTTATGTCTCATCCAAGGACAGGAATCTGTAATGTCATTCACTTAGGGGTGCTCTGCTGCACAAATATGCAGGACTTGTAACCAATTTTAAAATAATTGTTAAACTCATAGAGATAGATTAAGTGGTAAAGTATAGAATATAGAGAGAAGATATTAAGGGAAAGACACTGAAGAACACTAAATTTAAGGGGATGGGAAGAGGAAAATTCAATAGAGAAAACAGAAAACTGAAAAGAGTATCAGGGTGGGGCAGTGTAAAAATGCCAAGGCAAAAAAGCATTTCAAGAAGAAAAATCAACAAGGAGAAACGCATCAGAGACTCCAAAGGAGTAAAAGGATAAAAATAACAAAGATCACTTGTTGAACCACTTGGCAGTTGCTACCAATCATAAAAGAACGGTTTTGGTGAAACGTTGAGGACAAAAAGCAAGAGAAGAAGTAATGAGTGTTCAGTAGTGTTCAGTGTTCTTGAATCTACTTTCAAGAAATCTGTTGTATGAGGGAAAGATAAAAGCTTAAGGGGAAAAATTCAAGAGAAATTGTGTGTTTATAAGAAGGAATAGAGTGGAATGGGAAACATTTAAAGTGACAGAAAAGGAGATATCATTTCACAAGACAGTATTCAAAGACAAGGGCCAATGTCAGGACACAGCAGTAGGGACCTTATTTTGAAAGAAGAAAAAGTGTGCTTTCCTCAAGTAGGAATAAATTCTCAGTAGATTGGAGAAACTAAGATTAATTTTATGGCAGAGAGAAGATAAACTCCTGTAAGCTGTCATTATGTTCTAATTCTCGATACAAAGAAAAAAGAAAAAAAAGACAGGATGTACATAGAGTGACCAAATTGTCCCAGTTTCCCAAGAATTTTTTTTTCTCTTTTAGCTCTTAGTGTCCCACTTTCTGGGAAACTCCTTTGTCCAGGGCAATTGGGGTTGGTTGGTAACCATAGCTTATATCGATTGATTGCTGCTGATTTCTGCTAGGTGAAGGTTATTATTTTGTTGTGATTAAGAAAGAAATTTCAGCATAATGTTATGGGGAAACTTGATAGATGTTAAATCCAAGATGAATAAATAGAAGCTGAAACAGAAGTGATGGGCTGCCTTATGTCTCATCCAAGGACAGGAATCTGTAATGTCATTCACTTAGGGGTGCTCTGCTGCACAAGTATGCGCTCATCAGTAAAAAAGCATGAACTAATAAAGCAAAGGAATGAAGTACAGTACAGTTTAGGAAATTTCTTTCAGCTTATTGTAGGTAATGCACATAAATTCTTATGACTGTTTTCAAGTGTAGGAAAATGTCAGTTGATTTTGTATATGAGCTGAAAAATTTTGTCAGTTAAAAAATTTCTGGCTCTAATGATTTCTCACTTCTCCCTCCTCACTACCTTCCTATTTCTGATGCTGAGCACCAAAGTCATAGCCCAGCACGGTTCCTGGACTTGTATTTTCATGTCCTGATGTTCAGTGAATTAGTGCAATAAATTGTAACATTCCTGGAAATCATTCACAAACAGTTAAAAAAAACTTACCTGTACACAGAAATGACTGTAAACCACATAATATTATTTCACTATAGTCAGATAAAAGCATCCCCAGCAAATCTTCCCTGATGCAACATCCTCGTTGTGAACTTTCAGCACCACCCAACCTGAAAAATGTGACAAAAGTGAGTTAGAATGAAGAGAGATCAGTCACCATTTTCATCAAATGCCATCAAAATACTTTTTTGCAAATTTCATGAAAACAAGTAAACTTCTAAACACATAAATAAAGCCTCTCCCCAGGTCTTTGGAAGGTGTTCATGTGACTTAGGGATGCTGAAGCTTTATACATTTATGCTCAGATCTGCACCAGTGCACCAGGTTTGTGGCCAATACTTGGAGCAAGCTGCCTGAGATGCACATACAGAGCTTACAGTTGGGCCATAGTAAAAGTTTTACAGTTCCTAAAATTACCTTACTCTTTTTTACCTTCACATATATGACTGCCTCTCTAAAGAGAGAGTTTTCTAGTGGTCAGCTTTCCAGGTGAAAGAAATAGTAGCCATCGAGGCCCTAAGGAGGAAATACGTTTGGTGACTATGTGGCTTGTTGACTTGGGGTTCAAGGAACAGCAAAGAAGCTACTGCTGTTGAAAGAAAATGAAATAGTAGGGAAATCAGAAGGTAGAATATTAGAGTAGGACCTGTAACCCTGTGGACATTATGAAGACCTTGACTCTTAGTCCAAGTGAATGAGAAAGCCTGGAAGAATTGTGAGCAGAGGACTGAGAGAAACTGACTCGGTCATGGGCAAGCAAAGGCATCTTCACTGACAGATATTGGGACCCTAATTATGAGGAGAATAGTTCTGATGGGGAAAGTGATAAGGAAGAGAAGTTAGGTTATTTGCAGGGAATGCCACTATGCGAGGAAGAAGACCCCTCTACTCTCACTTGGTGGGTATGTCAAATGCTCCCACGAGGGTGGTCATTAGTACAAGGGGATGGTTCCATGTTCCCTTCTCACAGGAAAGATCAAGAAAAAATACCCAGGCCAAGCAGACAAATGTCTTTTTACACTAGCAATAAGTGCTGCCTGCAGCCCTGCCTCTCTGAGACCTCTCCCAACGATGGCTAAGTAGCTAGTTACTGGTAAAAGCCTGGGCCTGAAATAGCCCCACTCCTAAAATTAGCAGTTTGTAGGCTTAGACTATCACCTTTAACAAACATTGATAGGCGCTAGTGCAGAGCACAAAAGCTCTTCCACTTGTGCTTTTTAGTTATGATGTAATATGCTTTTTACAACTCGCAGTTCCCTTTGTAAATTAAGAATTGTAAGAATGTTTTCTGTACAAATACGTGCTTCCCCCAGAGGAAAAAGGTGTTTACCTAGGCACTAGTAGAGGAGCAAAAAGCTCCAGTAGTAATCCACTTTTGTGTTTCTAGAGGAGCAAAAATCTCTTGTAATAACCACTTTTGTGATTACTAGATTACTTGAGATTTCTAGTTGAGAAAATATAAAAGTATAAGGTAAGGTTATGCAGGAGGCTCACTCACGGAGATCAACTGCACCTGATGTGAGATCGTGACTCTCCAGCTCTGGGGTAAGAACTTGTGCTCACATTTGATTGAGTTCTGATTATTTGTGCTTGCCTTTATTTGAATACTGATGAATTGAATCTTGATTCTGATTACTTTATGTACTACGATTAATAAAGATACTCTTGGTTTGACAATACTTGAGATCATGACACTTTATTGTCCAAGTTCGAGACTCATGACTCTGAGTGGACTACACTGTGACTGTAAAAGGTCTCTGATTTATTTGAGATAGTATCTCTCAGTAAGAACTAATAAGAATAGGAATCAGAGTAAGCTGCAGCACAGTGCCTGTGACAACTCACAACTTTATAAAGTATCACACAGTTGAGAATAAACTAAGCTACAAGAATTATCACTTATTTATCTCTGAGTTAAGGGTGGTGAGGGAATATTATTTTTAAAGCTGGCAACAGATTTCTTCTTAAGGAGAAAATATTTGTTTAGAAAAATAAAGCTCTTAGGACAAAGGCCACCATGGACTAAGACAAAGATACAGTGAACTGACTTGGTCTACATGATAGACTTGGAGAAACAGTGAGCTCTGTGGTGTGTGTGAGAAGATTAATGGATAGTCTTTGGTGAGAGGAGAACAGCCCAAGGCAATAGGACCGCAGATTCAGACACAAAGTTTCTGTGGTGGGAAGAGGAAATATAGGAAGGAAAATATGAAATATTTAATTTTGGATCATCTACAGCATGACCACCAGATGAGGAAATCCTCCATAAAATAGAAGTCTAACACACACAAGTGGTGTCTTGAGAAAATAAAGTGCTTTGAGTACAGTGATGATTTGCGGTTAACCTGAGTGAAGAGAAAAGGTTGTGAATAGAGCACAAGAAGTGAATATAGCCTATAACTCAAGAAGTATAAATAGAAGCAAGAGGAGAATAGAGGGGCTTCCCTGGTGGTCTAGTGTGTAAAGAATCCACCTTGCAGTGCAAGGGGCACCGGTTTGATCCCTGGCCCAGGAAGATCCCACATGCCACAGAACAGCTGGACCAGTGTGTCCAATTAGGAGCCAGCACTCTGGAGCGTATGCACCCAGAGCCAGTGCTCTGCAACGAGAGAGGTCACTGTAGTGGGAGGCTCACACAGGCCAAAAAATAAAGATGAATTAAAATGAATAAATACAAAACCAATAAAACAGGCCAAAATTTGAAAAATAAAAATAAAGAGAGGAATAGGGAAATATTTTTCCTGGGAGAGATGCTGGGTAGCTCATCATGACAAGAAGCATTCAAAACATGACTGTCTAAGCAGTAAAAGAAAATTAACTCTAATGCTAAATGGATAGAGGCAGGTAATAACCAAATATAACCACTGGGGTTACATTAGTATTCACAATGCGCTTGTAACTAATAGAGATCAAAACCAAACTTAGGAATCAGAGTAAGCTGCAGCACAGTGCCTGTGACAACTCACAACTTTATAAAGTATCACACAGTTGAGAATAAACTAAGCTACAAGAATTATCACTTATTTATCTCTGAGTTAAGGGTGGTGAGGGAATATTATTTTTAAAGCTGGCAACAGATTTCTTCTTAAGGAGAAAATATTTGTTTAGAAAAATAAAGCTCTTAGGACAAAGGCCACCATGGACTAAGACAAAGATACAGTGAACTGACTTGGTCTACATGATAGACTTGGAGAAACAGTGAGCTCTGTGGTGTGTGTGAGAAGATTAATGGATAGTCTTTGGTGAGAGGAGAACAGCCCAAGGCAATAGGACCGCAGATTCAGACACAAAGTTTCTGTGGTGGGAAGAGGAAATATAGGAAGGAAAATATGAAATATTTAATTTTGGATCATCTACAGCATGACCACCAGATGAGGAAATCCTCCATAAAATAGAAGTCTAACACACACAAGTGGTGTCTTGAGAAAATAAAGTGCTTTGAGTACAGTGATGATTTGCGGTTAACCTGAGTGAAGAGAAAAGGTTGTGAATAGAGCACAAGAAGTGAATATAGCCTATAACTCAAGAAGTATAAATAGAAGCAAGAGGAGAATAGAGGGGCTTCCCTGGTGGTCTAGTGTGTAAAGAATCCACCTTGCAGTGCAAGGGGCACCGGTTTGATCCCTGGCCCAGGAAGATCCCACATGCCACAGAACAGCTGGACCAGTGTGTCCAATTAGGAGCCAGCACTCTGGAGCGTATGCACCCAGAGCCAGTGCTCTGCAACGAGAGAGGTCACTGTAGTGGGAGGCTCACACAGGCCAAAAAATAAAGATGAATTAAAATGAATAAATACAAAACCAATAAAACAGGCCAAAATTTGAAAAATAAAAATAAAGAGAGGAATAGGGAAATATTTTTCCTGGGAGAGATGCTGGGTAGCTCATCATGACAAGAAGCATTCAAAACATGACTGTCTAAGCAGTAAAAGAAAATTAACTCTAATGCTAAATGGATAGAGGCAGGTAATAACCAAATATAACCACTGGGGTTACATTAGTATTCACAATGCGCTGTGCATAACTTTTTTAAAAAAGCAGGAATGAATTAACCAACCAACCAGTGTCAAGGAATAAAATTCATTTAAAATGAATTTTAAAACAGCTAACCATGATTTTTGCTAGCTGTGCAAATATTATATCTAATATGTATATATATATGATCTTTATAATTCCATTACATTTTTACTTCTCAAGTAAAAATTTATTTGATCTTGCCGTGGAGCAGCTGGACCGATGTGTCCAATTGTGGAGCCGGAGCTCTGGAATGCATGTGCCCAGAGCCAGTGTTCTGCAATGAGAGAGGCCACTGCAATGGGAGGCCCACACAGGCCAAAGAACAAAGATGGATGATAATAAATAAATGAAAGACCAATAAAAGAGGCCAAAATTTTTAAAAAATTATTTTATCCTAATGCATTCTAAACCCTATGCTAAGTGCTCTATAAGACCTCTGTAGCCCAGATACCATTTTTCTTGTTTTTATTGTTGTTGTTTATTCACTAAATAGTGGCTGAATTATTGTCACCCCATGGATTTTAGCCTATCAGGTTTCCCTGTCCATAGGATTTTCCAGGCAAGAATATTACAGTGGGTTGCCATTTCCTTCTCTAGGGGATCCTCCCAACACAAGGACTGACACTGTGTCTTCTGCACTGGCAGGTGGATTCTTTACTGTCAATGGATAAAAATTGGGGAAATCAACCTAGGTATCATTACTATATCCCTTTAAATACCAAGACACCTAGCCTTAGATAAGGCAATTTGGTCAACGATGTACATCCAGTGATGAGGGGAGGGCAGGGCAGAGCCAGAATTTGAACTCAGGCTGCAGATTCCAGAGTTCATGCTCGTAATGACATCCCTGTATACTTCCATTTCACATCATACATCCATCATCATGTTTTAACTCACACACATGCTATTAATTCAAAACATGGAAGAAATGAATATATTTGGAAAGAATTCTGTAATAGATACTAAAATGTTCTATTGAAGGATATTCAAATCCTGTGGAAAAATTAACAAGCATTTGCATTAGAGGAAATCTAAATATTCTACTATAAAACAGAAATTGACAAAGTGACCTGTTCTATGGAAATAAAAACAAGAAAAGGAAAAAACATACGAAGCATTACATCTTTGAAGACACACATTTTCTAAACATTCTTCAGAGTTCTGTTCACTGATGCTATAGTTACAGAGGTCTGGAAACAAGGGAATTGGAGATTGTACAACTTATGAAACAAGTAAGAGAATTTTTTAATTTAATTTAATTTTTTTGACAGAGTTTTGTTGTTTGGCCAAGGTTTTTATTTCTTTTTGTAGCTGCTTCCAAGATAAATTCAAAATGATGACTCAGCTATCATGGTCTTGTGGAAGGCTCACAATCACAGTGTTACATGATTAGATAATAAGGAAAAGGACAAACTGTCAAGAAGAGATTAAGAAAGGAGAGCCTTGAGATGCTGATAAGACTTAAACCTATATTAACCTTTTTTTGGTAACTGAAAAAATGTCACAGCTTATAAAGTAAGTTTGAAGAAGTAATGAGGTTTTTTGCCCTTGAAATACTTTTGCTATTGAAAAAAAGTGAAATTTAAGTAGTTCAAGTTTTATGATATAATTGACTCTATAAGAAAGGAATAAAATACCATTGGAAATTAGTGAGTGCTCAATATCTTAGGTATTTCTGTGACTGTTCACCTCAGGGTTGGCAGCTATATTCCAAAAGCAGGACATTTGTGCGTCCTTTTCTTTCATTACAAACTTATGCAATATGGCTACACTCATTGAGCACATGAACCTGTGAAACATTAAGGAGACATTTAAAATTATTTGTTCATCTGACAGATATAGATTGAGCACCACTCTGAGGTGAACATTAGTACTCGGAATACAAAATTAGGCATCGTTCCTAATCTTGACACACAGTCTAAAAGAGAGTTGGACATGTAAGCAATCAGAACTGATATTTGACTAGTGTGCACCAATTTGGTCAACGATGTACATCCAGTGATGAGGGGAGGGCAGGGCAGAGCCAGAATTTGAACTCAGGCTGCAGATTCCAGAGTTCATGCTCGTAATGACATCCCTGTATACTTCCATTTCACATCATACATCCATCATCATGTTTTAACTCACACACATGCTATTAATTCAAAACATGGAAGAAATGAATATATTTGGAAAGAATTCTGTAATAGATACTAAAATGTTCTATTGAAGGATATTCAAATCCTGTGGAAAAATTAACAAGCATTTGCATTAGAGGAAATCTAAATATTCTACTATAAAACAGAAATTGACAAAGTGACCTGTTCTATGGAAATAAAAACAAAAAAAGGAAAAAACATACGAAGCATTACATCTTTGAAGACACACATTTTCTAAACATTCTTCAGAGTTCTGTTCACTGATGCTATAGTTACAGAGGTCTGGAAACAAGGGAATTGGAGATTGTACAACTTATGAAACAAGTAAGAGAATTTTTTAATTTAATTTAATTTTTTTGACAGAGTTTTGTTGTTTGGCCAAGGTTTTTATTTCTTTTTGTAGCTGCTTCCAAGATAAATTCAAAATGATGACTCAGCTATCATGGTCTTGTGGAAGGCTCACAATCACAGTGTTACATGATTAGATAATAAGGAAAAGGACAAACTGTCAAGAAGAGATTAAGAAAGGAGAGCCTTGAGATGCTGATAAGACTTAAACCTATATTAACCTTTTTTTGGTAACTGAAAAAATGTCACAGCTTATAAAGTAAGTTTGAAGAAGTAATGAGGTTTTTTGCCCTTGAAATACTTTTGCTATTGAAAAAAAGTGAAATTTAAGTAGTTCAAGTTTTATGATATAATTGACTCTATAAGAAAGGAATAAAATACCATTGGAAATTAGTGAGTGCTCAATATCTTAGGTATTTCTGTGACTGTTCACCTCAGGGTTGGCAGCTATATTCCAAAAGCAGGACATTTGTGCGTCCTTTTCTTTCATTACAAACTTATGCAATATGGCTACACTCATTGAGCACATGAACCTGTGAAACATTAAGGAGACATTTAAAATTATTTGTTCATCTGACAGATATAGATTGAGCACCACTCTGAGGTGAACATTAGTACTCGGAATACAAAATTAGGCATCGTTCCTAATCTTGACACACAGTCTAAAAGAGAGTTGGACATGTAAGCAATCAGAACTGATATTTGACTAGTGTGCACCAGATGGCCTTTCTACCTGTTCATAACTCTGTTGCTTATATTGTGCTAGTGACTATGCCAAAGTTATTAAACATTTTTAATATCAGGCCTGTAAGCAACAACAATTGTGGTTATATCCTATTTAAAATCACATATTTGATGGCAAAAAGAGAAAAGAAATTCATTGCATCTTAGATTGAAATGGAAATAATGTATAGCCTCACATGATCTGTTATATTATGTAAACATACCACCTCACAATGATATTTATAAAGATTTTTAAGGTTGGGAAGGACCTTAGAAACTAGCTAGACCAATCTCTTCCCTATACAGAAAAAGAGATGGAATGACAAAATGCTTCAGTGACTTCCTACAATCCACCCACCTAGTTAAGATCAGAGATGAAAAGAGAAGCCAAGTCTTCCTATTTCTAGTCCCCAAACTCTCTGAACTTCTATCCCATATTAATCAGTAACTGTGTATCCTTAAATGATCCCTGATTGCTTTATGCTCACCGCCCTGCCTTAAATAACTTCCACATTTCTTACCTAATGGCCAATAACCTCTCCACTCAAATGCCAATGAAAACTAGAACAAAGCACCGGGACTTACAGATTTGAGATCAGATCCCTGTTCTGCCACATCAGGGGAGGCAGTACACACAACTCTGGTCTCTCAGCCACAGCAGATCTCACAGTCACAGGGAACTAGAGAACCAAAGCAGACTATGACCCTGTCCTTCCAGCCATAGAGACGCTTATAGATTCAGTCCCTGATGGCTACAGCAGATCCACCTACAAGCCCAACCACCCAACATGCAGTCAAGGCACTCTTGGCTTAGAGTCCCTCTCTCTCCCTCCCAGTCCTGGCAATGAAGGGAATGGCCTTAAAACTGTTGACTAAAAAATAATACCATAAAGGGCTAATATCTTAGGTATTTCTGTGACTGTTCACCTCAGGGTTGGCAGCTATATTCCAAAAGCAGGACATTTGTGCGTCCTTTTCTTTCATTACAAACTTATGCAATATGGCTACACTCATTGAGCACATGAACCTGTGAAACATTAAGGAGACATTTAAAATTATTTGTTCATCTGACAGATATAGATTGAGCACCACTCTGAGGTGAACATTAGTACTCGGAATACAAAATTAGGCATCGTTCCTAATCTTGACACACAGTCTAAAAGAGAGTTGGACATGTAAGCAATCAGAACTGATATTTGACTAGTGTGCACCAGATGGCCTTTCTACCTGTTCATAACTCTGTTGCTTATATTGTGCTAGTGACTATGCCAAAGTTATTAAACATTTTTAATATCAGGCCTGTAAGCAACAACAATTGTGGTTATATCCTATTTAAAATCACATATTTGATGGCAAAGAGAGAAAAGAAATTCATTGCATCTTAGATTGAAATGGAAATAATGTATAGCCTCACATGATCTGTTATATTATGTAAACATACCACCTCACAATGATATTTATAAAGATTTTTAAGGTTGGGAAGGACCTTAGAAACTAGCTAGACCAATCTCTTCCCTATACAGAAAAAGAGATGGAATGACAAAATGCTTCAGTGACTTCCTACAATCCACCCACCTAGTTAAGATCAGAGATGAAAAGAGAAGCCAAGTCTTCCTATTTCTAGTCCCCAAACTCTCTGAACTTCTATCCCATATTAATCAGTAACTGTGTATCCTTAAATGATCCCTGATTGCTTTATGCTCACCGCCCTGCCTTAAATAACTTCCACATTTCTTACCTAATGGCCAATAACCTCTCCACTCAAATGCCAATGAAAACTAGAACAAAGCACCGGGACTTACAGATTTGAGATCAGATCCCTGTTCTGCCACATCAGGGGAGGCAGTACACACAACTCTGGTCTCTCAGCCACAGCAGATCTCACAGTCACAGGGAACTAGAGAACCAAAGCAGACTATGACCCTGTCCTTCCAGCCATAGAGACGCTTATAGATTCAGTCCCTGATGGCTACAGCAGATCCACCTACAAGCCCAACCACCCAACATGCAGTCAAGGCACTCTTGGCTTAGAGTCCCTCTCTCTCCCTCCCCCCAGTCCTGGCAATGAAGGGAATGACCCGGGCAACCTTAAATGCAAAATAAACACCTGTCATCCCCATATCCCAGAGGCTGACAGCAGTGACAGCAAAGCAACGGGAAGTCACCAATGATCCCAGAGGCACAAGTAGAAACAAGGACACCAGGAAGCCCCTTTGGAAGATGCAGAGGAAAGTAAAAAGTGCAAATTCGGGCTTCCCTGGCGGTCCAGTGGGTAAGGACACCGCCTTGCAGTGCAAGGGGCGCCGGTTCGATCCCTGGCCTGGGAAGATCCCACGTTCCGCCGAGTGGCTGGACCGATGTGTCCAATTACCGAGCCGGAGCTCTGGAGCGCATGCACCCAGAGCCGGCGCTCTGCAGCGACAGAGGCCACCGCGATGGGAGGCCCACAGGAGCCAAAGAGCAAAGACGGATGAAAATAGAGAAACGAAAGACCAATAGAAGTGGCCCACCTGCTCCCTCCCCAAACCCCATCCCCCAAAATAAATAAATAATTCTTTAAAAAAAAAAAAAAAAAAAGTGCAAATTCCAAATACTGCCAGAAACAACTAAGGTAAAAGAAAGCTCACACTATGTGATGTCACCTACTGAAAAACAAAAGAATGACTTCTCATTACCAACCTATAAAATTATTAGATTCAAATTTAAAAAAAAATTTTTTGACCTAAAGAAGAAAGGTATTTACTATTAACACTTGAGATGCACTGGCAGTGGAACAATTCATTAAGCACAATGAGAAAAAAAAACTGTTTTTTTCTGAGAAACCAAACTTAAAGTTATGAATATTGTAATATAACTGACAAAGGACATAAAATACTATCACATAGAAGCTCAGAAGCTATAAGAACTCTCAGAAGGCAATGCAATGAGCTCAGGAATAAAATTAATGAATAAAATAAATACTTTACCAAAGAGATTAGAATGCGAAAAAAGGAACCAAACAGAAATTCTGGAGCCAGAGAACTCAATAATCAAGATAAATGATGCATTAGGAAGCAATGGAAATATAGCAGAATATATGGAAGAGAGAATTAGAAATCTGTAAAATAGAAATCTAAAAATAACAACAGATAGAAAAGGTGGGAGAACTGAGGGCTTTAAAAAATAAAGAAATTCTACTAAAAATATTTGACTCAATTGGAAAGACCAGCATAAGACAATGAGTATCCCACGAAGAGAAAAGAATGGAGCTGAGAGTTTCCTTAAAGAAATAATAGCTGAGAACTTCCTAAGCCCGGGGAAGAAACTGGATATATAAGCACATAAGCTAAGAGAACACAATTATCTCAACACAAAACGATCTTCTCTGAGATCATTATATTAAAACTGTAAAAAGTCATGGGAAATTAAAAGTAGTCAGGAAAAAACCTACAGTAACCTACAAAACAACCTCCATTAGGCTAAAAGCAAACTTCTCAGAAGAAACTCTACAGGCCAAGAACAGAATGGCATTCTCAAAATAGTGACAGATCAAAAAATCCCAGTCAAGAATGTTGTACTCAGCAGAATTGTCATTCATATATGAAGGAGAAATAAAGACTTTCCCAGACAAAAGCTGAGGGAGCTTATCACCACTCATTTCAGTTCACGCAGTCATATCTGATTCTTTGAAACCCATGGGCTACTGTACACCAAACTCCCCTGTTCTTCACCATCTCCCAAAGCTTGCTAGACCTGCCTTATAACAAATGTCGATTGAAGAAACAGACAACCCAATCAAAAAATGGGGAAAAGAGCTAAACAGACATCTCACCAAAGACGATATAAGCATAGCTAACAAACACTGAAAAGATGTTCAACATCACTCATCCTTAGAGAAACGCAAAACAAAACTACAAGATATCACCTCACACTAATCAGAATGGCCATCATCAAAAAATCTACAGAAAATAAATGCTGGAGAGGGTGTGGAGAAAAGGGAGCGCTCTTGCACTGCTGGCAGGCACGTAAGTTGATATGGCCATTATGGAAGACAGTGTGGAGATTCCTCAAAAAACTAGGACTAAAACTACCATATGACATAGGAATCCCAATATTAGGCATATACCCTAAGGAAATCAAAATTGAAAGACACCCATGTACCCTAATCTTCATTGCAGCACTTTTTACAATAGCTAGAACATGGAAACAACCTAGATGTCCATTGACAGATGAATGGATAAAGAAGCTGTTGTACATATATACAATGGAATATTTCTCAGCCATAAAAAGAAACACATGTGAGTCAGTCCTAATGAGGTGGATGAACTTAGAACCTATTATACAAAGTGAAGTAAGTCAGAAAGAGAAGGATAAATATAGTATACTAACACATATATATATACATATATATATGGAATCTAGAAAGGTGGTACTGATAAATGTATATGCAGAGCAACAATAGAGAAGTAGACATAGAGCACAGACGTGTGAACACTGGGGAGAGGGAAGAGTGGGAGAGGTGTATGGAGAGAGTAACATGAAAACTTACATTACCATATATAAAAGAGACAGCCAATGTAAATGTGCTGTTAAGACAGGGAGCTTACACAGGGGCTATGCAACAACCTGGAAGGGTGGGATGGGGAGGCAGATGGGAGGGAAGTTCGAGTGGGAGGGGCCAAGTGTATACCTATGACTATGCAGTAAACAACAAAAAGAGTATACCTATGACAATAGCAGTAAACAACAAAACTCTGTACAGATAAAACAAAAATTAAAAAAAAAAAATGTTGAAAGGATTATTTCTGCCTGTAACAAAAGGCAACAGTACACAAAATTTTGAGTAGGGTAACAAATAGACAAGCAAAATCATAAAATTGCAACTCTATATCAGAATAGGTTGTTCAACAATTACAGCATAGAGAGTGAGTGAAAAAAGCAACTATAACTATTTCAATTTGGTAATGAATTAACAATATAAATAAGGGATAATTTTTAAAAGGGGAAGAGGAAAATGTTGGAACCCCTATAGGCAAATGAAGCTAAGATACTTTCAGCAGATAAAGTACTGGTTTGAGGGGGGGGTTGTTTTTTTTGTTAGTTAGTTTTGTTTTGTTTTTCTTTGTTTTTTGTTTGTTTGTTTGTCAGCTTCAAATATATTCTCTGGCATTTAATTGACTTATTTTTTTATTTTTTTTTCATTTTTTTTAGCTTTTATTTTACTTTTAACTTTTACAGAGTTTTGTTGTTTACAGATATGTATGTTCCCAGATTACTCACATGTATATCCATCACATCCGACCCCTCCACACAGCACCCCTGCAGGATCTTCTTTTCTCACAGAGCAATGACTATAGCTATTTTCTTCACATATGATAGTACAGGTTTTCATGCTACTTCCTTTATGCCTCCCACCCACTGTTCATTCCCCACAATGTCCATATGTCCACTGTCCATGTCTGTTTCTCCATTGCTTCACTGCGTGTGCCATCATCACCATCCTACTAGATTCCACATATATGTGTTAGTATATTTAAATATAAAAGAAGGATAAATATAGTATACTAACACATATATATATACATATATATATGGAATCTAGAAAGGTGGTACTGATAAATGTATATGCAGAGCAACAATAGAGAAGTAGACATAGAGCACAGACGTGTGAACACTGGGGAGAGGGAAGAGTGGGAGAGGTGTATGGAGAGAGTAACATGAAAACTTACATTACCATATATAAAAGAGACAGCCAATGTAAATGTGCTGTTAAGACAGGGAGCTTACACAGGGGCTATGCAACAACCTGGAAGGGTGGGATGGGGAGGCAGATGGGAGGGAAGTTCGAGTGGGAGGGGCCAAGTGTATACCTATGACTATGCAGTAAACAACAAAAAGAGTATACCTATGACAATAGCAGTAAACAACAAAACTCTGTACAGATAAAACAAAAATTAAAAAAAAAAAATGTTGAAAGGATTATTTCTGCCTGTAACAAAAGGCAACAGTACACAAAATTTTGAGTAGGGTAACAAATAGACAAGCAAAATCATAAAATTGCAACTCTATATCAGAATAGGTTGTTCAACAATTACAGCATAGAGAGTGAGTGAAAAAAGCAACTATAACTATTTCAATTTGGTAATGAATTAACAATATAAATAAGGGATAATTTTTAAAAGGGGAAGAGGAAAATGTTGGAACCCCTATAGGCAAATGAAGCTAAGATACTTTCAGCAGATAAAGTACTGGTTTGAGGGGGGGGTTGTTTTTTTTGTTAGTTAGTTTTGTTTTGTTTTTCTTTGTTTTTTGTTTGTTTGTTTGTCAGCTTCAAATATATTCTCTGGCATTTAATTGACTTATTTTTTTATTTTTTTTTCATTTTTTTTAGCTTTTATTTTACTTTTAACTTTTACAGAGTTTTGTTGTTTACAGATATGTATGTTCCCAGATTACTCACATGTATATCCATCACATCCGACCCCTCCACACAGCACCCCTGCAGGATCTTCTTTTCTCACAGAGCAATGACTATAGCTATTTTCTTCACATATGATAGTACAGGTTTTCATGCTACTTCCTTTATGCCTCCCACCCACTGTTCATTCCCCACAATGTCCATATGTCCACTGTCCATGTCTGTTTCTCCATTGCTTCACTGCGTGTGCCATCATCACCATCCTACTAGATTCCACATATATGTGTTAGTATATTTAAAGTACTGTTTTACTATGAGATGTTTTATACAAACTTCATGGTAACAATAAAATATAAATATAGAACAGACACAAATTTTTTTAAGGAAACAGAAAAATTCCTAGAAAACTACCAAACTGAAATAATAAACATAAATATAGGAAAAAAGAAACAATTGAAATATAGAGCAACCAGAAAACAAAACACAAAATGGCAGTACTGGGTTCTCATTTGTCAATAATCACCTTAAGTGTAAGGGCTTCCCAGGTGGCTCAGTGGGTAAAGATAAATACCTCCTGCAATGCAGAAGACACAGGTGACATGGGTTCAGTCCCTTAATTAGGAAAATCCCCTGGAGGAAGGCATGGCAACTCACTCCAGTGTTCTTCCCTAGAGAGTCCCATGGAGAGAGGAGCTTGGCAGCTACAGGCAGACTGTAGCTACTGAGCATGCATGCAGGCACCTTCAGTGTAAATGGACTGAATTTACCAATCAAGACACAGAGTTACCAAATGAATTTAAAAAACAAGACCCAACTACCTGCTGCCTACAGAAGACTCATCTCAGCTCTAAAGGTAAATCTGAGTTTAAAAATAAAGGTATGAAACATAATACTCCAAGAAAATGGCACCCAAGGAAAGCTGGCATGGCCATACTTATTTTAGATAAAATAGACAACAAGCCAAAAAGTAAAAAGAAACAAATATGGAGAGTATTAGTGATAAATCAAAGATATAACAGCTATTAATACAAATTAACCTAACATAGGTACATCCAAATATACTAAGAAATTATTAGCAGACTAAATAGAGACATTGACAGCAACACAATCATTGAAGTCTTTAACACCCCCATTTTCATCCAGACAGAATAAAAGGATAACAGCAACCTTAAAGGAAACATTAAACAAGCTGAACTTATTAAAGTCATACAGAACAATCAATCAAAATGCAGCAGAATACACATTCTTTTCAAGTGCACATGAAACATTCTCAAGGACACACTATGCATTAGGACACAAAAAATGTCTTAATAAGCTTAAGAAAAGTGAAATTATATCAAGCACCTTTTCCAACCATGGGGGAATGAAATCAGAAATCAGCTCTAAAAAAAGCTGAAAATATCACAACCATCTAAGCCTAAACAACATGGTATAGAACTAAGAGTTAATTCTTTGGAAGGGTAAACAAAGCTTCAAATCTTTAGCAAGACTCCCTAAGAATAAAAGATACATGCACTCATACTAAGTTGTTTCAGTCATGTCCTACTCGGTGACAGCATACTGGACTCCTCTGTCCAAAGGATTCTCCAAGCAAGAATACTCCAGTGGGTTGTCATGCTCTCCTCCAGGGGATCTTCCCCACCCAAGGACTGAACCCTCATCTCTTATGTCTCTTGCACTGGCAGGCAGGTTCTTTACCACTAGTGCCACCTGGAAAGCCCATAAATGAAGTTTTATTTTTTTCACTGTTTAGTCTTAAAAGTTTGTATGAGTCAAAGAATTTATTCATTTCCTCCTAGGTTGTCCAATTTGTTGATATATAGCTTTTCATAATAATTTCTTTTAATCCTTTGTGTTTCTGTGGTATGGGTAGTATTTCTTCTCTTCATGAAAGGACTGAATTTACCAATCAAGACACAGAGTTACCAAATGAATTTAAAAAACAAGACCCAACTACCTGCTGCCTACAGAAGACTCATCTCAGCTCTAAAGGTAAATCTGAGTTTAAAAATAAAGGTATGAAACATAATACTCCAAGAAAATGGCACCCAAGGAAAGCTGGCATGGCCATACTTATTTTAGATAAAATAGACAACAAGCCAAAAAGTAAAAAGAAACAAATATGGAGAGTATTAGTGATAAATCAAAGATATAACAGCTATTAATACAAATTAACCTAACATAGGTACATCCAAATATACTAAGAAATTATTAGCAGACTAAATAGAGACATTGACAGCAACACAATCATTGAAGTCTTTAACACCCCCATTTTCATCCAGACAGAATAAAAGGATAACAGCAACCTTAAAGGAAACATTAAACAAGCTGAACTTATTAAAGTCATACAGAACAATCAATCAAAATGCAGCAGAATACACATTCTTTTCAAGTGCACATGAAACATTCTCAAGGACACACTATGCATTAGGACACAAAAAATGTCTTAATAAGCTTAAGAAAAGTGAAATTATATCAAGCACCTTTTCCAACCATGGGGGAATGAAATCAGAAATCAGCTCTAAAAAAAGCTGAAAATATCACAACCATCTAAGCCTAAACAACATGGTATAGAACTAAGAGTTAATTCTTTGGAAGGGTAAACAAAGCTTCAAATCTTTAGCAAGACTCCCTAAGAATAAAAGATACATGCACTCATACTAAGTTGTTTCAGTCATGTCCTACTCGGTGACAGCATACTGGACTCCTCTGTCCAAAGGATTCTCCAAGCAAGAATACTCCAGTGGGTTGTCATGCTCTCCTCCAGGGGATCTTCCCCACCCAAGGACTGAACCCTCATCTCTTATGTCTCTTGCACTGGCAGGCAGGTTCTTTACCACTAGTGCCACCTGGAAAGCCCATAAATGAAGTTTTATTTTTTTCACTGTTTAGTCTTAAAAGTTTGTATGAGTCAAAGAATTTATTCATTTCCTCCTAGGTTGTCCAATTTGTTGATATATAGCTTTTCATAATAATTTCTTTTAATCCTTTGTGTTTCTGTGGTATGGGTAGTATTTCTTCTCTTTAAAATCTAAAATGAAAAGGAGGAATGCATGCGCATTTCCATTCCCTGGCAATGTCCTCTTCCTTCTAGATCCATCTTCTATTTATGTATTTCTTACAACTCCCCTCTCAATTCATCCTTAAAGCTCTTGCTTCAGTGTTTAGCATTTTTACAACTAGAAGGTGTCTATGTTCTACTTTTGCAATGAAAAGACTAAGTATTCTGTTCTGGAGAAAAATTATGGCCCTATTTAAGTATCAAATTTTCTGTTATAATTCCCTAACACCTTTTGCTTATTAATTGTGTTTCTCTGTAGTTTGTACTTCCCTCGACTATTAATATCATAATAGGTTTATGTATTTACCTCTACAGTGAGTCACTGAAGTAAGCAACCTCTTATATCTCATTTATCAACAAGTTCAAGAACCTAGGCACAAAATGTACCTATGAAAGACTAAACAACATGGAATCACAGTTGTATCAGTTACCGTAGGAAATCCATATCAAATCACATCAGAGCTTTTCTTTTCCAGAGCAGGAAACAGAGACAAATGCCAAAGGGTCCACTTTAGATTTCATGCACTATCTTAACAGTGATCTTCCTGTTTTGAAAACCGTCATGCATTTCATTTTCCAATATAGTGGAGAAAATTACTGGACTAGTCTTGCTCCTGGAAACTGTTTACTCAATTTTTTAAATTTGTAACACTTGATACACTTTTAAAAGGTTAACTGTAGGGTGGTTGATTAATTTCAACTCTACTGTCTGGGAAAAGGCATACTGGAAGAACTGATGACTTGGTTCTTGTTAGTGCTCCATGAAGGTGCTTGTTCTTCTCAGGGTGGATAAAAAGATGTAGATAGCACACTGTTTACTGATAATTTTTAAAAGAGGATATAATTATAGGGGCTTACCTAGTGGTTCAGTGGGTAAAGAATCCGTCTTGCAGTGCAAGGCGCCAGTTTGATCCCTGGCATGGAGTGCAAGGGCGCCAGATTCAAAGAATTTATTCTTTCCCGGGATTTGTTGATATATAGCTTTTCATAATAATTTCTTTTAATCCTTTGTGTTTCTGTGGTATGGGTAGTATTTCTTCTCTTTAAAATCTAAAATGAAAAGGAGGAATGCATGCGCATTTCCATTCCCTGGCAATGTCCTCTTCCTTCTAGATCCATCTTCTATTTATGTATTTCTTACAACTCCCCTCTCAATTCATCCTTAAAGCTCTTGCTTCAGTGTTTAGCATTTTTACAACTAGAAGGTGTCTATGTTCTACTTTTGCAATGAAAAGACTAAGTATTCTGTTCTGGAGAAAAATTATGGCCCTATTTAAGTATCAAATTTTCTGTTATAATTCCCTAACACCTTTTGCTTATTAATTGTGTTTCTCTGTAGTTTGTACTTCCCTCGACTATTAATATCATAATAGGTTTATGTATTTACCTCTACAGTGAGTCACTGAAGTAAGCAACCTCTTATATCTCATTTATCAACAAGTTCAAGAACCTAGGCACAAAATGTACCTATGAAAGACTAAACAACATGGAATCACAGTTGTATCAGTTACCGTAGGAAATCCATATCAAATCACATCAGAGCTTTTCTTTTCCAGAGCAGGAAACAGAGACAAATGCCAAAGGGTCCACTTTAGATTTCATGCACTATCTTAACAGTGATCTTCCTGTTTTGAAAACCGTCATGCATTTCATTTTCCAATATAGTGGAGAAAATTACTGGACTAGTCTTGCTCCTGGAAACTGTTTACTCAATTTTTTAAATTTGTAACACTTGATACACTTTTAAAAGGTTAACTGTAGGGTGGTTGATTAATTTCAACTCTACTGTCTGGGAAAAGGCATACTGGAAGAACTGATGACTTGGTTCTTGTTAGTGCTCCATGAAGGTGCTTGTTCTTCTCAGGGTGGATAAAAAGATGTAGATAGCACACTGTTTACTGATAATTTTTAAAAGAGGATATAATTATAGGGGCTTACCTAGTGGTTCAGTGGGTAAAGAATCCGTCTTGCAGTGCAAGGGGCGCCAGTTTGATCCCTGGCATGGGAAGATCCCATATGCCATGGAGCGGCTGGACTGGTGTGCTCAATTACCAGTTCTAGAGTGCATGTGCCCAGAGCAGGTGCTCTGCACCAAGAGAGGTCATTGCAATGGGAAGCCCATGTAGGCCAAAGAACAAAGATGGATGAAAATAAATAAATGAAAGACCAATACAAGAGGTCGGAATTTAAAAAAAAAAAAAGAGGATATAATTGTGAATGTCACATAGATATTATATAAAGATGCTTCAAAGATATTTGACTCTATAAATTTAGCAGAAAGGTTTTTTTTCTAGGTATACTTCTGAATATTGACTGTCCATCAAGATTGTCTTATAATAACATAATCTTTAAAATAGACTAGGGTCTCCATATTTTTTTTTATAAGATTTATTCAGAGAGCTCTTCTTAACGCTTGTAAATCCAGGTCCTCCCATGGAAATTCTCATTTAGTAATTATGGAAAGGGACCTGGATATAATATGGTGCAATAAGTACTATGTATGATTTTTATATTAGACAAGTTGGGAAGTTTTGTTGAAAATAATACAATGAATAAATATAATTTTGAGTATTCTTAATAAAGTAAATAAAATTAATTAAATAAATAGTAACTAAACTTTTATTTAACCCAAGAGGTGTATCAGGTCTTTTTTCAGACCATCTAAATTCGTGACCACTTATCATCTCACAGATTATTTATTTTACCAGAGTATAAAATTAATTGCATATGAAGCACCTTCCTGTTAACTTTCAAAGTTCCCTACACTATCATATTTCCTCACCTTACATTGTATAATGTGATAGCAACTTTTGAGTTACCATAATTATAGCAAAGTGATCACCAAAGAATAAACTAAGATCAATCACCAGGAATAGCAAAGAAAAGTGACCCACCAAACCCTAAAATATTAGTAGGCATGTTGTTGTTGTTCAGTCACTCAGTCATATTGGACTCTGACCCCATAGGCTACAGGACACCATGCTTCCCTGTCCTTCAGCATCTCCCAGAGTTTGCTCAAACTCACATCCATTGAATTGGTGATGTCATTCAAACATCATATCCTCTGTCATCCCCTTCTCCTTGCCTTCAAGCTTATCCAGCATCTGGGTCTTTTCTAATGAGTCAGTTCTTCACATAAGGTAGCCAAAGTATTGGAGCTTCAGCTTCAGCATCAGTCTTTCCAATGAATATTCAGGGTTGATTTCCTTTAGGATTGATTGGTTTGATCTCCTTTCAGTCCAAGGGACTCTAAAGACTCTTCAACACCACAATTTGGAAACATCAGTTCTTCAGGGTATTCAGCCTTCTTCATGTTCATCCCGACATGACTACTGGAAAAACCATAGTTTGACTATACAGAACTTTGTCAGCAGAGTAGCTTCTCTGCTTTTTAATATGTTCTCTATGTTTGTCGCAGTTCTTCTTCCAAGGAGCAAGTGTCTTAGTTTCATGCCTGCACTTACCATCTACAGTTATTTTGTATCCAAGACAATAAAGTCTGTCACTGTTTCCATATCTATTCACCATGAAGTGATGGAACCAGATGCCATGATCTTAGTATTTTTGAATGTTGAGTTTTAATACAGCTTTTTCACTCCTCTTTCACCTTCATCAAGAGGCTTTTTAGTTCCTCTTTGCTTTCTGCCATAAGGGTGGTGTCATCTGCATATCTGAGGTTATTGATATTTCTCCAGGCAATATTGATCTACTTCTTCTAGTGCTTCCTCCAGCCCCACATTTCACATGATGTACTGTGCACATAAGTTAAATAAGCAGGGTGACAATATAAAACTTTGAGGTTTTCCTTTCCCAATTTGGAACAGTCTGTTGTTTCATGTCCAGTTCTAACTATTACTTCTTGACCTCCATACGTCTCAGGAGGCCAGTAAAATGGTGTAGTATACCCATCTCTTTAAGAATTTTCCAGTGTTTTGTTTGTGATCCACACAGTCAGAGGCTTTAGCATAGTCAGTGAAGCAGAGATAGATGACTTCTGAAATTCTCTTGCTTTATTTATGATCCAACAGATGTTGGAAGTTTGATCTCTGGCTCCTCTGCCTTTTCTAAATCCAATTTTCATATCTGGAAATTCTCAATTCATGTACTGTTGAAGCCTAGCTTGAAGAATTTTGCACATTCCCTTGATAGCATATGTAATGAGTGCAATTGTGCTAGTTTGAACATTCTTTGCCAATGCCCTTCTTTAGAATTGGAATGAAAACTGACCTTTTCCAATCCTGTGGCTACTGCTGAGTTTTCCAAATTTCCTGGCATATTGAGTGTAGCCTTTAACAGATCATCTTTTGTGATTTGAAATAGCTCAGCTGGAATTCCATCACCTCCATTGGCTTTGTTCATAGTGATGCTTTCTAAGGCCCACCTGACTTTGCACTCCAGGATGTCTAGCTATAGGTGAGCAAGCACACCATTGAGGTTAACCAGGTCATTAAGGTCTTTTTTCGTACAATTCTTCTGTGTATTCTTGCCACTCTTCTTAATTTATTTACTTCTGTTAGGTCCTTGACATTTCTATCCTTTATTGTGTCCATCTTTGCATGAAATGTTCCCTTGGTATCTCTAATTTTCTTGATGAGATGACTAATCTTTCCCATTCTGTTTTTTCCCTCTGTTTCTTTGCATTATTTAAGAAGACTTTCTTATCTCTTCTTGCTATTCTCTGGAACTCTACATTCCATCATGTATATCTTTCCCTTTCTTCTTTCCTGATCAGTTTTTTATAAGGCCTCCTTAGTCAACCACTTTGACAATTTGCATTTCTTGTTCTTAGGGATCGTTTTAGTCACCACCTCCTGTACAATGATATGAACCTCCATCCATAGTTCTTCAGGCACTTTGTCTATCAGATCTAATCCCTTGAATCTATTTGTCACCTCTGGGGCAAAATCATAAGGGATTTGATTTAGGTCATACTTGAATGGCCTACTGGTTTTCCTTACTTTCTTCAATTTGAGCCTGAATTTTGCAATAAGAAGCTGACGAACTGAGCCACAGTCAACTGCTGGTCTTGTTTTTGCTGACTGTAAAGAGCTTCTCCACTTTTGCTCCTAAGCAATCTAGTATCCAGCAACTGAAGGTAATATCTGACACAGAAGAGGACCTCCAAAACTCTGCTGCAACTCTACTTCCAGGAATTACTTTGATTGCTTTAAACCTGCATCTTAATGATGATGTGTGCACGTTCAGTTGTGTCTGACTCTTTGAGACCCCATGGACTCTAGTCATCCAGGCTCCTCTGTCCACAGCATTTTCCAGACAAAAATACTTGAGGGGGTTGCCATTTTCTTATCCAGGGGTTATTCATGGTGGAGGGGTCAAACCTACATCTCTTGCTACTCCTGCATTCTCAGGCAGGGTTCTTTACTAATGTACTACTTAACATCTTTTTTTGCTCAGCTGGAATTCCATCACCTCCATTGGCTTTGTTCATAGTGATGCTTTCTAAGGCCCACCTGACTTTGCACTCCAGGATGTCTAGCTATAGGTGAGCAAGCACACCATTGAGGTTAACCAGGTCATTAAGGTCTTTTTTCGTACAATTCTTCTGTGTATTCTTGCCACTCTTCTTAATTTATTTACTTCTGTTAGGTCCTTGACATTTCTATCCTTTATTGTGTCCATCTTTGCATGAAATGTTCCCTTGGTATCTCTAATTTTCTTGATGAGATGACTAATCTTTCCCATTCTGTTTTTTCCCTCTGTTTCTTTGCATTATTTAAGAAGACTTTCTTATCTCTTCTTGCTATTCTCTGGAACTCTACATTCCATCATGTATATCTTTCCCTTTCTTCTTTCCTGATCAGTTTTTTATAAGGCCTCCTTAGTCAACCACTTTGACAATTTGCATTTCTTGTTCTTAGGGATCGTTTTAGTCACCACCTCCTGTACAATGATATGAACCTCCATCCATAGTTCTTCAGGCACTTTGTCTATCAGATCTAATCCCTTGAATCTATTTGTCACCTCTGGGGCAAAATCATAAGGGATTTGATTTAGGTCATACTTGAATGGCCTACTGGTTTTCCTTACTTTCTTCAATTTGAGCCTGAATTTTGCAATAAGAAGCTGACGAACTGAGCCACAGTCAACTGCTGGTCTTGTTTTTGCTGACTGTAAAGAGCTTCTCCACTTTTGCTCCTAAGCAATCTAGTATCCAGCAACTGAAGGTAATATCTGACACAGAAGAGGACCTCCAAAACTCTGCTGCAACTCTACTTCCAGGAATTACTTTGATTGCTTTAAACCTGCATCTTAATGATGATGTGTGCACGTTCAGTTGTGTCTGACTCTTTGAGACCCCATGGACTCTAGTCATCCAGGCTCCTCTGTCCACAGCATTTTCCAGACAAAAATACTTGAGGGGGTTGCCATTTTCTTATCCAGGGGTTATTCATGGTGGAGGGGTCAAACCTACATCTCTTGCTACTCCTGCATTCTCAGGCAGATTCTTTACTAATGTACTACTGTGGATGCCCTCAGGGCTACATTCTACTAGTGCTTAAACACTGTTATCATTACTTCTGCTCAACAGGATGCTTCCACAGATTTTGTATGGTCTTCTTGACCAGACTCTTGAAACTACCAGAAAGAAATCTATTTTCTCCTTGAAAGAAAATGATTGTTTGTCCAGTTATTCCAGCATCTGAATCTTTATCTCATATTAAGATGGAAATGGCAGCCATATTTTATATTTGCATTGTGACTTTAAAATGAGGTAGTGCATTTGTTGTATACCTGAAACTAACACAATATTATTAGACAACTATACCTCAACTTTTTTAAAAAGTTAAACATAAACCAAAAGATTGATATAGTGCATTAAATAGGAGATGTTGTAATTATTTTTACAATTCTTAACCGAAGAACATTTTGCTTTGTCTTTTCTATCACTTCCTGTGTAGCATATTTCTAAATTCTTCTTTTAAAAAGCCAGAAAAAAAATTTGTAGACATCGATTTACCTGTAAGAGATTCTAGTGAACATTATTGTATTTAAACATAGACCTTAAAAAAAAAGTAACATCGAAGAAAATTATTTTATTACACACCGGTATTATTTTTTTCTTTCATGGACCCATTGTGTAACTCCTCTATGGGAACTCTGTTGCTTATTGAAATGGTTGGGCTTTCTTATTAAAAACTATTCACACAAATTCATTCCCAAACCAGCATAGCTGTGTGGTGAATGAAATTAATGAGTCGCTTAGACTAGATATATAGGGGTAAGCCAGCTATTTATTTCATTAGACCTGACTGTAAAGAGCTTCTCCATTGTGTCTAGACTCTTCCAAAACTCTGCTGCAACTCTACTTCCAGGAATTACTTTGATTGCTTTAAACCTGCATCTTAATGATGATGTGTGCACGTTCAGTTGTGTCTGACTCTTTGAGACCCCATGGACTCTAGTCATCCAGGCTCCTCTGTCCACAGCATTTTCCAGACAAAAATACTTGAGGGGGTTGCCATTTTCTTATCCAGGGGTTATTCATGGTGGAGGGGTCAAACCTACATCTCTTGCTACTCCTGCATTCTCAGGCAGATTCTTTACTAATGTACTACTGTGGATGCCCTCAGGGCTACATTCTACTAGTGCTTAAACACTGTTATCATTACTTCTGCTCAACAGGATGCTTCCACAGATTTTGTATGGTCTTCTTGACCAGACTCTTGAAACTACCAGAAAGAAATCTATTTTCTCCTTGAAAGAAAATGATTGTTTGTCCAGTTATTCCAGCATCTGAATCTTTATCTCATATTAAGATGGAAATGGCAGCCATATTTTATATTTGCATTGTGACTTTAAAATGAGGTAGTGCATTTGTTGTATACCTGAAACTAACACAATATTATTAGACAACTATACCTCAACTTTTTAAAATGTTAAACATAAACCAAAAGATTGATATAGTGCATTAAATAGGAGATGTTGTAATTATTTTTACAATTCTTAACCGAAGAACATTTTGCTTTGTCTTTTCTATCACTTCCTGTGTAGCATATTTCTAAATTCTTCTTTTAAAAAGCCAGAAAAAAAATTTGTAGACATCGATTTACCTGTAAGAGATTCTAGTGAACATTATTGTATTTAAACATAGACCTTAAAAAAAAAGTAACATCGAAGAAAATTATTTTATTACACACCGGTATTATTTTTTTCTTTCATGGACCCATTGTGTAACTCCTCTATGGGAACTCTGTTGCTTATTGAAATGGTTGGGCTTTCTTATTAAAAACTATTCACACAAATTCATTCCCAAACCAGCATAGCTGTGTGGTGAATGAAATTAATGAGTCGCTTAGACTAGATATATAGGGGTAAGCCAGCTATTTATTTCATTAGGACCTGGAAAAAGCCTTTCACACACCATTGTTCTCAGCATCTTCACATGAAAATTCATATATGGGCAAAATCAGAGTTTCTCCATCTTTACAGCAGAATAAAACTCTCTTCAGAGAAAATATTGCACAAGAGGTCACTAGATAAGCAGTGTTTCTCTAGTTAAAGGGAAACAAGGAGGCAGAGTGTTGCCAGCTTGAACATTTATCTGTTTCCCAGGAATTCTGAGACACCTGAAAGGAAGTACTCAAGATTTCACAAAACAGTGTAAAATCCACAAATATATATATGTATATGTATATATTTATATATATATATATATATATATATATATATATATATATAATCACTAAGAACCTTTCCAACTCTGAAGCTTCCATAATGTGTTTCTGATGTTTGTACTGTTCAGTTAGACCACGTGAAGGCTCAAAAGATAAAGGCTAAAGTAGTACAAACACAGAGCAGAGGATACTAGTCTGTTATCCATAATATACGAGAAATGACAAAAAATGTAGATAGTTATGCCATTTTAGCACATTCTCAATCCATTCACATTTCATGATGTAATCAAAATCAAATACCAAAGTAACATCAAAAAATAAAATAATCATAATGTAGGTCACATTGACTATGAGCACTAAGCTGTGGTGATACATATATGTATCATATATCCATACATTATATATTTATATGTTCATACTTGTTCACATCTACTATATATATCTATATTCATACATTTATACGAATTCCTCTTCCAAAGTTTCCTTTACTTCATTTGAGAACTATGTCCCTAGCCAGATTCTAAGTTAGACCCTGAAAGTCATTGCTCCTATATATTGATTGCAAGTATTCTCTGGTGTTCATTAGTAAATGGTTTGAAAAGCTTAAGCTTTGAAAAACTTAAGGAAAGCTGGAAACTACAAAATCCAATCAATATTGCATAGAGTGACAAATCATCTGTTAAAAAGTAAATTCATGGGCCATTGTGATGGGAGGCCCACACAGGCCAAAGAATTGAGATGGATGAAAATAAATAAATGAAAGACCAATAAAAGAGGCCAAAATTAACAAATCAAAAAAACGGAAATTCATGTACATAATTGCGGGGACCTTCTGCAGAAAGGAAGGCAGAGGGATTGCCCCCGGCTGAACCGGAGAGAGGCGAGCCAGGGACAATCAGACACAGCAGGGGTTCTGTCAAGGCAGTTCTGCTTTATTAGTGTAAACTAACAGTTTTTATAGGCAAAAGAAGGGGGTTTTGCAAGGGACTTCCTATAGTTACACCAATCAAGCTAAAGGTCAAGCAATTATGTATTTACATTGCAATAGGAATTTATGGTGAGCATGCATTGCCCAGAGCACGGAAACCAGGGGTATCAATCAGAAGTTTTGACAATGGACTTTAGATTATGCCCTCATCTCTTCCTGTAGGCGTTATTTTAGCACCAAACTGCAAATATGTGCTTAAACTTCCTTATGCTTGCAAAGGCCCTCTTTCATTTAGGGCCCCACACATAATTGCTGTGCTGCAAACACTCCATGGCTTCCAACCTCAGTATGAAAATCCAAGACCCTTCATGACTTGGCCCTTGTGGATCTCACCAGTTTCATCTTATCCCACTACCTGCTCCCTACTTTGTTCCTAAGGTGGCAGCTTGGCCTTCTCTCAGTTTCACATTCTCTCTTGTGTCATTGGGACCTTAATTATGTCATCCCTCAGCCTGGAAAACAAGTCTCTCCAGCCAGTTGCTATAGCAGTCTATTCATCCTGAGACTTCAGCTGGTGTCTTACTTCCTCAGAGAAGTCTTCCTTGACCCAATCTACATTTGGCATCCTTATATGTACTCCAGTAGCATCTTATATCTCTTCACAAAGCTTTTAAATATGTCCCTAGCCAGATTCTAAGTTAGACCCTGAAAGTCATTGCTCCTATATATTGATTGCAAGTATTCTCTGGTGTTCATTAGTAAATGGTTTGAAAAGCTTAAGCTTTGAAAAACTTAAGGAAAGCTGGAAACTACAAAATCCAATCAATATTGCATAGAGTGACAAATCATCTGTTAAAAAGTAAATTCATGGGCCATTGTGATGGGAGGCCCACACAGGCCAAAGAATTGAGATGGATGAAAATAAATAAATGAAAGACCAATAAAAGAGGCCAAAATTAACAAATCAAAAAAACGGAAATTCATGTACATAATTGCGGGGACCTTCTGCAGAAAGGAAGGCAGAGGGATTGCCCCCGGCTGAACCGGAGAGAGGCGAGCCAGGGACAATCAGACACAGCAGGGGTTCTGTCAAGGCAGTTCTGCTTTATTAGTGTAAACTAACAGTTTTTATAGGCAAAAGAAGGGGGTTTTGCAAGGGACTTCCTATAGTTACACCAATCAAGCTAAAGGTCAAGCAATTATGTATTTACATTGCAATAGGAATTTATGGTGAGCATGCATTGCCCAGAGCACGGAAACCAGGGGTATCAATCAGAAGTTTTGACAATGGACTTTAGATTATGCCCTCATCTCTTCCTGTAGGCGTTATTTTAGCACCAAACTGCAAATATGTGCTTAAACTTCCTTATGCTTGCAAAGGCCCTCTTTCATTTGGGGCCCCCACACATAATTGCTGTGCTGCAAACACTCCATGGCTTCCAACCTCAGTATGAAAATCCAAGACCCTTCATGACTTGGCCCTTGTGGATCTCACCAGTTTCATCTTATCCCACTACCTGCTCCCTACTTTGTTCCTAAGGTGGCAGCTTGGCCTTCTCTCAGTTTCACATTCTCTCTTGTGTCATTGGGACCTTAATTATGTCATCCCTCAGCCTGGAAAACAAGTCTCTCCAGCCAGTTGCTATAGCAGTCTATTCATCCTGAGACTTCAGCTGGTGTCTTACTTCCTCAGAGAAGTCTTCCTTGACCCAATCTACATTTGGCATCCTTATATGTACTCCAGTAGCATCTTATATCTCTTCACAAAGCTTTAAATATTTGAAACTGTTCCATTTATTATTTGAAATTATTCATTTCATTTCTGAATTCTTGTCACCAGTAAATGCCATGTGAAAAGTACCACATCCACCTAGCTTATCCCCAAAGCCCCTGCATTTCTCATAGCAACTGACGTCTGGTAGATATTCAATAAATTTTCATCAATAACAAAGTGCACTTGGAAAATTTACAAATTCTGAATTCACTCTGTCGACTAAAAATGATGAACAACTTGAGAGCTGTGGGTTAAGTTTTATTTGAGGTATAATTAGGACTGCAGTCCAGGAGGCAGCACCCCAGATAGCTCTGAGAGACTGCTCCAAAGAGATAGAAGAGGAAATCCAATACAAGGGTTTCAGTGTGGGGGGAACTCAAATGCCATCAAAGAAAAGGTTTTGTCAAAGGCTTTTGTTTTACAAATGGCTTGTGCCTGTCCTGAGGATGTGATATCTTCATGAAGGATTTTAGCACTTTTCTAGTTGTGAGGAGATGCAAGGATTGAAATAATAAAAGTTGTTCCTAAAAGTGATTTACCTATCTAAAGACCTGCCCCACCGGATTTCCCGGAGTACAGAGTGCCTTGCCTCACTCTGGTTTCCTTCAGGGGTTGTTGAAAAGTCAGCAACTCCTAAGGCACAGTGTTGGATCTCCACAGAGGCAGATGGCAAATGCCCTTGCTGTCCATTCATTGTAGTTGACAACTCCTTACTGGCTTGCAGTAGTTTTTAACTCACTTTCTTATAACTAAAAAATTGTTTTATTAAAAATTTTCTTTTGTTATAAAAGATTTTACGATGTCTGCAAATTACTGAAGTAAATGAAATGCTCTGAATATACATGCTTTTAGAGAGCCATCTAGTGTCCATTTTGTTTAGTGAAAGTAAAACAAAATAAGGCCAAAAGATAATATTCTTACCAGTGAGGAGTATTTCCATCTGGCAGTAGCAATTTAGCACATCAATCGACCACTTAAATAATTTTTTTTCCTGAACTTCCTCTGTCCTTCAATATAGACACTATATCAGTCATTCTAGAATTCTGGTAACTAAAAATTTGATGAGAGATTTTTGGCTAATGTGATATATTAGAATAAATGTGCTACTATTTGCTCCCATCTGAAAATTAAAACATTAGGAAATAAATAAAATATGCTTAACCATATAAGGATAAAGAAAAAAGTTAGGAAACAGGAGCAGATAAGAGACGTAATAAAATTTTGGAACTTAGATAAAAGAAGACTGGATGGTAATTGACATCACCATAGAGAGAGCTAACTTACATGCAGAGTACATCATGTGAAATGCCAGACTAGATGAAACACAAGCTAGAATCAAGATTGCCTGGAGAAATATCAACAACCTCAGATAATGCAAATGATACTACTCTAATGGGAGAAAACAAAAAGGAATTAAAGAGTCTCTTGATGACCAAACAATTTCCCCCTCACTTTTAACTCACTTTCTGTGAGTTAAAATCCATGCATTTGAAAAGCAAAACTTTGATTCTAATTTTTACATCATAGTCTATACAGATAAAACCTGTAATTGCTTAAGTACTGTATAAGAACATTATAAACATGTTGTTTTCTAGTCCTCCGCTTACATAATTGTTGATATGTAAATGACCTCTAATATATACACATAATATTTAAATCAACAATATTGTTGATAATGTCATTTATCATGTTTTCAAAATGTCATCTTATGTTTTTGCATCTCTCATACAGGGAGTGACCATATGCAGCTTTTTGTGATTAGATGCCACAGCCAGAAACTCATGGCATTATGTCACATGACAGGTTAAAACAGAATCAAATAAACAAAAACTTGTGAATTTACTTTAATTTGAAACTGTATATGGTATTATATATTTGCTAGGAATTCAGTATTTGGAGAGAAAAAAATATAGTCAGCCCTTCATAGCTGCATATCCATGAATTCAAATGAAAGATGGAAAATATTTGAAAAAAAATCCATAAAATTTCAAAAAACAAAACTTCATTATGTTAGGGTGGTAGGCTATTAAAGTGTTAACACTGCGGCCGGAGATTCCCCAGCACTAAATAATCATAAGAAAGGGCCAAGTTGTTAGGATCAACACCGCGACCAGACTCCCGGCACCAAATCAGGGGGTCAGTTGCTTGCCTGCTGGCACCTGAGAGTCTCCTTAGACCTGCGATAAGGAGATAGCCTTGGCCATAAAAATTCCTCACAAAGTGTCAAGAACCTCACCCCCAGCCCACGGCCACCTCAAGGATAGTGGGCTCATCACTGACTTCCCCCCAAACTTAAACAAAGAACTCGTTTCTGCGCCTGCCCTGAGGGATCCCTCCCATTTTCTCCTGTTCCCTCCTCCTAATAAAACCTCCTCGTCCCATCTCCGGGCGCGATTTCCTGGCCCATCTCTCGGACCTGTGGATCTCGCCCGGGAACTCTTCCCAAATAAACTTCTTCCCTAACAGCTTGCAGCGCCGTGTCTTTCGATTACATTATACCACTCATCTTCAACTATTTACATGTACGATCGACTTCATGAAGGACAGGAGTGGTAATGCAAAGAATAAAGACAGAAACATTGAAAAGCAAAACTTTGATTCTAATTTTTACATCATAGTCTATACAGATAAAACCTGTAATTGCTTAAGTACTGTATAAGAACATTATAAACATGTTGTTTTCTAGTCCTCCGCTTACATAATTGTTGATATGTAAATGACCTCTAATATATACACATAATATTTAAATCAACAATATTGTTGATAATGTCATTTATCATGTTTTCAAAATGTCATCTTATGTTTTTGCATCTCTCATACAGGGAGTGACCATATGCAGCTTTTTGTGATTAGATGCCACAGCCAGAAACTCATGGCATTATGTCACATGACAGGTTAAAACAGAATCAAATAAACAAAAACTTGTGAATTTACTTTAATTTGAAACTGTATATGGTATTATATATTTGCTAGGAATTCAGTATTTGGAGAGAAAAAAATATAGTCAGCCCTTCATAGCTGCATATCCATGAATTCAAATGAAAGATGGAAAATATTTGAAAAAAAATCCATAAAATTTCAAAAAACAAAACTTCATTATGTTAGGGTGGTAGGCTATTAAAGTGTTAACACTGCGGCCGGAGATTCCCCAGCACTAAATAATCATAAGAAAGGGCCAAGTTGTTAGGATCAACACCGCGACCAGACTCCCGGCACCAAATCAGGGGGTCAGTTGCTTGCCTGCTGGCACCTGAGAGTCTCCTTAGACCTGCGATAAGGAGATAGCCTTGGCCATAAAAATTCCTCACAAAGTGTCAAGAATTTCACACCCCCAGCCCACAGCCACCTGAAGGATAGTGGGCTCATCACTGGACTTCCCGCCAAACTTAAACAAAGAACTCATTTCTGCGCCTGCCCTGAGGGATCCCCCTCCCATTTTCTCCTGTTCCCCTCCTCCCTAATAAAACCTCCTCGTCCCATCTCCGGGGCGCGATTTCCCTGGCCCATCTCTCGGACCTGTGGATCTCGCCCGGGAACTCTTCCCAAATAAACTTCTTCCCTAACAGCTTGCAGCCCGCCGTGTCTTTACGATTCTTACACATTATACCACTCATCTTCAACTATTTACATAGTAACGAAGATCGACTTCATGAAGGACAGGAGTGGTAATGCAAAGAATAAAGACAGAAACAAAGATAGAGAGTATAGAGTGGGGATCATGGGGCTAGACAACTCCGAGAGGTGCTAGCAACAATTGTCTCCCACATAGTCTTCTTATTGGAAAGTTTTACATGAATACATGCCATGCGGCAGGAAAATTAGATAAACGTGCACACGAATCAGATGAACAATTCCTTGTAGGCATGAATAAACATAACCTTTTGCTAACTTTAGCCAGAGACTCCTGTTCAACCTAATTACTCTGTTATTTGTCTGAAAGACTACAGAAGTCGTATCTCGTGACCCACACCCAGGAAACCAGGAAATCTAAGGATTGCAGCTTTCCACAGATCCTTTCTGACTGCATTCCACTGTATGATGAATTCTTGAGAGCCTGACTTGTGTCCTGATTTTTCTTTGTTGTTTTACTTTATCCCAATTTAAAGAAGCAGAATCATACTTATGATGGGTAACACAAAATGAAGTCACATTCCAATCACATTTCATTCTTTTTTTATTATTTATTTTTTTATTTTTTTATTTTGGGTGGGGGTCAGGTTGGGGAGGGAAGGAAGCGGGCGGGCCACTTCTATTCATCTTTCATTTCTCTATTTTCATCCGTCTTTGTTCTTTGGCTCCTGTGGGCCTCCCATCACGGTGGCATCTGTCGTTGCAGAGCCCGGGCTCTGGGCGCATGCGCTCCAGAGCTCCGGAGCTCCAGCTCTGTAATTGGACACATTGGTCCAGCCGCTCCGTGGCACGTGGGATCTTCCCCGGCCAGGGATCGAACTGGCACCCCTTGCACTGCAAGGCGGTGTCCTTACCCACTGGACCACCAGGGGAAGCCCACATTTCATTCTAATTTGTTTCTGTAAACTATTAATTTGATTTCCCAACAAAATTACTACCTGTAGTAAATCAGCCAATTGGCTGACAACTTTCAAATCATCTACTTGGCGTTGGGTGGACCACAAAATATCACTATCTTTATGCCAATTGTGAACAAATTCAGTAGTTTGTATAGTCTGATGCAATGTAACTCCTGCTACTGCTGCTATAGTAGCAATGGCAATAATTCCTAATATAGCAGCATTCAACATTCCTATAAATCTTTTTGTTCTATGCAAGATGCCCTTTAAAAGTTCGTCTATCATATATAATGTAGGGCGATCTTGCCAAGGTCTATTCATGTGTACTGGCATTCAAATGCCTACATGTGTTTTGAGAACATATAAAGAATCTGTAGCTGCAAAAGGAATAGAAGCATTAAGGCATGTATAAAAGGAACAATTCTGACAAGTCAACAATCCACTACTAACATTATAAAAGTTAGGACATTTCAATAATACAAAAGGCATTCTAACATAGGCTTGAATTCCATGGATAGAATTTTTAACAAAATGCAAAATTCCCTTTTTACTCCAATTATCAGTCCATGCTTGCATCTTATCAAATGCTGCAGATAATTTTCATAAACTCATTGTGTATAGAATGATGAGCCATTTGAGGTAAAGGAGGTGCAAAGCTGCCTCCATGCCAAAAAGCACTATCATTAGCTAAATCTTTAAAAATAGTAATAGACTTGTTAAATACTTCTGATACATTTAGATCACTTTGATTATTTGCATCATAACTTCTAGGATTCCAATCAATAATTTTTCCTTCAGAATGATTAGATGGTAAATAAGGAGAAACACCTTTACATAACTTTAACTGTACTCAATCTTGAATTCCTGATTTTACCAAAATCAAGCAATTGGGTAAATGAGGAAGATTCTTTACTCCTGCCTTTGATTTATGTTCAAAGGTATGGGCTCTTAATAAGAAGAACATTGCCAACAAATATCCATATAGTCAAAACTATGGTTTTTCCAGTGGTCATACTTGGATGTGAGAATTGGACCATAAAGAAGCCTGAGGGCTGAAGAACTAACACTCTTGAATTGTGTTGCTGGAGAAAACTCTTGAGAGTTCCTTAGACAGCAAGAAGATCAAACCAGTCAATCCTAAAGGAAATCAACTCTGAATAGTCACTGATGCTGAAGCTGAAACTCCAATATTTTGGTTATCTGTTGCAAAGAACTGATTCATTGAAAAGGCTCTAATGCTGGGAAAGATTGAGGGCAGGAGGAGAAGAAGGCAACAAAGGATGAGATAGTTGAATGGCATCACCAATTGAGTGGACATGAGTTTGAACAAACTCCAGGAGATAGTGAAAGACAGAGAAACCTGGTGTGCTGTAATTTATGCAGCTGCAGAGTCAGACACAGCTTAGTAATCAAACAACAACAAAAGCTATGGAAAACATAGTGGGAAGAGTCAATAAGAAGATGAACCTCCAACCATCTCAAAAATTAAAGACATAGTAAACCATAACATTGTGTAAAAAGGAACAATTCTGACAAGTCAACAATCCACTACTAACATTATAAAAGTTAGGACATTTCAATAATACAAAAGGCATTCTAACATAGGCTTGAATTCCATGGATAGAATTTTTAACAAAATGCAAAATTCCCTTTTTACTCCAATTATCAGTCCATGCTTGCATCTTATCAAATGCTGCAGATAATTTTCATAAACTCATTGTGTATAGAATGATGAGCCATTTGAGGTAAAGGAGGTGCAAAGCTGCCTCCATGCCAAAAAGCACTATCATTAGCTAAATCTTTAAAAATAGTAATAGACTTGTTAAATACTTCTGATACATTTAGATCACTTTGATTATTTGCATCATAACTTCTAGGATTCCAATCAATAATTTTTCCTTCAGAATGATTAGATGGTAAATAAGGAGAAACACCTTTACATAACTTTAACTGTACTCAATCTTGAATTCCTGATTTTACCAAAATCAAGCAATTGGGTAAATGAGGAAGATTCTTTACTCCTGCCTTTGATTTATGTTCAAAGGTATGGGCTCTTAATAAGAAGAACATTGCCAACAAATATCCATATAGTCAAAACTATGGTTTTTCCAGTGGTCATACTTGGATGTGAGAATTGGACCATAAAGAAGCCTGAGGGCTGAAGAACTAACACTCTTGAATTGTGTTGCTGGAGAAAACTCTTGAGAGTTCCTTAGACAGCAAGAAGATCAAACCAGTCAATCCTAAAGGAAATCAACTCTGAATAGTCACTGATGCTGAAGCTGAAACTCCAATATTTTGGTTATCTGTTGCAAAGAACTGATTCATTGAAAAGGCTCTAATGCTGGGAAAGATTGAGGGCAGGAGGAGAAGAAGGCAACAAAGGATGAGATAGTTGAATGGCATCACCAATTGAGTGGACATGAGTTTGAACAAACTCCAGGAGATAGTGAAAGACAGAGAAACCTGGTGTGCTGTAATTTATGCAGCTGCAGAGTCAGACACAGCTTAGTAATCAAACAACAACAAAAGCTATGGAAAACATAGTGGGAAGAGTCAATAAGAAGATGAACCTCCAACCATCTCAAAAATTAAAGACATAGTAAACCATTCTCAAGAAAGTCCAGTAGAAAATGCACTACAGCAGAATACAAATGAAGAAAAAAGTGAAAATGCAGTATCTAGCATAGAGACTAACTGAGAAAGGAAAGAGAAAAGGCAAATTTTCAGGATAGTAGGAAGGGAATCTCAGAACTCCAAGAAATATGTAAAAATAAAAACAAAAACAAATTTCCATTTGAATATATAGAGAGGATATTATAGCTCTTCCAAGGCATTTAGGAATGAATTATTCATAGGTGCAAAAATTTTTTAGAAAGTTCCCAACTGGTAATCATATATAAAAAAACAATAATAATATTAAAAACTAAATATTGGTTTAAACAATTGTGATATAACTACACTGAGAAGATAGGAAGAGGGAAAATAGTGAGTTTGGTGGGTGGAGGTGGGTGCATGTAAGAGACTAAATTTCTTTAGCTAAATGTTCTAATACCTGCCCTAGAAAATTTAAATAACACTCAATTAGGGGAGGAGCCAAAATGGCGAAGGAATGAGAGGAAGATTTCACCAGCTCCCCAACAGAATCACCAGAACTAATCAAGAAAAGAACCACCACCAACAAACCAGCCGCTAGACGACAGAAGAATTCCATAGGTCCGCGAGAGTAGAAGAGTGAATAGCCAGAAATTTCCCAGAGCTAGGGTTCTAAGAATCCTCTATCCTAACCCTCACCCCGGACCGCACCCCGCACCGATGGAGAGCGCGCCAGCAAGTGCCCTAAAAGGGAGCCTAAGCAGAGCCTCGGGGGAGAAAGGGCAGCACTCAGTGTGAAAACTCCAAGAATCCGCCCAGATCCCCGGCAGAAATTAAGACACTGCGAAGATAAGATACTGGAGCAGGGCCGAGCAGAACGTGCTTGCTGGCTAGCGACCTCAGGCCGGAAAGAACAAGACGGGAGAGAGCGCCCAGTGTGAGGATCGCAACGCTCGGCCGCCAGGCGAAAATCGCGACTTTCCGCCTGGCACCGGGTGAGTTCAAACATTCCTAGTGGGGGACAGGCTGAAGGGGAAGTCACCCACAGATTGCTGACCAGGGACCGGGCTCAAGCCAGACGGGGAACCTTGTGCCTGCCTTTGGGACTTGGAGGCGCAACCGGCAGTGCACGCGCGCCAGTGGTGGAGGAGCCCCTGCACCCCCATAGCTGCACCCCCATAGCTACACTCGCAGCGGAGGAAGTCGGGAGAAGGGCAGGTATCAAAGGCTACCTGCAGGTGCGCTGCAGAGCCAGGACGCCCCCGCCCAACACGGGATTGCACGTGCCACGGCCCCCCGCCCGACTGACTGGGATCAGTCCGCGTTCCCGCCCAACCTGGGACAGCGCTTGTCGCGCCCCCAGCCCAACACACTGGGATCAGCCCGCGTCCCCGCCCAACCCGGGTCGGCGCTTGCCGGACCCCCCGCCCGACACACTGGGATCAGCCCGCGCCCCCGCCCAACCCGGGACAGCGAGCGCACCGCGGTCCCCCGCCGGATGGACAGAGATCAGCCCGCCGTCCCCGTCAGCACCTGAGCTTGCAGACCGGTGCCATAAGGAAAAGGCTGCATCATCAAGACAATACCATGGAGAGCAGACTGGCTTCCAGACAGATGAGAGGATAAAAACCAGGGACAGTATTTAGCTTTTTTGTTTATCTGTTGCGGACGGTTCTGCTTATTCGTTTGATTGGTCAGGTTTGGGGTTTTTGTTTTTTGCTTTTGTTTTTTCTCTCTCTCTCTCTCTCTCTTTGGTCTCTTCTTATTAAGTTTCTCCTCCCTTTTTTTTAAAATTTTTAATTTTTTTGATTTTTAATTATTAATTTTTTTATTATTAATTTTTTTTTAATTTTAATTCTTGAACTCCTAATTTTCTTTCCTCTTTCCCACTCCTTCATCCCTCTATGTTCTAAATCTAAAACTTTCTCCTATATACCACTACCCCCTAGATAAATATTTCCTACCTTCCTGTCTCCACTATTCTCTCCCAGCTGCACTAAACAATACAACACACTAATCTTGGCTACATAACCCTATAAAATCCTTCCAAGTTGGATCTATTCCTTCACATTACCCATACATTTTCCACCTTCTCACTCCCAACACATGTCTTAGTTAAAAATTGCTTTCAATGATGAACTAGTCCAAGCCAGGACCTTACCCAAGATCTATTTGTCCAGGCACTATTCTAATTAACTCAGAGCTTAATGGGCAAGTACCATCTTTGATTGTGTCGTTTATCAGGAAAATTTCCTATGCTTTGTCACTGTAAGACTGGTTAGATGTGGTTATTGTTGTGTATGTATGTATATCTTATGATTAGGTTAGAAAACACCTGCATGCTTTTATGACTGTCACCCATTAGGGACACACCTCTTGCTCCTCAGATGCTAGTATTTGAACTAATATCACGGAACACTATAGCAAACCAGGCATAGAGCCTACATCCCCTGACCAATCATCAAACCAAGGATCCTCGAACTAGAAGCCCTAATTCCAAGACCCCACACTATCAAAGAACATACAACACTAGAGATGAAACAACAGAGAAACACTGAACAAATGAAGGACCAAGCTAGAGAATCACAGCCTCAAATGACAGAGGAGGAGATAGACAAATTATCTGAAATAGAATTCAGAAAAACTATTCTAATGAGGATGCAAAACACCGAAAACAGAATATTAGAGGAAATTAGTGCATTGAGAAAAGACATGCAGGAAATGAAAAATAAGCAAATAGAGACCACCAACTCAATTGCTGAACTCAAAAATATGATAGAAGGCCTCAACAGTAGACTATCTGAGGCTGAAGAACTGATAAGCGTGCTGGAAGATACACTGGTGGAAATAACTGGTGAGGAACAGAACAAAGCCGAAAGAATGAAAAGAGCTGAGGATAGCCTCAGGGACCTATGGGACAATATCAAACGCACCAACATTAGAATTATAGGAGTCCCAGAAGAAGAAGAAGGGAAGAAAGGTTACAAAAAAATTCTTGAAGAGGTTATTGTAGAAAACTTCCCCAGCATGGGAAAGGAAATAGTCAGCCATGTCGAAGAAGCACAAAGAGTTCCATACAGGAGAAACCCTAGAATAAACACACCAAGGCACATTCTAATCAAACTAATGCAGACTAAATATAAAGACAGATTACTAAAAGCAGCTAGAAGCAAACAACAAATAACATATAAAGGAAACCCCATACGTCTAACTGAAGATCTCTCAACAGAAACCCTGCAGGCCAGAAGAGAATGGCAGGACACATTTAAACGGCTAAAAGAGAATAACCTCCAACCACGAATTCTCTACCCAGCAAAAATCTCATTCAGAATTGATGGAGAAGTCAAAAGTTTCTCAGACAGACAAAAACTAAAAGAATTCTGTACCACAAAACCAGCCCTACAACAAGTGTTAAAGGGCCTGATACCTAAAAAAAGTTCTCACAACTATGTCATATCTTATGATTAGGTTAGAAAACACCTGCATGCTTTTATGACTGTCACCCATTAGGACACACCTCTTGCTCCTCAGATGCTAGTATTTGAACTAATATCACGGAACACTATAGCAAACCAGGCATAGAGCCTACATCCCCTGACCAATCATCAAACCAAGGATCCTCGAACTAGAAGCCCTAATTCCAAGACCCCACACTATCAAAGAACATACAACACTAGAGATGAAACAACAGAGAAACACTGAACAAATGAAGGACCAAGCTAGAGAATCACAGCCTCAAATGACAGAGGAGGAGATAGACAAATTATCTGAAATAGAATTCAGAAAAACTATTCTAATGAGGATGCAAAACACCGAAAACAGAATATTAGAGGAAATTAGTGCATTGAGAAAAGACATGCAGGAAATGAAAAATAAGCAAATAGAGACCACCAACTCAATTGCTGAACTCAAAAATATGATAGAAGGCCTCAACAGTAGACTATCTGAGGCTGAAGAACTGATAAGCGTGCTGGAAGATACACTGGTGGAAATAACTGGTGAGGAACAGAACAAAGCCGAAAGAATGAAAAGAGCTGAGGATAGCCTCAGGGACCTATGGGACAATATCAAACGCACCAACATTAGAATTATAGGAGTCCCAGAAGAAGAAGAAGGGAAGAAAGGTTACAAAAAAATTCTTGAAGAGGTTATTGTAGAAAACTTCCCCAGCATGGGAAAGGAAATAGTCAGCCATGTCGAAGAAGCACAAAGAGTTCCATACAGGAGAAACCCTAGAATAAACACACCAAGGCACATTCTAATCAAACTAATGCAGACTAAATATAAAGACAGATTACTAAAAGCAGCTAGAAGCAAACAACAAATAACATATAAAGGAAACCCCATACGTCTAACTGCGGATCTCTCAACAGAAACCCTGCAGGCCAGAAGAGAATGGCAGGACACATTTAAACGGCTAAAAGAGAATAACCTCCAACCACGAATTCTCTACCCAGCAAAAATCTCATTCAGAATTGATGGAGAAGTCAAAAGTTTCTCAGACAGACAAAAACTAAAAGAATTCTGTACCACAAAACCAGCCCTACAACAAGTGTTAAAGGGCCTGATATAGCCAATAAATACAAGAGTAGGAGAAGTTCTACAAATCAAACCCCAGACTTCTAAGAAGATGACAATAGGAACATTCGTATCAATAATTACTTTGAATGTAAATGGATTAAATACTCCAACCAAACGACACGGGTTGGCTGAATGGATCAAGAAACATGACCCATATATATGCTGTTTACAAGAGACCCACTTCAGACCTAGGGACACTCATAGACTGAAAGTGAAAGGCTGGAAAAAGATATTCCATGCAAATGGAAATCAAAAGAAAGCTGGAGCAGCAATCCTCATATCAGACAAAATAGATTTTAAAGTAAAGAAGATTCTAAGAAACAAGGCAGGTCACTACATCATGATTAAAGGATCCATACAAGAGGAAGACATAACAGTCATGAACATCTATGCACCCAACACAGGGACACCTCAATACATAAGACAGATACTTTCAGACTTAAAAGAAGAAATCAATAATAACACAATAATAGTAGGAGACTTTAACACTCCTCTCACACCAATGGATAGATCGTCTAAACAGAAAATTAATAAAGAAACACAAGCCTTAAATGCCACACTAGAAAAGATGGACCTCATCGATATCTTTAGGACATTCCATCCAAAAGCAGAAGAATACACTTTCTTCTCAAGTGCTCACGGAACATTCTCCAAGATAGACCACATCTTGGGCCACAAATCTACCCTCTATCAATTCAAGAAAACTGAAATTATATCAACCATCTTCTCGGACCACAATGCAATGAGACTAGAGATCAACCACAGGAAAAAAACCGCTAAAAATACAAACACATGGTGATTAAACAACACATACCTAAAAAACCAACTGATCGCTGAGGAAATCAAAGGAGAAATTTAAAAATGCCTAGAGGAAAATGACAATGAACATATGACCGTGCAAAACCTATGGGATACTGCCAAAGCAGTCCTAAGGGGGAAATTTATAGCAATACAATCCCACCTCAAGAAACTAGGAAAATATGAAGCAGATGACCTATCCCTCCACTTAAAACAATTGGAAAAAGAAAAACAGAAACATCCCAAAGCCAGCAGAAGACGAGAAGTTATAAAGACTAGAGCAGAAATAAATCAGAAAGAAATGAAAGAAACTATAGTTCAAATAAATAAAACAAAAAGCTGGTTCTTTGAAAAGGTAAACAAAATTGACAAGCCTCTGGTGAGACTCATCAAGAAAAAGAGGGAGAAGAACCAGATCAACAAAGTCAAAAACGAAAAAGGAGAGATTGCAACAGATAATGCAGAAATCCAAAGGATTCTAAGAGACTATTATGAGCAACTCTAGGGAAACAAACTGGACAACCTGGAAGAAATGGACCATTTCTTGGGGAAGATCAATCTCCCAAGACTGAGCCAGGAAGAAACAGAAACTTTGAACAAGTCAATCACAAGCTCAGAAATCGAATCTGTGATTAAAAATCTACCCAAAAAGAAAAGCCCAGGACCAGATGGCTTCACAGGCGAATTCTACCAAACATTTAAAGAAGAGCTAATGCCTGTCCTTCTAAAACTCTTTCAAAAAATTGCACAGGAAGGAAAACTTCCAAACACATTCTACGAGGCCACCATCACCCTGATACCCAAACCAGGCAAAGATAACACAAAAAAGGAAAATTACAGACCGATTTCTCTGATGAACTTAGATGCCAAGATCCTCAACAAAATCCTAGCAAACAGAATTCAACGACACATCAAAAAACTCATACAGCATGATCAAGTCGGGTTCATCCCAGGCATGCAAGGATTCTTCAACATCCGCAAATCAATCAATGTGATACACCATATTAACAAACTGAGAGACAAAAATCACATGATCATCTCAATAGATGCAGAAAAAGCCTTCGACAAAGTACAACACCCATTCATGATAAAAACTCTTCAGAAAATGGGCATAGAAGGAATCTATCTCAACATAGTGAAAGCCATATATGAGAAGCCCACAGCGAACATTATCCTCAACGGTGAAAAACTGAAAGCATTTCCTCTAAGATCAGGAACAAGACAGGGGTGACCACTTTCACCACTACTATTCAACATAGTCCTGGAAGTCCTAGCAACAGCAATAAGAGAAGAGAAAGAAATCAAAGGAATCCAGATTGGAAAGGAAGAAGTCAAGCTCTCTCTTTTTGCAGACGACATGATATTATACATAGAAAATCCCAAAGGCACGGTTACAAAGCTACTAGAGCTAATCAGGGAATTCAGCAAAGTCTCGGGATACAAAGCCAACACACACAGAAGTCACTGGCATTCCTATACATAAACAATGAAAAATCAGAAAACGAAATCAAAGATGTAATCTCCTTCACCATTGCAACCAAAAGAATCAAATATCTAGGAATAAACCTACCCAAAGAAACAAAAGAACTGTACACAGAAAATTACAAGACACTCATGAGAGAAATTAAAGAAGACTGAAACAGATGGAGAGATATTCCATGTTCCTGGGTCGGAAGAATCAATATTGTGAAAATGATCATACTACCAAATATCATCTACAGATTCAATGCAATACCTATCCAACTACCATTGACATTTTTCACAGAACTAGACCAGAGAATAGCACAGTTCATATGGAAACACAAAAGACCTCGAATAGCCAAAGCAATTCTGAGAAAGAAAAACAGAGCTGGAGGAATCAGCCTCCCTAACTTCAGACTCTACTACAAAGCAACAGTCATCAAGATAGTATGGTACTGGCACAAAAACAGAAATATCGACCAATGGAACAAGATCGAGAACCCAGAGATAAACCCAAGCACCTATGAATACCTTATTTTTGACAAAGGATGTGAAACTATAAAATGGGACAAAGACAGCCTCTTCAACAAGTGGTGCTGGGAGAATTGGACAGCTACATGCAAAAAAATGAAGTTGGAACATTCCCTGACACCATACACAAAGATAAACTCAAAATGGATTAAAGACCTAAATAGAAGACCAGAAACCATCAAACTCTTAGAGGAGAATATAGGATAAACCCTTAAGGACATCAATCAAAGCAAGATCTTCTCTGACCCACCAACTAAAATAGCAGAACTGAAAAGAAAAATGAACATACAGGACCTCATGAAACTTAAAAGCTTTTGTACAGCAAAAGAAAGTACAAAAAAGCTGAACAGACATCCCACAGAGTGGGAGAAAATCCTAGCAAATGAAACAACAGACAAAGAAATAATCTCAAAAATCTACAAGCAACTCAGACAACTCAGCACAAGGAAAACGAACAACCCAATCAAAAAATGGGAAAAAGACCTCAACAGACGCCTCTCCAAAGAGGACATACAGATGGCCCAAAAGCACATGAAACGATGCTCAACCTCGCTTATCATTAGAGAAATGCAAATTAAAACTACAATGAGATACCACCTCACACCCCTCAGAATGGCCACCATCAAAAAATCTGCAGACAATAAATGCTGGAGAGGGTGCGGAGAAAAGGGAACACTCTTGCATTGCTGGTGGGAGTGTAAATTGATACAGCCTCTATGGAAGACAGTATGGAGATTTCTTAAAAAACTAAAAATAGAAGCATCCTATGACGTAGCAATCCCACTATTAGACTTATATTCTGATGAAATCAAAACTGAAAGAAGCACCTGTACCCCAATGTTCATTGCAGCTCTCTATACAATAGCCAAAACATGGAAGCAACCTAGATGTCCATCAACGAATGAATGGATCCAGAAGCTCTGGTACATATATACAATGGAATACTACTCAGCTGTTAAAAGAAATGCAGAAGACTCAGTCCTAATGATGTGGCTGGCTCTAGAACCTATCATAAAAAGTGAAGTAAGTCAAAAAGAGAAAGACAAACACAGTATACTAACACACATATATGGAATCTAGCAGGACGGTCTTGATATCACACACAGGGAACTCATGGAAAGAAAGACAGAGCATAGACATAGGGACATCGTGGCGAAGAAATAGGGAGGGGGAAGCATGGAGGAAGTAACAAGGAAACCTATAGTGTTATGTGTGGAAAAGATAGCTAGTGTCATAGTGCTAAGGGAATAGGAGTGCTTACAATGGCTTGGGGCGAAGGTCTGGAGGAGTGGGATGGGGGGATCTGGGCGGGCGGGGACCATGGATATGCATATGACTGATCTGGGAACATACATGTCTGTGAACAACAAAACTCTGTAAAACCTTTAAAATAAAGAATTAAAAAAATAAAAAAATAAAAAATAAATAAAAAAAAACAGGAGGAAAGAAGGGCTGGGGCATAAAGTGGAACCAAATGGATAGAGCAGAACCTCCTAAGCTGACTTTTTCATAACTACTCGTTGCAAAGTCTGGAGTGCCGCTTTTCCGTATTGCAAGTTGAAACAGACTTCCTGTGTGAAAGCTCTTTATCTGGAGGGTGCAGACTCTCTTCTTAGAACCTGAAGGGCCAACAAAAGGCTGCTTCACAGCAGGATCAGAATTATCTCTAGACGACTGCTTCAAGCCTGCCCGTGAACAGTGCTCCCACTTCTAACTTTTTTGAAATAGAAGAGCAGACTTTGCAGTCAGACCCGACTTTGAATTCTGGTTCCATAATTATGAGCTGAATGATTTGAGAAACTGACTATCCTAGTCAGTTCTCCATTAGCTCCTGTAACTGAATGCCATGGACTAGGTGGCTTAAACAACAGACATTTCTCACAATTCTGGAGGTTAGAAAGTTCAGCCACTGGTGATCAAGGTGCTGGCATGTCTGGTATCTGGTGCAAACACTCTTCCTGGTTTGCCAATGGCTCTTGTCATCGTTGCCTCACATGGTGGAGGGAGAGGGGCTGGCCTCTTTCCCTCCTAATACAGACACTAATCCTGTCATGGAGGCTCTGCCCTCAGGATCCCATCTAAACCTAATTACCTCTAAAGGGCCTCACCTCCTAATATTGTCCCATTGGAGTTAGGGCTTCAATATATAAATTTGGGGGGAAAGACAAATATGCAGCCCACAAAAAAAAGAGTTAGTGGTTCAGTTGTGTCCAACTCTTTGCAACCCCATGGACTATGCCTCTGTCCATGGAATTCTCCAGGTAAGCGCACTGGAGTGGGCTGGCATTCTCTTCTCAAGAGTATCTTCCCAACCCAGAGATCAAACCCAGCTCTCTGCCTTGCAGGGAAATACCTTACCGTCTGAGCCATCAGGGAAGCCCGTAACAGCCACTTGACCTCTTTGAGACGGGTTTTCAACTGGAGAGAGTAATGTCCCACTCATATCTCATAGCTGCTGTGAGATTTAAATTAAGTGATGCATGCAGCATGCCTTTTTCTATAAATGTACATTCACCTCTATAATCCAGGTGCTCATCAACATACATGCATCAATAGTTGCAGTTGCTGGGTGCCTCTCCTAAGCGGGGTGTACTGTATATTAACCGCAAACTAGATTAACCCATGAAGGGCACTCAGGATGGGAGAGGTTTCATGTTCAATGTGGAAGGGCGGACAGTACTGAGGATGAACGACTAGAAAAAGAGAAGACTTGAGATAAATATGATAACCATTCTCACAGGGCATAACCATGTATTTTTCATGTGCCTGGGAACCAAATTAGGACCAGGGGTCTGAAACTACAGGGTTGCAGATATTGCCTCCATGTAAGAATTTTTGACAATCAGATCAATACTAATAATAATTCATGGGACTTCCCTGGTGGTCCAGCAGTTAAGAATCTGCCTTCCAGTCTGTACTATCATATGTGAAGATAATAGCTATAGTCATTGCTCTTTGAGAAAAGGGGATCCTGCAGGGGTGCTGTGTGATGGTCGGGAGGGCTGGGATGGGGGGGATATACATACGACTAATCTGGGAACATACATATCTGTAAACAACAAAACTGTAAAAGTTAAAAGTAAATTAAAGGTTTTAAAAAAAATAAAAAGAATCTGCCTTCCAAAAAAAAAATAATAACACTCAATTACATCATTTAAAATATGGAGGTAAGCTCAGAAAAGTGCAAGAAGTAATTTTAAGGAGATCAAGATGAAGGAATAGGAGAAAATCAAGGTAAAATCACTTTACAAACTCATCAGAAGTACATACACATGTGGACCAACTCTCATTGAAAACAAACTAGAGACTGGCTGAAACGCTGTAAAGGAAGAGCCATATAGAGTAGGTAGAAAGGGAGAAGTCATGACCCATGCCCCTACTAGGGGAGAGAAGAGAACGGTATATCACAGGCTTGAGGACCTTCTCTGCATGAGGAGTTAAGCTGCATATTGGAGTCTGACATCAAGAAGATGAAGTCTGGCTTGAAAATCATCAGAACATAAAAGAAGGCACCCCAAATCAATCTCAATCTCTTTCTCTTCCCCTCCCTGACCCCTTATACTTGTGAACTAGAAACACTATCCAACTCAAATCTACATATGAAGAGCTTAGGAGTAATCCTTATACCTAATAAAGAAAATTATATCTTTTAAAATATTGTCAGATGTCTGAGAAAATTATATAAGCAATTGCTAATATAATTTAAAATGTATATAAAATTTCCTAAAATTCTGTAAGAAGTATTTGTTTACTCCCTTTTTGCCTGTTTCCAGCACCAAAAACTCACAAATGCCAAAAAAAAAAAAAAAAAAGTAACCACCAATATGAATACAGTTTACATTTTTAAATTAATACTAGTTAATTTAGAGTGTACCAATAGCAACCCATGTTAATTCTTATTGTTAATATAAAATACAGCTCAACTATTGATACTGGGAAGATGGAGGACAAGAAGAGAAGGGGGCGCCAAGAATGAGATGGGTCGATGGCATCATTGACTCAAAGGAAATGAGTTTGAGCAAACTCAGGGAGACCATGAAGAACAGGTAAACCTGGCATACTGCACTCCATGGGGTTGCAGAGTTGGATGGGACTGAGTGAATAAACAACAACAGGAAGACAAGACTTCATTGGTAAAGAACACATGCATACAGGCTTATTGATTCCAGGAATAGTGCTGAGGAAATAGTCTAAGAACTAGTTCGGGCTCTGGCCAGGCTTTTCTGTGACTGACAGAGCTCTTACCACAGGTCCCACTGGCACCAGCCCAGTCCCTCTTGTTCTGACACTGCTCTCCACTAGACAAAAGTGTCATTGCTAAGGTGAGTGTCCAAACTAGAGGAGATGTAATCAGCTCAGACCATGTTCTTGGGGTTTATGGTTCAGGACTATATGCCCCATCCCCATCCCCAATATAGCAATGATGGCCACTGAATAGAGGAGAAGCTCCAATTCACACCTGGTTCTGGATCAAGCCCCTCTATCACCAGTTCAATGTACCAGCAAGGTCATAGCGGCCAGCATACCCCAGGGGAAGAAGAAATGCATTTCCACTTTAGATCCAGCTTTCCTATCAAATCTGCTGGCATGGAAAGACTGAATAGGGATGCTTCCACACAGTGAAAGACTGGGTAGGTAACTATTGCATCTAATTTCACAGACACAAAGAGAGATAAACAAAATGAAAAGACAGAAGAATAATTTCAAAAGAAAACAAGAAGAGAATTCTGGAAAACAACCCTAAAGAAGCATAAATAAATAACTCACCAGATAAACAGTTCAAAGCAACAGTGAAAAGACTGCTAACAACTTGAGAAAGAATATAGAACACAAAGATAATGCTAATAAGGAGCTAAAAGAATATTGAAAAGAATCAGAATCGAAAGAGACAATGACTGAAATTTTTAAAAGATTAGAAGAAGACTAGATGATAAAGAAGAATGCATAAGCTATCTGGAATATAGAATAATGGAAATCACCCAGTCAGAACAGCAAAACATTTTTTTTCTAATGAGAATAATTTAAAAGTCCTATGATATAATGTCAAATATACTAGCATTTGCATGGTGGAGCCCCAAAAGGAGAAGAGAAATGGGTCAAAAATGTATTTGATGAAATTATGACTGAAAACTTCACAAAGAAGAAGGAAACAGATTTCTAAGTAGGAGAGTCAAAGAGACTCCCAAACAAGATAAATTCAAAGAGACCCACAAGAAGACACATGATAATTAAAATGGCAAACAAACTTTTAAAAGCTTCAAAGACAACAAAGGATTGCATACAAAAGAACCCTATAAGGTTATCAGCTGATTTTGCTGCAGAAATTTTCCAAAACAGAAAAAAGCAGCATGATATATTTAAAGTTCTGAAAGGAAAAAAGCCTAAAACCTAGGACACTATATCCATAAGATTATTACTAGAAGTAAAGACGAAATAGAGACAGCTTCTCAGACAAGCAAACTAGGGTGTCGTCAGACCATGTTCTTGGGGTTTATGGTTCAGGACTATATGCCCCATCCCCATCCCCAATATAGCAATGATGGCCACTGAATAGAGGAGAAGCTCCAATTCACACCTGGTTCTGGATCAAGCCCCTCTATCACCAGTTCAATGTACCAGCAAGGTCATAGCGGCCAGCATACCCCAGGGGAAGAAGAAATGCATTTCCACTTTAGATCCAGCTTTCCTATCAAATCTGCTGGCATGGAAAGACTGAATAGGGATGCTTCCACACAGTGAAAGACTGGGTAGGTAACTATTGCATCTAATTTCACAGACACAAAGAGAGATAAACAAAATGAAAAGACAGAAGAATAATTTCAAAAGAAAACAAGAAGAGAATTCTGGAAAACAACCCTAAAGAAGCATAAATAAATAACTCACCAGATAAACAGTTCAAAGCAACAGTGAAAAGACTGCTAACAACTTGAGAAAGAATATAGAACACAAAGATAATGCTAATAAGGAGCTAAAAGAATATTGAAAAGAATCAGAATCGAAAGAGACAATGACTGAAATTTTTAAAAGATTAGAAGAAGACTAGATGATAAAGAAGAATGCATAAGCTATCTGGAATATAGAATAATGGAAATCACCCAGTCAGAACAGCAAAACATTTTTTTTCTAATGAGAATAATTTAAAAGTCCTATGATATAATGTCAAATATACTAGCATTTGCATGGTGGAGCCCCAAAAGGAGAAGAGAAATGGGTCAAAAATGTATTTGATGAAATTATGACTGAAAACTTCACAAAGAAGAAGGAAACAGATTTCTAAGTAGGAGAGTCAAAGAGACTCCCAAACAAGATAAATTCAAAGAGACCCACAAGAAGACACATGATAATTAAAATGGCAAACAAACTTTTAAAAGCTTCAAAGACAACAAAGGATTGCATACAAAAGAACCCTATAAGGTTATCAGCTGATTTTGCTGCAGAAATTTTCCAAAACAGAAAAAAGCAGCATGATATATTTAAAGTTCTGAAAGGAAAAAAGCCTAAAACCTAGGACACTATATCCATAAGATTATTACTAGAAGTAAAGACGAAATAGAGACAGCTTCTCAGACAAGCAAAAACTAAAGGAACTCATCAATACTACACCAGAATTAAAAGAAATGTTACAAGACTCTCATTAACAAAAAAAAGAAAAGCTACAAAAAGAAGCAAAAATTTATAGGAAAAGAAAAAATCCCAGTAATAAAGGCAAATATAAAGTCTGTGGGTCAACCACTAAAGTATGCTAGTACAAAGACTGAAAGTTAAGGATTGTAAAATCAACTGAAACTACAATAGTTAATGAAGATGGAAAATGTAAAAACAAAATACAAAATCTGGGTGGGGGGACAGAGGAGTAAAAATGTAGATATTTGGAATATGTTCAAATTTAAATGACTACCCATTAAAAGCAAGTAAACCTATAACTATAGGTCAAAATACATAAGCCTCATGGTAACCACATCAAAAAACCTATAAAAGACATATAAAACTAGAGAGAAAAGAACACTAGCATACTATAAAGCAAACCATCAAACCACAAAGGAAGAGACTGAAAGAAGAACAGAGAACTACAAAAACAACTATGAAACAAGTAACAAAATGGCAATAAGTACAAACTTATCAATAGTCACCTTAAGCGTCAATGGGCTAAATGTCCAAGCAAAAATCATCGGGTGCCAGATTAGATTAAAAAACAAAAAACAAAAAACTATCTGTTTGCTGCCTTCATGACTCACTTCAAAACTAGACACAGGGCTTTCCTAGTGGTCCAGTGAGTGAAGAGTCTGCCTTGCAGTGCAGGGGACAATGGTTCGATCCCTGGCTGGGAAAGATCCCACATGCCACAAAACAGCTGGACTGGTATGTCCAATTAGGAGCCAGCGCTCTGGAGCTCATGCACCCAGAGCTGGTGTTCTGCAATGAGAGAAGCCACTGCAATGGGAGGCTCAAACAGGCCAAAGAATAAAGATGGACGAAAATAAATAAATTTTAAAAACCAATAAAACAGGCCAAAATTTAAAAAACAAAAAACAAAAGACTAGACACATACAGACTGAAAGTGAGGGGATGAAAAAATATATACCATGCAAATGGAAACTAAAGAAAGTTGATATAAGACAAACTAGACTTTAAAACAAAGACTACAACAACAACAACATCAAAAATCCCCACAAAGAATGGCATTACATAATGATGAAGGGGTCAATACAAAAAGAGGATATAACATTTGTTAGCATATATGCACCTAAAATTGTTGTGATTGTTGTTGTTTAGTCACTAAGTCTTATATGACATTTTGTGACCCCATGGTCTTAGCCCACAAGGCTCCTCTGTCCATAAGATTTCCCAGGTAAGAATATTGAAATAAGCTGTCATTTCCTTCTCCAGGGGATCTTCTGAACCCAGTAATAAATACAGTGATCAGTGATTCACGTAATATAGGAGCATCTAAAAAAAGCAAATATAAACACACCAAAAAAAATAAATTGACAATAATACAAATCCAGAAGACCCCAGTTCAATTCCTAGGTTCAGAAGATCCCATGGAGAAAGGATAGGCTACACACTCCAGTATTCTTTCCTGGAGAATTCCGTGATTTGTCCATGGGTCACAAAATTGCCAGACACGACTAAGCAACTTTCACTTTCACAGGAGACTTTAACCCCCTACTTACGTCAATGAACAAATCATACAGACAGAAAATCAATAAGCAAACAGTAATCTTAAGTGACATATTAAACCAGTTGAACTTAATAGATGATTTCAGTACATTCCATTGAAAACAGTAAAAGTATGCATTCTTTTCAAGTGCACATGGCATATTCTCCAACATTGATCGCATGCTAGGTCACAAAAAAAGTCTCATTACATTTAAGACATTAGGAATTATATCAAGCATTTTTTTCCAACCACAGTGGTATAAAATCAGAAATCATTTACAGGAAGAAAAAACAAAGAAAAATATGGAGACTAAATAGCATTCTACTTAAAAAAACAGAGGAAATCAGAAAATACCTTGAGACAACTGAAACAAAACTTTCTAAAATCTAGGCAACACAGTTAAAGAAGCTACAGGAGGGGATATTTTAAGACATGAGTCTTTTACAATAAACAAACAAAAATCTCAAATCAGCAACCTAACATATCATTTAACAGAATTTGAAAAAGTAAAAACAAACACCAAAGCCAAAAGAAAGAAGGAAATAAAAAAGACCACAGAGGAAATAGAGACTAAAAAATAATAGTAAAGATTAGTGACAAAGACAATTTTTTTTTTAATTTTAAAAGTTGACAAGCCTTTAGCCAGTCTCATTTATAAAAAAGAGGACTAAAATAAGAAATGAAAAAGGAGAAATTACAACCACTATCACAGAGATACTAAAAATCATAAAAGAGCACTACATAAAGCTAAATGCCAACAAATTAGACAACCTATAAGAAATGGATAAATTTCTAGAAATATATGATCTTCCAAGACTGAGGCAAAAATGGACAACCTGATCATATCAATCACTAGTAATGAAATTGAATTAGTAATCAAAAAAAACTCCCAGTAAATAAAAGTCCAAGACTGGAAGTCTTCACATATGAATTCTACCAAATATATAAGGAAGACTGAATTATCTTTCTCACACTATTCTCCAAAAACTTGAACAGGGGAGAAGACTCCCAAGTTTTTAGACAAGGTCACATTACCCTGATACTAAAACCAGGCAAAGATGCTACAAAGAAGAAAAAATCATAGATCAATATTTCTGTTGAATGTAGATGCAAAAAATATGTTTCTTATACTAAATTTGATGAGACTTTTAATCATGAATGAATGTTGAGTCTTTCTGCCGCTGTTAAAATAGTCATGTGATTTTTATCCTGTGTTTTGTTAATATGGTGATCACATTGATTGCTTCGCAGATATTGAAACATCTTTGCATCCCTGAATAAATCCCACTTGATCATGGTGTATGATCTTTTTATTATATTGTTGAATTCAGTATGCTAATATTTTATTATTTCATGATACCATCATTTTTTAGTATTCCTTAATTTGGATTTTTCTGAAGTTTCTTTGTGGTTAGATTCCGTTTATATACTTTGGCAGGAATAACCACTAATTGTACATTGTTGCAGTAGGTTAGTTTGTTTTGAAAACTTGGCTAAGACAGAATTCTTCTATTTTCTCCAATGTGGCTAAAATTTTTTCTCAATATATTAGTATAATTTTAGAAGCAACCTAACAGTCATCATTTAACAGAATTTGAAAAAGTAAAAACAAACACCAAAGCCAAAAGAAAGAAGGAAATAAAAAAGACCACAGAGGAAATAGAGACTAAAAAATAATAGTAAAGATTAGTGACAAAGACAATTTTTTTTTTAATTTTAAAAGTTGACAAGCCTTTAGCCAGTCTCATTTATAAAAAAGAGGACTAAAATAAGAAATGAAAAAGGAGAAATTACAACCACTATCACAGAGATACTAAAAATCATAAAAGAGCACTACATAAAGCTAAATGCCAACAAATTAGACAACCTATAAGAAATGGATAAATTTCTAGAAATATATGATCTTCCAAGACTGAGGCAAAAATGGACAACCTGATCATATCAATCACTAGTAATGAAATTGAATTAGTAATCAAAAAAAACTCCCAGTAAATAAAAGTCCAAGACTGGAAGTCTTCACATATGAATTCTACCAAATATATAAGGAAGACTGAATTATCTTTCTCACACTATTCTCCAAAAACTTGAACAGGGGAGAAGACTCCCAAGTTTTTAGACAAGGTCACATTACCCTGATACTAAAACCAGGCAAAGATGCTACAAAGAAGAAAAAATCATAGATCAATATTTCTGTTGAATGTAGATGCAAAAAATATGTTTCTTATACTAAATTTGATGAGACTTTTAATCATGAATGAATGTTGAGTCTTTCTGCCGCTGTTAAAATAGTCATGTGATTTTTATCCTGTGTTTTGTTAATATGGTGATCACATTGATTGCTTCGCAGATATTGAAACATCTTTGCATCCCTGAATAAATCCCACTTGATCATGGTGTATGATCTTTTTATTATATTGTTGAATTCAGTATGCTAATATTTTATTATTTCATGATACCATCATTTTTTAGTATTCCTTAATTTGGATTTTTCTGAAGTTTCTTTGTGGTTAGATTCCGTTTATATACTTTGGCAGGAATAACCACTAATTGTACATTGTTGCAGTAGGTTAGTTTGTTTTGAAAACTTGGCTAAGACAGAATTCTTCTATTTTCTCCAATGTGGCTAAAATTTTTTCTCAATATATTAGTAAATAATTTCTAGAGAGAATCTATGAAACTGTTTAAACATTTTATCAAGTTTTCACTCCAATTTAACAGCTATTGAGCACTCTTGTTTGAATCAATTATTACGATGATTGTAGCAAAATGATTTTTAAGTTCATTGTTTCTTCTAATTTTACTAATTGACATTCTATTGTTCAGAAGTTTTAAATCTCTGTTACAGAACTGGACTCCTGAAATCAACCCCTCTCTGAAATGTGAAAGAAAACAAGAACATTTAGCATGATTTGGTACAAAATATGATTTTACAGTGTTTTTTAAGTATAAAAAAGCTCTTAAAGGTGAAATCTAACAAGCATAATGTTAGTAAAAGTTTAAATTCAATATTTGTTTAGTGTTAAACATTAAATACCAGCACTGTCCCTTTTTAACTCTGTTGTATTTCTTGTGTTCACTGATTAATATGATCTATAATTTTTAAAACACATTAACCACAATACTTCTGAAAAACAGGAAAACTTGAGTAAAATTACATGTTTTGTTAGATGAATGTTTGTTAAAGCCTAGACAGACTTACAGCTGTCTAATTCTCACATTTTACAGATGATGAAACAAAGTCCCCAAGTGGACAAGTTATTTATACAAAATCTCATCAGTAATTAATTTTAAAAAAGCAGCTATAGAATTGAGATCACCTGTTGTTTAAATATATATACATTTTTAAATATACATATAGTATGTTTAAAATGTTTTAATATGTTAAAAGGATGATAATTTTCCACAATAAAATTTTATAAAAATTAAAATTTTTTTTTAAAATAGTGATTTTGTAAACACATTGATTGCTTCGCAGATATTGAAACATCTTTGCATCCCTGAATAAATCCCACTTGATCATGGTGTATGATCTTTTTATTATATTGTTGAATTCAGTATGCTAATATTTTATTATTTCATGATACCATCATTTTTTAGTATTCCTTAATTTGGATTTTTCTGAAGTTTCTTTGTGGTTAGATTCCGTTTATATACTTTGGCAGGAATAACCACTAATTGTACATTGTTGCAGTAGGTTAGTTTGTTTTGAAAACTTGGCTAAGACAGAATTCTTCTATTTTCTCCAATGTGGCTAAAATTTTTTCTCAATATATTAGTAAATAATTTCTAGAGAGAATCTATGAAACTGTTTAAACATTTTATCAAGTTTTCACTCCAATTTAACAGCTATTGAGCACTCTTGTTTGAATCAATTATTACGATGATTGTAGCAAAATGATTTTTAAGTTCATTGTTTCTTCTAATTTTACTAATTGACATTCTATTGTTCAGAAGTTTTAAATCTCTGTTACAGAACTGGACTCCTGAAATCAACCCCTCTCTGAAATGTGAAAGAAAACAAGAACATTTAGCATGATTTGGTACAAAATATGATTTTACAGTGTTTTTTAAGTATAAAAAAGCTCTTAAAGGTGAAATCTAACAAGCATAATGTTAGTAAAAGTTTAAATTCAATATTTGTTTAGTGTTAAACATTAAATACCAGCACTGTCCCTTTTTAACTCTGTTGTATTTCTTGTGTTCACTGATTAATATGATCTATAATTTTTAAAACACATTAACCACAATACTTCTGAAAAACAGGAAAACTTGAGTAAAATTACATGTTTTGTTAGATGAATGTTTGTTAAAGCCTAGACAGACTTACAGCTGTCTAATTCTCACATTTTACAGATGATGAAACAAAGTCCCCAAGTGGACAAGTTATTTATACAAAATCTCATCAGTAATTAATTTTAAAAAAGCAGCTATAGAATTGAGATCTCCTGTTGTTTAAATATATATACATTTTTAAATATACATATAGTATGTTTAAAATGTTTTAATATGTTAAAAGGATGATAATTTTCCACAATAAAATTTTATAAAGCAAAATGGTTTAAAAGCAATGTTCCTTCTTTCTCTTCAGATAGTTAAGTGAGATGTTTTGAGAGTGAAATAGGAAAATGACTAATAATCTTTTGAAAACTGTTAAAATTGCAAAACAGAGAGCACCAAGCTTCCAAAAACAATGAATTTTTTGTTTCAGGAAGCAAAACTTTCAGAAAAATAGGTATGGGGACCTTTCTGTCTTTCAAAGAGGTACTGAAATACTTTTCACTCAGCAAGAGAATCATCCCAACTGTTCAGGCTTTGTGTTCAGTGGTCCCATGCTGTCTGCTCTTAATCATGCAGAGACAAGGATAGTTTTCTGAAAGTGGACCCCAGTAATCTGTTCTCTATCTTCTGATCTACCTACTGTCTCGGCAACATGAAGTGCCTGAAGAACTTTTTTGCAAGCAGAGTTTATTACCCATCCTTCCATCCTTACTATTCTAAAGTAGATCTCCTAAGAAAGGATTTTGTTGGTAATTTTGCAGTCTTGAGAGATTTTGATTTTTTGAAACTTCAGTACCTGGTTTCAGTCTATACGGCAATAACAACCACTCTCGCTGTCTCCTTAACTGGAATTATACTCAGGTACAGGAATAAACAGGCCTAGAGCAGACTCGTGAATACTCTCAGTGATCGCCTCCTGAAGACACTGATGAAGAAAATTGAAAAAGTCATAAGTAAATGGCAAGTCAGAATGATATGTTTAGTGTAAAAAAAGCACTTAGACTTGTGTTCACTGATTAATATGATCTATAATTTTTAAAACACATTAACCACAATACTTCTGAAAAACAGGAAAACTTGAGTAAAATTACATGTTTTGTTAGATGAATGTTTGTTAAAGCCTAGACAGACTTACAGCTGTCTAATTCTCACATTTTACAGATGATGAAACAAAGTCCCCAAGTGGACAAGTTATTTATACAAAATCTCATCAGTAATTAATTTTAAAAAAGCAGCTATAGAATTGAGATCTCCTGTTGTTTAAATATATATACATTTTTAAATATACATATAGTATGTTTAAAATGTTTTAATATGTTAAAAGGATGATAATTTTCCACAATAAAATTTTATAAAGCAAAATGGTTTAAAAGCAATGTTCCTTCTTTCTCTTCAGATAGTTAAGTGAGATGTTTTGAGAGTGAAATAGGAAAATGACTAATAATCTTTTGAAAACTGTTAAAATTGCAAAACAGAGAGCACCAAGCTTCCAAAAACAATGAATTTTTTGTTTCAGGAAGCAAAACTTTCAGAAAAATAGGTATGGGGACCTTTCTGTCTTTCAAAGAGGTACTGAAATACTTTTCACTCAGCAAGAGAATCATCCCAACTGTTCAGGCTTTGTGTTCAGTGGTCCCATGCTGTCTGCTCTTAATCATGCAGAGACAAGGATAGTTTTCTGAAAGTGGACCCCAGTAATCTGTTCTCTATCTTCTGATCTACCTACTGTCTCGGCAACATGAAGTGCCTGAAGAACTTTTTTGCAAGCAGAGTTTATTACCCATCCTTCCATCCTTACTATTCTAAAGTAGATCTCCTAAGAAAGGATTTTGTTGGTAATTTTGCAGTCTTGAGAGATTTTGATTTTTTGAAACTTCAGTACCTGGTTTCAGTCTATACGGCAATAACAACCACTCTCGCTGTCTCCTTAACTGGAATTATACTCAGGTACAGGAATAAACAGGCCTAGAGCAGACTCGTGAATACTCTCAGTGATCGCCTCCTGAAGACACTGATGAAGAAAATTGAAAAAGTCATAAGTAAATGGCAAGATATTCCACATCACTTAAGCAAATGAACTCATAAATAGAACAGATTGGTGCATACCAGAGGATAGATTTATGGAAAGATATTCCATGCTCATGGCCTAGAAAAATTAATATTCCTAGAATGTCCATACCACACAAAGCAATTTACAAACAGTTCTAAAATTTGCATGGAAACACAAAAGACCCCAAATAGCCAAAGCAATCTTGACAAAAAAGAACAAACATCATAGTTCCTAATTTCAAACTATATTATGAAGCTATTAATATAGTGAACAATAGGCATTGGCATAAAAACAGACACATGAATCAATGGAACAGAGCAGAGTGTGCAGAAGTAAAACCACACAAATACATGGAGATTTAATTTATATATTAAGATATCAGTCAGCCATAAGAAAGCACCAAAAGTCTTGCTGTTTATGATGACATGGATGGACTTTGAGGACATTATGCCAAGTGGAATAAGTCAGACAGAGAAAGACAAATACAATATAATGTCACTTCAACAAATAAACAGACTCATTAGTATAGAGGGCAGATTGGTGTTTGCCAGAGAATATATTGACGGGAGCTGGGTGAAATAAGTGAAGGTGGTCAAAATGTATTACAACCTCTAAGTAAGTCATGGGTACAGACTGTAGTTAACAGCACTGGGTTGTATATATGAAAGTCGTAAGAGACTCAATCTTCAAAGTTTTCATCTCAGAAAAAAGCATTTGTAACTATATGTAGTGATGGATGTGAATTAGACTTATTCTGGTGATCCTCCAACAATTTGGGAATTCGCAAAGTAGATCTTCCTACATGTCTCGGCAACATGAAGTGCCTGAAGAACTTTTTGCAAGCAGAGTTTATTACCCATCCTTCCATCCTTACTATTCTAAAGTAGATCTCCTAAGAAAGGATTTTGTTGGTAATTTTGCAGTCTTGAGAGATTTTGATTTTTTGAAACTTCAGTACCTGGTTTCAGTCTATACGGCAATAACAACCACTCTTGCTGTCTCCTTAACTGGAATTATACTCAGGTACAGGAATAAACAGGCCTAGAGCAGACTCGTGAATACTCTCAGTGATCGCCTCCTGAAGACACTGATGAAGAAAATTGAAAAAGTCATAAGTAAATGGCAAGATATTCCACATCACTTAAGCAAATGAACTCATAAATAGAACAGATTGGTGCATACCAGAGGATAGATTTATGGAAAGATATTCCATGCTCATGGCCTAGAAAAATTAATATTCCTAGAATGTCCATACCACACAAAGCAATTTACAAACAGTTCTAAAATTTGCATGGAAACACAAAAGACCCCAAATAGCCAAAGCAATCTTGACAAAAAAGAACAAACATCATAGTTCCTAATTTCAAACTATATTATGAAGCTATTAATATAGTGAACAATAGGCATTGGCATAAAAACAGACACATGAATCAATGGAACAGAGCAGAGTGTGCAGAAGTAAAACCACACAAATACATGGAGATTTAATTTATATATTAAGATATCAGTCAGCCATAAGAAAGCACCAAAAGTCTTGCTGTTTATGATGACATGGATGGACTTTGAGGACATTATGCCAAGTGGAATAAGTCAGACAGAGAAAGACAAATACAATATAATGTCACTTCAACAAATAAACAGACTCATTAGTATAGAGGGCAGATTGGTGTTTGCCAGAGAATATATTGACGGGAGCTGGGTGAAATAAGTGAAGGTGGTCAAAATGTATTACAACCTCTAAGTAAGTCATGGGTACAGACTGTAGTTAACAGCACTGGGTTGTATATATGAAAGTCGTAAGAGACTCAATCTTCAAAGTTTTCATCTCAGAAAAAAGCATTTGTAACTATATGTAGTGATGGATGTGAATTAGACTTATTCTGGTGATCCTCCAACAATGATCAAATTGTTGGTGATCATTTCACAGCAATAATGCTGTACACCTAAAACTACTATGATATTATGTTTCAGTTTCATGTCAATTAAAAAAAAGGAACAGAAGACTTTGGCATGTGTTTACTTGTTCCTTTCCCCACCCCCACCTCTGGAAGCATAAGGGGATTTTCCACTGGTATTCATTGTAGGGACCTGGTAGGGTCTTGAAAAAGCCTGATGGCCCTCCTATGGCTTTCCCTTCTTGAATTTTCTCTCTCAGGTTGTCCACACAGAACTTCTATCACTTCGTCAACTGCTTTTTAGGATTTTCTACCTGAAATTATCACTTGCAGAGGTTTCTGCTCCCGAATTTCTGCTCCAGTAAATTGTGATTCTCTGTATCTGCTGTCTGTTTCTCATAAATTACCCAAAACAAGTTTTCCTATGACCTCATTTTTCTGATAGATCTAAGAAGAGCTGTGAATTTTTCATTTTGTTCAGCAGTAAAAAGCTGTTGTTAAGACAAAGTGAAGATTTCTGTGCTCTTTCATGCCACACTAGGAACCAGAATTCTCAAGGCAATATTTTAATTACCTCCTGAGCTCCTTCTTCTGGGTGTTAATTTATATTTCAGAGTGTCTTTCTGTTCTAGTGAACTGCTCAAAAGGCTCAAGATCAGCATTCTCTCCCTCCAGCTAGCAGGACTGTTTTACATATCTTTTCTGCACTAATCTCTTCCCTGACAGGGTAAGAGCACGTAGAAACCTTCAGCCCAAACCCATAGGTTCCCTTCCCTTTTGCCCCAAAAGCTTAAAATCCCTGAAAACCAAGAATCAAGTAAATTATCCAGATTCAAGTAAATTAAGATGGCATGATTCCTGGCTCTCCTGATAGTTTCATGCATATCCCTGTCCAGACTCCTCTAACCCCCTACTTTTTAGTCACCATGTCTGGCTTTGGTATCAACAATACAGAGAAAATAGAAAGGGGTTCATTCTCACCCCCACTGCCACAGGTGCTTCCATATGCAACTTTTATCAAGAATACAAGATGATTTAGAAAAAAAAGAGAAGGATAGGGTCTCTGTAACTAAAATTTGTTCTATTTCTACTATCCCATGCTTTACAAAGGAAACATGCTAACAGATCAGACTGAGAATAAGGGCTTCAAAACAATACATGCCCTCCTAAAGTTCAGTATAAATTACTCCTCTCATTATGAAATGACCTTAACAACAGAATTTACTTTTGTCATCAACCGTGCCATCCTCTTTCTCTCAGGTGGGATATGGGTCCTGGTACACAGATCACAGACATACCCAGGCTGCTAGAACAGAGTGCATTCTTTCTGCATGAAGCAACTCCAAGTGAGGATAAAAATTTCCTGACTGTCTTTGCCACTCTTGAGCCATGGATTTTTTTTTCTTTATCTTGTATTTATTTTTAATTGATTTATGATTGTTTTATAATATTGGTCTGATTTCTGTCATACGTCAACATGAATTAACCATCAGTGTACATATGTCCCCTCCCTCTTGAGTCTCCCTCTCTCCTCCCACCCATTCCCACCCCTCTATGTTATTACAGAGCCCAGGTTTGAGTTTCCTAAGTCATACAGCAAATTTCCATTGGCTATCTATTTACACATGTTACTGTCTATATATTCATGCTACTCTCTTCATTGATCTCACCCCTATTTAATTCTATTAAAGAAAAATAAGGATTATCACTCTCACTTTTCAAAATAAAAAAATCAAGTCATTAAGTAGTATAGATTGCTATTAAGTGGTAGATATATGTGGGTGATTCAAACCAAGATCTGCTAACAAGTGGCAAACTTGTGATTCAAATCTTGTATTTTTGTCATTCTTTACAAACTTTCTTTCGGTGCAAACTTAAATAATTATTTGTTTAAGGATCAAAATTTTATGTGGGTACATATACAGAGAGGAAAACTGACTTGGAATTTTTCATCTCTCATTCCCAATTATCTGTGTCTAACTTGTTTAATTGTGCTTAATTTTTAAAATGCTTAACAGTAAAACATTTTAACTCTAATTTTAAGATCTCAGAAACTTCAGTTCAATTAACTCAACAAGTTAATTTTTTTTATTATTATGTTAAGTGCTGTGAGAAAATCTATTTGAGTAAGAGAAGCGGAGGAAAGCAAAGCATTCAACTATAAGAGGATCAGCTGAGGCCTTTCAGAAATATAACATAGTAAGAGTGGAGTTTATGTTAACTTCTGAAACTGTCAGATTGAGAAAATGAAGATGGGAGAAAGTATTCAGCTTCAACGGGTAATAGGATATTTTCATGGGACAATTTTTTTATTCAGCATTATCATAGGTGCAGGAATATTTATTGCTCCTAAAGGGGTGTTAAAATCCTCTTCACTCAATGTAGGGGTGTCCCTAAGTATTTGGGCTGCTTGTGCCATAGTGTCTATGCTCGCTGCCCTTAGTTATGCAGAGCTGGGGACTACCTTCCCTAGAAGTGGAGCACAGTATTACTTCCTCAAAAGATCTCTTGGACCCTTCATTGCTTTCTTCTCTCTATGGATCCGACTATTTAGTACCCCAGCAGGAATTGCTGCACGTGGCTTGTTGCTAGCAGGCTATATTATGCAGCCTTTCTATCCTGGATGTTTTGTTCCTGAGATGCCAAAGAAATGTTTAGCACTGGCCATTTTGTGGTGCTTGGGAATTCTGAATGCTCGAGGAGTGAAAGAGGTGACTTGGTTTCAGACTGTCAGTACTGTTGTGAAAATGACAGTTCTCTGCTTCATATCTTTGACCGGAATTGTGTTGTTGGTGAGAGGAAGAAAAGAGAACCTAGTCAGGTTTGAGAAACCTTTGATGCTGAAGTTCCAGATGCTTCACAGATTGCAAGCTTTCTTACAAGGATTGTATGCATATTGCTAAAGTGGCAAACTTGTGATTCAAATCTTGTATTTTTGTCATTCTTTACAAACTTTCTTTCGGTGCAAACTTAAATAATTATTTGTTTAAGGATCAAAATTTTATGTGGGTACATATACAGAGAGGAAAACTGACTTGGAATTTTTCATCTCTCATTCCCAATTATCTGTGTCTAACTTGTTTAATTGTGCTTAATTTTTAAAATGCTTAACAGTAAAACATTTTAACTCTAATTTTAAGATCTCAGAAACTTCAGTTCAATTAACTCAACAAGTTAATTTTTTTTATTATTATGTTAAGTGCTGTGAGAAAATCTATTTGAGTAAGAGAAGCGGAGGAAAGCAAAGCATTCAACTATAAGAGGATCAGCTGAGGCCTTTCAGAAATATAACATAGTAAGAGTGGAGTTTATGTTAACTTCTGAAACTGTCAGATTGAGAAAATGAAGATGGGAGAAAGTATTCAGCTTCAACGGGTAATAGGATATTTTCATGGGACAATTTTTTTATTCAGCATTATCATAGGTGCAGGAATATTTATTGCTCCTAAAGGGGTGTTAAAATCCTCTTCACTCAATGTAGGGGTGTCCCTAAGTATTTGGGCTGCTTGTGCCATAGTGTCTATGCTCGCTGCCCTTAGTTATGCAGAGCTGGGGACTACCTTCCCTAGAAGTGGAGCACAGTATTACTTCCTCAAAAGATCTCTTGGACCCTTCATTGCTTTCTTCTCTCTATGGATCCGACTATTTAGTACCCCAGCAGGAATTGCTGCACGTGGCTTGTTGCTAGCAGGCTATATTATGCAGCCTTTCTATCCTGGATGTTTTGTTCCTGAGATGCCAAAGAAATGTTTAGCACTGGCCATTTTGTGGTGCTTGGGAATTCTGAATGCTCGAGGAGTGAAAGAGGTGACTTGGTTTCAGACTGTCAGTACTGTTGTGAAAATGACAGTTCTCTGCTTCATATCTTTGACCGGAATTGTGTTGTTGGTGAGAGGAAGAAAAGAGAACCTAGTCAGGTTTGAGAAACCTTTTGATGCTGAAGTTCCAGATGCTTCACAGATTGCCGAAGCTTTCTTACAAGGATTGTATGCATATTCTGGCTGGGGAGTCCCTGTTCAAATAGCAGGTAAAGTTATTATTTTAAAATTATAAAGAACTCCCTCAAGCTATAACCTTTGTATAAGGATTAATCTACTTAATTCTAAGAAAGAAACACTACATTGTTTGGCTATAATGTGTTTCTCTTGCTTTTATCAGGTGGGTAGAAATGCATTAAACTCTCTACAAATTTAGTTTTCTAACTGGAAGGTGAAATATTTTCCAGGTGTTTATAAATTAAAGCAAGAAAACATAGAACTGGTACAAGTTAAGAACTCAACAACAAATGCATTCTTTTACTGAACAAATATTTTAGTAACAAACCCTTATCAGAGAAAAAAAAATTTAAATAAAAAAACTATAAATTGCAATGAAGATTACCTGTTGCCAATTATCTTATATGTATGCACATGTAGGTGTCACACTGTACATAGACTCTCATAACTTTGTTTTACTTAAAGCACATACTGAGAATTCATAAATATAAATGCTTTTACATAAATAATTTGACCATTTTTTCAAACATTTCCCATGGTTGGATATCAGAATTGTTTCTAGTTTTTTCACTTAAACTTGTATACTTATTGTTCCAATCAGCATCCTTTTATATAAATATTTGTGGATTTTTCATTGTTTTATCAGAAAAAATCTTGAAAAATCTTAGTAAAAATTACTAAGTGAACCATACAAATATTTAGAAATGTCTTGAGAAATATTGCCAAATTACCTTCCAGAAAGGCCTTTCAATGTGTCTATCAGTGTAAATTAAAATTATGACACTTAGCATCATCAAACCTTTTTAATTCTTTAGCCACTTAAAGTTGTAAAAGTAAAATTTCAGAACTAATTTCTTTATTCAGTTTCTAATGGGAGGGAAGAGTTTTGTAAATGTCCATGACCAATTTCTTCCTTGTAAAACAGGTAAATCATTTGTTTTGTATTAATTAATTTGACTGTGTTGAGTTAGTTGCGGCATGCAGGAACTTTGGCTGTGGTGCATGGGCTCTCTAGTTGTGTCATGCAGGCTCGGTAGTTGCGGCCTGTGGGCTTAGTTGCCCTGCAGCATGTAAGATCCCTGGCAGGGATCAAACCCATTTCCCCTGCATTTCAAGGTGGATTTTTAACCACTAGACCACTAGGGAAGTCTCTGTTTTTTGTTAATCTGTTTGTTTTCATTTTGTTCAGAAGATTTGAAAGATTACAGCTTTAAAGATTAGAATTTTAATGCCTACAAGTATTAAACTGTCTATCTTTTAACTTTTTATTATTTCATTATTTCCATGCTTGCAAAGTCTTTCCCCATCTCAAGGTTTAGATAAACATGTATCTGAGCTTTTTTCCTCTAAATCTTTATAGTCGTTAAATTATAAAAACTACAATTAAGAAATACATATGAGGGCTTCCCTGGTAGTCCAGTGGGTAAGGACACTGCCCTGCAGTGCAAGGGGCGCCGGTTCGATCCCTGGGCTGGGAAGATCCCACGTGCCCCAGAGCGACTGGACCAATGTGTCCAATTACCGAGCCAGAGCTCTGGAGCGCATGCACCCAGAGCCAGTGCTCTGAGACAACAGAGGCCACCACAATGGGAGGCCCACACTGGCCAAAGAACAAAGATGGGTGAAAATAGATAAATGAAAGACCAATAGAAGTGGCCCACCTGCCCCCCTCCCTTCCCAACCCCCTCCAAAATACATATGAATTATTTTGAAGGAGTAGCATACTGTAAGTTTAGAAGATAATTTTGTATTTGCCAAGTACTTAAGCATCTGTGTCAAATTGGTGTTAGCAATACACATTCAAATTTAATCTAAGATTTAACTAATCTAGAACTTTACACAAGCGGTGGAAAGGGCAGGAGAGTCTACTTTAATGTCCTAGAATATTGTGACGAAATTAACAGATTAGCTGTTCCATCTCTTTATTAACACAAACTTGTACTTTTTACAGTGTGACCATAAGGAAAGGGAAGATTTGTTCCAGTCCTCTTGGTCTAGAATCCAGGTTTTCTTAGATGTTTTCTTATCCATAAAGCTCGTGTGGGGTATATCAAAAATGCAACATTAAACATAGAATTTAGCAAAATTCCATTGCTACTGAAATCAATACTTTGCCTAAGTTTGTTAAATAAGCATTCAGTAAAATTAACTCTTACTGTGTGTAGTCATCTCTATTTCTTTTAGTTATTGTGTTATAATGAAGCCAGTTTCAAAGATTTTATATTAGTCTCTTTTTTTTTCCTGAGTGGCACTTTTTTTTGCAGGGGAGCTGAAAAATCCTAGTGAGAATATCCCCAAATGTGTGGTGACTGCACTTACCCTTGTGGCACTGATCTACTTATTGGTTAACATTTCTTACCTAGCCATCCTGACTCCAAAGGAAATGCTATCCTCAGGTATGGCTGCCCAGAATCAGAGGGAAAACATTCTGCTTCATTGTCATGAATAAAGGGAGCTTCTGATGTATAGTGGACATTTTTTGAATACTCTAAGAGAATTATGCTAAAGTGGTTCATGTTTGGGTTACCTATGTATTTGAAGGTAGATGTTCAAAAGGTCAAGCAATCTCTTTTGAACATATAGGAAAGGGTAAAGCCTAGCAACCAAAAATATGGAAAACACCAAGAACTGTAAAAGAAAATAAAGGTAGAGCACAATGGATAGAATAGAATAGAAATATGAAAATACTTATTAAAGCCCCTTGAAATACACATCATGAGGAACATGTGGATGCTCTGGATTAGCATTTGCCTCCAGGAAATGTAACATACACTTTGTCTCCAGGCTTATTCCCCAACTCTGTACAGAGGTTGAGTACTTAACTTTTCTTATTACTTCAATGGACATGAATCTTTCCCATATGCGTGTATGGGAAATATATGTACATATATGTGTACATATACATGTACATGTATACATATATATATGTACATAGAGAGAATTTCAGTTTGCTATAAAAATTATTCAGATTTTTAAAAATTACTACCTTATAGTAAAAAAATTGTTCTTTCCTCTAAAAACAGACAAATTGAAAGTATTCCAATTCTCAATTAAACTTAATATACCTAGCAAATACATTGATAAAGTATATATTTTTATTATTTTATTTTACCTTTACAGAGTTTTGTTGTTTACAGTTGTACACAAACCCAAATCAATCATAGGGATACCCCTGACCCCTCACACCTGAACCCATCTCCCACTCCTATCCCATTCCTATATTTTTTTAACTTTACATTTTCAGTTATCACAAGGCCCTAAAGATAAAAGGAAATCAGTAAGAGATTCTCACTGAAAAGAAAAAGAGTGAAAAGAAAAATAAGGCATATACTATATCCAAACTTGAGGCTCCTCAGTTATCTCAACTATAAAATGCCACCATAATAGCCAAAACAGGGATGCAACCAAAGTGTCCATCAACAGATGAATGGATAAATAATATGTGCTAAACAGATGGATAGGTAGATATTAATAGGTAAATAGACACTGTGTGCATGTGCTCAGTCAAGCCTGACTCTTTGTGACCCCACGGACTGGGGTTCACCAAGTTCCTCTGTCCATGGAAGTTTCCAGGCAAGAATACTGCCATTTTATACTCCAGGAAATCTTCTCAACCCAGAGATCAAACTTATGTCTCTTGCATCTCTTGCATTGGCAGGCAGATTCTTTACCACTGTGCCACCTGAAAAGCCCCAGATGGACACTGTGCAAAAGTCATGCACTCATGTCTGACTCTTTGTGACCCCATGGAATCCTCCATGCAAAAATACTAGAAGGGTAGCTGTTCCCTTCTCTAAGAGATCTCCCCAACCCAGGGATTAAACCCAAGTCTCCGACATTGCAGGCAAATTCTTTACCATCTGAGTCACCAGGGAAGTCCAAGAGTGCTGGAATGGGTAGCCTATCCCTTCTCCAGGGGATCTTCCTGATCCACGAACTGAACCATGATCTCCTGCATAGCAGGCAGATTCTTTACCAACTGAGCCCATAAATGGACCTAGAGATTATCATACTGAGTAAAGTGAGTCAGACAGAAAAAGACAAATATTATATTCTATCACATATTTGTGGAATCTAAAAGACAACACAAATGAATTTATTTTACAAAACAAACTCACAGGCTTAGCAAACAAATTATGGTTACCAAAGGAGAAAGAGGGAAGGGGAATTAGGAGCGTGGTGTTAACAGATACACACAACTGTATATAAAACAGATAAACAAGGATTTGCTGTATATCACAAGCTATATTCAATATCATATAATAACCTATAGTGGAAAAGAATCTGGAAAAAAAAAATATATATAACTAAATTGCTTTACTGTACATCAAAAAAGTAACACAGTACTCTAGACACACACAACTGTATATAAAACAGATAAACAAGGATTTGCTGTATATCACAAGCTATATTCAATATCATATAATAACCTATAGTGGAAAAGAATCTGGAAAAATATATATATAACTAAATTGCTTTACTGTACATCAAAAAAGTAACACAGTACTCTAGACACACACAACTGTATATAAAACAGATAAACAAGGATTTGCTGTATATCACAAGCTATATTCAATATCATATAATAACCTATAGTGGAAAAGAATCTGGAAAAATATATATATATATAACTAAATTGCTTTACTGTACATCAAAAAAGTAACACAGTACTCTAGACCAATTATACTTTGATTTTGTTAATGTAAAAAATAAAATGAGATGAGAGCATATTATTTTCTCATTTAACACTGGATAAAATTATCAATCCAAATAAATGCTGTCTGAATGAGATGCACTTTAAATTGAAAATCACAAAAAAGTTAAAGAATGGAAAAGTTTACCATACAAACATAAATGGTAAGGAAGCAGAATGGCAATATTAATGTGAGACAAAATGACTTCAAGACAATAAGATTATCAAAGACAAAGGAAGTTATTTCATAATGATATAAATAAAAGGATCAATGCATGAGGAAGATATAATGATTATAAATGTATATACCCCCGATAACACAGCCCCAAAATACTTGAAGCCATACATGTAACTGAAGGAGAAATAGATAATTCAGCAACTATAGTTGATAGATCAGTATATCACTCAAAAATTAGATAGAAAATTGATAAGGATATAGAAGATGCACAGCACTATCAATCAAATTGATCTAATTGACATTTATAAAACATTCACCAAACACAAGCCTAACATTTCAAGCACTTATGGGACATTCCTTAGCATAGACATAATTCCAGGATATAAAACAAATTTCAAAAAATTTAAGATTTCTACCACATAAAATATTTCTTTCAAGAGCAACAGATATACATTAGAAAGCAACAATAGAATGTAATTTGAAAAATCTGAGTTTGGAAATTAAACACACTTCTAAATAACCCATGGGTCAAGGAAGAAATCACAAGGCTCTCAATAACTTTGAAGAGTCTGAGATTTAACCCTTTTATAAGTTAGTCTAGCACAGTTTAATGGATACTGGCAGTGGGCACAAGGCAATTTATTTTTCATATAATAGCAATATCTAGAATGTCACTTTTATGCTAGTTCCCCAAACCCCAGTTCCCACAAGACAAAACAAGGAAAGCCAGGTGATATCTCCACATGACAGTAGAAGATCTCAACGCTTAGGGAATCCAAATCTTTTATAAGTCTTCCTTCAGAAGACAAGTCCCAGAATGGCTCTTAAAAGACCCTTCTATCCCCATATTTTTCAGAATCTAAATGTTCCCCTTTTGGGATGCCACAATTGCCACTGTAAGAGGACTTAGCAAAGAGTGTATTCAACCTAGTGGTCATTATCTTTATAATCTATGACCATGTCAACCCAACAGGAGGATACAGATGTGTGGGAAAAAATTAAGTTTGAATCCTCCTGGCTTCCTTATTGTCAGGTTGCTGTCCAGAGGCAGACTGCTTCCCAGAGGCTATACCGACTAGGTAGACTGAGGTTGATTTGTGAGGAGAAGAAGAAGTATAAAATCCAGCAATAATCAGGATAGTCTCCTGAGTTTTCAAAGTAGGAATATATAGCTTCCTATTCTGTTCTCCCTTATAATCACTGAGGAAGCAGTCAAAAGTAGATAACCACTCTAGGGATGGTTATATTTAGTGACAAAACTACCTATAAAAGATAGATAGAATTGCACAGCACTATCATATCAGAATTGATAGATCAGTATATCACTCAAAAATTAGATAGAAAATTGATAAGGATATAGAAGATGCACAGCACTATCAATCAAATTGATCTAATTGACATTTATAAAACATTCACCAAACACAAGCCTAACATTTCAAGCACTTATGGGACATTCCTTAGCATAGACATAATTCCAGGATATAAAACAAATTTCAAAAAATTTAAGATTTCTACCACATAAAATATTTCTTTCAAGAGCAACAGATATACATTAGAAAGCAACAATAGAATGTAATTTGAAAAATCTGAGTTTGGAAATTAAACACACTTCTAAATAACCCATGGGTCAAGGAAGAAATCACAAGGCTCTCAATAACTTTGAAGAGTCTGAGATTTAACCCTTTTATAAGTTAGTCTAGCACAGTTTAATGGATACTGGCAGTGGGCACAAGGCAATTTATTTTTCATATAATAGCAATATCTAGAATGTCACTTTTATGCTAGTTCCCCAAACCCCAGTTCCCACAAGACAAAACAAGGAAAGCCAGGTGATATCTCCACATGACAGTAGAAGATCTCAACGCTTAGGGAATCCAAATCTTTTATAAGTCTTCCTTCAGAAGACAAGTCCCAGAATGGCTCTTAAAAGACCCTTCTATCCCCATATTTTTCAGAATCTAAATGTTCCCTTCTGGGATGCCACAATTGCCACTGTAAGAGGACTTAGCAAAGAGTGTATTCAACCTAGTGGTCATTATCTTTATAATCTATGACCATGTCAACCCAACAGGAGGATACAGATGTGTGGGAAAAAATTAAGTTTGAATCCTCCTGGCTTCCTTATTGTCAGGTTGCTGTCCAGAGGCAGACTGCTTCCCAGAGGCTATACCGACTAGGTAGACTGAGGTTGATTTGTGAGGAGAAGAAGAAGTATAAAATCCAGCAATAATCAGGATAGTCTCCTGAGTTTTCAAAGTAGGAATATATAGCTTCCTATTCTGTTCTCCCTTATAATCACTGAGGAAGCAGTCAAAAGTAGATAACCACTCTAGGGATGGTTATATTTAGTGACAAAACTACCTGACCAGAAGAATGTGAGAGAGATAGAGTCATAAATGTTTTCATGTTGTTTTTTGAGGAAATATCCAAGTATTAAACAATATCACATGTATTCAAATGACATATGTGAAAGATACATTGAATACCTTTGCCGTCAACCATTGATGTGCTTTTGTGGTGTACAACTGTCAGATTTTGAATGGCCAAATACATAACAAACAGTAGTTTCAAGGGCCACAGTGGTGTGGCCAGAGAGGGTTGATCAAATTGAAACAACAATACTGCAACCTGAAAAAGTGCCAACTATGAGTTGTCATCCTAAGAGAGGGTCAAAGGTACAATGTAGTCAATTTTCCAGAAGTGGTCAGGGAGAATATCCTGTTCAAGTGACCTCCCTCACTGTGAACAAATTGTTAAATCTTAGCAGAAGTCACAGTGTGACATTCAGTGTAGCCTCTGTAGCAAAAATATGGAGTCCTTTTTCTTATGTCCAATATATGGTAGTTAATGTGTTACCAGGTCTAGAAAGATGATGGATTCAGCCATCAATCATGGCAATCTGGATAGTGCAATATCAGTCAATAGTTTTATTCCAATTATTCTCATCAGAGAAGGGGCTCAGTGGGCAGAACTTAAGGCTATTCTCATAGCTCTGGACAATTCCCTTCTTGATCAATCAGTTTGGTCATTCAGTCTTATGCAGTTCTTTGGGACCCCATGAACTGCAGCACACCAGGCTTCCCTGTCCTTCACCATCTCCCAGAGCTTGCTCAAACTCATGTTCATGGAGTCAGAGATGCCATCCAACCATCTCGTCCTCTTGATGAACCTTCCTAAAATTTCTAATGACTTCAGCTATTATTAATGGCTTGAGTGTTTGGCCTGTCACTTGGAAAGCAACAGACTGGCAGACAAAAGACATCCCTCTCTGGGGTCATAAACTATAGAAATAAATCAAGACTAAGATTGAATAATCTGATATTGGTCACCTGTTACTGAGTAGAATATCCTTGTCTACTCTCCATTCTGCATAGCTGGTGAAGAGGCCAAAAGCTGTTGCAGCCTAGAGGGCACCATAGGGTTTCATCTTAGCTAAACCATCAGTGGACTACCAGATATTTAAAAGGGCCCTTTTATATATAGAATAGACAGCCCTGTTGAACCAGGAACTCTGCTTCAGTCAGTGAACTGGAATGTAACTTACACTTTTTCATGCAAAACCAAGATGCCACTGGGCCAACCTAGCTGACCACTTGAGCACACCATTTCCATTTGATAAGAGAGATTTATTGGGCTCTTCACACCTTTTTAATACTCGAACAAAGGGCCACAGTGGTGTGGCCAGAGAGGGTTGATCAAATTGAAACAACAATACTGCAACCTGAAAAAGTGCCAACTATGAGTTGTCATCCTAAGAGAGGGTCAAAGGTACAATGTAGTCAATTTTCCAGAAGTGGTCAGGGAGAATATCCTGTTCAAGTGACCTCCCTCACTGTGAACAAATTGTTAAATCTTAGCAGAAGTCACAGTGTGACATTCAGTGTAGCCTCTGTAGCAAAAATATGGAGTCCTTTTTCTTATGTCCAATATATGGTAGTTAATGTGTTACCAGGTCTAGAAAGATGATGGATTCAGCCATCAATCATGGCAATCTGGATAGTGCAATATCAGTCAATAGTTTTATTCCAATTATTCTCATCAGAGAAGGGGCTCAGTGGGCAGAACTTAAGGCTATTCTCATAGCTCTGGACAATTCCCTTCTTGATCAATCAGTTTGGTCATTCAGTCTTATGCAGTTCTTTGGGACCCCATGAACTGCAGCACACCAGGCTTCCCTGTCCTTCACCATCTCCCAGAGCTTGCTCAAACTCATGTTCATGGAGTCAGAGATGCCATCCAACCATCTCGTCCTCTTGATGAACCTTCCTAAAATTTCTAATGACTTCAGCTATTATTAATGGCTTGAGTGTTTGGCCTGTCACTTGGAAAGCAACAGACTGGCAGACAAAAGACACCCCTCTCTGGGGTCATAAACTATAGAAATAAATCAAGACTAAGATTGAATAATCTGATATTGGTCACCTGTTACTGAGTAGAATATCCTTGTCTACTCTCCATTCTGCATAGCTGGTGAAGAGGCCAAAAGCTGTTGCAGCCTAGAGGGCACCATAGGGTTTCATCTTAGCTAAACCATCAGTGGACTACCAGATATTTAAAAGGGCCCTTTTATATATAGAATAGACAGCCCTGTTGAACCAGGAACTCTGCTTCAGTCAGTGAACTGGAATGTAACTTACACTTTTTCATGCAAAACCAAGATGCCACTGGGCCAACCTAGCTGACCACTTGAGCACACCATTTCCATTTGATAAGAGAGATTTATTGGGCTCTTCACACCTTTTTAATAATTGAACTGAATTTGATTCATTCCAAAATGAGAGCAATCAAGCTGGAATGTCACAAGGCCTCCATGAGTCAGGTGTTCAGTTTTACAATATGCTAGTGCTACTTGCTAAGCTAATTTTTTTTTTTTTCAAAAGGAATTTACCTGGTAGTTGTATCAGGTAGGAAACAAGTCAAAAACCTCAAGGGCCACCTCCAGCTAAAAGGTGCCTTTCTTTGCCAGGATATATAATAGAAAAAGGGTTTCCCTGGTGGCTCAGACAGTAAAGAATCTGCCTTCAATGCAGAAGAACAGCATCAAATCATAGACTTCTAAGTCAAAGCAGTAATTATGGTTATGGATCTCCAGTGGTAGAAATTGTGCCAGACCTTGCTGTACAGTTTTCAATACAGTCTGTTAATTTGTTCCTCCCATCAAAGGACACTGATCTGTGAATTAGCTGATACCAAATAGAATCCCAAATAGACCAAATAGAATCCCAAGTAAAACACACAAAGAAATCATAAGGTGCAGGGTCTACTTTTGATTGTAGGGGACTAAAGACATTTTTTTTTTTACTACCAGAGGGGTTCAGTGTTGTGAATTTACCTACATGTTCCCAAGAAAACTTACTAGGCAAGTAGTACCCTACATCTCATTGGGGTTCACCAGCTTGTTGGTAGAAGTATAATAATACCAATTCAGACCTGTTTAGACTAAGACTTCGGACTTAAAATCGGAAAACATATAAACTTCAGATACCAGATGGCAAAGGAACACTTGAAAATTTGAATCAGCAACTGATCAAAGGGATAATATCATATAACTTGATAGAATAATCTGATATTGGTCACCTGTTACTGAGTAGAATATCCTTGTCTACATTCTGCATAGCTGGTGAAGAGGCCAAAAGCTGTTGCAGCCTAGAGGGCACCATAGGGTTTCATCTTAGCTAAACCATCAGTGGACTACCAGATATTTAAAAGGGCCCTTTTATATATAGAATAGACAGCCCTGTTGAACCAGGAACTCTGCTTCAGTCAGTGAACTGGAATGTAACTTACACTTTTTCATGCAAAACCAAGATGCCACTGGGCCAACCTAGCTGACCACTTGAGCACACCATTTCCATTTGATAAGAGAGATTTATTGGGCTCTTCACACCTTTTTAATAATTGAACTGAATTTGATTCATTCCAAAATGAGAGCAATCAAGCTGGAATGTCACAAGGCCTCCATGAGTCAGGTGTTCAGTTTTACAATATGCTAGTGCTACTTGCTAAGCTAATTTTTTTTTTTTTCAAAAGGAATTTACCTGGTAGTTGTATCAGGTAGGAAACAAGTCAAAAACCTCAAGGGCCACCTCCAGCTAAAAGGTGCCTTTCTTTGCCAGGATATATAATAGAAAAAGGGTTTCCCTGGTGGCTCAGACAGTAAAGAATCTGCCTTCAATGCAGAAGAACAGCATCAAATCATAGACTTCTAAGTCAAAGCAGTAATTATGGTTATGGATCTCCAGTGGTAGAAATTGTGCCAGACCTTGCTGTACAGTTTTCAATACAGTCTGTTAATTTGTTCCTCCCATCAAAGGACACTGATCTGTGAATTAGCTGATACCAAATAGAATCCCAAATAGACCAAATAGAATCCCAAGTAAAACACACAAAGAAATCATAAGGTGCAGGGTCTACTTTTGATTGTAGGGGACTAAAGACATTTTTTTTTTTACTACCAGAGGGGTTCAGTGTTGTGAATTTACCTACATGTTCCCAAGAAAACTTACTAGGCAAGTAGTACCCTACATCTCATTGGGGTTCACCAGCTTGTTGGTAGAAGTATAATAATACCAATTCAGACCTGTTTAGACTAAGACTTCGGACTTACCAACCAACTGAACAGGAATAATATCATATAAACTTCAGATACCAGATGGCAAAGGAACACTTGAAAAAATTTGAATCAGCAACTGATGGCAAATAGCAGAGGAGTTTAGAATTCCTAGGGGAATACTGTGAAAGTATACTGCAAGCCTTGTCAAGTGAGTTAGTCTTGGTCTTCAGGGGCACGTGAGATAGAAAAGAAGTGTTGGCAATGTTTGAGACAGAATACCAACTGGCATTAATCCATATAACATTTCCATTATAGTCACAATATCTGGAACAACCACAACTGGGGCCATGTAAGCAACAACTGATCAGTTAGTAACAATCCACATCAAAGCTCCAGCTCCCAGCAGCTTTTATCACTGGGTTTATGATAGTTATACTGAGACACTGCATCTTTACCACCCCAGCCCACCCTCCCACCCCGGCTGCCTTTAAGATTTCAATCAGATTTGTGATCTTCCTCCTACTGAGATTTGATATTGTTTTTTGAACCCACAAGGAGGGAGAAAAAGAGGGATTTGGAAGGAACTTACAAGTCTCACTAGTACTCTCTACATACATCTCTACCTAGAATATCAATATCAATCATATATTAAACAGTGGAAGCCACAAAAATATAGTACTTTGAATTGGCCAAAAGGACTTTATTCACAAAGGAACTTCTGCAGGTAGAGGGACTCCCTTCTGCACTGTGAAATCTACCCAGATTCCCTTAGCTGAATCTAGCTGTCAATCCACAGTCCTGGCTTTGTTGATGACTTGAGAACCAATATCTAAAAGCCTTCATAAAATTTCCCTGCATGCTTACATGGGTATAGTTTTCAGGGCAGGGAGACCTCAGCCACAGTCCTAATCATATTTCTCCTCTACCTGTGGTTGAAGAGAAGAAAGGGAGAGGCCATGGAAAAAGAGAGTGACTTTGTGCCACTGAGTAAGGTACCTTTTTTTAAAATCTTGAATAACAAAACTGCCTCCAGAAGACATATATCTGAATAGATCAATATTTTAAAAATAAATTGAACTAATACTTTACAATCTTCCTACAAGTCAAACTCCAGGCCCCAGTAGCTTCACTGATGAATTGTATCAAACATTTAAGGAAGAAATAATACCACTGCTAAACAAACTCTTCCAGAAAATAAAAGATAAAACATAACCCAACTTATTTTATGGAACCATTATTTCTATGACACTAAAGGCAGATTAATTCTTTACACAAAGAACAAAACTACATACAGATGTTACATGCGACATGTATTGTTCCATGAACTATAATGTAATAGTTCTTAAAAACATTGGTAAATTAAGTCCAGCAACATATAAAAAGGATTACACTACAAAAGTAAGTGAGGTTTATCATTGGTTGGTTGAACATCCCAAAATAAATTAACGTTTACTATATTAATGTGACAACAGACCAAAATCACATTATAATATTAAGAATGTCATTAAAGCAGCTTTTATCACTGGGTTTATGATAGTTATACTGAGACACTGCATCTTTACCACCCCAGCCCACCCTCCCACCCCGGCTGCCTTTAAGATTTCAATCAGATTTGTGATCTTCCTCCTACTGAGATTTGATATTGTTTTTTGAACCCACAAGGAGGGAGAAAAAGAGGGATTTGGAAGGAACTTACAAGTCTCACTAGTACTCTCTACATACATCTCTACCTAGAATATCAATATCAATCATATATTAAACAGTGGAAGCCACAAAAATATAGTACTTTGAATTGGCCAAAAGGACTTTATTCACAAAGGAACTTCTGCAGGTAGAGGGACTCCCTTCTGCACTGTGAAATCTACCCAGATTCCCTTAGCTGAATCTAGCTGTCAATCCACAGTCCTGGCTTTGTTGATGACTTGAGAACCAATATCTAAAAGCCTTCATAAAATTTCCCTGCATGCTTACATGGGTATAGTTTTCAGGGCAGGGAGACCTCAGCCACAGTCCTAATCATATTTCTCCTCTACCTGTGGTTGAAGAGAAGAAAGGGAGAGGCCATGGAAAAAGAGAGTGACTTTGTGCCACTGAGTAAGGTACCTTTTTTTAAAATCTTGAATAACAAAACTGCCTCCAGAAGACATATATCTGAATAGATCAATATTTTAAAAATAAATTGAACTAATACTTTACAATCTTCCTACAAGTCAAACTCCAGGCCCCAGTAGCTTCACTGATGAATTGTATCAAACATTTAAGGAAGAAATAATACCACTGCTAAACAAACTCTTCCAGAAAATAAAAGATAAAACATAACCCAACTTATTTTATGGAACCATTATTTCTATGACACTAAAGGCAGATTAATTCTTTACACAAAGAACAAAACTACATACAGATGTTACATGCGACATGTATTGTTCCATGAACTATAATGTAATAGTTCTTAAAAACATTGGTAAATTAAGTCCAGCAACATATAAAAAGGATTACACTACAAAAGTAAGTGAGGTTTATCATTGGTTGGTTGAACATCCCAAAATAAATTAACGTTTTACTATATTAATGTGACAACAGACCAAAATCACATTATAATATTAAGAATGTCATTAAAATGCATTTGATAAAATCCAATACTCATTTGTAATTTTTAGAAAATTTTGAAAAAAATCACAGATAGACAGGAGTTTCCATTTTTAGATAAAGGGCAATTTCAACCTACTTACCACTGGTCCTTTGTCTTTGCTGCAATTATAATTTAATATTTGCTAAGTTGATTAATTAAAAATATTGTGTAGTATAAATATCACATCAGTTGTATAATTATTGGTTTCTCTGTATTTTTATAGATGCTGTTGCTGTCACCTGGATGGATAGAGTAATCCCTTCCATGCAATGGGCCATTTCAATTGGTGTTTCTTCCTCAATAGTTAGTTCCCCTAACTGTACTATATTTTCAGCATCAAGGTTATGGTATATGGCAAGCCAGGAGGGTCAGCTACCTTTGATTCTCTCAACTCTGAATATTCACTCCTGTCCAGTTGTAGCTGTTCTTCAGATGCTAATCTTTGCCTCCATTTTAATTATTCCCTCAGACTTAATCCTTTTAATAAATTATGTGGGATTCACAGACTGGATTCAACTTGGGCTAATGATGACAGGCTTGCTTAAACTGAGATTCCAGGAACCCAACCTACCCAGACCTTATAAGGTAAATCAAACCAGGAAAAAATAATCGCTTTATTTTTTTAAAGAGCATTTGATACATTTAATAATTTTTTTCTTATGTCTACATGTAAAATCTTTCTAATCCATTGTGACCCCATTGTCAAACTCCAGCCTGAATGAATTGTATCAAACATTTAAGGAAGAAATAATACCACTGCTAAACAAACTCTTCCAGAAAATAAAAGATAAAACATAACCCAACTTATTTTATGGAACCATTATTTCTATGACACTAAAGGCAGATTAATTCTTTACACAAAGAACAAAACTACATACAGATGTTACATGCGACATGTATTGTTCCATGAACTATAATGTAATAGTTCTTAAAAACATTGGTAAATTAAGTCCAGCAACATATAAAAAGGATTACACTACAAAAGTAAGTGAGGTTTATCATTGGTTGGTTGAACATCCCAAAATAAATTAACGTTTTACTATATTAATGTGACAACAGACCAAAATCACATTATAATATTAAGAATGTCATTAAAATGCATTTGATAAAATCCAATACTCATTTGTAATTTTTAGAAAATTTTGAAAAAAATCACAGATAGACAGGAGTTTCCATTTTTAGATAAAGGGCAATTTCAACCTACTTACCACTGGTCCTTTGTCTTTGCTGCAATTATAATTTAATATTTGCTAAGTTGATTAATTAAAAATATTGTGTAGTATAAATATCACATCAGTTGTATAATTATTGGTTTCTCTGTATTTTTATAGATGCTGTTGCTGTCACCTGGATGGATAGAGTAATCCCTTCCATGCAATGGGCCATTTCAATTGGTGTTTCTTCCTCAATAGTTAGTTCCCCTAACTGTACTATATTTTCAGCATCAAGGTTATGGTATATGGCAAGCCAGGAGGGTCAGCTACCTTTGATTCTCTCAACTCTGAATATTCACTCCTGTCCAGTTGTAGCTGTTCTTCAGATGCTAATCTTTGCCTCCATTTTAATTATTCCCTCAGACTTAATCCTTTTAATAAATTATGTGGGATTCACAGACTGGATTCAACTTGGGCTAATGATGACAGGCTTGCTTAAACTGAGATTCCAGGAACCCAACCTACCCAGACCTTATAAGGTAAATCAAACCAGGAAAAAATAATCGCTTTATTTTTTTAAAGAGCATTTGATACATTTAATAATTTTTTTCTTATGTCTACATGTAAAATCTTTCTAATCCATTGTGACCCCATTTTAGGAACATTTGATATAGAGAATATATTTTATATATCTATTGATTCGTGAGCTTTTTAGATTATTTTCAATTTGAAATCTCAAGAGAGAAAGCACAGGACTGGTCCTTGTTAGAAAAGGATAAATTTGAGTCAAAAAGGACCATCTGTGAGGTGCAAAATGTTTGTACTAGATCTCAGTGTAAGACATTGACCAATGTACAGGGCCATGATTATCTGAGTGTTCTATTAATAGTAGTACTGTTATCAAGTCGAAGCTTCATCTGCTTGCCACATGGCAAGCCAATGAATCCAAGAGACGAGGTGTTGAGGCAAGGAAAACGACTTTGTTCCAAAAGCAGGCTAGCAACCCAGAAGAAACCATCTTACTGGGGCTTGCATGCCAGGTTATTTTATAGATCAGAATTGGGGGAGGTGAAGAAGCAAAGCAAAAAGGCCATTAATCTTGCATACAAATCTTAGAATGGCAAGCCTCAGGCAGGGGAAGTGTTAACTTCTCTCTTCCTGCCATCTACAGGTGGACAGGATTCTTGAACAAAGCTATTTCACTTTAACACTCAAGCAGAGCAGCAGGGTCTTCGAGGCAAGCCATTAAGTGTGACTATAATAATAATAACAATGGAAAACAAGTCAAAGAAATTGTTTGTAACTTGGGACCAGCATTCACCTTTCAAAAATCTTACCTCAGAGGCAGAATATCTATGAAATGTTGACTGAGAGATAAAAGGTCTGTCAATTTCTCAAACTACCAAAGTCACTGTCTACATTAACTGTCTTTGAAATGTTTCATATAAGTCTCTGAAAACTTTTTTCTTCTGATTGTCTACTATAACCCATCCATCTATATTGTGGATTTAACCAAAAAACCTCCAGGAACTCATTGCTATATTTACTGCAAAGAGATTAAGTGCTATATTTTTACAATATACTACTCTCTCTATATAATTAGACCCACCAAAGAAAATCATTTATAATATTTATATCAAAAATACTTGTGTTTCTAAGCAGATTATTTAGTTTCCTTCACATATCCTGACACCAAAAATCAGTTTATATATGCTGGAACCAAACTGAATCTTGGAGATAGTGTTTGGGTGAAATAGAAAAAAAAAAAAAATAGCTTTATTCCTTTGCCAGGTAAAGGGGGCCACAGTGAGCTAATGCCTTCAAAGTTGTGTGTCCCTCTTCAATATTGAAGGGTTGACAGGAGTCTTACATTCAAGGGGCAGCGTTTCAGATACAGATCAGGGTGTCTATGGAGCCTGCGTTCCTTCAATACAAAGATCCTCTGACATCTGGTAGTTTCATGATGACATTCTCTGAGGCTTTCTCTCTGGAATGAAGAATGCTTCATCAGGTAGCTAAAAATTTTCCATTGGGCTGAGGTTTTAGTTCTGCAGAAGAGCTCAAAGATATTGTTCTGCATATCTCTTGAGGAGGAAGCAAGATCCTCCCCCAATGCAACACTATTGTTTACTGTTTCTCCTTTGCATCTGCATCCCCTCTTTCCCTGATTACCAACTGTTTGAATTGGCCTTTGGAACTCAAGGAAGATCATGGAGGCTGAATGAAGACTATTTCCTACAAATAAGAAATGGATGACATAGAAAGGTTTTTGTATGCAGGAGTCCCACAGAGTCCTCCTCAGCTTCAGTATTTAGACTTCATAAGACCATGCTACCATTTTCATATAGGTTGTGACAACATTTAAAGCTAAATTAGTGGTTAGTCACTTAACTTGTAAAAAGGCTTATGGCATGCATCTTACTATACAGCATGCATTATTGTTAGGACTATAAGTTATTTTTAACAGGGTAGATTTCAAATAATCCTCTTTTATAAATGAATCATACTCTAATGTGGTACTTGTGCACAATCTCAAAAACAACAAAATGACCTCAATTCATTCACAAGGCAAACCATTCAATGTCATACTAATCCAAGTCTACAGTCCAACCACTAATGCTGAAACAACTGAAATTGAATGGTTCTATAAAGACTCACAAAACCCTTCTAGAACTAACATCAAAGAAAAAAGATGATCTTTTCATCATTGGAGACTGGAATGCCAAATTAGGAAGTCAAAATGTACCTGGAGTAACAGGCAAGTTTGGCTTTGGAGTACAAAATGTAGCAGGCCAAAGGCTAAGAGAGTTTTGCAAAGAAAATGCACTGATTATAGCAAACACCCTCTTTCAACAACTCAAGAGATGATGCTACAGATGGATATCACCAGATAGTCAGTACTTAAACCAGATTGGTTATATTCTTTGTAGTCAAAGATGGAAAAGTTCTAAATAGTCCACAAAGATAAGACCAGCAACTGAATGATGTAACTCAGATCATAAACTCCTTATTGCAAAATTCAGACTTAAATTGAAGAAAGTAGGAAAAACTAGGCTATGCGGGTAAGACCTAAATCTAACCCCTTATCATTATAAGACCTCTGACATCTGGTAGTTTCATGATGACATTCTCTGAGGCTTTCTCTCTGGAATGAAGAATGCTTCATCAGGTAGCTAAAAATTTTCCATTGGGCTGAGGTTTTAGTTCTGCAGAAGAGCTCAAAGATATTGTTCTGCATATCTCTTGAGGAGGAAGCAAGATCCTCCCCCAATGCAACACTATTGTTTACTGTTTCTCCTTTGCATCTGCATCCCCTCTTTCCCTGATTACCAACTGTTTGAATTGGCCTTTGGAACTCAAGGAAGATCATGGAGGCTGAATGAAGACTATTTCCTACAAATAAGAAATGGATGACATAGAAAGGTTTTTGTATGCAGGAGTCCCACAGAGTCCTCCTCAGCTTCAGTATTTAGACTTCATAAGACCATGCTACCATTTTCATATAGGTTGTGACAACATTTAAAGCTAAATTAGTGGTTAGTCACTTAACTTGTAAAAAGGCTTATGGCATGCATCTTACTATACAGCATGCATTATTGTTAGGACTATAAGTTATTTTTAACAGGGTAGATTTCAAATAATCCTCTTTTATAAATGAATCATACTCTAATGTGGTACTTGTGCACAATCTAAAAAACAACAAAATGACCTCAATTCATTCACAAGGCAAACCATTCAATGTCATACTAATCCAAGTCTACAGTCCAACCACTAATGCTGAAACAACTGAAATTGAATGGTTCTATAAAGACTCACAAAACCCTTCTAGAACTAACATCAAAGAAAAAAGATGATCTTTTCATCATTGGAGACTGGAATGCCAAATTAGGAAGTCAAAATGTACCTGGAGTAACAGGCAAGTTTGGCTTTGGAGTACAAAATGTAGCAGGCCAAAGGCTAAGAGAGTTTTGCAAAGAAAATGCACTGATTATAGCAAACACCCTCTTTCAACAACTCAAGAGATGATGCTACAGATGGATATCACCAGATAGTCAGTACTTAAACCAGATTGGTTATATTCTTTGTAGTCAAAGATGGAAAAGTTCTAAATAGTCCACAAAGATAAGACCAGCAACTGAATGATGTAACTCAGATCATAAACTCCTTATTGCAAAATTCAGACTTAAATTGAAGAAAGTAGGAAAAACTAGGCTATGCGGGTAAGACCTAAATCTAACCCCTTATCATTATACACTGGAAGTGACAGATTTAAGAAATTATATCTGATAGACAGAGTGCCTAAAGAACTATGAACAGAGGTTCATAACACTGCACAGGAGGCAGTGATCAAAATCATCCCCAAGAAAATGAAATGCAAGAGGCCAAAATAGTTGTCTGAGGAGGCCTTACAAATAACTGAGAAAATAAGAGAAACAAAAGGCAAAGGAAAAAAGAAAAGATATACCCATGTAAATGTAGAGTACCAGAGAATAACAAGGAGAGATAAGAAACTCTCCCAAAGTGAACAATGCAAACAAATAGAGGAAAACAATGGAATGGACAAGACTAGAGATAGCTACAAGAAAATCAGAGATACCAAGGGAACATTTCATGAAACGATAGGCAAATAAAAGGCAAAAATGGTATGGACCTAACTGAAGCAAAAGATATTAAGAAGAGAAGGAAAGAACACACAGAAGAATCATACAAAAAAGATCCTAACGACCTGGATAACCACGATGTTGTGATCACTCACTTAGAGCCAGACATGCTGGGGTGTGAAGTCAGGTGGGTCTTAGATAACATCACTATCAACAGAGCTAGTGGAAGTGATGGAATTCCAGCTGAACTGTTTGAAATGCAAAAAGATGATGTTGTTAAAGTGCTATACTCAATATGTCAGTAAATTTTGAAAACTCATCAATGGCCTCAGGACTGGAAGAGGTCAGTTTCCATTCCAATTCCAAAGAAAGGCAATGCCAACAAATGTTCACAATTGCACTCATTTCACATGCTAGCAAGGTAATACTTAACTTCCTTCAAGTTAGGCTTCAACAGTAAGTGAACCCACAAGCTGGATTTAGAAAAGGCAGAGGAATCAGAGATCAAACTGCCAACATCCCTTGGATCATAGAAAGAGCAACTGAATGATGTAACTCAGATCATAAACTCCTTATTGCAAAATTCAGACTTAAATTGAAGAAAGTAGGAAAAACTAGGCTATGCGGGTAAGACCTAAATCTAACCCCTTATCATTATACACTGGAAGTGACAGATTTAAGAAATTATATCTGATAGACAGAGTGCCTAAAGAACTATGAACAGAGGTTCATAACACTGCACAGGAGGCAGTGATCAAAATCATCCCCAAGAAAATGAAATGCAAGAGGCCAAAATAGTTGTCTGAGGAGGCCTTACAAATAACTGAGAAAATAAGAGAAACAAAAGGCAAAGGAAAAAAGAAAAGATATACCCATGTAAATGTAGAGTACCAGAGAATAACAAGGAGAGATAAGAAACTCTCCCAAAGTGAACAATGCAAACAAATAGAGGAAAACAATGGAATGGACAAGACTAGAGATAGCTACAAGAAAATCAGAGATACCAAGGGAACATTTCATGAAACGATAGGCAAATAAAAGGCAAAAATGGTATGGACCTAACTGAAGCAAAAGATATTAAGAAGAGAAGGAAAGAACACACAGAAGAATCATACAAAAAAGATCCTAACGACCTGGATAACCACGATGTTGTGATCACTCACTTAGAGCCAGACATGCTGGGGTGTGAAGTCAGGTGGGTCTTAGATAACATCACTATCAACAGAGCTAGTGGAAGTGATGGAATTCCAGCTGAACTGTTTGAAATGCAAAAAGATGATGTTGTTAAAGTGCTATACTCAATATGTCAGTAAATTTTGAAAACTCATCAATGGCCTCAGGACTGGAAGAGGTCAGTTTCCATTCCAATTCCAAAGAAAGGCAATGCCAACAAATGTTCACAATTGCACTCATTTCACATGCTAGCAAGGTAATACTTAACTTCCTTCAAGTTAGGCTTCAACAGTAAGTGAATCAAGGATTTTGTACAAGCTGGATTTAGAAAAGGCAGAGGAACCAGAGATCAAACTGCCAACATCTCTTGGATCATAGAAAGAGCAAGGGAATTACAGAAAAACATCTATTTCTGCTTCATTGCCTATGCTAAAGACGTTGACTGTGTGAATCACAACAAACTGTGGAAAATTCTGAAAGAGATGGGAATACCAGATCACTTAATCTGCCTTCTGGGAAATCTGTATGCAAGTCAAGAGCAACAGTTAAAACAGGATACGGAACAACAGACGACTGATTCCAAACTGGAAAAGGAGTATGTCAAGGCTGTATATTGTCATCCTGCGTATTTAACTTATATGCAGAGTACATCACGTGAAACACCAGCCTGGATGACGCACAAGCTGGAATCAAGATTGCTGGGAGAAATATCAATAACCTCAGGTATGCAGAGGACACCACCTTTATGGCAGAAGGCAAACAGGAATTACTGAAACTCTTGATGAAAGTGAAAGAGGAGAATGAAAAAACTGGCTTAAAACTCAACATTCAGGGCTTCTCTGGTGGCCCAGTGGGTAAAGAGTCCGCCTTGCAGTGCAAGGGGCACTGGTTCCATCCCTGGCCCAGGAAGATCCCATGTGCTGTGGTTCGGCTGCACTGGTGTGTCCCATTATGAGCCGGCGCTCTGGAGCTCATGCACCTGAAGCCAGTGCTCTACAGCAAGAGAGGCGACTGCATTGGGAGGTCCACACAGGCCTAAGAATAAAGATGGATACAAATAAATAAATAAATAAATAAATAAAAGAGGCCAAAATTAAAAAAAAGTCAACATTCAAAAAACAAACATCATGGCATCCAGTCCCATCACTTCATGGCAAATAGATAGGCAAGCAATGGAAATAGTGACAGACTTTATTTTCTTGAGCTCAAAAATCACTACAGATGGTGACTACAGCCATGAGATTAAAAGACGCTTGCTTCTTGGAAGAAAAGCAATGAAAATAGACAGTATACTGAACAGCAGAGACATCACTTTACCAACAAATGTCCATATAGTCATAGCTATGATTATTGTAGTAATGTGTGGATGTGAGAGTTGGGCCATAAAGAAGGCCAAGCACTGAAAAACTGATGCCTTTGAACTGTGATGTTGGAGCAGACCCTTCAGAGTCCCTTGGACAGCAGGGAGATCAAACTAGTCAATCCTAAAGAAGTCAACCCTAAATATTCATTGGAAGGACTGATGCGGAAGCTGTAGCTCCAATACTTTAGTCACTTGATGCAAAAAGATGAGTCATTGGAAAAAACCTTGATGCTGGAGGAAATAGAAGGCAGAAGGAGAAGTAGATGGAAAAGGATTAGATGATTGGATGGCATCACCTACTCAATGGACTTGAATCTGAGTAAGATCCAGGAGACAGTGAAGGGCAGGGAAGCTTGGCATGCTGCAGTTCAAGAGGTCGTAAAGAGTAGGACACAACTTAGTGACTAAACTGTTATTATAAAAGCAATCAAGGGGCCTATTTTTATGATGGGCCTTGTATAAATTAAAAGCAAGTATCAGAATATCCACAGGAATACCTCAGCAGTACACGAAAGTGCAGTGTGCACAAGGTTAAAAAGAAAACCAACACAGTTTATAGCTTAGATTTTTCAGTTCTACAATGAAAAAGAATAACTTCAGGATTTCTTATATAAATTCTGTTTCTTAGATATTACTTCCTGCAGATTCCAATTCTTATAGTGAAGACCAGAAGTCCATCTTCCAAAGCTGAAAAAAATTAAGGAAAATTATAACCTTGCATCTGAGTTATTTAATGATTCAATACATAATTACTATACAACTACTGTGTGGAAGATGCTTATCTAAACACTTTAAAGATAGATCAATTGGCCATTAATAATGTCATCAATAACTTTATAGTCTAATGAGAAAGAGAAGAGAGCTACAGACAGTACAGCAATAGGCAAGAATCAACAGCATTTAATAAAGTATTTTATTGTTTCCAGGTACTTTAATTCTATATAAATATGTATATTTGTGTATTCTTTAATTATCTAAATTAACATACACTAATTTGAAAGATACACAATGTTAAGATTCATTTTAAGGGAAAAGTGAGAACCAGAGAAAGTGAATCCCAACTCTGTGGTCCTTTTACAATAAAAATATACCCAACAGGAACTGTATATAGGTTATAAATTAGGTTATATATGGATAATGTTATATTAGGTTAAGGTGCAAAAAATGTTAATTTTAATATTGCTAGAAAATAGAAAAGTTAGAAAAAAATTTATAGTGAAAAAATGCTTTATGATAAAGTATGGAATGTTTCATGTTTTCATTAAAGAGATCTGAATGGGACTTCCCTGGTGATCCAGTAGTTAAGAATTCATCTGCCCATGCAGGGGACATGGGTTCAACTCCTGAACTGAGAAGATTCCACATGCCACAAGGCAACTAAGCCTATCCATGAGAGCCCCACAAGTCACAACTACTGAGCCTGTGTGCCTCAACTACTGAAACCTGCATGCCCTAGAGCCTGTGTTCTATAACAAAAGCACCACAGGAAGAAGACCACACATGGCAACTACAGAGTAGACCCCACTTGTCACAACTAGAGAAATCCTGCATGCAGTAACAAAGATTTAACGCAATCAAAATAAATAAATAAAGAGAGTTAAACGGACAAGTACCATGGACTTATGAAAAAATCAAAAGGAGAGCAAAATGTTGAAATTATTGGGAAAAAGCTGTCAGTTCTGCTATTTCACACACTAAGATTTACAGAAGATTATTTTCTCTTATATAAAACTGAGGAAGACCTGGTAAATATTTTTTTTATCAATGAAATCAACTTCCTCTACATTAAACAAATGTTTATAGATAAAATGTTCTACATTATTTTTTGTAATAATTTCCAAGTCCACTCTAATACAAATTTATGTTTGTCCTCAGGTATGTTTGCCATTTGTCTTTGGAACCATGGCCATGTCTTTGTTCTTGGTTTTAACACCTGTCATCAAGTCTCCCAAGATGTATCATATCTACGTTCTTCTTTTTATCCTCAGTGGACTTTTGTTTTATTTGCCTTTTCTTCATTTTAACTTTGGTTCTACATATTCCAACAAGATAACTTGCTTTTTACAGTTACTACTAAATGTCTCACTTGCTGATGACATTGATGAATATATTTCAGCAGGAGAAAATTTACAGGAAAATCCACTTGCAACTGTACCCAAAAAAGGGAAAAAATTATGAATATTTGCTGAATGACTGACTTTTTAAAATCATCTTCCTCTTTCAACTAGAATATTCCTTAGGTATATGTACACACATGGTACATATGCAAGACACAACTAGCACAAGATACCTAATGTTCAGAAGTTTTTGTTGCATGAAGCACCCTAAAAGCCATTGCTTATAAGTTTTTCATGTTTTCATTAAAGAGATGGGACTTCCCTGGTGATCCAGTAGTTAAGAATTCATCTGCCCATGCAGGGGACATGGGTTCAACTCCTGAACTGAGAAGATTCCACATGCCACAAGGCAACTAAGCCTATCCATGAGAGCCCCACAAGTCACAACTACTGAGCCTGTGTGCCTCAACTACTGAAACCTGCATGCCCTAGAGCCTGTGTTCTATAACAAAAGCACCACAGGAAGAAGACCACACATGGCAACTACAGAGTAGACCCCACTTGTCACAACTAGAGAAATCCTGCATGCAGTAACAAAGATTTAACGCAATCAAAATAAATAAATAAAGAGAGTTAAACGGACAAGTACCATGGACTTATGAAAAAATCAAAAGGAGAGCAAAATGTTGAAATTATTGGGAAAAAGCTGTCAGTTCTGCTATTTCACACACTAAGATTTACAGAAGATTATTTTCTCTTATATAAAACTGAGGAAGACCTGGTAAATATTTTTTTTATCAATGAAATCAACTTCCTCTACATTAAACAAATGTTTATAGATAAAATGTTCTACATTATTTTTTGTAATAATTTCCAAGTCCACTCTAATACAAATTTATGTTTGTCCTCAGGTATGTTTGCCATTTGTCTTTGGAACCATGGCCATGTCTTTGTTCTTGGTTTTAACACCTGTCATCAAGTCTCCCAAGATGTATCATATCTACGGTCTTCTTTTTATCCTCAGTGGACTTTTGTTTTATTTGCCTTTTCTTCATTTTAACTTTGGTTCTACATATTCCAACAAGATAACTTGCTTTTTACAGTTACTACTAAATGTCTCACTTGCTGATGACATTGATGAATATATTTCAGCAGGAGAAAATTTACAGGAAAATCCACTTGCAACTGTACCCAAAAAGGAATAAATTATGAATATTTGCTGAATGACTGACTTTTTAAAATCATCTTCCTCTTTCAACTAGAATATTCCTTAGGTATATGTACACACATGGTACATATGCAAGACACAACTAGCACAAGATACCTAATGTTCAGAAGTTGAACACTTTAACTCTCCTTGTTTGCAATAGAAGCCTTACTTCTCCAATAAAGCATGCTAATCCTAATCTGCTAAGACTGTAGTAGGTGTCCCTCTTTGTGCACTGATGTTTCTGAGTTTATTATTAATATGTCACCGTCCACACTCTTTTTTATTGTATACTTACTTTTTCCATAAAGACAGTGAGTTCCCTAAGAGAAGGATTGTTCTTTAGTCATTTTTAAATATTTTAAAATTTCATTCATTTATTTAAATTTTTATACTCTCTCCTTAAGATAGTGTACGGATAAGAACAGACACTTTATAAAATAAATATCTGAACACACAGGCAAATGACTGACTATGTGAATGGAGTGTGAGTGTACATCCCTTTAGAGGGTATCTCTCTTAATGTCCTGCCCTAGCTTGGATTTTTGGCAACACCTCAGAAGTATTCCATTATTGATTACAGCTCTACAATTTGGTGTGACTAAGCCTGGAATGCTATATAAAAATAGTATCAAAGAAGAGTCTAACTAGTTCTTACAAATATTTATTCTTTTTCACTTTCTAACTGACTTCTCTGAAACTGCTTTTATTAATATGATCCTACCAGTGTCAATATAAAGGTACCCATTTGGATTTATCACAGTGGTCACTGGTGACCTGACATCACTATTCTAAACACAACTGCAAACTATTTTTAGTGATAGTATAGAAAGAATTAACATAAAATGAAATTTAATTCCAGAGAAGGCAAATAGATGTCAGAGAACCTTGGCTGTGAAAAATTTAAAAACTATCATTAATTGAGGATAAAACTAGATACATATGTATTAGCTTACTACAGGAATGTGTGATGACTTAGTAAACACTTAATAAGTCAGAGTACCTCTCTTCCTTTTATATTTTGTCTCAGTGAGGTTTTTGACAAAATGTGTCTGGCGAAGAAATTCACAAATAGCAGGTATCTGAAGGGCATGTAGTCTATATTGTTAGTTGCCCTTTTAATAAGTATGATAATATTTCAGCAGGAGAAAATTTACAGGAAAATCCACTTGCAACTGTACCCAAAAAGGAATAAATTATGAATATTTGCTGAATGACTGACTTTTTAAAATCATCTTCCTCTTTCAACTAGAATATTCCTTAGGTATATGTACACACATGGTACATATGCAAGACACAACTAGCACAAGATACCTAATGTTCAGAAGTTGAACACTTTAACTCTCCTTGTTTGCAATAGAAGCCTTACTTCTCCAATAAAGCATGCTAATCCTAATCTGCTAAGACTGTAGTAGGTGTCCCTCTTTGTGCACTGATGTTTCTGAGTTTATTATTAATATGTCACCGTCCACACTCTTTTTTATTGTATACTTACTTTTTCCATAAAGACAGTGAGTTCCCTAAGAGAAGGATTGTTCTTTAGTCATTTTTAAATATTTTAAAATTTCATTCATTTATTTAAATTTTTATACTCTCTCCTTAAGATAGTGTACGGATAAGAACAGACACTTTATAAAATAAATATCTGAACACACAGGCAAATGACTGACTATGTGAATGGAGTGTGAGTGTACATCCCTTTAGAGGGTATCTCTCTTAATGTCCTGCCCTAGCTTGGATTTTTGGCAACACCTCAGAAGTATTCCATTATTGATTACAGCTCTACAATTTGGTGTGACTAAGCCTGGAATGCTATATAAAAATAGTATCAAAGAAGAGTCTAACTAGTTCTTACAAATATTTATTCTTTTTCACTTTCTAACTGACTTCTCTGAAACTGCTTTTATTAATATGATCCTACCAGTGTCAATATAAAGGTACCCATTTGGATTTATCACAGTGGTCACTGGTGACCTGACATCACTATTCTAAACACAACTGCAAACTATTTTTAGTGATAGTATAGAAAGAATTAACATAAAATGAAATTTAATTCCAGAGAAGGCAAATAGATGTCAGAGAACCTTGGCTGTGAAAAATTTAAAAACTATCATTAATTGAGGATAAAACTAGATACATATGTATTAGCTTACTACAGGAATGTGTGATGACTTAGTAAACACTTAATAAGTCAGAGTACCTCTCTTCCTTTTATATTTTGTCTCAGTGAGGTTTTTGACAAAATGTGTCTGGCGAAGAAATTCACAAATAGCAGGTATCTGAAGGGCATGTAGTCTATATTGTTTGGAAGTTGATTCAAATGCCCTAGAATATAGGTGTTTGAGTTTAAAATTTGATGTTTTATAATGATAATCAAAGAGTCTAGTTTATAGGACATAAGTCAAAGGTAAACATCACAAATGACAGACTCAAAATGACCTACAGGCACAAGGCTAGCAGACTACAGATGGTTATGCAGGACAGCCCAGGAAGGTGTGTCTGACTATGAAGAGGACAAGTGGGCTGGAAGTAGCAAGGGTTCCAATCTAGGGGAGAGACCTGATGGCCTGCCACCTCACGTCTCTGTAGGGAGGTTGGAAAAGAGTAGAGATCATTTGAGTGTTTAGAAAGACTCTGCTTGGCAGTTAAGGTGTCAATCCAGCAGGCATGAGCAAACACAAATTAGTCCTAAATATAACTAGTTTATTGCTCCTCATCCCCAGATCTCATTGCTTATTAAAAACAGAAAGAGATGTTTAGGGTTGATATGGCATTAAATGTTCAAAAGATACTTTTCCCCTTTACGTTTTCCTTTAAACTGCCTTTGAAAAGGCACTTCCCACGTTTGTGAAATGTGTTTGATCAAAGTCTTTCATCCCATTCACAAAGAGTCAGCCCATTCTTTCCATGGAACAGTAACCACAGTCAGCGTCAATTAAGACAAGTGAAAGCCCCCCAAACCCAAAATGTAAGCATGGAAACAAAGCCAAAATAGTAATCAAGACCTGAATCTCTCATTCACAGGTAGCATTCACAGTCTCACAGCACAGAAGAGGAATTCACTGTGGGTTTTCTAGAATTTCTAGGTAACTATTTCTAGGGATGATAGTCACTAAGGAGTCCATCCTCCCTAACACTTGTTATTTCTTGTCTTTTTTTTTTAAAGATTTATTTATTTATTTATTTTGGGCAGGGGTCGGGTTGGGGAAGGAGGGGAGCAGGCGGGCCACTTCTATTGGTCTTTCATTTGTCTAGTTTCATCCATCTTTGTTCTTTAGTAAACACTTAATAAGTCAGAGTACCTCTCTTCCTTTTATATTTTGTCTCAGTGAGGTTTTTGACAAAATGTGTCTGGCGAAGAAATTCACAAATAGCAGGTATCTGAAGGGCATGTAGTCTATATTGTTTGGAAGTTGATTCAAATGCCCTAGAATATAGGTGTTTGAGTTTAAAATTTGATGTTTTATAATGATAATCAAAGAGTCTAGTTTATAGGACATAAGTCAAAGGTAAACATCACAAATGACAGACTCAAAATGACCTACAGGCACAAGGCTAGCAGACTACAGATGGTTATGCAGGACAGCCCAGGAAGGTGTGTCTGACTATGAAGAGGACAAGTGGGCTGGAAGTAGCAAGGGTTCCAATCTAGGGGAGAGACCTGATGGCCTGCCACCTCACGTCTCTGTAGGGAGGTTGGAAAAGAGTAGAGATCATTTGAGTGTTTAGAAAGACTCTGCTTGGCAGTTAAGGTGTCAATCCAGCAGGCATGAGCAAACACAAATTAGTCCTAAATATAACTAGTTTATTGCTCCTCATCCCCAGATCTCATTGCTTATTAAAAACAGAAAGAGATGTTTAGGGTTGATATGGCATTAAATGTTCAAAAGATACTTTTCCCCTTTACGTTTTCCTTTAAACTGCCTTTGAAAAGGCACTTCCCACGTTTGTGAAATGTGTTTGATCAAAGTCTTTCATCCCATTCACAAAGAGTCAGCCCATTCTTTCCATGGAACAGTAACCACAGTCAGCGTCAATTAAGACAAGTGAAAGCCCCCAACCAAAGTGTAAGCATGGAAACAAAGCCAAAATAGTAATCAAGACCTGAATCTCTCATTCACAGGTAGCATTCACAGTCTCACAGCACAGAAGAGGAATTCACTGTGGGTTTTCTAGAATTTCTAGGTAACTATTTCTAGGGATGATAGTCACTAAGGAGTCCATCCTCCCTAACACTTGTTATTTCTTGTCTTTTTTTTTTAAAGATTTATTTATTTATTTATTTTGGGCAGGGGTCGGGTTGGGGAAGGAGGGGAGCAGGCGGGCCACTTCTATTGGTCTTTCATTTGTCTAGTTTCATCCATCTTTGTTCTTTGGCCCGTGTGGGCCTCCCATCGCGGTGGCCTCTGTCATCGCAGAGCGCCGGCTCTGGGCGCACACGCTCCAGAGCTCCGGCTCGGTAATTGGACACATCAGTCCAGTCGCTCTGTGGCACGTGTGATCTTCCCAGGCCAGGGCTCGAACCGGCTCCCCTTGCACTGCAAGGCGGTGTCCTTACCCACTGGACCACCAGGGGAAGCCCTATTTCTTGTCTTTTTGATGATAACCATTCTGACAGATATGAGAGAATATCTTGTTGTGGTTTTTATTTGAAAACAAATCACTTTCCACTGCAGGAACCCAATAGTAATCAACTCCTCCAGATGCTCCACATATTGTAAACAGCTTCATAATTCTCAGGTTTTTCTTCCATGGAAGACTTGCTGTTCCACAGAGTTTCACTTCTAAAACTACCAAGTCATTGGCCCACCTTTGTGTCAAGTGTCCTGCCCTTGACTCTAAGGGAAATGCTTCCTAAACCTTGTATATCAGAGTTGGCCAAAGTTTTGCTTCTAAAAGGCCATTTTACCAGGAAAATGGGTCCGCATTTATTCACCTCAAGGTGGATACAGAATGAGGATACAGAATTCCCTGGTGGTCCAGTAGTTAGGACTCCACTCTTCCATTGCAGGGGCCATGGGTTCGATCCGTGGTTGGGGAACTAAGATTCCAAAATCTTCACAGCATGGGCAAAAGATAAACAAAATGAGGATAACCATAAGGTTAATTTGAGTAACAATTAAATGAAATAATTCCTGGAAACTCCTTAGCATAGTCAGACATAAAGTAGTAATGCCTTAATTTCTTTTTGGAGAATTCACATAAGAAAAAATACAAATGTTTAACTTTTGGAGACTAGTACTATTTGATTCTGTAACTTCAGTTGGATGTGAACACCAGAGTTGGACGAAACTAGTTTACCTGAGCTTATAGCATAGTGCATCATTTCCCTGGTCATGTTCCAAGCATAGTCATCTTAAGTTTGAAGAGGCTTGACAGAGAGTCACTAACTACTGAGAATGACAGCACTTCAGCCTGCCCACTTTCAGAGGCATTAGAAACAAGGAGAGGAATGTATTCACTAGTTGCTTCAGTTCACAAATCTAGGAAGAACTAAGCTAAGTCCTCCTGTTACTTGAATCCAGAGATATTTCCTGGCCACCTCTAATTTATGCCTTCCTGGGCTTCCCCAGTGGCTCAATGGGTAAAGGATTCATCTGCAATGCAGGAGACTCAGGAGATTCAAGTTGGCTCCCTGGGTAAGGAAGATGCCCTGGAGGAGGAAGTGGCAACCCACTCCAGGATCCTTGCCTGGAGAATCCTATGGAAAGAGGAGCCTGGAAGGGTATAATTCATGGAATTGCAAAGAGTTGGACATGATTGAGCACACATACACAGTATAATACATACACACTGCTACATAACCTCAGGACATGAGTTACAGTACAAAAACAAAACCCTTATTACACAGATTTGTAAGGTATAAATTAAAAGACCTTTCTTGATAATTCTTTGGTCACTTGCACCTTCACTTACTACACTCCCGGCATAATACCTATCTTTCAGCTCCTGAGTACATCTACTTGTTTTTTACCTACAAAGTTTTGCATATCTCTTCCTTCTGCCTGGAATTCTCTTCCCTTCCAATCTCTGCACTCTAAGTTCTCAGTTTGAATATCACTTCCAGTGAGACGTATTTCATGATCAAATTAGTGATGTTCATCAAATCAGTGACGTTCATCAGTGATGTTTATAGTAACAATGATAATTGTTAAGATTTACTGACTGCCTACTATATGCCAGGTACAAATCCAAAAACTTTTTATGTACTAGCACATTTAATCCACACAATAATCCAATGAAATAGACACTTTAATTACCCAGTTTTACAAATGAGCAAACAGACACAAAGAAGCAACTTTCTTAAGGCAGGAAAGCTAGAAACCAGTGAAGAATTTGAAGAATGGTGTGGCTGATGTGTCCTGCAGAAGAGAGGGGAATAAGAGGAGATTGAAAAGAAGTATCAGGAAACTAAATTTACAGAGCCTCCCAGACCATGCTATGTTGATATTTTATTTTCAGGGCAATAGGAGACCATTGGAGAGTTGTAAGAAGGGATAATGATTTGACAATTAAAGTAATATTTATACAATATTTATAATATTGTTATTCAGTTGCTAAGTTGCGTCCAACTCTGCAACTCCATGGACTGCAGCACACCAGGCTCCTCTGTCTTCCACTATCTACCAGAGTTTGCCCAAATTCATGTGCTGTCCAAACATCTCAACCTCTGCCCCTGACTTCTTTTGCTTTCAAACTTTCCCACCAGCATCAGCATCTTTTCCAGTGAGTCAGCTCTTTGTATCAAGTGGCCAAAGTACTAAAGTTTCAGCTTCAGCAGCAGTCCTTCCAAGGAAACATGTTTGACTATGAAGAATAATAAACACTCGATCTAAGAAGTTAAACACTACAAATATTTTGAAGATCCCTATGTAGCTATCCTTTCCAATTTTCCTGCCTACTTCCAAAAGTCTCCCATATCTTGAATATCATTATATTTTTATCATATATGTATGCATTCATAAATAATAGTGACATTCTTTTTTAATATGAACACTACATAGTCACATATTAGACATATTATATATGCATATACAGTGGAACCTGCCCTTTTTTGTATTTTTCAATATATACTCATTGACATTATTATCTCTAGTTCATTCATATCAACAGTTTTATAGTAACAATGATAATTGTTAAGATTTACTGACTGCCTACTATATGCCAGGTACAAATCCAAAAACTTTTTATGTACTAGCACATTTAATCCACACAATAATCCAATGAAATAGACACTTTAATTACCCAGTTTTACAAATGAGCAAACAGACACAAAGAAGCAACTTTCTTAAGGCAGGAAAGCTAGAAACCAGTGAAGAATTTGAAGAATGGTGTGGCTGATGTGTCCTGCAGAAGAGAGGGGAATAAGAGGAGATTGAAAAGAAGTATCAGGAAACTAAATTTACAGAGCCTCCCAGACCATGCTATGTTGATATTTTATTTTCAGGGCAATAGGAGACCATTGGAGAGTTGTAAGAAGGGATAATGATTTGACAATTAAAGTAATATTTATACAATATTTATAATATTGTTATTCAGTTGCTAAGTTGCGTCCAACTCTGCAACTCCATGGACTGCAGCACACCAGGCTCCTCTGTCTTCCACTATCTACCAGAGTTTGCCCAAATTCATGTGCTGTCCAAACATCTCAACCTCTGCCCCTGACTTCTTTTGCTTTCAAACTTTCCCACCAGCATCAGCATCTTTTCCAGTGAGTCAGCTCTTTGTATCAAGTGGCCAAAGTACTAAAGTTTCAGCTTCAGCAGCAGTCCTTCCAAGGAAACATGTTTGACTATGAAGAATAATAAACACTCGATCTAAGAAGTTAAACACTACAAATATTTTGAAGATCCCTATGTAGCTATCCTTTCCAATTTTCCTGCCTACTTCCAAAAGTCTCCCATATCTTGAATATCATTATATTTTTATCATATATGTATGCATTCATAAATAATAGTGACATTCTTTTTTAATATGAACACTACATAGTCACATATTAGACATATTATATATGCATATACAGTGGAACCTGCCCTTTTTTGTATTTTTCAATATATACTCATTGACATTATTATCTCTAGTTCATTCATATCAACAGTTTTATAGTACTACATTTTGTAAATGTAGTGAAATTTAGTTTTCATTCTCCTGCATGATGAACATGTATATGCCTTTAAAATTTTTACAAACAGAAAATATATGGTTGTGTTCATTCTTATGTATGTATCTTTATAAGTAAGGTATGCCATAGATATTAAAAAATTTTAAAACCATAGAAAGTAGAAAAGATAAAGGAAGAAATACCCAAACTGTTATTATATATAGATTACATTTGCATATAGATTACATTATCAATATTTTAGAATTATTAAGCAATTAACCTAAATTAATTGCTTAGATGTCCTTGTACCTAAGGTCAATTATGAATTACACACCAGTATCAAATAGTATGAAAATGTTTAAAAAATAGAATAAGTGAAAATAAATATGATTTACCTAGTCCTAAATTAAATCAAAAATGAAAGGACATTAAAATTTCCTTTTAGACAATTCTGGCTTTGTCTATGTAGAATGGATTGGAGAAGACAGGCGCTAAAGCAGAAAGATGAGCTCAGAGGTTTTTGCCACTACTTCAGAGTAAAACAAGAGTAGCTAAGATCAAGATATGTGTAGTACAGGGCTTCCTGGTAGTCCAATGGGTAAAGAGTCCACCTTGCAGTGCAAGGGGCATTGGTTTCGATCCCTGGCCCTGGAAGATCCCACAAGCTGTGGAGCGGCTGGACCAGTGTGTCCAATTACGAGCCAGTGCTCTGAAGCACGTGAGTCCAGAGCTGGTGCTCTGCAACCAGGGAGGCCACTGCAATGGGAGGCCCACACAGGCCAGAGAACAAAGATGGATGAAAATAAATAAACAAATAATAAAAGAGATCAAAATTTAAAAATAAAAAAAGATATGTGTAGTACAAGCAGAGACACATGCTCAAAAAGGTATGGTCTCAAAACAGAACCTAGAAGATTTGGTAATGAATTGGATGTCCAGGATGAAAGAAAGCATCAAAGTTATTTAAACATAGTTTTGATCAATTGAGCAACTATAAAATCTACTGAGGCTTGAAACACATTAGAATACTCCTAGTAAGAGTTTCACCTTAACATATCAGTATTGAACAAGGCTTCTGTTTCCACCTATACAGTGGAACCTGCCCTTTTTTGTATTTTTCAATATATACTCATTGACATTATTATCTCTAGTTCATTCATATCAACAGTTTTATAGTACTACATTTTGTAAATGTAGTGAAATTTAGTTTTCATTCTCCTGCATGATGAACATGTATATGCCTTTAAAATTTTTACAAACAGAAAATATATGGTTGTGTTCATTCTTATGTATGTATCTTTATAAGTAAGGTATGCCATAGATATTAAAAAATTTTAAAACCATAGAAAGTAGAAAAGATAAAGGAAGAAATACCCAAACTGTTATTATATATAGATTACATTTGCATATAGATTACATTATCAATATTTTAGAATTATTAAGCAATTAACCTAAATTAATTGCTTAGATGTCCTTGTACCTAAGGTCAATTATGAATTACACACCAGTATCAAATAGTATGAAAATGTTTAAAAAATAGAATAAGTGAAAATAAATATGATTTACCTAGTCCTAAATTAAATCAAAAATGAAAGGACATTAAAATTTCCTTTTAGACAATTCTGGCTTTGTCTATGTAGAATGGATTGAGAAGACAGGCGCTAAAGCAGAAAGATGAGCTCAGAGGTTTTTGCCACTACTTCAGAGTAAAACAAGAGTAGCTAAGATCAAGATATGTGTAGTACAGGGCTTCCTGGTAGTCCAATGGGTAAAGAGTCCACCTTGCAGTGCAAGGGGCATTGGTTTCGATCCCTGGCCCTGGAAGATCCCACAAGCTGTGGAGCGGCTGGACCAGTGTGTCCAATTACGAGCCAGTGCTCTGAAGCACGTGAGTCCAGAGCTGGTGCTCTGCAACCAGGGAGGCCACTGCAATGGGAGGCCCACACAGGCCAGAGAACAAAGATGGATGAAAATAAATAAACAAATAATAAAAGAGATCAAAATTTAAAAATAAAAAAAGATATGTGTAGTACAAGCAGAGACACATGCTCAAAAAAAGGTATGGTCTCAAAACAGAACCTAGAAGATTTGGTAATGAATTGGATGTCCAGGATGAAAGAAAGCATCAAAGTTATTTAAACATAGTTTTGATCAATTGAGCAACTATAAAATCTACTGAGGCTTGAAACACATTAGAATACTCCTAGTAAGAGTTTCACCTTAACATATCAGTATTGAAAGCAGAGGCTTCTGTTTCCACCTGAGTGGACTAGCCTATATTAAAATAACCCTCCCACCGAAAGTGATTTTTAAAAGATTTATAAAATATTTAAATGTCTATTTGAAAAAAAAGAAATGTATCAAAACAGAAAGCATTGAAGGACTCAAAATCCTAAAGAAATAAAGAAAACTGGAGAGTTGAGCCTGACAGTCAACATTTGACAAATATAACTGGTGAACCAGAAGATACTTTAAAATATCTAGACAGAAATATGAAAAGATAAAAGATGGAAATATAGAAAGCCAAATAAATATGTATAATATGGGCGCAAGTCTAATATACTCCTGGGGTATAATTTTACATTCATCAGATCAGCAAAGACTTTAAGTCTGACAGTACTAAGTATTGACAGAGATGTGAAATTAGGAATCATCTATAAAACAGCAGAATCCTGTGACCAGCAATTCCGTACCTATGATTATCTTCTTGTTTAGTCACTAAGCCTTGTCAGCTCTCTTTTTGTGACCCCACAGACTGCTGCAGCCCACCAGAGTCCTCTGTCCATGGAAGTTCCAAGGCAGGAATACTGGAGTGGGTTGTTGTTTCCTTCTCCAGGGGATGTTCCTGACCCAACGATCAAACTTGGCCATCCTGTGTTGCAGGCAGATTCTTTACTGCTGAGCCATAAGGGAAGCATGATTATCATAGATAAATATATATTAAAGAAGAAATTGTAAAAAATATTCCTTCCACATTGAATTTAATAGTGAGAAGTTTATCAAAAGGCAGATACATTCTATAAATATAAAATGTAATATTTGTCATTACATTTGTAACTACATTCTATTTCAGTTCCACTCACTCAGTCATGTCCAACTCTTTGCAACCCTATTTACATAAATGTCAATAGAAAAGTATACATTCTATAGACATAGAATGTAAATGTAATATTTGTAATTACATTTGTAATTATATTTTATTTGCATAAATGTAAATTGAAAACTCTAAAGTCACCTTCACTCTTCCAGTTGTGAGGTCTACATACATATCTTGGTCAATCTTATTCTCATCAGTGTCTCTCATTCCTCTCAATCTCTCAACCACACATCTGATTCAAAAATATATCATGAATCCAATCACTTCAAACCTTCAATGCCAACATTCTTATTCCTAAGCTTAAATACTTGCTTGTTCTATGTACTTGGAATGATTCATCCCCAGTTCCTTTTCTTCTGTGAAGTTCCAATTCCCAAACTACAAGTTATACAATAAATAGTCCAGGCAGACAGCTACTGCATGCTTAGGAACATCCTTGGATCAGGAATCAGTAAATAGAAACCCTGACAACCTCATTTACCTCCAAGTTTAATTCAGGGTAAAACGTTCTTCAAGGGTGCCTATGGTGGAGATATAATTCATATGCCGTATGACTCACCCATTTAGAGTGCAGAATTTTATGGGATTTGAATATTATGACTTTTTAAAATGTGGCAAAATATAATACAAATTTTGCCACTTTGACCACTTGTAAGTGTACAATTCAGTGGCATTAATCATGTTCACAATGTTGTGCAACCATCAGCAGGCATATTTGAATTTTTAAATAATTAACATGTAGAACATTTTAACTCTTGCCTTCAGAGAGGTCACAAAAATTTAGAACGATTCACAAGTTAATCATTTTTAAAACCAAGTTAAGTTCAGTCATAAAATGCTTATGCAAGGACAATGACTAATCAAGAAAGCATGTTGCAGAAGATTCATAGGAGGAATGTATAAGAGTTAGCAATTCACATGAGATTTTAAAATTATTTATCGGGATTAAAAAAAACATACAGGAAAAAGACAAAAGCATGCAACTATTGAGGGCAATAGGATTCTTCCGAGGAAACATTTTAATCTTCAGCGCCACAATAGGGGCAGGAATCTTCGTGTCTCCTAAAGGGGTATTAAAGTATTCCTCACTGAATGTAGCCGTCTCCCTGAGTATTTGGGCTGCTTGTGCTGTGCTGACTTTGATCTCCGCTCTCAGTCATGCAGAGCTGGGGACGACCTTCCCTAGAAGCGGAGCACAGTATTATTTCCTCAAAAGATCTCTTGGATCCCCTGTTGCTTTCCTCAGTCTTTGGATCAAACTATTTACTCATCCCTTAAGACTAGCTACTGAAAGTTTGTTATTATCTACCTATACAATTCAGCCTTTCTATGCTGGGTGTCCAGCTCCAGAGCTACCCAAAAGATGTCTAGCGTTGGCTATTTTGTGGTCTTTGGGACTTCTAAATGCGCGAGGGGTGCAGACGGTGTCTTGGCTTCAAACTGTCAGTACTTTGGCGAAGATGACTGTCCTCTGCTTCATTTCTGTCACTGGGATTGTACTGTTAGGGGTTGGGAAAAAGGAGAATGTGGCCAGGTTCGAGAACGCCTTGGACGCTGAGTTTCCTGATGTCTCACAGATTGCAGAAGCCTTCCTGCAAGGATTGTTTGCATATTCTAGACACCTTTAGAATCAGAATAGTAAGAATTTTAATTTCAGGGTTCAAGGGTGCCTATGGTGGAGATATAATTCATATGCCGTATGACTCACCCATTTAGAGTGCAGAATTTTATGGGATTTGAATATTATGACTTTTAAAATGTGGCAAAATATAATACAAATTTTGCCACTTTGACCACTTGTAAGTGTACAATTCAGTGGCATTAATCATGTTCACAATGTTGTGCAACCATCAGCAGGCATATTTGAATTTTTAAATAATTAACATGTAGAACATTTTAACTCTTGCCTTCAGAGAGGTCACAAAAATTTAGAACGATTCACAAGTTAATCATTTTTAAAACCAAGTTAAGTTCAGTCATAAAATGCTTATGCAAGGACAATGACTAATCAAGAAAGCATGTTGCAGAAGATTCATAGGAGGAATGTATAAGAGTTAGCAATTCACATGAGATTTTAAAATTATTTATCGGGATTAAAAAAAACATACAGGAAAAAGACAAAAGCATGCAACTATTGAGGGCAATAGGATTCTTCCGAGGAAACATTTTAATCTTCAGCGCCACAATAGGGGCAGGAATCTTCGTGTCTCCTAAAGGGGTATTAAAGTATTCCTCACTGAATGTAGCCGTCTCCCTGAGTATTTGGGCTGCTTGTGCTGTGCTGACTTTGATCTCCGCTCTCAGTCATGCAGAGCTGGGGACGACCTTCCCTAGAAGCGGAGCACAGTATTATTTCCTCAAAAGATCTCTTGGATCCCCTGTTGCTTTCCTCAGTCTTTGGATCAAACTATTTACTCATCCCTTAAGACTAGCTACTGAAAGTTTGTTATTATCTACCTATACAATTCAGCCTTTCTATGCTGGGTGTCCAGCTCCAGAGCTACCCAAAAGATGTCTAGCGTTGGCTATTTTGTGGTCTTTGGGACTTCTAAATGCGCGAGGGGTGCAGACGGTGTCTTGGCTTCAAACTGTCAGTACTTTGGCGAAGATGACTGTCCTCTGCTTCATTTCTGTCACTGGGATTGTACTGTTAGGGGTTGGGAAAAAGGAGAATGTGGCCAGGTTCGAGAACGCCTTGGACGCTGAGTTTCCTGATGTCTCACAGATTGCAGAAGCCTTCCTGCAAGGATTGTTTGCATATTCTGGCACATCAATCTTGATCAGCATGGCAGGTAAATCTCTTTCTGAAATATTTCTGTTTCAGGAATAAAGTTCTGTCTACAGATCTCTGGAGAAAGACATATCTGATTTGTTTCTTTGGGAGAAGTTGAATTGAATTCAACCTGCTCTGTACTACATGCAAGTAGCATGGTTTAATCATCATTAAGCCTTGGTAGATAATTATCTATATAAAATAGTTAGAATTTAGTGCTTCTCAGGTTATCCCTTATAACAAACTTGGGAATTTTATAAAGTTTGCAGGAGAAAAGTAAGATCACTCTCAGATTTTACTGTAATTTATTCGAGTGATTATTCAATACATTTTGAGTTAAATACCAATTATGTAAGAAATGTATTAAACATTGTTTGTAAAAAATGAAACTATCAAAGATTTTATATATCCCTACTGCATTGGTAAAATGTTGCATCCTAATTTTGATTCCACAATGTATTTTAGAGCACTTTCCATATTAGTTCTTAGTCATCGAACATGTTCTTTTAACTGCTCATGATAGTCCTTAGAATGGCTTTATTGCACTTTCAATTAGTGGATACTTAAAATGCTTCCCGTTTTTCACAATTACAAGGACCTGTGAAATAGCCAGGCTTCCCTGTTTATATACACTGCTGTTTCTGTAGGGCAATATTGCTCCCTCTTGTTACCATAGTACCAAAAGGACTTGGTAATTCTTGCACAGCTCTCTAGAGTAAACTAAAGAATTAAATAGAAAACAATTGTTTATATTAATTTTTGATTATAAAATTATAGGAGTATAAAATATTACAGATAAATACTGAAGTTGTATAAATTTCTGAAAAAAACCTTTATAAAAATTTTAATAAGAATCTGGAGTTTGTTCCCCCAATATAATACTACAATAGATTGTATGCTTGAAATGTCCCTACTAGTCTATCAAACTTTTAATGATGATTTCTTCAAATCTCAACTCTTGAATTATTGAAATTTGGGGGATTTTTATGTTTTTTAAATATTTTTTTGGTAATTGAGGTGATTTGCTCACTCATGTTGATTACTAAAATTTAACAGTTGATATCATTTTTAAAAGTACTTTAACATTTTCCTTTCTTACTGACAAATGTAATGTTGAAATGCCTTGCAATAAAATTAATGGATTTTTAAATATCAAGACTTTTCAAACAATGATTTACACTTGAACTTATCTTGCACAAATTAATTACGACAATCACCTGGCTACTAACCTAGCCATTAAAAGGTACATAAGTCAAAAGTGAAAATACTGCATATACATGGAGGCCAAGTTTCACAGGTCTCTAATTTTGCAACTGCATTTTCCAGAGGTCACCTAGTCAGTGGGAAGTGGTAGGTTCTGCAAAATTAAACACCCAAGTGTTGGCACACCCCTTGGCTAAAATAAAGCATCACACTAGAGCAAGCACAAGTTGTTCCTGAAAGTGATCATTACTGTGGCAAAGTGTAGGTTTAGACCCAATTCTGTTTACAGAACTCATCTCATTCTCCTCCTACTCCATGGTTTGATTTGTTAAACCTTGAATTAAGGACAAGAATCTCGTAACTAGAATTGATAGAGAAATGTGAGTAACTTCAGATGAATACAGCTGTGTTTGAAAAGTAGAGTGAAATTTTCCACGTTTGCAGATTATTAGTGCATTCTCATTTGTTCAGTCACGTCCAACTCTTAGGGCAGAAGCAAAATGCCAGGAATGCAGAAAGTCTGAAATCGGGCCTAATTGAATGGGGCTGGATGGATATCAGAACTAGCACTTCATTACCTCACCAAATTTAGAGGTGTGGGTTTTTTCTGGGTCAAAATAGGGTGGTCCTGGTCAGAAAGGACTATCTCCCTCAAGTCTGGTTCTCAGAGTTTCTGAGCTGTCTTATTCCTGACCAAGTATAAACAGAAAAGACAGCTTGTGTCTAGATTCTTATGCCATAGCCTCCTAAAGGAAAAACACTAAATCCCAACACCACTAGACATCCTTTATATTTACCTCTAAAATAAGGGATTATATTAGGTCTCAAAGCCATCACTACATCCGCCTGAGTAGCAGGGCTGACAGTATTCAAATGAGTCTCTAGTGATATAGAGAACTGTTGGGACTTAAGTTCTATCCAGACAACTACAAAAGGACAAAAGGCCTTTCTTTGCTTTCTTTCCATGATTTGTGTGACTTTAGTAAGGAACAATCAGACAAGATACCATGGTATGCTGTTTAGAAAATCAAGATCACATAAAACACATTAATATTGGGAGCAATTTAAGAGAAACTCTGATTTAATTACTTCTGCACAAATTAATTACGACAATCACCTGGCTACTAACCTAGCCATTAAAAGGTACATAAGTCAAAAGTGAAAATACTGCATATACATGGAGGCCAAGTTTCACAGGTCTCTAATTTTGCAACTGCATTTTCCAGAGGTCACCTAGTCAGTGGGAAGTGGTAGGTTCTGCAAAATTAAACACCCAAGTGTTGGCACACCCCTTGGCTAAAATAAAGCATCACACTAGAGCAAGCACAAGTTGTTCCTGAAAGTGATCATTACTGTGGCAAAGTGTAGGTTTAGACCCAATTCTGTTTACAGAACTCATCTCATTCTCCTCCTACTCCATGGTTTGATTTGTTAAACCTTGAATTAAGGACAAGAATCTCGTAACTAGAATTGATAGAGAAATGTGAGTAACTTCAGATGAATACAGCTGTGTTTGAAAAGTAGAGTGAAATTTTCCACGTTTGCAGATTATTAGTGCATTCTCATTTGTTCAGTCACGTCCAACTCTTAGGGCAGAAGCAAAATGCCAGGAATGCAGAAAGTCTGAAATCGGGCCTAATTGAATGGGGCTGGATGGATATCAGAACTAGCACTTCATTACCTCACCAAATTTAGAGGTGTGGGTTTTTTCTGGGTCAAAATAGGGTGGTCCTGGTCAGAAAGGACTATCTCCCTCAAGTCTGGTTCTCAGAGTTTCTGAGCTGTCTTATTCCTGACCAAGTATAAACAGAAAAGACAGCTTGTGTCTAGATTCTTATGCCATAGCCTCCTAAAGGAAAAACACTAAATCCCAACACCACTAGACATCCTTTATATTTACCTCTAAAATAAGGGATTATATTAGGTCTCAAAGCCATCACTACATCCGCCTGAGTAGCAGGGCTGACAGTATTCAAATGAGTCTCTAGTGATATAGAGAACTGTTGGGACTTAAGTTCTATCCAGACAACTACAAAAGGACAAAAGGCCTTTCTTTGCTTTCTTTCCATGATTTGTGTGACTTTAGTAAGGAACAATCAGACAAGATACCATGGTATGCTGTTTAGAAAATCAAGATCACATAAAACACATTAATATTGGGAGCAATTTAAGAGAAACTCTGATTTCATAAATTCTGCCCAGAATTCCCATTGTTAGTGAAGGGAATTTAGGAGGAGAAATAGATAGATGCACTATTGGCTGACCCTTAGAGGAAGTTCATTAATGATGACCCCACCAGCTTAGATTTGCAGTCATTTCTCTTCCAAAGCCCTGAAAACAGACTTTAAAATGCTATTTCCCCAGCACTAAGAACAAAGTTGCCCAGAACAAGTGGTGACTACTGGCCTGAGCAACACCGTGAATGGCTTCCCTATTAGAGGAACTTTTCAGAGACAGAATGCACATAAATTCTTGGAGACCCTCCTCCTGACACCAAGCATGTTGCAGTTTACTGTAGTTCTCCCTTATCCATGGTGGATATGTTCCAAGACCCCATTGGATGCCTGAAACTATGGATAATATGGAATTCTATATATATAGTATGTCCTCTCCCTATACCAAGGGATCAGAGTCACTGCCTCAGGTGACTGAAGCAGCTGGGTTGATGATTCCCGCTCACAGTTACTTATACTTCCCAGATTTAAGATGCAACATGTGATCTGAACACCTCATGCCTAAAGTTACATACACATAGACTGATTCTGTCATACCATTGCTATAATAACAGGGGATTCCACGACCTCACAAATCACCTAACATGGATTTTATATCACTATTTCTTGATTTCTTTCCAATCAGAATTTGGGTGGGCAGACTGTCTCTTTTCTACATGGCTTACAACAGATTTCCTTCACCACCTGAGTAGATTCAAATAATCTCTTGATTACATGTTTTCCTCATATTATTTTATTCATATTCCTTAAGATGAATTCCATTCACATTTTTCTTACTTAGGCCAAGGTAAAAAAAGTTTGCTTGGGAGAATAAGGGAGAGACAGAAACTTCCTCAGAGGTCTGTTTGCTTGGAGAAAAGAGATTATGAGAGCACCATTACTCTTGAAAAAAAGGTGAAATTACGTATCTCAGGATGAAGAGACACCTACCTACCAGACAGTCTTTTTTAAAAACAACTGTACATTTTTTATGTTTATGGATCTGTGAACTGGCAATCTTTGTTGCCAACTACAAAGCCTGTTTCCCAAGCTCCAACAACTAGTGAGGGTCAGAGCAGAAGTTCAAGCCCCAAACTTTAGCTCCAGAGCCTATGTTCTTAAGCACTCCCTTAAACTTTCTTTTTAAGAAAAACAGAATGATGTTTAGAAATTTGAAGATAATGTGTCAATTTTCAGAATACATTGTTGATGTAATGTCTCCTCCCCTGAGATAAAGCCCCTGCAATTGACAGAAACTGACAGTTAGGCAACTTGAGCTCATTCCTGCTATTGATTTAAAAACATTTTGTATCAGAGTTCAGAGATTTTCCCAACTGAGGGCCTCTATCCAAGAGGGTGGGAGAAAACCTTTAAAAGGACTCTGTACCTTCTGTTCAAGAAATCCACCACTTCAAGGTCCAAGAGATCTAGCTACACCCAGGCTGGAGGGTGGCTTGGTTGCTTGTCAGACCAAACTGGTTTAAAATCCTGCCCTCTCCACTTATTTGCTGTGTGACCTTGGGCAAGTCTCTGAGTCCTTGCAGTTTCCTCTACGCTTGAAATGTAGACAAATCACAGCATATCCTTAGTGCTATTGTGGGTATTCAATACACATTGTGGAGGCCTCTGTGACAGGGAGAAGCCTAAATATGCTCACAAACAGTTGCTAGGGGCAGGGGGCAGGTATCTGTTTTCCTTTAGCACCTACTATTTCATTTGCATAGAGGGCTCCCCAATGAGAGCTTCATACATCTCCCTCCCTCCCTTTCTTGAGGTCTTCCCTCATATGTCATTTTGCAGCTATCTCATTTAATGCAAACTTCTACTTTCAACCCTGTTTCATTTCTTTCTCTCTTTTTTTATTGAGGTATAGTTGATTTACAATATTATATAAATGTCAAGCGTGCAACAGAATGATTCACAGGTTTTAAAAGTTACACTCTATTTATAGTTATAAAATATTGGCTATATTCTATGTGCTGTACAATATATCCTTATGGCTTATCATTTTATGCATAGTGGCTTATGTATCCCATAATCATGAAATGATTGGAATAACTGGATTTTTTAGTATATAATGGTGAGAAATCCAAGCTTTCGGGCAAAATTTGTACAGAATCAACGTAGAAACAGTCAAGCAGATGAGGAAACAACAGATACTTGAATAATACTTTCTCATTCATTTTATTACAAAGAAATCTACTATGTCCTTTTCTGATGAGTTTATTTGTGTTTTCTAGGAGAGATAAAAAATCCCGGTAAGAACATTCCTAAATCTCTGATTACTGTCCTTCCCATGGTGGCTGTGATTTACTTACTGGCTAATGTATCCTACCTGGCAGTTTTGACTCCCAAGGAAATCATCTCTGCAGGTATGAATGTATCTAGACAAAGAGGAAAATAGTCACTACTATCTACTCTGAATAAACATGAACTCTAGTATCCTGCTGATTTGTTCAATATACCCATAAGAGTACAAAGGCAATGTGTTGCTGCTTTGGTTTTTATAAGAAAAGGAAAAATAATCACTTAAACTATCTATAAAAATGAGTGCATGCTAAAGACCAAGGTCGAAGGATAGAAGAATGTGAAACAGCAAGAACTGGAAAGAAAAAGAGGAGGAAGAGGAGTGGGACATAGAGCAGAGAGAAAAGAGAAACAGAAGCAAGCAAGGCAAGAAGGCAAATAAACACTTTTGTTAGCAGATGTTCCATCCTTTAGGGCGCACCCAGATAACTACCCTCAAAATAGCTATTTGGAACAGGCAGTACCATCTTCTTTTTTCAGATGAGGAAACTATAGTGCTGGGAAGTTCAGTAATGAACAAGGTTAATTAAGGTCTCAGTCATGCCCTTCTCATGATAAAAGACTGTTTTCTTGTGCAAGTTATTGCTAGTAATGGGTTGTAAATGTGGACAGCAATATGCGAGATCGAACCTTCAAAAATACATTCTTCCCAGTTCCTCTAAGTATGGTGCTCAAAGTTACATAGTTAGCAATTGAAAAAGACAGATTCAAACTCAGGTTGTTTAACTCTAAAAACTCTTAACCACCACACTAAAATACCTCGATATTAGCAAATGAAATCAAAGCATAACCACCACAAATAAGGCTTATTAGCAAAGCAGTCAATAGTGCAAATAAATGTCAGGTGATGAATTTTATTAATACATATAATTGTATAACATATACTTACACATGACATACATGGAAATATAACAAAAAGTTAATAGTAAATGATTCCATCTGAATGGTCAGATTATAAGAAAACTTTATTTGTCTATACTGTTCATGTTTTCCACAATTACCATGCTGTACTTACCATCAGAAAAAAATCATTTCTCTAATACCAAATAATTATATTTCCACAGAATCAAGTGATGAATTTGTATGACAACACTGACTTTAAAAAAAAAAAGTTAAATTATGTCATTTTACTTTAAAAAGGAGAGCAGTATTCAACATATATTGGAAAAAGTTGACCAAATTTTAATTTTTTAAAGAAAAAAGAAGAGAAATTTGGTTACTAGAAAATATGTTTATTGAGAATGACTAACTCTTCAAATATTTGGGATAAAGGCCAAATAATAGATCAACAAAAACATAGAAAAAAAGATGGGCATAGGAACTGAGGAACATGTATATTGTGTGCGGTTTTGGAGGGGTCAGCTGTTTCACTGAACTAGATGAGTGTTTAACCACTGGAAAGAAAAAGAGGAGGAAGAGGAGTGGGACATAGAGCAGAGAGAAAAGAGAAACAGAAGCAAGCAAGGCAAGAAGGCAAATAAACACTTTTGTTAGCAGATGTTCCATCCTTTAGGGCGCACCCAGATAACTACCCTCAAAATAGCTATTTGGAACAGGCAGTACCATCTTCTTTTTTCAGATGAGGAAACTATAGTGCTGGGAAGTTCAGTAATGAACAAGGTTAATTAAGGTCTCAGTCATGCCCTTCTCATGATAAAAGACTGTTTTCTTGTGCAAGTTATTGCTAGTAATGGGTTGTAAATGTGGACAGCAATATGCGAGATCGAACCTTCAAAAATACATTCTTCCCAGTTCCTCTAAGTATGGTGCTCAAAGTTACATAGTTAGCAATTGAAAAAGACAGATTCAAACTCAGGTTGTTTAACTCTAAAAACTCTTAACCACCACACTAAAATACCTCGATATTAGCAAATGAAATCAAAGCATAACCACCACAAATAAGGCTTATTAGCAAAGCAGTCAATAGTGCAAATAAATGTCAGGTGATGAATTTTATTAATACATATAATTGTATAACATATACTTACACATGACATACATGGAAATATAACAAAAAGTTAATAGTAAATGATTCCATCTGAATGGTCAGATTATAAGAAAACTTTATTTGTCTATACTGTTCATGTTTTCCACAATTACCATGCTGTACTTACCATCAGAAAAAAATCATTTCTCTAATACCAAATAATTATATTTCCACAGAATCAAGTGATGAATTTGTATGATGACACTGACTTTAAAAAAAAAAAGTTAAATTATGTCATTTTACTTTAAAAAGGAGAGCAGTATTCAACATATATTGGAAAAAGTTGACCAAATTTTAATTTTTTAAAGAAAAAAGAAGAGAAATTTGGTTACTAGAAAATATGTTTATTGAGAATGACTAACTCTTCAAATATTTGGGATAAAGGCCAAATAATAGATCAACAAAAACATAGTCTATAAAAATATTGTACATACAGATGGGCATAGGAACTTATGAACATGTATATTGTGTGCGGTTTTGGAGGGGTCAGCTGTTTCACTGTAATAACTAGAATGCCCCTGTATTGGGTGTGTTTTCAAGGCCAGAGCTCACAAAGAGGATCAGTCTGATATGCTGAACCACTGAACTGGAGTTCTGCTCTGTTGTCTGCATTCAAAGTCCTTACCAAAATTAAAAGCTTTGAAATTCATTAAAATATATATATATATTTTAATGGCTCAAACCATCAAAAGATTTATGCTTCTTCTCTGAGACTAGTATAAAAATGCTGTGTTGATTGTAAAAAAAAAAAAAAAAGAGAGAGAGAGAGAGAGAAATATAAAATTTTTTAAGTAAACATACTACTTCCAAAAATTTAGTCTCACAGGAATACAGTAACACACTAAAGAATTTTTTTAACTATTAAAATGAAGCAGAGAACTATAATTTGCCTTTCACCCCACTTCCAAACCAGGCAGCAGGTTCTGTAAAGACCCGCCTCACTCACATCTCTTCAGGTATTCTCTCCTCTTCTATCCCACTCACAGTGCCCTCATGTTTCTCACTTTGTTTGCAGCAGCAATCTCTGAATTTACACTCTTACCTCCAACTTCCTCCTTCCTACTCAACCTCCACTCAGTCTCTAGAAATAACTCAGTGAGGGGCTTCCCTGGTAGCTCAGATAGTTAAGAGTTTGCCTACAATGTAAGAGATCCAGGTTTGATTCCTGGGTGGAAAGATCCCCTGGAGGAGGGCATGGCTACCCACTCCAGTATTCTTGCTTAGAGAATCCCATGGGCAGAGGGACCTGGCAGGCTACAGTCCATGGGATGGCAGAGTAAGACTTTATAAAACCCAAATATAATTCTGTCGCCCTCCTGTTTAAATATTCTGCCATCTTGTTTTCTTGCATCTCCTTCTAATCTCACACTCACCCTGTCACCACCTTCCTTCAGACCAAATATCAACTCCTAAGCTGACCATGGTAGGTTCTCCAAGATCTGATTCAAGCCTTAATTCCCAACCTATTCTCTTGCATCCTTGTACACACATACACCCTTACCACACAACAGCCTTTCTAAAGAAGTATAAAGGAAAAAGTTGACCAAATTTTAATTTTTAAAGAAAAAAGAAGAGAAATTTGGTTACTAGAAAATATGTTTATTGAGAATGACTAACTCTTCAAATATTTGGGATAAAGGCCAAATAATAGATCAACAAAAACATAGTCTATAAAAATATTGTACATACAGATGGGCATAGGAACTTATGAACATGTATATTGTGTGCGGTTTTGGAGGGGTCAGCTGTTTCACTGTAATAACTAGAATGCCCCTGTATTGGGTGTGTTTTCAAGGCCAGAGCTCACAAAGAGGATCAGTCTGATATGCTGAACCACTGAACTGGAGTTCTGCTCTGTTGTCTGCATTCAAAGTCCTTACCAAAATTAAAAGCTTTGAAATTCATTAAAATATATATATATATTTTAATGGCTCAAACCATCAAAAGATTTATGCTTCTTCTCTGAGACTAGTATAAAAATGCTGTGTTGATTGTAAAAAAAAAAAAAAAAGAGAGAGAGAGAAATATAAAATTTTTTAAGTAAACATACTACTTCCAAAAATTTAGTCTCACAGGAATACAGTAACACACTAAAGAATTTTTTTAACTATTAAAATGAAGCAGAGAACTATAATTTGCCTTTCACCCCACTTCCAAACCAGGCAGCAGGTTCTGTAAAGACCCGCCTCACTCACATCTCTTCAGGTATTCTCTCCTCTTCTATCCCACTCACAGTGCCCTCATGTTTCTCACTTTGTTTGCAGCAGCAATCTCTGAATTTACACTCTTACCTCCAACTTCCTCCTTCCTACTCAACCTCCACTCAGTCTCTAGAAATAACTCAGTGAGGGGCTTCCCTGGTAGCTCAGATAGTTAAGAGTTTGCCTACAATGTAAGAGATCCAGGTTTGATTCCTGGGTGGAAAGATCCCCTGGAGGAGGGCATGGCTACCCACTCCAGTATTCTTGCTTAGAGAATCCCATGGGCAGAGGGACCTGGCAGGCTACAGTCCATGGGATGGCAGAGTAAGACTTTATAAAACCCAAATATAATTCTGTCGCCCTCCTGTTTAAATATTCTGCCATCTTGTTTTCTTGCATCTCCTTCTAATCTCACACTCACCCTGTCACCACCTTCCTTCAGACCAAATATCAACTCCTAAGCTGACCATGGTAGGTTCTCCAAGATCTGATTCAAGCCTTAATTCCCAACCTATTCTCTTGCATCCTTGTACACACATACACCCTTACCACACAACAGCCTTTCTAAACAGTGTACTGTTTCCAGAATAGATTCTATCTCTTTGCCTCCCCGACAATCCCATCTCATCACCCCCAGCCTGATTTAGATGCCTAAATTCTGTCTGATATTCCACTAGTAAAATTGGTTCTGGGTTCAATACACATTGATCCCTGAAAAGTGTATCCCAAATCTCATGAAAACTAGTCTTAGAAAGTTTGAAATGCAATGGAAAACTACCCCTTCCAATGCATTCTACCAGTCAGAACTGACCACAAGGTTGAACTGTATTCAATAATAAGTAGAGACTCCCTTTCTTAGGAGGAGCTGAAAAATTATATTACAAAGGGTATGCATGCAGGAAGAAATGAAGAATTACTGCCATAATTTCAAGCATGCAAAGGGACTGACTTTTTTGAAATTTTTCTAAAACTTTTGTAGATGCTGTTGCTGTCACCTGGACGGACAAAATAATTCCTTCCATGCAATGGGTCATTTCTTTTGGAATTTCAACTTCAATATTTAGCAACATGTGCTGTACAGTGCTTTCGGCATCAAGGATGATCTACACAGCAAGCCAAGAAGGACAACTGCCTTTGATCTTCTCAATGCTCAATAACCACTCCTGTCCAACCATGGCTGTCAGTCAGATAATCATCTTAACCTCTATTGTTATTATAACCTCAGATTTAATCCATTTAATAAGATATTCAGGATTAGCATTATGGTTTTTAAGAGGGCTACATATGATAGGTTTACTTAAACTAAGGTACCAGGAACCGAATCTACCTAGACCTTACAAGGTAAATCAAGATTAAATTAATATTAAACTTTTCTCCTCTATCTGAGAATATATATATATATATATATATATATATATATATATATATATGCGCTATATGACATGCTTCTAACCAATTATGAGTCAGACATATGAAACATGTGAACCAGACCTACATTCCCCAGCTTACTAATGTGTAATTGGCGGTATGCAGTGTGTTTGATTTTTCTAAAATCTATTGTTGAAACATTCTCCATCAGGACAGATGTTATCCTTTTCATCATATTTCAGGAGTTAGACAATAGCACTTTAGAGGGGAGAATACCAGGCCTGCTCAAAAGCATTCCCTCAGTCCACAAACCAATGTAGATGATATGGCATTCTCTTGCATATATGTCCTTGATAGGGTCTTCATTTTATACAATAAGATCCTAATCTAAGTCTCATTTAGATAATTATGAAAATCTTGAACCTGAACTTAACTAGAAAAATGGAATCACCATCCTCTAGGTAATCTCAACAAGGCTACTGTAGGCTCCTTGAGTGCCTTTGCGCAAAAAATAATAAAGCACTCCTTATAGGCAGATACATCTCCAGGAACAGAGCCTGATGAGCAGAGCACAAGCAAGATATCATCCCCCTTTAGACCCCTCAGATGGGTGTGCTTGTATGAGTAATGAGCTACCTAAACAACCATATGCCTCCTAGGTGGCACAATGGTAAAGAATCTGCCTGCCAATGCAGGAGACATGGGTTGAATCCCTGGGTTGGGAAGATAACCTGCAGTAGGAAATGGCAATTCACTGCAGTATTTTTACCTGGAAAATTCCATGGACAAAGGAACTTGGCAGGGTACAAAGAGTCGGACACAACTAAACTACTGAGCACTCACACAAGCAACCATATGCAAAAGAAATAAAATCAGACTCTTATTTGAAAAGAGCGTACTGACAATAGTATAGAACACATATCAGAAGGAGGCATGAAAAGATTAGAGTCAAACAGCTAGCATTGATTTTTCTACGTTTTACCCACTTAACTCATGAGATTCCTAGAGCTCAGAGACTAGATAAATTACCTTACTGGGAAGGATCAGGGCTGGGATTTAACCACACATTCCAACTCCAGAAACCAAATTTGTATTATATTTACTGAAAAAATGGTGATGAAATCTGTATTCTACAAAAGACCCACTGAGGAAGTTTTCTCTGATCTTAGCATTAGGAATACTTGAGCCTCTACTAAACAACTGTTTAGATTTTTCCTTTTGGTGGCCTGCTTTTAGAATCTATATTGGGCTATGTGGTATGCATTTTGTCATCCAAATTTATTCTTTATCCATATTGTTGAAACATTCTCCATCAGGACAGATGTTATCCTTTTCATCATATTTCAGGAGTTAGACAATAGCACTTTAGAGGGGAGAATACCAGGCCTGCTCAAAAGCATTCCCTCAGTCCACAAACCAATGTAGATGATATGGCATTCTCTTGCATATATGTCCTTGATAGGGTCTTCATTTTATACAATAAGATCCTAATCTAAGTCTCATTTAGATAATTATGAAAATCTTGAACCTGAACTTAACTAGAAAAATGGAATCACCATCCTCTAGGTAATCTCAACAAGGCTACTGTAGGCTCCTTGAGTGCCTTTGCGCAAAAAATAATAAAGCACTCCTTATAGGCAGATACATCTCCAGGAACAGAGCCTGATGAGCAGAGCACAAGCAAGATATCATCCCCCTTTAGACCCCTCAGATGGGTGTGCTTGTATGAGTAATGAGCTACCTAAACAACCATATGCCTCCTAGGTGGCACAATGGTAAAGAATCTGCCTGCCAATGCAGGAGACATGGGTTGAATCCCTGGGTTGGGAAGATAACCTGCAGTAGGAAATGGCAATTCACTGCAGTATTTTTACCTGGAAAATTCCATGGACAAAGGAACTTGGCAGGGTACAAAGAGTCGGACACAACTAAACTACTGAGCACTCACACAAGCAACCATATGCAAAAGAAATAAAATCAGACTCTTATTTGAAAAGAGCGTACTGACAATAGTATAGAACACATATCAGAAGGAGGCATGAAAAGATTAGAGTCAAACAGCTAGCATTGATTTTTCTACGTTTTACCCACTTAACTCATGAGATTCCTAGAGCTCAGAGACTAGATAAATTACCTTACTGGGAAGGATCAGGGCTGGGATTTAACCACACATTCCAACTCCAGAAACCAAATTTGTATTATATTTACTGAAAAAAGGTGATGAAATCTGTATTCTACAAAAGACCCACTGAGGAAGTTTTCTCTGATCTTAGCATTAGGAATACTTGAGCCTCTACTAAACAACTGTTTAGATTTTTCCTTTTGGTGGCCTGCTTTTAGAATCTATATTGGGCTATGTGGTATGCATTTTGTCATCCAAATTTATTCTTTATCCATATTTCTTTTGAGGGGGCACTATTTTATTCTGAAAAGTTTAGAAAATGGCCTAGATGGCATTTCTTTTTTTATGGGTATTCTTTACTTATATTGGTTTATTCCCTCATTTCTCTTTCGTATTTTCATTTATTTTGTCGTGATTTAAAATAAACCATTCCTTGCTATAATGTAAATCCTGAAAGGTTCCAGTCTTTGTTCAATTTTGTTTTGTTTTGCTTTTGGCTGCTCTGGGTCTTCATTGCAGTGCATGGGTTCTCTCTAGTTGCCATGAACTGGCTTAGTTGTCCCATAGCATGTGGGATTTTAGTTCCCTGACCACTGATGGAATCCACATGCCCTGACTTGGAAAGTGGATAACCACTGACTGCCAGGAAGATACCAAGTAGTCTTTGTTTCGCTCTTTGTGTTATACATATGACCCAGTGGGCCATATAATTAAGACCCTTCCTGGTTGTAGAGATTTTATGAAAAGTAAAATAATAGTCCCATAGTTCATGCCAGTGACTATAAAACCACTTGAGTGTATTTGTTGAAATCTAAATTCCCAGACTCACCCTGGGGGTTCTAATGTAGTAGATCTTAGTCAGACCTTAGGAATCGGTATATTTATCAATTATATTGGAGATTCTTATGCAGAAAGGTCAATTGACCATATTTTAAGTAACACTAGCTTAGACAATTTTGACTTTCTTCCCCCAAAATATGGATCCCTGTTGGCTATGCCTAAGACTGAAAAGAGTGAACAATATCTTGGATTTCAGTCATCCATTTATTCAACAAATATTCAGTAGCTATCTGCTGTGTTTCAGGTACTTTACTAGGCAGTTCAGAGAAATAAAGATGAATCTTTTCCATCAAGAATCTCCTTAGTCTCATAGAAGAGTAAGAAGTGTATACAAATTATAATTAAAAGGTTAACTAAGAAATGCATTTTGTTGGGCAAACTGATAAATTCCCGGTGAGAAATCTGTATTCTACAAAAGACCCACTGAGGAAGTTTTCTCTGATCTTAGCATTAGGAATACTTGAGCCTCTACTAAACAACTGTTTAGATTTTTCCTTTTGGTGGCCTGCTTTTAGAATCTATATTGGGCTATGTGGTATGCATTTTGTCATCCAAATTTATTCTTTATCCATATTTCTTTTGAGGGGGCACTATTTTATTCTGAAAAGTTTAGAAAATGGCCTAGATGGCATTTCTTTTTTTATGGGTATTCTTTACTTATATTGGTTTATTCCCTCATTTCTCTTTCGTATTTTCATTTATTTTGTCGTGATTTAAAATAAACCATTCCTTGCTATAATGTAAATCCTGAAAGGTTCCAGTCTTTGTTCAATTTTGTTTTGTTTTGCTTTTTGGCTGCTCTGGGTCTTCATTGCAGTGCATGGGTTCTCTCTAGTTGCCATGAACTGGCTTAGTTGTCCCATAGCATGTGGGATTTTAGTTCCCTGACCACTGATGGAATCCACATGCCCTGACTTGGAAAGTGGATAACCACTGACTGCCAGGAAGATACCAAGTAGTCTTTGTTTCGCTCTTTGTGTTATACATATGACCCAGTGGGCCATATAATTAAGACCCTTCCTGGTTGTAGAGATTTTATGAAAAGTAAAATAATAGTCCCATAGTTCATGCCAGTGACTATAAAACCACTTGAGTGTATTTGTTGAAATCTAAATTCCCAGACTCACCCTGGGGGTTCTAATGTAGTAGATCTTAGTCAGACCTTAGGAATCGGTATATTTATCAATTATATTGGAGATTCTTATGCAGAAAGGTCAATTGACCATATTTTAAGTAACACTAGCTTAGACAATTTTGACTTTCTTCCCCCAAAATATGGATCCCTGTTGGCTATGCCTAAGACTGAAAAGAGTGAACAATATCTTGGATTTCAGTCATCCATTTATTCAACAAATATTCAGTAGCTATCTGCTGTGTTTCAGGTACTTTACTAGGCAGTTCAGAGAAATAAAGATGAATCTTTTCCATCAAGAATCTCCTTAGTCTCATAGAAGAGTAAGAAGTGTATACAAATTATAATTAAAAGGTTAACTAAGAAATGCATTTTGTTGGGCACATTCTACTGAAGCACACTGTATACAGTTCTGACAAAGACTTTAGAAGACAACAAAAAACTAATTTTGCAGATGGGTCTAAGAGGACCTCCCCTTTTTTTGACACTCAGACTTTATATGTAAATGGTGCAAGTGTGTGTGTGTCTGTGTTTGTTTAGTTACTCAGTCATGTCTGACTCTTTCCAAACAGACTGCAGCCCACCAGGCTCCTCTGTCCATGGGATTTTTCAGGCAAGAATACTGGAGTGGGTTGCCATTTCCTTCTCCACACAAACACACATATTTCATGAATATCTGATTGAAAATCTCTGAATATATTTATCTCAGCACCAGCTGACCCACCAAATCCTTCCTTGGGTGGTTGTTGGGAAGGGGAGCAGTGCTAAGAATCTCACTGTACAGTGTTTGGGGTCTTACTGGGATGGGCACTTGGGAAGCAACCTTCTGGCTCTTCTCTGCAAATGGAACTGAAGATCAGATTAATTAGGTAAGCCAAAATTATACTGCTAGACAGTAGCACTAAGTTCACTGGAGAAGAACCTCCTTTATCTGTTTTAAATACCTCTGGAGAGGGAAATGGCAACCCATTCCAGTATTCTTGCCTGGGAAGTCCCATGGACAGAGGAGCCTGGCAGGCTACAGTCCATGGGGTTGCGAAGAGTCCACAACTTAGCAACTTAACAACAACAGTTCCTAGCACAGCATGTGCCATATAGAAATTCAGTGAATATTTCTCGAAAGAATGAGCAATTAAAGTAACAGAGGTTGTATATCTGACCATATTTTAAGTAACACTAGCTTAGACAATTTTGACTTTCTTCCCCCAAAATATGGATCCCTGTTGGCTATGCCTAAGACTGAAAAGAGTGAACAATATCTTGGATTTCAGTCATCCATTTATTCAACAAATATTCAGTAGCTATCTGCTGTGTTTCAGGTACTTTACTAGGCAGTTCAGAGAAATAAAGATGAATCTTTTCCATCAAGAATCTCCTTAGTCTCATAGAAGAGTAAGAAGTGTATACAAATTATAATTAAAAGGTTAACTAAGAAATGCATTTTGTTGGGCACATTCTACTGAAGCACACTGTATACAGTTCTGACAAAGACTTTAGAAGACAACAAAAAACTAATTTTGCAGATGGGTCTAAGAGGACCTCCCCTTTTTTTGACACTCAGACTTTATATGTAAATGGTGCAAGTGTGTGTGTGTCTGTGTTTGTTTAGTTACTCAGTCATGTCTGACTCTTTCCAAACAGACTGCAGCCCACCAGGCTCCTCTGTCCATGGGATTTTTCAGGCAAGAATACTGGAGTGGGTTGCCATTTCCTTCTCCACACAAACACACATATTTCATGAATATCTGATTGAAAATCTCTGAATATATTTATCTCAGCACCAGCTGACCCACCAAATCCTTCCTTGGGTGGTTGTTGGGAAGGGGAGCAGTGCTAAGAATCTCACTGTACAGTGTTTGGGGTCTTACTGGGATGGGCACTTGGGAAGCAACCTTCTGGCTCTTCTCTGCAAATGGAACTGAAGATCAGATTAATTAGGTAAGCCAAAATTATACTGCTAGACAGTAGCACTAAGTTCACTGGAGAAGAACCTCCTTTATCTGTTTTAAATACCTCTGGAGAGGGAAATGGCAACCCATTCCAGTATTCTTGCCTGGGAAGTCCCATGGACAGAGGAGCCTGGCAGGCTACAGTCCATGGGGTTGCGAAGAGTCCACAACTTAGCAACTTAACAACAACAGTTCCTAGCACAGCATGTGCCATATAGAAATTCAGTGAATATTTCTCGAAAGAATGAGCAATTAAAGTAACAGAGGTTGTATATCTAACCATACTTTTCTAATGCCAGCTTTCCTGCTGTTTCTATTATTTGATGCTCCCCTAAGAAAGAGTGGCACGTTCCCCATTAAAGAAGCATTATAAGCAAATATTACAGTTATGACATGAGTGAATTTCCAAATTCCCAATAGTAGGAGTGATTCAATGATTAATAGTTAATTTTTTATTTATGATGATGATGCTTGCATGTGTTTTTTCTATGCCTGAAAATAAAACACTAACGTTAGTAAATAAATGATGATATCTGATGGCTAGAGTAGGCAATCATGGTAAGTATAAAATGCATAAAATTGAAAACAGCTTTACTTTTTTCCATTCAGCCTGCAACTGATTTACTTTCTATATAATGCAATACTAACATTCTCTCTCTAAATATATTTGTAGTTTCCTCCCTGGTGTTTGGAAACATTTGCTTCAAAAGAAAGAAATTTTTATCGTGTTGTTTATAAAAACTTTTAGACAACACAACGTCATTACTAATCTTAATTTTTTTTTAACTTTCAGGTGCCTTTGCCATTTATATTTGGATCCATAGCTATATCCTTGTTTCTGATTTTGACTCCATTGATTAAATCTCCTAAAATAGAGCATGTGTATGGGCTTATCTTTATATTCAGTGGACTCTTGTGTTACTGGATTCATGTTTACCTTAAACAACATTCAGTCTCTTTTATCAAAATCACTTCTTATTTACAATTACTGTTTAATGTTTCAGCACCTGAAGATGATAATGAAGGCATTTCAAAAACAAAATCTTTGATTTGGGTTTTTACTTAAAACTGGGGAGGGGGCACTTGGGAAGCAACCTTCTGGCTCTTCTCTGCAAATGGAACTGAAGATCAGATTAATTAGGTAAGCCAAAATTATACTGCTAGACAGTAGCACTAAGTTCACTGGAGAAGAACCTCCTTTATCTGTTTTAAATACCTCTGGAGAGGGAAATGGCAACCCATTCCAGTATTCTTGCCTGGGAAGTCCCATGGACAGAGGAGCCTGGCAGGCTACAGTCCATGGGGTTGCGAAGAGTCCACAACTTAGCAACTTAACAACAACAGTTCCTAGCACAGCATGTGCCATATAGAAATTCAGTGAATATTTCTCGAAAGAATGAGCAATTAAAGTAACAGAGGTTGTATATCTAACCATACTTTTCTAATGCCAGCTTTCCTGCTGTTTCTATTATTTGATGCTCCCCTAAGAAAGAGTGGCACGTTCCCCATTAAAGAAGCATTATAAGCAAATATTACAGTTATGACATGAGTGAATTTCCAAATTCCCAATAGTAGGAGTGATTCAATGATTAATAGTTAATTTTTTATTTATGATGATGATGCTTGCATGTGTTTTTTCTATGCCTGAAAATAAAACACTAACGTTAGTAAATAAATGATGATATCTGATGGCTAGAGTAGGCAATCATGGTAAGTATAAAATGCATAAAATTGAAAACAGCTTTACTTTTTTCCATTCAGCCTGCAACTGATTTACTTTCTATATAATGCAATACTAACATTCTCTCTCTAAATATATTTGTAGTTTCCTCCCTGGTGTTTGGAAACATTTGCTTCAAAAGAAAGAAATTTTTATCGTGTTGTTTATAAAAACTTTTAGACAACACAACGTCATTACTAATCTTAATTTTTTTTTAACTTTCAGGTGCCTTTGCCATTTATATTTGGATCCATAGCTATATCCTTGTTTCTGATTTTGACTCCATTGATTAAATCTCCTAAAATAGAGCATGTGTATGGGCTTATCTTTATATTCAGTGGACTCTTGTGTTACTGGATTCATGTTTACCTTAAACAACATTCAGTCTCTTTTATCAAAATCACTTCTTATTTACAATTACTGTTTAATGTTTCAGCACCTGAAGATGATAATGAAGGCATTTCAACAGGAAAAAAGACCTTTAAAAAATCTTTTCATAAATAAGAAAATTTATGATGTAAAATGTTTAATGAAAAAAACACATTCTTAAAAGAAAGCCCATTTTAAAGTATGCACTCATAACACAAAGCCTTCTACCTCCTGCCTAATTCCCAGCTACACATATCAAATTTACCTCTCACCCACCTACATACTCAAATTCTTTATAATTCAAGTTATTTTCCTTGTAATTGAAGCCTTAGTTCCCCAGTATCCAACATATTTCTCACCACTTTTTTCCTGGTCAGAGATTTTAAATGAATGTATGCAGGCACAAATGCACAAACTCACAAAAAAGTTTACAAGGTATAATATGACTTAATCACGTAATTACTGCCTACTTCTGTGTGTAGAAAATATTATAATGTTGTATACCTGAAATATTATAATATTGTATACCTGAAACTAATATAATGTTGTATGTCAATAAAATAAACAAATAATTAAACAAACAACAACAGAAAAAAAAACAAGAATCATTGCCAGGAAAATAAGTTCATTGGTGAACAGAGCTTAGTATATAGTAGACAGTTAATATATGTTGAATGAATGAATGTAAGATGTAACTGCAAAAATAATAGAAAATATTGTAAGCCTGAAATTTATATTAATAAATATGCATTGCATTCTACTTACTGGTCTTAACTTTTCACAGTGATACCAATTAAAAGAATATATTTTAAGTTTAGGCCTCTGTGTTTAGCCTTTATAAAGCATGATACACTAAATCATAGCCCTCAAAAATACATCCATGTCCATAGAGAAAGGACTTATAGACATTGGCGGGGGGAGGAATGAGTGAGATGTATGGAAAGAGCAAACATGGAAACTTACATCGCCGTATGTAAAAGAGACAACCAATGTGAACCTGCTGATCTTAATTTTTTTTTAACTTTCAGGTGCCTTTGCCATTTATATTTGGATCCATAGCTATATCCTTGTTTCTGATTTTGACTCCATTGATTAAATCTCCTAAAATAGAGCATGTGTATGGGCTTATCTTTATATTCAGTGGACTCTTGTGTTACTGGATTCATGTTTACCTTAAACAACATTCAGTCTCTTTTATCAAAATCACTTCTTATTTACAATTACTGTTTAATGTTTCAGCACCTGAAGATGATAATGAAGGCATTTCAACAGGAAAAAAGACCTTTAAAAAATCTTTTCATAAATAAGAAAATTTATGATGTAAAATGTTTAATGAAAAAAACACATTCTTAAAAGAAAGCCCATTTTAAAGTATGCACTCATAACACAAAGCCTTCTACCTCCTGCCTAATTCCCAGCTACACATATCAAATTTACCTCTCACCCACCTACATACTCAAATTCTTTATAATTCAAGTTATTTTCCTTGTAATTGAAGCCTTAGTTCCCCAGTATCCAACATATTTCTCACCACTTTTTTCCTGGTCAGAGATTTTAAATGAATGTATGCAGGCACAAATGCACAAACTCACAAAAAAGTTTACAAGGTATAATATGACTTAATCACGTAATTACTGCCTACTTCTGTGTGTAGAAAATATTATAATGTTGTATACCTGAAATATTATAATATTGTATACCTGAAACTAATATAATGTTGTATGTCAATAAAATAAACAAATAATTAAACAAACAACAACAGAAAAAAAAACAAGAATCATTGCCAGGAAAATAAGTTCATTGGTGAACAGAGCTTAGTATATAGTAGACAGTTAATATATGTTGAATGAATGAATGTAAGATGTAACTGCAAAAATAATAGAAAATATTGTAAGCCTGAAATTTATATTAATAAATATGCATTGCATTCTACTTACTGGTCTTAACTTTTCACAGTGATACCAATTAAAAGAATATATTTTAAGTTTAGGCCTCTGTGTTTAGCCTTTATAAAGCATGATACACTAAATCATAGCCCTCAAAAATACATCCATGTCCATAGAGAAAGGACTTATAGACATTGGCGGGGGGAGGAATGAGTGAGATGTATGGAAAGAGCAAACATGGAAACTTACATCGCCGTATGTAAAAGAGACAACCAATGTGAACCTGCTGTAAGACTAAGGGAACTTACACAGGGGCTATGCAACAACCTGGAGAGGTGGGATGGGGAGGAAGATGGGAGGGAAGTTCAAGTGGGAGGGGTCATGTGTATACCCATGGCTGATTTGGGTTTATGTATAGCAGTAAACAACAAAACTCTGTAAAAGTAAAATAAAAATAAATCAATAACAAAAATATGTCCATGTCAATTAAGTTCATATCCAGTAAGAAAACTTTACCAAACTGTTTCCCAAATTCTGTGAGATCCCAAAATCAATGCATTAAGTGGCACTGAAAGGGGAAGAAAACAACATGAAAACACTAATGTTTCTCAAATCCAATAATACTTGATTGTGAGTTTATCTTATTCTATTTATAACACAAATAAAAATAAACAAGGCACTTTTAAAAAATGGGGTGAGGAAAGAGTGATGTGAAAACTTGTTAAAGACTGAAATTGGGATCAGGGGAGGATGACTGGATATCCTGGACAGTGCATCTTCCTGAGTTACTTGCACTTGTTATTGCCTCTAAGCTATTTTACAACACTTTAAGTTGTAGAATGGGCTTCACAGGTGACTCAGTGGTAAAGAATCCACCTGCATGCATGCAGCTTGTGATAGTACACACAAGCCTTACTTGGGCAATATTCTGACTGGTCTGCAAGACACTTTCCAGAGGCCATTGCAAGTCACCCTCCAGGAGGGCAGGAAGGCAAGAACATTCCTAGGAGAAAGGAGAATCAGACAGGGTGTCTTCCTGTCTAGAAGATGTCACTCAACAGCACAGCAGGCAGTCTCTGAGTCAAAGGGCTCCTGAGGGCAGCAGTGAGAGTGGGGTCTTTCTTTTCAGAATATCTTACTTGTGATTAACAGATGTTCAATGCAGTTTCATAGGGCATGCAAAACAACACAATTTCTAAATGGCTAAACATATGTTTTCTTGGACTATGTTTAATGTTTAAAAATGAGTTTGGTGTTTGCTAGCTATAGAGTTAAAGGGTCTCAGACTGCTATGAGGAAACAAACAGCCTAGAGTCCAATATGCAGGGGTCATCTTTGACTCTTTATATAACATGTGCGAAATGGACAAAACATTCAGTACATGTTAATATCCCTATAGCTGATCCTGCAACAAAATTAGTGGACAAATAAATGTTTGAATTAATGAAAAAATGTACACTGGGTAGGTTAATATATACACATTAAGTAAATGTTTAATACTCAAGTGGGAGGGGTCATGTGTATACCCATGGCTGATTTGGGTTTATGTATAGCAGTAAACAACAAAACTCTGTAAAAGTAAAATAAAAATAAATCAATAACAAAAATATGTCCATGTCAATTAAGTTCATATCCAGTAAGAAAACTTTACCAAACTGTTTCCCAAATTCTGTGAGATCCCAAAATCAATGCATTAAGTGGCACTGAAAGGGGAAGAAAACAACATGAAAACACTAATGTTTCTCAAATCCAATAATACTTGATTGTGAGTTTATCTTATTCTATTTATAACACAAATAAAAATAAACAAGGCACTTTTAAAAAATGGGGTGAGGAAAGAGTGATGTGAAAACTTGTTAAAGACTGAAATTGGGATCAGGGGAGGATGACTGGATATCCTGGACAGTGCATCTTCCTGAGTTACTTGCACTTGTTATTGCCTCTAAGCTATTTTACAACACTTTAAGTTGTAGAATGGGCTTCACAGGTGACTCAGTGGTAAAGAATCCACCTGCATGCATGCAGCTTGTGATAGTACACACAAGCCTTACTTGGGCAATATTCTGACTGGTCTGCAAGACACTTTCCAGAGGCCATTGCAAGTCACCCTCCAGGAGGGCAGGAAGGCAAGAACATTCCTAGGAGAAAGGAGAATCAGACAGGGTGTCTTCCTGTCTAGAAGATGTCACTCAACAGCACAGCAGGCAGTCTCTGAGTCAAAGGGCTCCTGAGGGCAGCAGTGAGAGTGGGGTCTTTCTTTTCAGAATATCTTACTTGTGATTAACAGATGTTCAATGCAGTTTCATAGGGCATGCAAAACAACACAATTTCTAAATGGCTAAACATATGTTTTCTTGGACTATGTTTAATGTTTAAAAATGAGTTTGGTGTTTGCTAGCTATAGAGTTAAAGGGTCTCAGACTGCTATGAGGAAACAAACAGCCTAGAGTCCAATATGCAGGGGTCATCTTTGACTCTTTATATAACATGTGCGAAATGGACAAAACATTCAGTACATGTTAATATCCCTATAGCTGATCCTGCAACAAAATTAGTGGACAAATAAATGTTTGAATTAATGAAAAAATGTACACTGGGTAGGTTAATATATACACATTAGGGGTAGTGTACCAGACTTACATAAGTTTAATACTAGACTGGTTTGCATATGTCCATAGGGACAACAAAGATATTCTAATGAATCCTAACTATGGAGCAATTATTTTTAATATGTGAGGTCATCCAGTGGGTGTGTCATATATATTTTATCATTTAATAGAGTTGATCCTATAATATTAAACTATCCTTATTCATGAATGAGGAAATATGGATTCTTAAAACACACACACACACAGCTTGCTGAAAACCATCCTTCAGATAAGTGGCAGAATGGAATTCAAACCTTTGCTCACTTGAATGCAAAGTGTGCATTCTTTCCATTAAACTACAACTTCTTCCCTAGATACTTGTCTACAGATTACTAGTTCAGAGTTAAATAATAATCATTGTTATATCTCTAGAGAAGACTTCTCCACCCAGAACTTTTGAAATCTTCCTTTCTTAAATAGCTGTGACAAACTTGTTCAGAGGCAAAGGTAATTTTTAAAAAGTAATTAACATGAGAAATATTTTAACTCTAGCCTTCAAAGAGATCACAACATCCTGTAACAATTCATAAGTTAATCATTTTTTAAACAAAATTAGTTTTAATAATAAAATGTTTGTAGAAGGCTAAGATGGTTAAATTAAGAGAACATCACTGTTTGCAGAATCTTCTAGGACTATACAATGAAAGTGTAAAAACACAGTAATTCACATTAAATTTCAAAATCATTTTTCAGATTTTAAAAGAAAAGGGCAAAATGTGAAAGCATGCAACTCCTAAAGGCAATATGATTCTTCTGTGGAAACTAAAATTTTACTGTTCAGTACAACAATAAGGGCAGGAATCTTTGTCTCCTAAAGATGTATCAAAATATGCCTCACTATTTCTTAAAAACATATGTTTTCTTGGACTATGTTTAATGTTTAAATGAGTTTGGTGTTTGCTAGCTATAGAGTTAAAGGGTCTCAGACTGCTATGAGGAAACAAACAGCCTAGAGTCCAATATGCAGGGGTCATCTTTGACTCTTTATATAACATGTGCGAAATGGACAAAACATTCAGTACATGTTAATATCCCTATAGCTGATCCTGCAACAAAATTAGTGGACAAATAAATGTTTGAATTAATGAAAAAATGTACACTGGGTAGGTTAATATATACACATTAGGGGTAGTGTACCAGACTTACATAAGTTTAATACTAGACTGGTTTGCATATGTCCATAGGGACAACAAAGATATTCTAATGAATCCTAACTATGGAGCAATTATTTTTAATATGTGAGGTCATCCAGTGGGTGTGTCATATATATTTTATCATTTAATAGAGTTGATCCTATAATATTAAACTATCCTTATTCATGAATGAGGAAATATGGATTCTTAAAACACACACACACACAGCTTGCTGAAAACCATCCTTCAGATAAGTGGCAGAATGGAATTCAAACCTTTGCTCACTTGAATGCAAAGTGTGCATTCTTTCCATTAAACTACAACTTCTTCCCTAGATACTTGTCTACAGATTACTAGTTCAGAGTTAAATAATAATCATTGTTATATCTCTAGAGAAGACTTCTCCACCCAGAACTTTTGAAATCTTCCTTTCTTAAATAGCTGTGACAAACTTGTTCAGAGGCAAAGGTAATTTTTAAAAAGTAATTAACATGAGAAATATTTTAACTCTAGCCTTCAAAGAGATCACAACATCCTGTAACAATTCATAAGTTAATCATTTTTTAAACAAAATTAGTTTTAATAATAAAATGTTTGTAGAAGGCTAAGATGGTTAAATTAAGAGAACATCACTGTTTGCAGAATCTTCTAGGACTATACAATGAAAGTGTAAAAACACAGTAATTCACATTAAATTTCAAAATCATTTTTCAGATTTTAAAAGAAAAGGGCAAAATGTGAAAGCATGCAACTCCTAAAGGCAATATGATTCTTCTGTGGAAACTAAAATTTTACTGTTCAGTACAACAATAAGGGCAGGAATCTTTGTCTCCTAAAGATGTATCAAAATATGCCTCACTATTTCTTAAAAAACTAAAAACAGAAGCACCATACAACCCAGCCACCCCACTATTAGGCTTATACCCTGATGAAATCAAAACTGAAAGAAGCACCTGTACTCCAATGTTCATTGCAGCTCTCTATACAATAGCTAGAACATGGAAGCAACCTAGATGCCCATCGACAAATGAATGGATACAAAAGCTCTGGTACATATATACAATGGAATACTACACAGCTGTAAAAAGAAATGCAGAAGAATCAGCCCTAATGAGGTGGCTGGATCTAGAACCTATCATAAAAAGCAAAGTAAGTCAAAAAGAGAAGGACAAGTACAATATACTAACACATATATATAGAATCTAGTAGGATGGTGATGATAACACATGCAGTGAAGCGATGGAAAAACAGACATGGACAGTAGACATATGGACATAGTGGGGAATGAACAGTGAGTGGGAGGTGTAAAGGAAGTAGCATGAAAACCTATACTATCATATGTGAATAAAATAGCTATTGTCATTGCACTGTGAGAAAAGGGGATCCTGCAGGGGTGCTGTGTGACAGCCTGGAGGGGTGGGGTGGGGCGGATATACATATGACTAATCTGGGATCATGCATATCTGTAAACAACAAAACTCTGTAAAAGTAAAATAAAAATTAAAAATATATATATATATATATATATATATGTCTCCTTGACTCAGCTCCATGCTCTATGAGGCCCAGAGGGGTAGGTTGAGAGGTGGAGATGGGCCGGAAACTAGAAAGGGAGAAGATACATGTATACTTACAGCTGATTCATGTTGTTGTACAGCAGAAACCAGCACAACATTGTAAAGCAAGTATCTCCAATTAAAAAAAGATTTAGTGAGGTTTCCCTGTTGACTCAGCGGTAAAGAATCTACCTACCAATGAAGAAGACGCAAGTTCAGTCACTGATCTGGGAAGATCCCACGCGCTGTGGAGCAACTAAGCCAAAGTGACACAACTCCTAAAGGCAATATGATTCTTCTGTGGAAACTAAAATTTTACTGTTCAGTACAACAATAAGGGCAGGAATCTTTGTCTCCTAAAGATGTATCAAAATATGCCTCACTATTTCTTAAAAAACTAAAAACAGAAGCACCATACAACCCAGCCACCCCACTATTAGGCTTATACCCTGATGAAATCAAAACTGAAAGAAGCACCTGTACTCCAATGTTCATTGCAGCTCTCTATACAATAGCTAGAACATGGAAGCAACCTAGATGCCCATCGACAAATGAATGGATACAAAAGCTCTGGTACATATATACAATGGAATACTACACAGCTGTAAAAAGAAATGCAGAAGAATCAGCCCTAATGAGGTGGCTGGATCTAGAACCTATCATAAAAAGCAAAGTAAGTCAAAAAGAGAAGGACAAGTACAATATACTAACACATATATATAGAATCTAGTAGGATGGTGATGATAACACATGCAGTGAAGCGATGGAAAAACAGACATGGACAGTAGACATATGGACATAGTGGGGAATGAACAGTGAGTGGGAGGTGTAAAGGAAGTAGCATGAAAACCTATACTATCATATGTGAATAAAATAGCTATTGTCATTGCACTGTGAGAAAAGGGGATCCTGCAGGGGTGCTGTGTGACAGCCTGGAGGGGTGGGGTGGGGCGGATATACATATGACTAATCTGGGATCATGCATATCTGTAAACAACAAAACTCTGTAAAAGTAAAATAAAAATTAAAAATATATATATATATATATATATATATGTCTCCTTGACTCAGCTCCATGCTCTATGAGGCCCAGAGGGGTAGGTTGAGAGGTGGAGATGGGCCGGAAACTAGAAAGGGAGAAGATACATGTATACTTACAGCTGATTCATGTTGTTGTACAGCAGAAACCAGCACAACATTGTAAAGCAAGTATCTCCAATTAAAAAAAGATTTAGTGAGGTTTCCCTGTTGACTCAGCGGTAAAGAATCTACCTACCAATGAAGAAGACGCAAGTTCAGTCACTGATCTGGGAAGATCCCACGCGCTGTGGAGCAACTAAGCCAAAGTGACACAACTACTAAGCCTGTGCTCTAGAGCCTGGGAGCCACAACAAGAGAAACCACCACAATAAGAAGCTCATACACCATAGTTAGAGAGTAGCCCCTACTCACCACAACTGCAGAAAAGCCCAAGTTGCAACAAAGATCCAAAACAGCCAGAATTAAATGAATAACTAAAATTATTTTCAATTTTTTCTTTTAAAAAAAAGGAAATTGGAAGAGGAACAGAAACAAAACCATTTTTTTAGTGTATGGGTCTTCTATTCCTAATAGGGCTTCCCTGGTATCTCCAATGATAAAGAATCTACCTGCTATGCAGGAGACCTGCGTTTTATCCCTGGGTCAGGAAGATCCCTGGAGAAGGGAATGGCAACACTCCAATATCTTGCCTGGAGAATTCAAAGGGTACAAGAGCCTGGGATTGCAAAGAGTGAGTGACTAACACTTCTTCTACTCCTATGTCTGTGTGCATATGCAGTCACATGTCAGACTCTTTGGGAAGAGTCCGTGGCCTGCCAGGCTCCTCTATCCAAGGAATTTCCTAGGCGGGAATACTGCAGTAGGTTGCCATTTCCTTCTCCAGGGGATCTTGATCCAGGGATCAAATATGTGTCCCCTCAGTCTCCTGCATTGCAGGCAGACTTTTTACCTACTACTTTCAAATATGAAATCTCTTTTATTTTCAAAATTAATTTAGGAAACCATATACATTTTAGAATAACTTTGTAAGCCCTTGCCATATGACCCAGCAATGCCACTGCTAGGCATACACCCCAAAGAAACCAGAATTGAAGGGGTTACACATACCCAAATGTTCACTGCCACACTATTTACAATAGCTTGCACATGCAAGCAACCTAGATGTCCATCAGTAGATGAATGGATAAGTTCTAGTACACATACACAATAGACTATTACTCAGTTATAAAAATGGAACACATTTGAGTCCATTCTATTGAGGTGGTTGAAGCTGGAGCATATTATACAGAGTGAAGTAAGTCAGAAAGAGAAAGATAAATACTGTATATGTATGGGATTTAGAAAGACAGGACTGATGACCCCCAATGCAGGGAAGCAAAGGAGACATAAATGTAAAGAACAGACTCTTGGACTCAGTAGGAGAAAGAGGGGGTCAGAAGATTTCAGAGAATAGCACTGAAACACTTACATTACCATATGTAAAATGGATGTAAAATGGACCAGTGCAAGTTTGATGCATAAAGCAGGGTACCCAAAGCTGGTCCCTGGGACAAACCAGAGGAACAGAGTGGGGATAGAGATTGAAGGGGGTTCAGGATCAGGATGTATACTTGTGGTCAGACATGCTGATATCTGGCAAAGACCATCACAATTTGTAAATTGTGCTCCAATTAAAATAATTAATTAAAATTTTAAAAATTGATCAAGTATAAAAGATTCAGTTGGGATTCTCATGATGGAATCTTATCTGACGTGTATTTGGGGAAAATTGACATCTTTATAGTTATGATTAAACGTTCCTCTTGATTAACTTTTTCAGGTGGCTAAACTTCTGTTTCCTATGTAAAATTTTGCATACTTCTTTTTAGACTTATTTCACAGTTAACAATTTTTGTTGCTATGTTGATCTAGAAAATCCAGAAAACTATACATCATGCAAATAAAAGTAGTTTATCTCATATTTTTAAATTCCTACAACATATTTTTCTTTCTTACAGCATCAGTTCTAGTTTATTTTAAAAGCAGAAATTCTTAATTTGCCCATGACTTTCATGAGAATACATTTAATGTCTCATATTAAGTATGATATTTGCTGTGTTTAGAAAATGCCATTTAGCTATTTTATCATTGTCTGCTCTGCACTTGCTAAAATATTAATTATGAAAGAAATATTGAATCTACTAATAACCCTTGGTTTCGTTAGGGGTTACACATACCCAAATGTTCACTGCCACACTATTTACAATAGCTTGCACATGCAAGCAACCTAGATGTCCATCAGTAGATGAATGGATAAGTTCTAGTACACATACACAATAGACTATTACTCAGTTATAAAAATGGAACACATTTGAGTCCATTCTATTGAGGTGGTTGAAGCTGGAGCATATTATACAGAGTGAAGTAAGTCAGAAAGAGAAAGATAAATACTGTATATGTATGGGATTTAGAAAGACAGGACTGATGACCCCCAATGCAGGGAAGCAAAGGAGACATAAATGTAAAGAACAGACTCTTGGACTCAGTAGGAGAAAGAGGGGGTCAGAAGATTTCAGAGAATAGCACTGAAACACTTACATTACCATATGTAAAATGGATGTAAAATGGACCAGTGCAAGTTTGATGCATAAAGCAGGGTACCCAAAGCTGGTCCCTGGGACAAACCAGAGGAACAGAGTGGGGATAGAGATTGAAGGGGGTTCAGGATCAGGATGTATACTTGTGGTCAGACATGCTGATATCTGGCAAAGACCATCACAATTTGTAAATTGTGCTCCAATTAAAATAATTAATTAAAATTTTAAAAATTGATCAAGTATAAAAGATTCAGTTGGGATTCTCATGATGGAATCTTATCTGACGTGTATTTGGGGAAAATTGACATCTTTATAGTTATGATTAAACGTTCCTCTTGATTAACTTTTTCAGGTGGCTAAACTTCTGTTTCCTATGTAAAATTTTGCATACTTCTTTTTAGACTTATTTCACAGTTAACAATTTTTGTTGCTATGTTGATCTAGAAAATCCAGAAAACTATACATCATGCAAATAAAAGTAGTTTATCTCATATTTTTAAATTCCTACAACATATTTTTCTTTCTTACAGCATCAGTTCTAGTTTATTTTAAAAGCAGAAATTCTTAATTTGCCCATGACTTTCATGAGAATACATTTAATGTCTCATATTAAGTATGATATTTGCTGTGTTTAGAAAATGCCATTTAGCTATTTTATCATTGTCTGCTCTGCACTTGCTAAAATATTAATTATGAAAGAAATATTGAATCTACTAATAACCCTTGGTTTCGTTAACATAATTATGCTTTCTTTTTAACTAATGTAGGGTATATTTTGTTCTTTGTTAGCTGAATGAGTCTTCTCTCTTTTTTCTTTTAATCTAACTAACAGTTTCTCCACTTTATCTTAAAAAAAAAAAAAAAGCCCTACTCTGTTTTGTAAATTTTTCCTGTTTTTCTAGTCTCTAGTACTTTCTTCAGGAGCCCATAGTCTCTTACTCCCTCTAGTGGCCAATTTCGGTAACTAAGGGCCAGGACAGGAAGGCAGTTCCAGGGCTCTCCTTGCTTCCCTGTGGAGAAGCTTCAAGTCTGGGCTTTCTTTGAACCTAGCATACTGTGCCTGGGTGCACAAGCCTCTGGTCTCTTCTTGGTTCTTAGCTACCCACGCACCACCCCTCCCGGCACCCCACCACTGCACACTATGCCAAAGCCAGCCACCCTAGCAGTGCCATGAAAGGCCAAGACATTCTGGTATGCTCTATCCAGTGTTTGGAGGGGGTGGTGTACACAACTAAGTAACCAGAATTCATGAGCGATGTAGATTTTTTTCAAGGCCACAAGTTACAGAGGGGATTGACCTTACGTGCTCATGCCAGTGACCTGATGTGATAAATTAGCATCAAAGTGCCAGTTGAGCCTAAAAGAAAAAAACAAATGTCAATTACAGGATGTAACACCATCATTACATTTTGTTCTCACAGGAATGCAGTAAAACACAAGATGATATTCAAAACCCATCAAGATAAAGTAAGCAACAATAGTTGCTTTATACCCTGTATCCAAATCAGTCAACAAAGATTGTAACATCTCCCCAGGTAGTTTTCTCTCCCATCAGTCCCACCCCTAGGACCTTTGTCCAGGCTTTCATTTTTCACACCTGGTTTACTGCAGCTGTCTCTTAACTTATACACCCACTGCCTATATTTTCCCTACAATCCAGCCTCCATTCCATTTCTAGACATGTTATAAAACACAAATCTAATCCTACCACCTCCCTGCTTAAATATTCTGCCTTACCATGTTCTTACATCTTCTCTCAATCTCATTCTCACGATTATTGAAACCACCACCCCATCATGCATCACCACCTTCCTTCAGACCAAATAGATCAGTTCCTAAGCTGACCATGGTAGGATCTCCAAAATCTGATTCAAGCCAAACCTTCTACCTTTCTATCCTCATCTCGTGCCTTCTCTTGTGTACACACACCCCCACACCACAAATCAGCCTGTCTAAATAACTCATTGTTTACAGAATGGATACTCCTGAATCTACCTTCCCAACAATACCACATCACCAGCCTGATTGCCTGTTTCATGTTGATGTCACATTGATAAGACTGATTCCAAATTGTCTATTTTGCACTCATGAATACTTCATAGATATTATGCAAAGCAAGTCAAAGACAGGTTGAAGTGCAATTTACAAATGTAAAATACAGGGACTTCCCTGGTGGTACAGTAGATGGGAATTCGGCTGCCAATGTGGGGAATGTGGATTCCATCCCTGGTCCAGGAGGATTCCATAGGCCCATACTGAACTAGTGCTCTAGAGCCCACAAGCCACAATTACTTAGCCCCACAAGTGGCAACTACTAAACCCCTGTGCTGCAAATACTAAAGCCTACACACCTAAAGCCTGCACTTCACAATAACAGAAGCCACCACAATGAGAAGCCCATGCAGGACAACAAAGAGTAGGCCCCACTCACTGCAACTAGAGAAAGCCTGCACACAGCAACAAAGATCCAGTGAACAATACACAAACAAATAATTTTAAAAGATTTTCTACAGTGCAAAATATAAAATTAAACATCATTAAGATTAAATATAAAATTAAACTGTAAAATATAAAAATTAAATTAAACACTAGTTATTGAAAAGAGTTGATTACAGATTCTTTACAATGATACTGGTTTTTCAAATTTTAGAATGGAGATCTCCTATAGAAACTACTTTAACAATTTTTGTTTTGCAGATAAAGAATTACAACCAAAGCTGCAGATTTCTAAGCATTTGTGATTTTTATAGGTGAATTACAGAACAATAAATTCATCAAATTACTCTGGAAAAACTCAATCTGTAGGTGCTAAGGCAACTCAGACACAATCTACAAGTTTTAAATTCTATAAACTATAAGAAATATACTGATTAGTTAATTAATGGATTATAATGGACATAGTTTTGGAGGAGAGATCCAGTACATTTAATATCATTTCAGAATGAGTTACTTCTTTACCCCATCATGCATCACCACCTTCCTTCAGACCAAATAGATCAGTTCCTAAGCTGACCATGGTAGGATCTCCAAAATCTGATTCAAGCCAAACCTTCTACCTTTCTATCCTCATCTCGTGCCTTCTCTTGTGTACACACACCCCCACACCACAAATCAGCCTGTCTAAATAACTCATTGTTTACAGAATGGATACTCCTGAATCTACCTTCCCAACAATACCACATCACCAGCCTGATTGCCTGTTTCATGTTGATGTCACATTGATAAGACTGATTCCAAATTGTCTATTTTGCACTCATGAATACTTCATAGATATTATGCAAAGCAAGTCAAAGACAGGTTGAAGTGCAATTTACAAATGTAAAATACAGGGACTTCCCTGGTGGTACAGTAGATGGGAATTCGGCTGCCAATGTGGGGAATGTGGATTCCATCCCTGGTCCAGGAGGATTCCATAGGCCCATACTGAACTAGTGCTCTAGAGCCCACAAGCCACAATTACTTAGCCCCACAAGTGGCAACTACTAAACCCCTGTGCTGCAAATACTAAAGCCTACACACCTAAAGCCTGCACTTCACAATAACAGAAGCCACCACAATGAGAAGCCCATGCAGGACAACAAAGAGTAGGCCCCACTCACTGCAACTAGAGAAAGCCTGCACACAGCAACAAAGATCCAGTGAACAATACACAAACAAATAATTTTAAAAGATTTTCTACAGTGCAAAATATAAAATTAAACATCATTAAGATTAAATATAAAATTAAACTGTAAAATATAAAAATTAAATTAAACACTAGTTATTGAAAAGAGTTGATTACAGATTCTTTACAATGATACTGGTTTTTCAAATTTTAGAATGGAGATCTCCTATAGAAACTACTTTAACAATTTTTGTTTTGCAGATAAAGAATTACAACCAAAGCTGCAGATTTCTAAGCATTTGTGATTTTTATAGGTGAATTACAGAACAATAAATTCATCAAATTACTCTGGAAAAACTCAATCTGTAGGTGCTAAGGCAACTCAGACACAATCTACAAGTTTTAAATTCTATAAACTATAAGAAATATACTGATTAGTTAATTAATGGATTATAATGGACATAGTTTTGGAGGAGAGATCCAGTACATTTAATATCATTTCAGAATGAGTTACTTCTTTTATCAGTCGTTTGCTTTAAGTGAGACTATAATACTTACACTCATTGAAAAAAGCTCTATTCTAATTGATATTTGGTTACTGTATAAGCGACTTATCTGTCATCTAATCCTATTTTCTCCAGAATTTACTGGCCAAAAAGTAAAACCTTTTATTTAGCTCCTATTTCTCTAGTTTGACAATCTGCACTGGTTCAGCTAAGTGATTCCAGGCTCATGCATGCATCTGGGTGTCCTTAGCTGGGGTGATATGTATTTCCGCTCCATGTAGCTTGCTCAAATGGCAGTTCAAGGCAGTCTTTTAAGAGACAGGGTACAAAGTCTTGAGGCCCAGCACTAGATAACTTGGGACTAGCACACGATTCCAGTCAATTCTACTGATCAAAACAGAAAGTCACATATAAACCCAGAATCAAAGAGCTAGTAAAGAGTTTATATCTCCATCTTTTGTTAAAAGGAGCTGCAGACACATGGCAAAACACATAGCTACAGGAAAGGGTGAACTGTGGCTACAAGTCTTAGAATATATTGGTACAGCTAAAATACAGGAGACTAATCACAGTTAAGTCAAGAAATATTTTCCATTTTAGATTATAAAGTTAGGCCTTTATTTAATGGTCAATATAGAAATAAATAAGCAATAAACAGTCTAAAATAAGAACAGGAGATTTATTCCAACCAAGCTAAGGACTATAGCTCAGGGACACAGACTGAAGAAGTGGAATAATGTTCTGCTGGACTACAAAATGGGGAAAAATTATAGAAGCAAAAAAAGCAAAATTATAGAAATTCTCAAGAATTAGGATTGGAGCTGGCAAGAAGTAAAGGTGCTTGTTAAACAAGGATCGGTTGGGGTCTGAAATGATTGCATAGTTACAACGGGAGACTTGACACCAGCAGCTGGTGGCTACTACACGTATTGTTTTGAAATGGCTGGTGATATCCTTGAGTTTGATACAGCTCAGAAAATCCCAGTTCTCAAAGATGCAGGAATGCATTTGAAAACATATCCACAATGGTCACTCAGCTTCATTTTGAATGCCTGGATCAGTGAACCCATTTTGACTTTTAAATGCATTCTTTCACCTAATGTTATATCAGACTTAATCTTGATTTTTTATCAGTCGTTTGCTTTAAGTGAGACTATAATACTTACACTCATTGAAAAAAGCTCTATTCTAATTGATATTTGGTTACTGTATAAGCGACTTATCTGTCATCTAATCCTATTTTCTCCAGAATTTACTGGCCAAAAAGTAAAACCTTTTATTTAGCTCCTATTTCTCTAGTTTGACAATCTGCACTGGTTCAGCTAAGTGATTCCAGGCTCATGCATGCATCTGGGTGTCCTTAGCTGGGGTGATATGTATTTCCGCTCCATGTAGCTTGCTCAAATGGCAGTTCAAGGCAGTCTTTTAAGAGACAGGGTACAAAGTCTTGAGGCCCAGCACTAGATAACTTGGGACTAGCACACGATTCCAGTCAATTCTACTGATCAAAACAGAAAGTCACATATAAACCCAGAATCAAAGAGCTAGTAAAGAGTTTATATCTCCATCTTTTGTTAAAAGGAGCTGCAGACACATGGCAAAACACATAGCTACAGGAAAGGGTGAACTGTGGCTACAAGTCTTAGAATATATTGGTACAGCTAAAATACAGGAGACTAATCACAGTTAAGTCAAGAAATATTTTCCATTTTAGATTATAAAGTTAGGCCTTTATTTAATGGTCAATATAGAAATAAATAAGCAATAAACAGTCTAAAATAAGAACAGGAGATTTATTCCAACCAAGCTAAGGACTATAGCTCAGGGACACAGACTGAAGAAGTGGAATAATGTTCTGCTGGACTACAAAATGGGGAAAATTTATAGAAGCAAAAAAAGCAAAATTATAGAAATTCTCAAGAATTAGGATTGGAGCTGGCAAGAAGTAAAGGTGCTTGTTAAACAAGGATCGGTTGGGGTCTGAAATGATTGCATAGTTACAACGGGAGACTTGACACCAGCAGCTGGTGGCTACTACACGTATTGTTTTGAAATGGCTGGTGATATCCTTGAGTTTGATACAGCTCAGAAAATCCCAGTTCTCAAAGATGCAGGAATGCATTTGAAAACATATCCACAATGGTCACTCAGCTTCATTTTGAATGCCTGGATCAGTGAACCCATTTTGACTTTTAAATGCATTCTTTCACCTAATGTTAAAGTAGAAGTACACTGCATGATTGACCTAAGGTAGACATTCTGGTTAGCATAAAGCCAAATCATATAAAAGCCAGAATGACTTCCCCAAGCCTTTTTTATGGGAAAATTTCTTCCATCGCTAATGAGGAACCATTAAAGATTTTAGTACAGGAGAGTAAAAGGTTCAGGATTGCAATGTATTTTTGTCTCCATTTAAAAACATTCCCATAACACAGAAAGCAACCTAACCAGGTGGGTTCTTTGACCTTTTCTGGGTATTGTTTTCCTATCCGGAGTAACATTCTGTACAGAGTGTACTGTAAGATAGCAAGACTCTGCTCAGTTATCTACTGACGACTTCATTTTGGAAAATGTTCCCATTACCTATAGGAACGTACAGTTGGCGTAAATGTTTCCGTGTTATTCCCAGCACCTGCCCTGGTGCACAGCAACTCCTCCTTTCCTCCACTGAACTGTGAATGAGAACGAAAACGGGCTTCAGCTTACTCCTTACTGGATACTGAAGTGCCTGGCACAAGTACGACATTCCACAAATGTGTGTGGAATCAACACTAGATACAACAGCCTCTGGGGGAACAACTTACAGCTACGTACGCCTGTAAGTGTGTAAAAACGAACGGCTGGGAAATCGCCTTCAGAAGTCAGTCGCCCACATGGCAAAAACCACAACAGAATAGCCATACAGGAGAGGCCCATTCATTGCTCAACAACCAAACGGCTGGCAAAACGTTTCGCTTTACGGCAGCTCCCAGGCGTCTGGCCATAGATGCCGTAAACGAGGAGGCTCTCTGCGGCGAATTTCCGACTTCCGGCTTTGCGACACCGTCGAGGCGGGAAAGGGTCCGCCGTCGGTTGGAGAGAGGGTTTTCGCCCCACCCGCTCGGGCCGGACCTCCGCGAACCCGGGAGGCGTGTTTCGGGCTCTCCGGCCCAGCGCTGGGCGCCGGTTACAACCCCGCTCCCCGTCGCCGGTGCCATGGAGGCGCCGGTGGAGGCGGAAGTGGAAAATGAGGACGGCGACAGCAGCTGTGGGGATTTGTGCTTCATGGACAAAGGCCTGCGGAGGTAAAGGGCGCTCGGTGGCCAGGAGCGGCCAGCGCACCCCTGGCCGGGCCCGTGGCGGCGGCGGAGCTGAGACGCGGAGAAGTTTCCCGAGAGCGCACAGAGGCATCTGGGGCTCGCCCGCCGTTCGCCACCGCTGCGCGACCCGAGTGCCGGATCTGGATTCAGCGAGCCGCCGCTCCTATCCTCCGGGAACTTTGGAGCAGCCTGCAAACCGCCTCGCGTCCCTGTTCCCTGCAAGCCTGTGCCCGTCCTCCTTTCGCTGGTTCTGTCGTTCCTGCTATTTACTTGTTCGCTTCCCCTGTAATTGCTCTTTTCGGATACTGTCCTCTCCGCTGCTCCTTCTCCATGACAAAAAGGGGCAGCGTAGCATCTCTGACAACTCTGAAGTTAAGACTTTGCAGTTCTTCATTGGTCTTGCCTCGATTCTCTTTGCCCCCATTCTGATTTTCCCTTTACAGAGCACTGTGCTATATATACATCGTTACGCTTTTTGAAAATACTAAACATGACATATTTGGTTACCGTTTCCCTCTTTCATGCAGACGAAATTTGTGCACGATACTAGGCTGTTGGTTCTGCGTTGCTGAGTCCCTGAGTCCCTGTCTGCTTTTTCAGTCTCATCTCGTACTCTTTTTCCAGTTAACACTTTGTATTTAGCCACACTAAGCTGCAGGCAGACGGTTCCACAGTAAGGTTGTCTGTGCTTTTTCACGCTCTGTTCCTGTGTTCCCTGCTCTCCCTGCGCACCCTGTTGATAACTAAGGCAGCTTATTCTGGCTGTTGATGTAAAATTTGCCAGAAAATTCTAGGAAGGTGTTTTTCAAAGGAATATTTATATTTAATAATAACTGCCATTGAGTTAATGCCATCTGGCTATACATGTTAATACATTATCACCAATCCTCACAGTTGTGCAAGGTAGAAGTGTAACAAGGGACATATTCGAGACTCAGGATCTTTATAACCTTCCCAGCTCATACAGGTAGTGCGTGAAGTGTGAATTCGAAACCATTCGCGTCTAATTTCCCTGCTTTTTCAAGCAGATAACTCTACTAGGTATCTGCACTATATTAATTTCCAGAAAGAAAGGTTTCAGAAAATAAATGGCTATCATTAAGAGCATGTGTTAATAGCGTAAGGTTCTGCACTAAATAATAGTTCAATTCAGGTTTCCTGCCTTGCAGGCAGATTTGTAACTGTCTGAGCCACCAGGGAAGCCCCAGTAAGTGACAGATGCTAGATAATTGAAAAATGTTTGAAATAGTCATATAGAGAGATAGCTAGTTTGAAATTGAAAAATGCATTATCTTTTTCTGCTAGGTGTTCTTGTGAGCTTCAGTCTGAAGACTAAAGGATAAACTGAATGATCTTGTGATACATTCATACTTTGTTTTAAATATAAATTTGAGGTTCTTAATACTAATTTGGAAGCAAACCTGAATTCCTTGTGTTTGCTTTAGTCTTCAACTGCTCATTCATTTTCCTGCTGCAAGGTTTCATACAGCCTTACTGTAGCTGATACAGACCATGGAACAGATGCCAGTGACTTTATGTCTCAGTTCGAACATTTCTGAATGATGTACACTGTAGTTTATATAACTGAAACTCCTGTCTTCAGAAGAGATTCTAGTTAAAAATAGCAATAATTGACAGAATGAAAGGATGAATTCCAGCTAGAGATGTATTCCAAATTTCAGCAAGAGGGGACAGGGACTTTTTCACTACAACTGGTAACTACATTGAACTCAACTACATTCTGGGTTAAACACATTGTAGACAGTGAAGTGAGTAAGATTGTAAATTCAGATATTTGTATTTGCTGACTCATTTAATTTGGACAGGAACTTGGACAGGTTATCTAATTTTTGTAAGTCATGATATCCTTAAATACCTACTGCTTGGGGTTGTGAGGACTGAATGAGCAGGGGGAAACAGGTTTAGAGAGTTTAATTCATTTACTCAAATAACAGCAAAAAAAGTGCAGATTTGAACTTGGGGTATTATGATTCCAGGGATTGATTTTACAAATACTGCTGTCAGTCTACTGATGACTTTCTTTGCATGTAAAACCAATGCCCAGAATTCGCATAGTTAAGCAAGGGAAAACATGTGCTTAACTAGCGTAAGGTCTGCACTGCTTTTTCAAGCAGATAACTCTACTAGGTATCTGCACTATATTAATTTCCAGAAAGAAAGGTTTCAGAAAATAAATGGCTATCATTAAGAGCATGTGTTAATAGCGTAAGGTTCTGCACTAAATAATAGTTCAATTCAGGTTTCCTGCCTTGCAGGCAGATTTGTAACTGTCTGAGCCACCAGGGAAGCCCCAGTAAGTGACAGATGCTAGATAATTGAAAAATGTTTGAAATAGTCATATAGAGAGATAGCTAGTTTGAAATTGAAAAATGCATTATCTTTTTCTGCTAGGTGTTCTTGTGAGCTTCAGTCTGAAGACTAAAGGATAAACTGAATGATCTTGTGATACATTCATACTTTGTTTTAAATATAAATTTGAGGTTCTTAATACTAATTTGGAAGCAAACCTGAATTCCTTGTGTTTGCTTTAGTCTTCAACTGCTCATTCATTTTCCTGCTGCAAGGTTTCATACAGCCTTACTGTAGCTGATACAGACCATGGAACAGATGCCAGTGACTTTATGTCTCAGTTCGAACATTTCTGAATGATGTACACTGTAGTTTATATAACTGAAACTCCTGTCTTCAGAAGAGATTCTAGTTAAAAATAGCAATAATTGACAGAATGAAAGGATGAATTCCAGCTAGAGATGTATTCCAAATTTCAGCAAGAGGGGACAGGGACTTTTTCACTACAACTGGTAACTACATTGAACTCAACTACATTCTGGGTTAAACACATTGTAGACAGTGAAGTGAGTAAGATTGTAAATTCAGATATTTGTATTTGCTGACTCATTTAATTTGGACAGGAACTTGGACAGGTTATCTAATTTTTGTAAGTCATGATATCCTTAAATACCTACTGCTTGGGGTTGTGAGGACTGAATGAGCAGGGGGAAACAGGTTTAGAGAGTTTAATTCATTTACTCAAATAACAGCAAAAAAAGTGCAGATTTGAACTTGGGGTATTATGATTCCAGGGATTGATTTTACAAATACTGCTGTCAGTCTACTGATGACTTTCTTTGCATGTAAAACCAATGCCCAGAATTCCTTGCCTTCCTTTTTTTCTTTTTTTTCTTTTATTTTTGGGGCTGGGGCGGGTTGGGGAGGAAGGGGCATGGGCAGGCCACTTCTATTGGTCTTTCATTTATCTGTTTTCATCCATCTTTGTTCTTTGGCCGGTGTGGGCCTCCCATCACAGTGGCCTCTGTTGTCGCAGAGCACGGGCTCTGGGCACATGCACTCCAGAGCTCCGGCTCGGTAGTTGGACACATTGGTACAGCCGCTCTGCGGCACGTGGGATCTTCCCAGGCCAGGGATCGAACCGGTACCCTTTGTACTGTCAGGCGGTGTCCTTACTCACTGGACCACCAGGGAAGCCCTTCCTTGCCTTTCTTGATTGAGTTTCTTATTTATATTAATGGTATATAAAATACAGGTTAGTTGTAAAAATCATTACGCCTTATGAGACATTTCAAACATACCATAAGTAGGAAACATTTTATTTATTTTAAAGCACTAGCATCTCTTTAAATTTTATTTATTTATTCATTTTTGGCTATTCTGGGTCTTTGTTGCTGCTGGCTGGCTCTTCTCTAGTTGCAGAGAGTAGGGACTACTCTCTAGTTGAGATGAGCAGGATTCTTCTTTTTTTTTTTTGAATTCCTTTTTTTGGCCTCTTTAATTTATTTTTTATTTATTTATTTCCATCTGTCTTTATTCTATGGCCTGTGTGAGCCTCCCATCCCAGTGGCCTCTCTTCTTCCAGAGCACTGGCTCTGGGCACATGCACTCCCGAGCGCTGGCTTGCTCATAATTGGACACACTGGCCCAGCAGTTCCTCAGCGTATGGGATCTTCCCAGGCCAGGGATCGAACCGGTACCCTTTGTACTGTCAGGCGGTGTCCTTACTCACTGGACCACCAGGGAAGCCCTTCCTTGCCTTTCTTGATTGAGTTTCTTATTTATATTAATGGTATATAAAATACAGGTTAGTTGTAAAAATCATTACGCCTTATGAGACATTTCAAACATACCATAAGTAGGAAACATTTTATTTATTTTAAAGCACTAGCATCTCTTTAAATTTTATTTATTTATTCATTTTTGGCTATTCTGGGTCTTTGTTGCTGCTGGCTGGCTCTTCTCTAGTTGCAGAGAGTAGGGACTACTCTCTAGTTGAGATGAGCAGGATTCTTCTTTTTTTTTTTTGAATTCCTTTTTTTGGCCTCTTTAATTTATTTTTTATTTATTTATTTCCATCTGTCTTTATTCTATGGCCTGTGTGAGCCTCCCATCCCAGTGGCCTCTCTTCTTCCAGAGCACTGGCTCTGGGCACATGCACTCCCGAGCGCTGGCTTGCTCATAATTGGACACACTGGCCCAGCAGTTCCTCAGCGTATGGGATCTTCCCAGGCCAGGAATCGAACTGGTGCCCCTTGCACTGTAAGGCAGACTCTCTCCCCACTGGACCACCAGGGAAGCCCATGAGCAGGATGCTTGTTGCAGTGACTTCTGTTGTTGTGAAACTTGGGCAGTAGGGCACATGGGCCGAGTAGTTGTGACTCCAAGACTTAGAGCACAGGCTCAATAGTTGTGCTTACGGGCTTAGTTGCTCCGCAGCATGAGGGATCTTCCCTGATCAGGAATTGAACCCATGCCTCCTGCATTGGCAGATGGAATCTTTACTGCCAAGCTACCGGGGAAGCCCAGGAAACATTTTATTATGGTATGAATAGAGTATCTGCTTCCGTACTGTTTGGTTAATTATGGTTGTTTAGGAATGATTTTTAAGTCTATTTTTTTATTTGTTTATAATAACATATATATTTACTTTGCAGTATATCGGAGTTATCTTTAGATTCAACCCTTCATGCCATCAATCTTCATTGCAATAACATCTCAAAGATCAAAGCCATTGATCACATTTGGAATTTACGTCATTTAGATCTGTCATCTAATCAAATAAGTCAAATTGAAGGACTAAACACACTGACAAAACTATGCACTTTAAATTTGTCCTGCAATTTGATCACAAGAATAGAAGGTTTGTATGTGATTTTCATGTAATACTTTGCATAAGGGAGATGATAAGTATTCATAAACTTTTCACAACTGGCCCAAGAAGTCATATAAAAAAGTATTTTTCGGGGCTTCCCTGGTGGTCCAGTGGGTAAGGACACCGCCTTGCAGTGCAAGGGGCGCCGGTTCGATCCCTGGCCTGAGAAGATCCCATGTGCCGCGGAGCGACTGGACCGATGTGTCCAATTACCGAGCTGGAGCTCGAGCACATGCGCCCAGAGCCGGTGCTCTGCAACGACAGAGGCCACTGTGATGGGAGGCCCACATGGGCCAAGGAACAAAGATGGATGAAAATAGAGAAATGAAAGACCAATAGAAGTGGCCCACCCACCCCTCTCCAGCCCCCCAAATAAATAATAAACATAAAAAGTATTTTTCTAAAAATTACCAAGTTTTTTTAAAAATTATTTTGCAAAAGATCAATAAAATTGTTTTCATTGTTATCAGACTGTAGATTTGCTTCAGAGCTATCTGAAATAGTACATTGTCTAGTATTCAGTGTAGTGTATCAATGGTATTCAGTGTATATTGTATTACTGTATAACCCTAATTGATTATTTGAATCTTATAATGGCTTTATTTTATTTTAGGTCTTGAAGCACTAATTAACCTGACTAAACTGAATTTATCTTATAACCACATAAATGACCTTAGTGGTAAGTAGATACATTTCTGTTTTCTGTAACACTTGAGTGTTGGCCACATGTAATGAGTTATACTGAGCTTTGCATGTTGAAAAACCGAATATCCACTTTTTGACTAAAAATTCCATCTAGAGAGTGTCAGTCATATTTTTTGCTGATGCTAAAGCTACAGCTGAATGAAAAACTAGGAAAAAAAACTAGAGTAATAAGTTACAGAAAAAACTTGGTTAGAAAGGACCTACTTTAGAATAATAATTTTTTCATCTTAGATAATGAATCAGTTATCTGTTATCAATATATAGAGAGGAGATTCCAGTAAAACTTTTTATAAGGATGAAAATATTCTGTATATGTGCTGTCTGGTATGGTAGTCAATAAACAGATGTGCCTTTGAGCTCTTGGAATGTGGCTAGTACACTGAGGAACTAAATTTGCAATTTTATTTTAATTGCATTTTTATTTACATTTAAAAAGCCAAATGTAGCTAATGCTACCACAGTGGACAATATAGGTGTATTGCATTCCAAAGGCTATAATAAATTGACTATCAAACAAAGGACTTTTTTCTTTTTGCCTTTGCCATGTCTAAGAGCGTTAAAAACTTAAGTCTTTTAATTTCTTACAGTGATACACCAATAAAGTAAACTGAGTTTTATGATTATTTTTAAAATTATCTGTCAGAACTACCAAAATTTCTATTAATTACATCATGCTGCTACTTCTATTGTTAGTCGCTAAATTGTGTCTGACTCTTTGGGAATCCATAGACTGTAACCTACCAGCCTCCTCTGTCCATGGGATTTCCCACGCAAGAATACTGGAGTGGGTTACCATTTCCTTCTCCAGGGGATCTTCCTGACCTAGGGATCAAACTTCCATCTCATAAATTGGCTGGTAGATTCAGGAGCCACCAGGGAAGGCCCTAATTATTTTCATAATCTTTATCAATACTTTATTTGAAACAGTCTTATTCATTTGTTTTTCACCCTGCTAGGAAAATACTACCCTATGCTAGGTTTTTAGTACACAAAAATATAAAATACAATGGCCTAGTCCCTATCTTAACCAAAGTAGGAACAGTATTTTAATTTTTAAAAACATTTTTCCCAGAAAATATGGAAGTATTAGAAGTGAATATTAACCATAACTCTGTCTTTGCTCTGTGATGTTGGGATAACTATATTGTTCTTTGGATGCAGTTTCCTTCACTGAAAAACATGAATGTTAGATAAGGTAGTTCATTTACTCAACAAATATTTATTGAAGATCACTTTTATCAAGCACTATTATATAGTGAAGAAAAAAATAACAAATAAATAAATAAGATTCTTGTCATCAGTCTTACATTGTAGTGGGGAAGTAAAACAAATGAGATCATGTCAGCACCCGCTCAAGAAAAGTAAGCAAAAGATTTGAGCAGATCCTTCTCTAGAGGATAGCCAAATGATGAACAAGCACCAAAAAAAAAAAAAAAAAAAGTTTTATATCCTTAGTAATTAAGGGAAAAAAAATGAAAACATGTCTAATCAAAGACTTGGACATGAATGGTAAAGTGATTATATCACTTTTAATATAATGTTTATATGATTATTCATAATCTGCCAAAATTAGAAACCACCCACATGTCTATCGCCTGGTAAATGGCTAAACATATTGTGTTACATCCACAGGATGGATTATTACTTGGCAGTAAAGAGGAATGAACTGTTGGAACTTCCCTGACAGTCCAGTGGTTAAGACTCCATGCCTCCAATGCAAGGAGTATGGGTTCAAGCCATGGTCAAGGATATAAAATCCCATATGCACAGCCACCCCCCCCCCCGAAAAAGAGTGAACTATTGATATATACAACAACATAGATAAATCTAAAAAGGATTATGCTAAGTTATGCTAAGTGAAAGGAGAAAGTCACAAAAGATTATATTGTATGAATCTATGTATGTGATATTCTGACAAAGGCAAAGATACAAAGGCAGAAATGAGATAGTTACCAGGGGTTGAAGATGAGGACGCAGTGATTCAAACAATGAAAATGTTCTTCATATCCATTGTAAGGGTAACATTACTGTATATGTTAGTTAAAGTACATCAAACTCTGTATATAATGTTCTGTACAGAAAACGTAATAAGCAAACCTATAAGTTGTAATAGTTCGAGAATGACATTTTATACGTTCAAAAACACTTCAGTAAGGATATTTCATACGGTTAAAAACATGCAAAGACTCTAAAGTGTGATCAAGTTTGCCATGATAAAGTAACAGGAGAAAAGCTACTGTGGCTAGAGCATAGCAAATGATGGATTAATGCACTAAGAAAAGAGGTGAGAAAACAGGCAAAAGTCAGATCACATACACCTTCCTAAGCAGGGTGGAAAATTGGCATATTGTTCTAAGTACGATAGGAAGCCACTGAAAGGCTTTAAACCAGTAAGTAACTGAATACATCTGTCTAAAGTATCACTCTGATCGCTGAGTGGGTGAAGAAGAATGAACTACAGTAGAACAGGAGTGAAAGTCAAGTGACGGGTTAGAAAGCTATTCCAGTGGTCTGTGTGTGAGACAATGGAGACTTGGACTAGGATGGAAATAGTAGAGAAGTAAATACATGTGTTTTGCATGTGGAGTTCATAGAACTTGCTGATAAATTGAGATGAAGAATTGAAGGAAAAAGAAGTCAAAGATAATCTAAGTTTTCTTTGTGGTAATAGGTAGGTGATAGTACTATTTCCTGGCATAAGAAATATTGGAGCAGGGCTAAGAATTAAGGATTGTGTCTTAAACTTGAGAACCTCATTAGCTGTTTGTGTGTGATCTGCACTTGTGGGTTAGGGCATAATGGTTGGTGTTGTAAATTTGGCACATCAGTGGTAGTTGTTGCCATGACACTATGGTAAATTCTGGATGGATATTACCACCACACCACACACACCAGGGCATTTTAAAATTGAAACATAAAAGGGACATGAAGTTGCACCTTAAGAGAAAGAACTGGTAACATGGAACTGAAACTTAGAAATGCCATGGTAAATTAGAAAGAAATGCTGAGTACTCATAATAATACATGACAAGAAATCTGACCTTGTAATGAGTGGTCAGGGGAGACTTTTCTGAGGGTGTGACAAGTAAACAGAAGTTAGTGATAAGGACTATGAAGAAAATGAAAGAGGTAGCCCTATAAAAAAGATACGTGGAAGTTAGCAAGAAACAAAGATTATTGAGAAGAGAGTATTCCAGTCATGTTGAAGAAATTGGAGGAAACAAAGGTGAGTACTCTTACATTTTTATCATTCGTGTTGGTATAGTACTATACTGGAACTTGTCCTTTTATTATTATGTTAGAGTAGTTTTTTGTTTTTTTAATTTCTTTTTTTTTTTTTTTGCCTCTAAATCATCATTTATTTTTTATCCATCTTTATTCTTTGGCATGTGTGAGCCACCCATCGCCGTGGACTCTCTCGTTGCAGAGCATTGACTCTGGGCACGTGCACTCCAGAGCACTGGCTCATAGTTGGACACACTGGCCCAGCCATTCCTTGGCATGTGGGATCTTCCCGAGCCAGGGATCGAACTGGTGCCCCTTGCACTGCAAGGCAACTGTTCACCCACTGGACCACCAGGGAAGCCCTAGGACAGTTTTTAATACTAATATTTATATGTTTCCCTATTCCTTTTAATGTTTTCAAATAGCTATAACGTTGTGCCAATTTAAATTTGCAATTAAATAAACCTTGTAAAATTCTAGGAAAAAAAAATGAGTAAAATTGAATTTATGAATCGAGAGTACTAAACTACACAAAATTTGGAAAATAAGACCTTAGTGAAGCAATGTAGAGTGGTCCTTTCGTAAGAATGATCCTTCCAAAAGAAGGGAGGTGAGGGCATTCAGCCACAGATGATGATTCTTTTGTTGAGGGGTGTTCCTGGAGGTATTTTAATCTAGACTGAACCCTTGTTCAACAAATTTCATTTTGAAAATTCTGAGACATGGCCCTTGTCCACTGCCACTGCAGCTGAAGTCAGGTCAGGCAAGCATATGTGCCTCTACTACAAACCTAGTTTCTAATATTATTGTGTTCTAGATAAGTTTGTACAAGAAATGTTGATGCTGTTCGTATTTATTTTATGCTCAACTCAATAAAATTGGAATATTCGCTTGTATCTGGTAATTTTAAAAAGATGTGTTGGTTGAGAACTTGAAGTCATTGTCTTATTCTTAATTAATGAAAGTACATGGGCCTGGAGAAGCCCATTTGTTTTGTCCAAAGAGAACCAGAGCCCAGGTACCCGTGATCTGTGGCCTCAGAGAGATGTCAAACCTTTGTTTCTTTAAAACAAGAATTGACTTTACTGATACCCTGTTCATTAGGTGTAGCTCTTTGCAGTAGAGTCTTATTAGTACAGCTCCTTTGCTTCTTGAAAAATAACCTATATAAAAATTATTTTTAATTAGTTGTTAGGAAAATTACTGCTGACATCAAAAGAATTTTTTTTCATATTGCAGGTTTGATGCCTCTTCATGGAATTAAACACAAACTTAGATATATTGACCTACATAGTAATTGTATAGATAGTATCCATCACCTACTTCAGTGTTTAGTAGGATTGCACTTCTTGACTAATCTTATTTTGGAAAAAAATGGAGAGGATAATCCCATCTGTCATTTACCAGGTATGAGTGATTAATGTATTAATTTTTATGGTAGTTGATATTAGAAGTGCCTTTATTTTCTGTAGCTACTATTTATGACCTTGGATTTATTTTGAATTTCTGCAACTTAAAGTATTTGAAAGATTACAATTACAAATAAATTATTAAGGCAAACTAAATTGCTGTTAAAAGAAGAATACAAACTGAACAGATAAGTAACTCTATAGTAGATGGTTTTATGTTTGATAAGTGATGCCTCAAAATTAAATTGTATTATGATATATTCTTATAATACTAAGCAAGCATGAAAAAAGAATATAGAATTTTTACAGCTACTGGTAAGCAGTTGTCTCCAAGATATACTACTGTTAAGAGAAAAAAAAGTAAGCAAGTTACAAAACATTGTGTATAATAGGCTACTATTTGTGCTAAGTACATATATAAAATATCTAAACAAATACAAAAAAACTGATAATAATGACTAGCTTCAGTGTTGGGTACATAAGGATCAGGAAATGTTAAGAAAACTTTTTACTGAGTACCTTTTGAATTTTTATACCATGTGAATGTCTTAAATTATTAATAAATGATTTTTTAAGACAAAGGTTTAAATTTAATGTATAGAAGATGTTGCTGAAATGTCTTTTGATCTAATTCAGAATCATTGAGGTTGGCAAAAATAAAGCGGACCAGACTGGCAGTTCCAGAATTCATTTATCTCAAATTGCTTAACCTAACAATCAGATTCAAATGTAAAATATCAACATATATTCTAAAGATCTGTTTAGGTAGAAGCTGGCTGAAGAAGCTCTCTAGGGTCATTAATATGCAACTAAGAAGGCTTTTCCTGGAATGGATACCTGTTTTGATAATTTTACTTTGCAAAAGAATATATTAGGTTTGAGATCAGCTAATTTCCTAAGACCATATAATGATAGAGTCTCATTGAAAATCAGGACACATTTCCATTTGAGAAGAAAATCCTTTTATTAGAAGAAAACTTTGTCCCTAGGACAATTTCATTTTCCTTTATTAATACACAAGTTGGATTTATTTTTTCTAATAACCACGTCTGAAGAGCCTCTAGTTCCAATAGTTTGAACCTCTGTTTTTCACTTTCTTTCCTAGATGAGATATTTCTGTGTACACAATTGTCCACCCTCCCAGAATTATTACTGAAATTACTTTTCTTTCCTTAAAATTTCTGTTAATTTGCCAGACTTCTTTCTTTTGGAGTTTTTTCCAACCCCTTTATTTTACTTGCAGTTGAGAAAAATTAAAGCATTTCTGTTAGCCTAAATATCAAATTAATGCTAATTTGCCAGTTTTCTGATACTTAATTGTACTTAAGGAAAATGAACATCTTCTTAAATACTTGATAGATTGGCTATTTTATTCCTAGTTATATGTAATGTAAGAGAAGAAAGTGGAAATGTTTAAGCTGGTTAGTTCTTACAGCCTCACTAGCAAAATTCTGACTCTGATTGTTATTCTTATCATCCTTATTCACGTCTATGCTAGTTATATTACAAATAAATTAGAGGTATGTTTGGCCTCTTGTCTAGAATAAATTGCTAATGGTTTCATGCATTTATAGCTTTAAGGCAATTCTTTGAACGATCCAGAAACGACTTTAACTTTCTGACTTTCATCAGGAGTGCTGTTTGGGGGGAGTTGTTTGGGGCATAGAATTTTGTTTGTTTTATGTTCAATGATTGCATACTGGAGATGAACTAAGTAGGTTTTTGTTACTAGTTTATTAGTTGCATTTTAGAACTCATTTTATCGTTCAGATGATATATGTGGTAATTGATATATTTACTTTATTCTAGAAGTAATTAACCTCTTTTTTTTATGCTTGAGTTTTCATTTGAATGATTTGTTTCCAAGGATACAGAGCAGTCATGCTCCAGACTTTGCCCCAGCTTAGAATCCTAGATTGCAAGAACATATTTGGTGAGCCCATAAATATGGCAGAGATAAACTCATCACACCTACAGTGCTATGAAGGTCTTTTGGATAATTTAGTCTCTTCTGACTCTCCCCTAAATATAAGTGAAGATGAGGTATAGTACTGTTTTTTTTTCCCTAATATAAAAGATATTTTCAGATTTTAATTAATAAATGTAAAGGATTTGGGTTTGTTTCTGTGTCGTAGGTCATTGACAGTATGCCAGTGATAGCACCACCCACCAATGAGGTAGCTCCGTTGGATCAGTTCGCAGCCACACCAACAGATATTGGTGTGACATCTCTTATATCAATGTGTCCGTCTTCTGAGCCAGAGAAAGTTCATCACGAAAATGATTTTCAGAATGAGGTGAAACTGCAGAAATTAGATGATCAGATTTTACAGCTTCTCAGTGAAGTAAGTATTTTTCCCACTTTTCTAAGTAGTGTGTTTGTTGAGGAAAAAAAATAGTTTCAAAAATGTGCAATGAAATTGCATACAAGCTGACCTACCAGAAAAAATCTATATTTAATTGCCTTGCCATATATGTTTATTTTTTCTTTAAAATAAGGATTCTGTAGTAGTAGTTGTTGTAACATATTCTTTCATTCATTTTCCTCAGTCTCCTTCTTCAAATCTTCAGTATGTGTCTCCTTTGTTGTTCTGCTGTACTTCACATTATTTCCACCCATCTGCCTTTTAATTCAAGTAAGCAGAAATGTTTGGATTCAGTGTTTGCTAACATAGAGGATGTGTGAGCTGCGTTTGGCCTCTACGTTCTCTTCAGTTGTTTTATGGTCAAAACCACTTCTAGAACTTACAGCCAAATGGCAAGTTATTTTATATAATTCCTGTTTCAATTCCTGGGGGTGGGTAGTAGAAAATACTTATGCAGCGAATACGGTTCAGTGGTTTTTAGCAATTCTGAACTATTAACTTTTAACACTAGCAATGCTTGATAAACATGAGGTCTACCTTAGGTGAGTACATGAATAGGACTGTAAGGATTCTGTGTGCCAGAAATACCTGGAGATTTCGGTTTGGCCCACAGAGGTAGATCATAGTAAAACTGGGACAGGAATGCTGGCAATTCTCGCATTCTTTGATGCCATTGATAGCATATCACTGAGCTATCACACTCTTCATCTCCTCAGATCTCACTTCCATCTTTTCTTATGACTGATTCTTCTGCCGATGTCAGAATTTAAATTTAAGCTTAACAACCTACCATCCTCATTTCATTCTCACAGCCACTTAATCAAGTAGATAGGGATTAATATATCATTATTCTTATTATGTAGGAAAGAAACTCAGTTTATTTGAATCCTTATTTTAGTAAGACAGAGTTGAACTTCACACACAAATATATATGTATTTGTCTAAATAACCATTCTGGTATCCTTTCCACTGTCATGCTTCTTACCCAGTTAGTGATGCTTTCTAACAAAGTATAGGAGCCTAGCTTGAGGGGGCTGGGATTGATTTATTGCTGTGCGTATGAAAAATATTTAGGAGAAGGGCTTCTTTTTTACTAATTTAGTATAAAGGGTTCAGTTCAGTTGCTCAGTCCTGTCCAACTCTGTGACCCCATGGACTGCGTCAGGCTTCCCTTTCCTTCACCATCTCCCAGAGCTTTCTCAAACTCATTTCCATTGACTCAGTGAAGCTATTCAACCATCTCATCCTCTGTTGTCCCTTTCTCCTTCTAGCTTCTATTTTTCTCAACATCAGGCTCTTTTCCAATGAGTTGTTTCTTCACATCAGGTAGCCTGAGTATTGTAGCTTCAGCTTCAGCATTAGTCCTTCCAATGAATATTCAGGGTTAGTTTTCAGTAGGGTTGACCAGTTTGATCTCCTTGCCGTCTATGAGACTCAAGAGTCTTCTCCAACACCACAGTTCAAAGGCATCAAGTTTTTGGCACTCGGCTTTCTTTATGGTCCAGCTCTCACATAGATGACTACTAGAAAAACCATAGCTTTGATTATACAGGCTTTTGTCAGCAAAGTGACGTCTCTGCTTTTTAATACAGCATCTAGGTTTGTCATAGCTTTTCTTCCAAGGAGCAGGTGTCTTTTAATTTCATAGCTGCAATCCCCATCAGCAGTGGTTTTGGAGTCCAAGAAAATAAAATATAAAGGGTAAACATACAATTTGAATTTCAGTTGCTGTATGTGAAGTCATGAAGTCACTAAAAATGTGCTATAATATAATGGTAGTTGTTCTTAATTATTGGACTTTAGTTACTATAAATGAAGTTGTAAAGTTAAATTATAAGTGAATTTGTAATTCTTAAAATGTGCTATAATATAATGATAGTTATTCTTAATTATTGAAATTTAATTATACACATTTTGAGAATTGTTTCTGTGAAAGACTTTTGTCTTTTTCATTTTTCAACAATTTTGTTATGAACATTTTAAAACTTAGAGCAAATTTAAGATAATTTCTTAGTGAATACTAGTATATTCACCAACTAGGTTCCACTATCAACATTTTACTGTACTTATTTCATCATATGTCTGTCTTCTCATTTATCCCACTATCTTGTTCTATGATACATTTCAAAGTGAATTACAAATGTCAGTATTCTTCCCTCTAAATATTTAAACCTGAGTGTCATGGAGTTCAGTATTTTTTTTACAGTATTTTTGCATTACTTTTACTTTTTCTTTTTAACTTTTGATGTAAAATACAGACGTTTGTATTCTCTGAATTGACAGTACATGTGCCTGTTACCCAAAGAATATAATCAATCTGATTTTGGTATTGACCATTTGATGATGTCCATGTGTAAAGACATCTCTTGTGTTATTGGGAAAGGGTGTTTTCTATGACCAGTGTGTTCTCTTAACAAAACTCTTGTTAGCCTTTGCCCTGCTTCAATTTGTATTCCAGGACCAAACTTGTATGTTACTCCTGATATCTTTTGACTACCTACCAATCCCCTGAGATGAAAAGAACATCTTTTTCTTGATGTTAGCTCTCAAAGGTCTTATAGGTCTTCACAGAACTGATCAATTTAGTGATGAGGGCAGAGACTTGGATTACTGTAATGTTGAAGGGTTTGCCCTGGAAATGAACCAAGATCATTCTGTCATTTTTGAGTTTGCACTCAAGGACGGCATTTTGGGCTCTTGTTGACTATGAGGCCTACTCCATTTCTTCTAAGGGTTTCTTGCCTATTCCCTTCCATTTTAGTTCACTGATTCCTAAGATGTTCACTATTGCCATCTCTTGCTTAACTGCATCCACTTACCTTGAGTCATGGACCTATTATTCTTTACAGTATCAGACTTTACTTTCACCACCAGATACATCCACAACTAAGCGTCATTTCCGCTTTGGCCCAGCCACTTCTTTCTTTCTGAAGCTATTAGTTATTGCCCTTCACGCTTCCCCAGTAGCATACTGACACATTCCTACTTGGAAGGGCTCATCATCTACTGTCATATCTTTTTGCCTTTTCATACTACTCATGGGATTCTCATGGCAAGAATACTAGAGTGGCTTGCCATTCCCTCCTCTGGTGGACCACATTTTGTTAGAACTCTTCACTATGACCCATCTGACATGGGTAGCCCTGCACAGCATGGCTCATAGCTTCTTCGAGTTAATGCAAGCCCCTTCGCCACAGCAGTGCTGTGATCCATGAAAGAGACAGAACAATGCATGTTACCCAAACTTTTATGAAGATAAGTATCACTGTCATCCTGAAATGTCCCCTCATTTTGCTTCTCACAGACAGTCGTCCCCTGCATTCCCCAACCCTATCCCCATCCCACAATCAGTTTTCTCATCTTTTTTGCCATAGATTATTTAATACTTCTTCCCAAACCTAATATAAATGGAATCAAACAGTATATAATACTTGTAGTAAGGCCTCTCACTCAACATAACCTTGAAATTAGTCTGTTATTATGTGTATCATTAGTGTGTTTTATTGCTGTGTAGTATTCTGTTGTAGGAGTATATTAAAGCTTGTTTTTGCTCTCATTAAGGTTTCTCCTGATATCTTTTGACTACCTACCAATCCCCTGAGATGAAAAGAACATCTTTTTCTTGATGTTAGCTCTCAAAGGTCTTATAGGTCTTCACAGAACTGATCAATTTAGTGATGAGGGCAGAGACTTGGATTACTGTAATGTTGAAGGGTTTGCCCTGGAAATGAACCAAGATCATTCTGTCATTTTTGAGTTTGCACTCAAGGACGGCATTTTGGGCTCTTGTTGACTATGAGGCCTACTCCATTTCTTCTAAGGGTTTCTTGCCTATTCCCTTCCATTTTAGTTCACTGATTCCTAAGATGTTCACTATTGCCATCTCTTGCTTAACTGCATCCACTTACCTTGAGTCATGGACCTATTATTCTTTACAGTATCAGACTTTACTTTCACCACCAGATACATCCACAACTAAGCGTCATTTCCGCTTTGGCCCAGCCACTTCTTTCTTTCTGAAGCTATTAGTTATTGCCCTTCACGCTTCCCCAGTAGCATACTGACACATTCCTACTTGGAAGGGCTCATCATCTACTGTCATATCTTTTTGCCTTTTCATACTACTCATGGGATTCTCATGGCAAGAATACTAGAGTGGCTTGCCATTCCCTCCTCTGGTGGACCACATTTTGTTAGAACTCTTCACTATGACCCATCTGACATGGGTAGCCCTGCACAGCATGGCTCATAGCTTCTTCGAGTTAATGCAAGCCCCTTCGCCACAGCAGTGCTGTGATCCATGAAAGAGACAGAACAATGCATGTTACCCAAACTTTTATGAAGATAAGTATCACTGTCATCCTGAAATGTCCCCTCATTTTGCTTCTCACAGACAGTCGTCCCCTGCATTCCCCAACCCTATCCCCATCCCACAATCAGTTTTCTCATCTTTTTTGCCATAGATTATTTAATACTTCTTCCCAAACCTAATATAAATGGAATCAAACAGTATATAATACTTGTAGTAAGGCCTCTCACTCAACATAACCTTGAAATTAGTCTGTTATTATGTGTATCATTAGTGTGTTTTATTGCTGTGTAGTATTCTGTTGTAGGAGTATATTAAAGCTTGTTTTTTCCATTATCCCTGTTGCTATACCACTGGATTCTTTCCACGTTTGTGAATGAAACTGCTGTGAACATCACAGTACAAGCCTTTTTGTGAATTTATGTCTTCATTTCTCTTCAGTAAATAGCTGGAACTGGAATTTCTACATTATAGTGTAGTAGGTGTTTGTTTAGTTAAGTTAGAAACTGCCAGAGCTTTCCTGAGGTGATTGTTCCATTTTATTCCCACCAACAATGTATGTTTATTCCCACCAACAATGTACAACAATGTATATGAACAACTGATTTAGTTGTTCACATACTCACCAGTGCTTAATGTCAGCATTGACTTTATTTTAGCCATTCTGGTGAGTATATACTAGTATTCATTATGATTTTGATTTGCATTTCACTAATAATCAGTGATCTTAAGCAATTTTTCATGTGCTTATTGAAGCTTCTGTGAAGTGTTCAAAAATTTTGCTCATATTTTTATTGAGTTGTTAGCTTATTACTGGGTTACAAGAATTCATTTTATATCTTGAATACCAACAGTTGGTCAAATATATTTTATTCCAACCTGTGGATTACATGTTCATATCCTTAATGGTCTTTTGGTAAGCAACAGTTTTAATTTCACTGATTTTTTTTTTTTTTTTGGTCTAATTGTGCATTTGACACATTTTTGACTACTTTTTCTTCCTAATTAACTGATACTTATATCATTCTGAAATGTCCCCTGCCATTATTCCCTATCTCACCAGAACAAGTTCGCCACCTGCATTAAAAAACCCCCAAACTTTTATGAAGATAAGTATCACTGTCATCCTGAAATGTCCCCTCATTTTGCTTCTCACAGACAGTCGCCCTGCATTCCCCAACCCTATCCCCATCCCACAATCAGTTTTCTCATCTTTTTTGCCATAGATTATTTAATACTTCTTCCCAAACCTAATATAAATGGAATCAAACAGTATATAATACTTGTAGTAAGGCCTCTCACTCAACATAACCTTGAAATTAGTCTGTTATTATGTGTATCATTAGTGTGTTTTATTGCTGTGTAGTATTCTGTTGTAGGAGTATATTAAAGCTTGTTTTTTCCATTATCCCTGTTGCTATACCACTGGATTCTTTCCACGTTTGTGAATGAAACTGCTGTGAACATCACAGTACAAGCCTTTTTGTGAATTTATGTCTTCATTTCTCTTCAGTAAATAGCTGGAACTGGAATTTCTACATTATAGTGTAGTAGGTGTTTGTTTAGTTAAGTTAGAAACTGCCAGAGCTTTCCTGAGGTGATTGTTCCATTTTATTCCCACCAACAATGTATGTTTATTCCCACCAACAATGTACAACAATGTATATGAACAACTGATTTAGTTGTTCACATACTCACCAGTGCTTAATGTCAGCATTGACTTTATTTTAGCCATTCTGGTGAGTATATACTAGTATTCATTATGATTTTGATTTGCATTTCACTAATAATCAGTGATCTTAAGCAATTTTTCATGTGCTTATTGAAGCTTCTGTGAAGTGTTCAAAAATTTTGCTCATATTTTTATTGAGTTGTTAGCTTATTACTGGGTTACAAGAATTCATTTTATATCTTGAATACCAACAGTTGGTCAAATATATTTTATTCCAACCTGTGGATTACATGTTCATATCCTTAATGGTCTTTTGGTAAGCAACAGTTTTAATTTCACTGATTTTTTTTTTTTTTTTGGTCTAATTGTGCATTTGACACATTTTTGACTACTTTTTCTTCCTAATTAACTGATACTTATATCATTCTGAAATGTAGATTTAAGACTTTCCTCAGTTTTGGAATTTTTGGACATCATTGCTTCAAATATTTTCCTGTGCCATTCTCTGTCCTCTTTTTTCAAATTCCATTTAGATCTTTTGATGTGTCCCACAGTCCCCTGAAGCCTCTGTACATTTTATTAACTTTTTTCTATATTCATATTGACTAATTCCATTGAACTTAATCTTCAACTTTACATATTCTTTCTTTTATCATCTCATTCTTTGTTAGCCTGACCAATCAATTTTTACTTCAGACATTGTATTTTCTCCATTGTAAAATAACTTTTACTTTTCTGCTGAATTTTCTTTTCATTCATGATAAGCATTTCTTTTTTACATCACTGAGCATATTATAGTCACTGTTCTCTACTTATTTTAACATTTAGGTTTCTCATGTATCCATTGATTACCATTTCTCTTGAGAATAGGTCATACACTGCTGGTTCTTCCATTGTGAATGATCTTGGATTTTGTTCTGGACAGAGTGAGTGTAATTTTGTGGAGACTTTAGGTGCTGCTGTAGGCCTCTGAAAAGTGTTAATAATTTTGTTATAGCAAGCATTTAATTTGCTTTGACTTAACTGCTGCTTTTTTCTCCTTTACTGGGCTTCTTACAGTCTGCTCCATACTACCCTCTGTTTCTTCAGACTCAAAAAGTTTATGGTTTTCCACTTGAGTTTTAAGACTCCCTGAAAGGGAAAGTGTTAGTCGCTCTTTGAGATCCCATGGACTGTAGCCTGGCAGGCTTCTCTGTCCGTTTGATTTTCCAGGCAAGAATACGGGAATGAATTGGCATTTCCTACTCCAAGGGATCTTCTTGATCCGAGATCGTCCTTCTCCAAGGGATCTTCTTGACCTGCTCCAAGAGATCTTCTTGTCTTTCACATATCCTGCATTGGCAGGTGGATTCTTTACCATCTGAGCCACCAGGGGATCCCTTTAAGACTCCGTAAATAGTGCTGATTGTGATATGTTCTTAAACTAAAACCATAAGGCAGAAACAATTTATTCTGGTCATTTTTCCAAACATCAGCTCTCCTCTAGAATAAGCTTGCTTTTGTTCACTTTCCAAGATCTCTAAGTAGTTTTTGTTGTTACATTTGTATTATCCCCCAGTTTGTAACTGTGATCTTGATCAACCTCATAGGATCTTATTTGTCCACACTAGAAGCTGAATCCCTTGTCTACTATTGCAAGCATACCTAATTTATATATACTTAAACTTGTAAAATGTTTTAATATTTTAGAAAACATCAAATTATCTCTTTTATGATAAATTGAACTTTAAAAAACCTTTTTTTTGTATTCTAGACTTCTAATTCTTTAAAAGATAATGTTCCTGAGAAAGATCTCAGACCAAAAAGAGAAACAGATGTGACTTCTGAAAGTGACTATGGAAACCGAAAAGAATGTAATAGGAAAACGTCTCGAAGATCAAAAATCCCATATCATTCCAAAACTATTCAAACTATTAAGCACCACAGTAAAAACAGCAACACTTTTATAAGGTACTTCTTTTAGTCCTAGAAATTCAAATAAGACACACAGAAATTAGAACTCCTGGCTTCTTTCTTAAAGCTGTCCTGTGGTCTTATTTTTTTTATTTTTATAATATCAAAGATTTGACTATTCAGCCTTGTCAGGTCAGGTTTGGTCAGTACTTTCATGTAAATTTACATAAAAAGATCTGTTTATGCTAGATTGTCATTACCTAAGTTGTAAAAAATAGTATCATACTTTTCTTTGGGTTATTTCCTATGTTTTTTCTTTGCAGTTGTAATCGTAAAATGAAACAACCTTTCTTTAAAGAATTATATGTAAGATCATCTTTAACAAACAAAAATATAGAAAAATCAGAAAACCAGAAGACTGAAATAATTAAAGCAAACAGTGGTAATTCAGAAGATGCCACTTACCGGGTATGATTTAACAGATTAAGAAAAATTGAATATGAATAATATTAGTTTTAAATACAAGTTAGTTGCAGAAAAATAATGTGTGTTTTATGTGCAAAACATATTGAGAGATGAGATTGGGTTATTTTTCCCATTTTGATTTCTAGATCTTGTATAATGTTGCTATTTTTATAATTTTTAAAGGAATGGAAATTACACATTTATTTAAGATCAGATTTTAGTGAAATCATTTTGTCATATGCTTCTGGAGGAAAAAATAGGTCTGAATTTTCAAATTCTTCCTAAAACATTGATCACTGTCTTAGGAGTCTTAGACTCTTAAATATCTAAGGAAATCTATAAATCTTCTCAGAGAAACTTTCTTAGAGAAGCTTATAAAATGTTTTGTATAATTTCAGGTTTTTCATGGGCTCTTTTGAAACCCAATTTTGGACCCAGGGATTCCAGGTTAAGAGTAATTTAAGAATTTTTAGTACACATTGATTTATTTTATATTTTTTATTAAGTTGCCCTTATTTTACTTGTGAACAACTAGTTATACTTTTCATTGTAATATACATTTTTTTCCAATAGTGTGATGACTTTTTGAAATATTTCACACTTTTCATGCTATTAGTTTTTTCCTTTTATTCTCAGGTATAAAGGCCTTAGTATTTAGAAAATGCTAATAATCATTATGACAGTAATAATAGCAGTATTTATTGAGGGCTTCCCACGTGGTGCTAGTGGTAAAGAACCTGCCTGCATATGCAGGAGATGTAACGGATTCTGGTTCAATCCCTTATAATATCAAAGATTTGACTATTCAGCCTTGTCAGGTCAGGTTTGGTCAGTACTTTCATGTAAATTTACATAAAAAGATCTGTTTATGCTAGATTGTCATTACCTAAGTTGTAAAAAATAGTATCATACTTTTCTTTGGGTTATTTCCTATGTTTTTTCTTTGCAGTTGTAATCGTAAAATGAAACAACCTTTCTTTAAAGAATTATATGTAAGATCATCTTTAACAAACAAAAATATAGAAAAATCAGAAAACCAGAAGACTGAAATAATTAAAGCAAACAGTGGTAATTCAGAAGATGCCACTTACCGGGTATGATTTAACAGATTAAGAAAAATTGAATATGAATAATATTAGTTTTAAATACAAGTTAGTTGCAGAAAAATAATGTGTGTTTTATGTGCAAAACATATTGAGAGATGAGATTGGGTTATTTTTCCCATTTTGATTTCTAGATCTTGTATAATGTTGCTATTTTTATAATTTTTAAAGGAATGGAAATTACACATTTATTTAAGATCAGATTTTAGTGAAATCATTTTGTCATATGCTTCTGGAGGAAAAAATAGGTCTGAATTTTCAAATTCTTCCTAAAACATTGATCACTGTCTTAGGAGTCTTAGACTCTTAAATATCTAAGGAAATCTATAAATCTTCTCAGAGAAACTTTCTTAGAGAAGCTTATAAAATGTTTTGTATAATTTCAGGTTTTTCATGGGCTCTTTTGAAACCCAATTTTGGACCCAGGGATTCCAGGTTAAGAGTAATTTAAGAATTTTTAGTACACATTGATTTATTTTATATTTTTTATTAAGTTGCCCTTATTTTACTTGTGAACAACTAGTTATACTTTTCATTGTAATATACATTTTTTTCCAATAGTGTGATGACTTTTTGAAATATTTCACACTTTTCATGCTATTAGTTTTTTCCTTTTATTCTCAGGTATAAAGGCCTTAGTATTTAGAAAATGCTAATAATCATTATGACAGTAATAATAGCAGTATTTATTGAGGGCTTCCCACGTGGTGCTAGTGGTAAAGAACCTGCCTGCATATGCAGGAGATGTAACGGATTCTGGTTCAATCCCTGGCTTGCAAAGATCCCCTGGAAGAGGGTATGGCAACCCACGCCAGTATTTCTTGCCTGGAGAATTCCATGGACAGAGAAGCCTCACAGGCTATGGTCCATCGGGTCACAAAGAGTTGAACATGACTGAAACAAATTAGCACACACGCACACATTTATTGAGTGGTTATTTTGTGCCATGCACTATTCTGCATGCTTTACTTCCATCTTCTGTTTAATTGTCACTGTAGCCCTTTTTTTTTTATTATTTCTTTTTTTTTTTCTTTATTTTAAAGATTTTTACAGAGTTTTGTTGTTCACCGACATGTATGTTCCCAGATCATTCATATGCATATCCCTGGTTCTGTAGCCCTTTGAGTTAGATACATTACCCATATTATAAATGAGAAAATTGAAGCAGTGAGAGCTTAGGTAACTTTTCCAAGTTAACATAACTATATATACGTATAGGCACTTGTTGAGGAACTAGATGAAGAGAGAGAGAAGAGATGGAAAGCTGAACAAACCGAAAAGAAGCTTATGAACTATATTGATGAACTGCATAAACATGCAAATGAAAAAAATGATATTCATAGCCTGGCTCTTCTTACTACAGACAGGTATGCGGAAAAAGTCTGTGCACCTAAAATTATCTTGTAAGACAAACAATGCTGCACTTGGAGCTGGAATGCCTTAGTTTTGAACTAGCTGCCATATGATCGAAAACTATGCATGTGGTTTTAGTTTAAATTGAACTAACTTTATTTAAAGTCTTCAGGGTTTATCAGCTTTTTGTATAAATAAAGGATTCAGGATATTAATTTGAGCCCTCAGATTGTGAGATGTCAGAGATTAAATAAAAGTTTTACAAGTGAAAAGCGCCTAGAGCAGGGATTGCCATACTTTTTCTTTAGGCTTTCTTAGTCATACTCAGTCTCTGTGTGCTGTTCTCAAAAATGGGCTTTGGTATCTGATAACCCGGGTTTCTTAATTCTAACATTTTTATTCCCTTTTGAAAAGGAGCAGTATTTATTGAGGGCTTCCACGTGGTGCTAGTGGTAAGAACCTGCCTGCATATGCAGGAGATGTAACGGATTCTGGTTCAATCCCTGGCTTGCAAAGATCCCTGGAAGAGGGTATGGCAACCCGCCAGTATTTCTTGCCTGGAGAATTCCATGGACAGAGAAGCCTCACAGGCTATGGTCCATCGGGTCACAAAGAGTTGAACATGACTGAAACAAATTAGCCCCACGCACACATTTATTGAGTGGTTATTTTGTGCCATGCACTATTCTGCATGCTTTACTTCCATCTTCTGTTTAATTGTCACTGTAGCCCTTTTTTTTTTATTATTTCTTTTTTTTTTTCTTTATTTTAAAGATTTTTACAGAGTTTTGTTGTTCACCGACATGTATGTTCCCAGATCATTCATATGCATATCCCTGGTTCTGTAGCCCTTTGAGTTAGATACATTACCCATATTATAAATGAGAAAATTGAAGCAGTGAGAGCTTAGGTAACTTTTCCAAGTTAACATAACTATATATACGTATAGGCACTTGTTGAGGAACTAGATGAAGAGAGAGAGAAGAGATGGAAAGCTGAACAAACCGAAAAGAAGCTTATGAACTATATTGATGAACTGCATAAACATGCAAATGAAAAAAATGATATTCATAGCCTGGCTCTTCTTACTACAGACAGGTATGCGGAAAAAGTCTGTGCACCTAAAATTATCTTGTAAGACAAACAATGCTGCACTTGGAGCTGGAATGCCTTAGTTTTGAACTAGCTGCCATATGATCGAAAACTATGCATGTGGTTTTAGTTTAAATTGAACTAACTTTATTTAAAGTCTTCAGGGTTTATCAGCTTTTTGTATAAATAAAGGATTCAGGATATTAATTTGAGCCCTCAGATTGTGAGATGTCAGAGATTAAATAAAAGTTTTACAAGTGAAAAGCGCCTAGAGCAGGGATTGCCATACTTTTTCTTTAGGCTTTCTTAGTCATACTCAGTCTCTGTGTGCTGTTCTCAAAAATGGGCTTTGGTATCTGATAACCCGGGTTTCTTAATTCTAACATTTTTATTCCATCTTAGTTCATTTCCCATTTTATCTCTTTTATCTATATTATGTAATACAAGAATGTCTTTCTCTTAATATGTGAATATACCAAACAGTTTTCTGAAATTACAATAACTTTTTTCTTCTGTTTCATATAGGCAGTTATTTCTAAAGTTACACTTTTTCTCAAAAGGTTAAAAGTTTTTTTCCATGGGATTGCTTTTGATTTTTATCTCTTGAAATGAGCACTAGATTTCTAGACTTGGTATTTGCCAACAAATAGGGGCTAGGAAGTTGTTCTTGGTTCCATTTCCTACCTGCTCATACAGTAGGTGATTCCTTTTGTACAGTATTCACTGACTAGAAAGTTGATTTACAGGGTCCGCAGCCCAATTTCCGGGTTCTATTTACACATTTAACTAGTGAGTTTTGTGATCCTCACGTGATATTTTCTACCCATCATTACCTGATTCTCTCATTCTTTGTGCTTATGGAATATAAGGAAAATTGCAATACCCACCAGGTGTTCTATGAAAACCTCTGTAATTATGCAAACTATGATGCTTCATGCTATTATGAGACAGTCCACTGCCCACAATTTCTTGCCTTATACAGCTGCTGTTTCTGATACAAGAAGATGTTGGATGTGGGTAAAGGAACAGAATGGATAGTCACAGTCCTAGTCACAATCAGACAATGAAAGAGAAGTGTTTATCTTCCTTTTTTTTAAACCAAAAGATACAAGGCAAAATTATCTTGTAAGACAAACAATGCTGCACTTGGAGCTGGAATGCCTTAGTTTTGAACTAGCTGCCATATGATCGAAAACTATGCATGTGGTTTTAGTTTAAATTGAACTAACTTTATTTAAAGTCTTCAGGGTTTATCAGCTTTTTGTATAAATAAAGGATTCAGGATATTAATTTGAGCCCTCAGATTGTGAGATGTCAGAGATTAAATAAAAGTTTTACAAGTGAAAAGCGCCTAGAGCAGGGATTGCCATACTTTTTCTTTAGGCTTTCTTAGTCATACTCAGTCTCTGTGTGCTGTTCTCAAAAATGGGCTTTGGTATCTGATAACCCGGGTTTCTTAATTCTAACATTTTTATTCCATCTTAGTTCATTTCCCATTTTATCTCTTTTATCTATATTATGTAATACAAGAATGTCTTTCTCTTAATATGTGAATATACCAAACAGTTTTCTGAAATTACAATAACTTTTTTCTTCTGTTTCATATAGGCAGTTATTTCTAAAGTTACACTTTTTCTCAAAAGGTTAAAAGTTTTTTTCCATGGGATTGCTTTTGATTTTTATCTCTTGAAATGAGCACTAGATTTCTAGACTTGGTATTTGCCAACAAATAGGGGCTAGGAAGTTGTTCTTGGTTCCATTTCCTACCTGCTCATACAGTAGGTGATTCCTTTTGTACAGTATTCACTGACTAGAAAGTTGATTTACAGGGTCCGCAGCCCAATTTCCGGGTTCTATTTACACATTTAACTAGTGAGTTTTGTGATCCTCACGTGATATTTTCTACCCATCATTACCTGATTCTCTCATTCTTTGTGCTTATGGAATATAAGGAAAATTGCAATACCCACCAGGTGTTCTATGAAAACCTCTGTAATTATGCAAACTATGATGCTTCATGCTATTATGAGACAGTCCACTGCCCACAATTTCTTGCCTTATACAGCTGCTGTTTCTGATACAAGAAGATGTTGGATGTGAGTAAAGGAACAGAATGGATAGTCACAGTCCTAGTCACAATCAGACAATGAAAGAGAAGTGTTTATCTTCCTTTTTTTTTAATCCAAAAAGATACAAGGCAAAAATCTGAGTGTTCTAAGAGCTGTTATTATTTTAATTTAGTTCCATTTGCCTTAACATTGAAATTCCTCCCAGTTTTTGGCATTATATTCTCTCTTGTTTACAGTCATTTGTATATGCATCTTTGTGTTACTCTGTTTTGGAATATTAGAGGAAGTTGGGTCTGGGATTGCTAGCCAGCTTCTATTTTAGTTGAAAGCTTTGGATATGCTTTGTCTTTATCCTTCCTTAACCTCTCTGTTGTTATACCGTGTTTCCCATGTTACATATTCATTGCTCTCTTGAAAATTGAGCTTCAGTCTGTTTTGATTCATCTGTGCCTCAGACGGTTTTGAGGAATTAGATCCTCACCAATCTTCGTGTTCCCTTACGTGACTCTGTATTCCTCATACCAATACAGTGTCTAGCATCTAGGTATGAAATTTTGAGCATATATTATCTCAAAAGGTTGATCTTCTCTTTTTATTGTTTTTAGTCCCTAAGTTGTGTCCAACTCTGTGACCCCATGGAGTGTAGCCCATCAGGCTCCTTTGTCCGTGAGATTTCCCAGGCAAGAATACTAGAGTAGGTTGCCATTTCCTTACCAGGGGATCTTTCCCACCCAAGGATTAAGCCCCCATCTCTTGTATTGGCAGGAGGGTTCTTTACCAGTGAGCCACCAGGAAAGCCCAAATCTTTGATCTCTACTACGCTTTTAATACCTCACCTATAAACTCCTAAATCTTTATCTGTTATCTGGGCCTCCTATACACAATTTATACTTAGTGAGTTTTGTGATCCTCACGTGATATTTTCTACCCATCATTACCTGATTCTCTCATTCTTTGTGCTTATGGAATATAAGGAAAATTGCAATACCCACCAGGTGTTCTATGAAAACCTCTGTAATTATGCAAACTATGATGCTTCATGCTATTATGAGACAGTCCACTGCCCACAATTTCTTGCCTTATACAGCTGCTGTTTCTGATACAAGAAGATGTTGGATGTGAGTAAAGGAACAGAATGGATAGTCACAGTCCTAGTCACAATCAGACAATGAAAGAGAAGTGTTTATCTTCCTTTTTTTTTAATCCAAAAAGATACAAGGCAAAAATCTGAGTGTTCTAAGAGCTGTTATTATTTTAATTTAGTTCCATTTGCCTTAACATTGAAATTCCTCCCAGTTTTTGGCATTATATTCTCTCTTGTTTACAGTCATTTGTATATGCATCTTTGTGTTACTCTGTTTTGGAATATTAGAGGAAGTTGGGTCTGGGATTGCTAGCCAGCTTCTATTTTAGTTGAAAGCTTTGGATATGCTTTGTCTTTATCCTTCCTTAACCTCTCTGTTGTTATACCGTGTTTCCCATGTTACATATTCATTGCTCTCTTGAAAATTGAGCTTCAGTCTGTTTTGATTCATCTGTGCCTCAGACGGTTTTGAGGAATTAGATCCTCACCAATCTTCGTGTTCCCTTACGTGACTCTGTATTCCTCATACCAATACAGTGTCTAGCATCTAGGTATGAAATTTTGAGCATATATTATCTCAAAAGGTTGATCTTCTCTTTTTATTGTTTTTAGTCCCTAAGTTGTGTCCAACTCTGTGACCCCATGGAGTGTAGCCCATCAGGCTCCTTTGTCCGTGAGATTTCCCAGGCAAGAATACTAGAGTAGGTTGCCATTTCCTTACCAGGGGATCTTTCCCACCCAAGGATTAAGCCCCCATCTCTTGTATTGGCAGGAGGGTTCTTTACCAGTGAGCCACCAGGAAAGCCCAAATCTTTGATCTCTACTACGCTTTTAATACCTCACCTATAAACTCCTAAATCTTTATCTGTTATCTGGGCCTCCTTGATTAATAGATTGTGCATCTAGTCGTCTACTAAAAATTTCTTGTCTACATTGCTTATAAGTGCCTTAAGATCAGCATATCGTTAGGTCAGCTTATCCTGCTCCCTTATTTTATATTCCTTGTTCTAATAAGTGATGTTCCAAATAGCCACCAAACCTAGAAATTTCAGAATAACTTTTTTTGCTTCCTTTCTCATTCTCAAATTTCATAACCAGTAGATATTGATACCTTCTTCATTATACTTTAAAGGTGCTGAACCATCTCCTCTCTAACTCAAACTGTTGCATTTAGATTAGACTCTTGTCTCTTACTAGTTTAGGCCCTTATCTCTTGCTTAGAGGATTACTCTTAATTCTATTGATGTGTAGCTTCTCTGCCCCTTCCACCGTATAGTTCACAGAAGAGTGTAATATTCTTTCATATAACATACCCAACTGGAGTTGAGAGATCAGCTTGGAGACCACTCTCAAAGGCAAGAGGAAAGATGATAAGGACAAAAATTGGAAAAATGACTGTACAGGGATTTTTTTCAGTTGTGGCTTGGAAATCCGATACACTTTGGAGTGGCCGCCTAGCTCAGATACTCATTCATGAGCTCTGTCTTTCATATTCATTGTCCCCTTTTCAAACATTCCTGTTCTGTCATGAACCGCCCCTCTGCCTATAATGTTCAAGAGATGAGCCCCTGGCCCAAGCTAGGTAAAGCCTTAACCCATGGCCACAGTGACTACTGCATGGAGTGGGCATATGAACCAAATTGGACTACCTGAAGCCTTTCCCAGAGCTCAGTTCTAAGCATGGAAAGTAATCTTTTCTGTCCTAGTTTGAGTTTTTCCATTGTTTTTAGTCCCTAAGTTGTGTCCAACTCTGTGACCCCATGGAGTGTAGCCCATCAGGCTCCTTTGTCCGTGAGATTTCCCAGGCAAGAATACTAGAGTAGGTTGCCATTTCCTTACCAGGGGATCTTTCCCACCCAAGGATTAAGCCCCCATCTCTTGTATTGGCAGGAGGGTTCTTTACCAGTGAGCCACCAGGAAAGCCCAAATCTTTGATCTCTACTACGCTTTTAATACCTCACCTATAAACTCCTAAATCTTTATCTGTTATCTGGGCCTCCTTGATTAATAGATTGTGCATCTAGTCGTCTACTAAAAATTTCTTGTCTACATTGCTTATAAGTGCCTTAAGATCAGCATATCGTTAGGTCAGCTTATCCTGCTCCCTTATTTTATATTCCTTGTTCTAATAAGTGATGTTCCAAATAGCCACCAAACCTAGAAATTTCAGAATAACTTTTTGCTTCCTTTCTCATTCTCAAATTTCATAACCAGTAGATATTGATACCTTCTTCATTATACTTTAAAGGTGCTGAACCATCTCCTCTCTAACTCAAACTGTTGCATTTAGATTAGACTCTTGTCTCTTACTAGTTTAGGCCCTTATCTCTTGCTTAGAGGATTACTCTTAATTCTATTGATGTGTAGCTTCTCTGCCCCTTCCACCGTATAGTTCACAGAAGAGTGTAATATTCTTTCATATAACATACCCAACTGGAGTTGAGAGATCAGCTTGGAGACCACTTTCAAAGGCAAGAGGAAAGATGATAAGGACAAAAATTGGAAAAATGACTGTACAGGGATTTTTTTCAGTTGTGGCTTGGAAATCCGATACACTTTGGAGTGGCCGCCTAGCTCAGATACTCATTCATGAGCTCTGTCTTTCATATTCATTGTCCCCTTTTCAAACATTCCTGTTCTGTCATGAACCGCCCCTCTGCCTATAATGTTCAAGAGATGAGCCCCTGGCCCAAGCTAGGTAAAGCCTTAACCCATGGCCACAGTGACTACTGCATGGAGTGGGCATATGAACCAAATTGGACTAACTGAAGCCTTTCCCAGAGCTCAGTTCTAAGCTGAGCTAGAGAAAGGTAATCTTTTCTGTTTGATTTTCACTGCTATTAGAACATGAGTCTAGAGATGTTTGTAGCCTTCTCTCTCTCCCCTGCATGTGTTATAAATAAACCTGTCATAAGAAGAATTCAAACCAACGGTAGGAAATCACAGAGACCTAATAGTGTTCATATCCTTGGTTTTAGTGGTCCCTTGAAATAGTGCCATTCCAGTCCCTGTATTGGTTAGTTATATATTTCAATAAATTCTCCTTTCTTACTGAAACTAATTAAGAGATTTCAGTCAAAAGACTCTTAACACAGAGCTAGTATAGTACTAGGATGTGGTATCTAGTGTCTGGGGAGGATTAAGAAAGTCAAAGTTGACTTCCAGGTATCTGTCTGTTCAGATATTGCTTTTCTCCTATAGCTTTTTTTTTTCCTCCTCCTATAGCTTTGTAAATGCATTTGTGTCCTTTGCCAGATATTAAGGTCCTTGAAGGTCAGGCTGTATCTTCTTGTTTGCTTTTAAGCCCAGATCTAACACAATACCAGAAATAAGTAAGGTGTTTTGTAAAGTTTTGCTGCTGAACAGTAAGGTTCACATAAGATAAAATGTCATTAATTTGTGTAAAATAAACTAGCATTTTGACATAATGCTAGTTTCAGGGATGGGGGAGATGGCATACTGTTATTCAGCCATTTTTTTAAATCTTAGAACAATTTGGGAACATACTTCATATCTTCCTCTCTACTGTAAATTCTAGCGTTTAGTACAATTTTCATCTTTTTATATGTGTAATATGCTTAATAGCCACATTTGATTTATGCTTTTTTTTTCTATTACATTTTTTCAGTTGTGGTTTCCGATTTGGAGTGGCCGCCTAGCTCAGATACTCATTCATGAGCTCTGTCTTTCATATTCATTGTCCCTTTTCAAACATTCCTGTTCTGTCATGAACCGCCCCTCTGCCTATAATGTTCAAGAGATGAGCCCCTGGCCCAAGCTAGGTAAAGCCTTAACCCATGGCCACAGTGACTACTGCATGGAGTGGGCATATGAACCAAATTGGACTAACTGAAGCCTTTCCCAGAGCTCAGTTCTAAGCTGAGCTAGAGAAAGGTAATCTTTTCTGTTTGATTTTCACTGCTATTAGAACATGAGTCTAGAGATGTTTGTAGCCTTCTCTCTCTCCCTGCATGTGTTATAAATAAACCTGTCATAAGAAGAATTCAAACCAACGGTAGGAAATCACAGAGACCTAATAGTGTTCATATCCTTGGTTTTAGTGGTCCCTTGAAATAGTGCCATTCCAGTCCCTGTATTGGTTAGTTATATATTTCAATAAATTCTCCTTTCTTACTGAAACTAATTAAGAGATTTCAGTCAAAAGACTCTTAACACAGAGCTAGTATAGTACTAGGATGTGGTATCTAGTGTCTGGGGAGGATTAAGAAAGTCAAAGTTGACTTCCAGGTATCTGTCTGTTCAGATATTGCTTTTCTCCTATAGCTTTTTTTCCTCCTCCTATAGCTTTGTAAATGCATTTGTGTCCTTTGCCAGATATTAAGGTCCTTGAAGGTCAGGCTGTATCTTCTTGTTTGCTTTTAAGCCCAGATCTAACACAATACCAGAAATAAGTAAGGTGTTTTGTAAAGTTTTGCTGCTGAACAGTAAGGTTCACATAAGATAAAATGTCATTAATTTGTGTAAAATAAACTAGCATTTTGACATAATGCTAGTTTCAGGGATGGGGGAGATGGCATACTGTTATTCAGCCATTTTTTTAAATCTTAGAACAATTTGGGAACATACTTCATATCTTCCTCTCTACTGTAAATTCTAGCGTTTAGTACAATTTTCATCTTTTTATATGTGTAATATGCTTAATAGCCACATTTGATTTATGCTTTAGGTTAAAGGAAATTATTTTTAAAGAGAGAAATTCCAAACTACAGCTGGAAATTATGGTTCACAGACTTCAAAATGAAATTAAAAAACTTACTATTGAATTAATTAAAGCAAGAGATCAGCAAGAGGATCACATTAAACACCTAAGAATCCTGGAAAAAGCATTAGAAAAAATGGATAGACAAAAAGAACAACAGCAAGCAGCACAGGTATTTCTCTGTTTTAATCTTACCAGTCCTGTGAATTAACACATTCATAGCTTCTCTCCTGAAACAAATTATGCCATTATATATAAACGTAAAGATGTTAGTTTGAATGTAAAACTTAAATGTGCCAGTAATTTAACCTATGGAACCATTTATCAAACAACATTCACAAAGCCATTTTAAGAAGAGTTGCTGAAAATACCGCTGGTTGTTAGCCTTGTGCTTTATAAAAATCAGTTTTTAAGTGATTCATTTGGGTATTTGAAGACTTTTAATTTTCATGTTTTCTGAATGGAAATTTTTCTTAGGTCCATGGTGTACATAAGAATTAATGTTAATGTGTTTGACGCTTCTGTGAGAGTGCTTTAAGTTGCTTCAGTCATGTCCAACTCTTTGTGACCCTATAGACTGTATCCTGCCAGGCTCCTCTGTCCATGGGATTCTCCAGGGGAGTGGGCTGCCACGCCCTCCTCCAGGGGATCTTCCTGTCCCAGAGATCAAACCTGCATCTCTTATGTCTCTTGCACTGGCTGGTGGGTTCTTTACCACTAGCCCCAGCTATGCTTCTAAGACTTGACTTTGCACCCATGTGCTTAGCGCTCAGTCATGTCTGACCGTGAAACCCCATGGACTGCAGCCTGCCAGGCTTCTCTGTCCCTGGAAATTCTCCAAGCAAGAATATTAGACTGAGTTGCCATGCCCACCTCCAGGGATTTTCCCAACTCAGGGATCCAATCCAGGTCTCTTGCATTGCAGGAGATTACCATCTGAGCCACCAGGGAAGCCCGTATGTGATCATACCATTATTTAATAAATTTTGAAAATCAGCTTAGTCACTAGATCCTTTTATTTAGAAGAAAATTTTCTTTGGGGAACTGACATTAAAATAGAAGCAGAGGGTATTATCTAAATACTGTAATTGTGTGTATTTTACTCAGATGCAACTTATCCAAGAGGTGGAACTCAAAGCCGCATCTGCTGATAGAGAAATAAGCTTACTTAGGACTTCTCTTCATCAGGAAAAGGAACAGGTACAACAACTTCATGAACTTCTTGCATTGAAAGAACAAGAACACAGGTAAGTGAAAATTTGAACATTTAAAAATAGAAAAAGTTCTTTGATTCTCTTCTTTGCACCCTTCCCACTCCCACCCTAGAACTAGACAGTGATTTTCAGCAGTGGTGAAGTCTGACTCAAGAACTAGACAGTGATTTTCAGCAGTGATGAAGTCTGACTCAAATAGCTCATGGAAAATTACATGTTTATGCACACTTTAGAATCAGTCTTACTATAAGAACTTGTAACTTAAAAACAAATCAGTGACTTCGTTAAGGTTGAAGTATGAGTTTATAGCAGTGAAGCTTTTGCATTTCTCTAAGCCCAGCCAAAAGTTGATCATTGTAATATAGGGAACACTGTCTTAATTGGCTTCCAAGTAACTACTTGTTAAATGATAGAAGTATTCTTTATTCCTTTGAAGCAGGATTCAACAAACTTTCTTCTGTAGAGATCCAGATAGAATATATTTTGGGCTTTTCAGTTCATCCCTAACTGTCTCTTTGTAACACAGAAGTAACCATAGCACATAAACAAATGGACATGCTGGGTTCCAGTAAAAGTTTATTTCCCCACAAGAAGGGCAGCAGGCCAGATTTGGTCCATGGGCTATAGTTTGCTAGCATGTGCTTTTTATAATGCACAGTAATTTGAGCACATTACACTGTTCATCAGTTTACTATGCTGTTGGTTGACTTGTCTGATTGTGGTGGGTTAATTGTGTTTGTTCTCAGACCTGTTTAGGTTTACTGACTAAATTTTAATGTCTGAATTAAAATTTGACATTCTGGGGGAGAGTGTCATCAAATGCGTGGGCAACCTGATGCGAAGAGACGAGTCATTGGGAAAAATAGAAGGCAGAAGGAGACCGGGACAACAGAGGACAAGATGGTTGGATGGCCTCACTGAGTCAGTGGACATGAGTTTGAGCAAGCTCTGGGAGGTGGTGAAGGACAGGGAGGCCTGGCATGCTGCAATCCATGGGGTCACAAAGTGTCAGACACAAGTGAGCAACTGAACTGAACTGAATCTCTGTCTCAGGCTCTGCTTTCAGGGAATTCAGACTAGGGAAATCCCTTTCCCATCCTCCTCTCCCACATTACCTGCTCTTCTTTCATGGGGGACGTCCCCAGTATCACCTCAGTCACCCCTAGACTATGACATTAACACAGAGAATTAGGATCCATCGATTTACAGGCCTTCCCACGTGGCTGCAGCACAAGCTGCTCAAGGGCAGAGACTCTGGGTTACATGTGGGCTCCACCTGTGTCCCTTAGGAGACAGACATGTACCCCGGTCAGCACTTTACTCGACTTGGTATTCATTGAGACTGTGAGTGAGTCTTGCCATTTTCTGCCTTCCAGGCACACGGAAATGAATTTCTCAGCCCTCTTGAAATTACATGTTTATGCACACTTTAGAATCAGTCTTACTATAAGAACTTGTAACTTAAAAACAAATCAGTGACTTCGTTAAGGTTGAAGTATGAGTTTATAGCAGTGAAGCTTTTGCATTTCTCTAAGCCCAGCCAAAAGTTGATCATTGTAATATAGGGAACACTGTCTTAATTGGCTTCCAAGTAACTACTTGTTAAATGATAGAAGTATTCTTTATTCCTTTGAAGCAGGATTCAACAAACTTTCTTCTGTAGAGATCCAGATAGAATATATTTTGGGCTTTTCAGTTCATCCCTAACTGTCTCTTTGTAACACAGAAGTAACCATAGCACATAAACAAATGGACATGCTGGGTTCCAGTAAAAGTTTATTTCCCCACAAGAAGGGCAGCAGGCCAGATTTGGTCCATGGGCTATAGTTTGCTAGCATGTGCTTTTATAATGCACAGTAATTTGAGCACATTACACTGTTCATCAGTTTACTATGCTGTTGGTTGACTTGTCTGATTGTGGTGGGTTAATTGTGTTTGTTCTCAGACCTGTTTAGGTTTACTGACTAAATTTTAATGTCTGAATTAAAATTTGACATTCTGGGGGAGAGTGTCATCAAATGCGTGGGCAACCTGATGCGAAGAGACGAGTCATTGGGAAAAATAGAAGGCAGAAGGAGACCGGGACAACAGAGGACAAGATGGTTGGATGGCCTCACTGAGTCAGTGGACATGAGTTTGAGCAAGCTCTGGGAGGTGGTGAAGGACAGGGAGGCCTGGCATGCTGCAATCCATGGGGTCACAAAGTGTCAGACACAAGTGAGCAACTGAACTGAACTGAATCTCTGTCTCAGGCTCTGCTTTCAGGGAATTCAGACTAGGGAAATCCCTTTCCCATCCTCCTCTCCCACATTACCTGCTCTTCTTTCATGGGGGACGTCCCCAGTATCACCTCAGTCACCCCTAGACTATGACATTAACACAGAGAATTAGGATCCATCGATTTACAGGCCTTCCCACGTGGCTGCAGCACAAGCTGCTCAAGGGCAGAGACTCTGGGTTACATGTGGGCTCCACCTGTGTCCCTGAGGAGACAGACATGTACCCCGGTCAGCACTTTACTCGACTTGGTATTCATTGAGACTGTGAGTGAGTCTTGCCATTTTCTGCCTTCCAGGCACACGGGAAATGAATTTCTCAGCCCTCTTGAAATTAGGCAAAACCACAGAGCTGACTTTCACAAAGGATGAACATAAGCTCAGCTCAGTGTGTTGTTTCCTCCCGGCAGAAGCATTCATTGCCAATGCAGTGTGACACACTGCAGTGCCCTCTTCTGACCACACTCTGGTCCTTTAATTTGGACCCAGAGCAATCAGGGCCCCCAGTACCACCCTACTGACCCCAATTAGGTAGCATTAGTGAGAAATACAAGAGTGTTAAGCTACCGGCATTGATGGGTGGTTTGTTTCTCCAGTATTTCTTAGCCATTCTGACCGACACAGGCTGAGATAGGAATGCGCATAAAGTTCACACGAACACTGAGGGAGGTATCAGGTGTCTCCAGAAGTTCAGAAGCGCTTCATAGGGGAACTAGAGACAGGCCATAAAAGATGGGTGTTTTGGGCTTCCATGGTGGTCCAGTGGGTGGAGAGTCCGCCTTGCAGTGCAGGGGCACCAGTTCGATTCCTGGCCCAGGAGGATCCCAGCGTGCCACGGAGCGGCTGGACTGATGTGTCTAATTATGAGCCAGCGCTCTGGAGCACGGGCACCCAGATCTGGTGCTCCGCAAGAAGGGATGCCACTCCAATGGGAGGCCCACACAGGCCTGGGAATGAAGATGGATGAAAATCAATCAGTAAGAAACCAATAAAAGAAGCCAAAGTTTTTTAAAAAATCAGAAAGTATTATCGTAAAGTATTATTTAAAAAAATGAATGTTTTGATTCTGTATGATTTCAATACCTTTCAAATTTTGCACCTTATTTTATGTCCCTGGATGTGATATCGCTCTTCTTTCATGGGGGACGTCCCCAGTATCACCTCAGTCACCCCTAGACTATGACATTAACACAGAGAATTAGGATCCATCGATTTACAGGCCTTCCCACGTGGCTGCAGCACAAGCTGCTCAAGGGCAGAGACTCTGGGTTACATGTGGGCTCCACCTGTGTCCCTGAGGAGACAGACATGTACCCCGGTCAGCACTTTACTCGACTTGGTATTCATTGAGACTGTGAGTGAGTCTTGCCATTTTCTGCCTTCCAGGCACACGGGAAATGAATTTCTCAGCCCTCTTGAAATTAGGCAAAACCACAGAGCTGACTTTCACAAAGGATGAACATAAGCTCAGCTCAGTGTGTTGTTTCCTCCCGGCAGAAGCATTCATTGCCAATGCAGTGTGACACACTGCAGTGCCCTCTTCTGACCACACTCTGGTCCTTTAATTTGGACCCAGAGCAATCAGGGCCCCCAGTACCACCCTACTGACCCCAATTAGGTAGCATTAGTGAGAAATACAAGAGTGTTAAGCTACCGGCATTGATGGGTGGTTTGTTTCTCCAGTATTTCTTAGCCATTCTGACCGACACAGGCTGAGATAGGAATGCGCATAAAGTTCACACGAACACTGAGGGAGGTATCAGGTGTCTCCAGAAGTTCAGAAGCGCTTCATAGGGGAACTAGAGACAGGCCATAAAAGATGGGTGTTTTGGGCTTCCATGGTGGTCCAGTGGGTGGAGAGTCCGCCTTGCAGTGCAGGGGCACCAGTTCGATTCCTGGCCCAGGAGGATCCCAGCGTGCCACGGAGCGGCTGGACTGATGTGTCTAATTATGAGCCAGCGCTCTGGAGCACGGGCACCCAGATCTGGTGCTCCGCAAGAAGGGATGCCACTCCAATGGGAGGCCCACACAGGCCTGGGAATGAAGATGGATGAAAATCAATCAGTAAGAAACCAATAAAAGAAGCCAAAGTTTTTTAAAAAATCAGAAAGTATTATCGTAAAGTATTATTTAAAAAAATGAATGTTTTGATTCTGTATGATTTCAATACCTTTCAAATTTTTGCACCTTATTTTATGTCCCTGGATATGTTCCAGTATTTCCTAATTTATAGTCTATGGTAACTTTAATAGAATTCGTATCCTACTGTTGTATAAAAATTGGAAGCAGCTTAATTATGTTAAATTGGTTCATGGTGCTTTTCAGGTCTACTGTATCTTCCTACTTTTCTGTATATTCACTCTATTCATTTTTGAGAGTTTCATGTTGAAACTCCAACTAAAAATCTTAGTTTTATCTACTTAAAAAATAATTGTAATATATAGTGGGACTATATCGGGAAGATACCCTGGAGACAGAATGGCTACCCATTCCAGTATTCTTGCCTGGAGAATTCCATGGACAGAGGAGTCAGGTGGGTTACAGCCATAGTGTCGCAGAGAGTTGGACACGACTCAGTGACTACCACTAACTTACATATAACTTTGTTCTGTATTTTCCAAGCCTCCTGTAAATGTGTTACCATGCTTTCATAATTAAAAAAACAAGAAAGAGGGAAAAAATGTGTGGGCAAGACAACTATAAAAGATTGGGGGAATAATCACAAAAATCAAAACTTTGGCACTTACTTTCCTTTTCAGTATCTTTTAACTTGTTCTAGTTTAAAGAAACGAAAACTAGAGATAACAGATTTTGTATTATGGGTTTAATTCATTGAAGAAAAATAGTAGAGAACTCTGAAGAAGTTTTATTACAACTTATCAAATGTGAAAAACTGGCTGTATACCAAAAGATTGGTGGAGTTTTACACGCTAACCATTTTTTTTAATTAACCAGCTACCAGTACCAATAGACTGTATTTATTGCATGTCAAAGACTCAAGCAAAGTAGAAGATGCAGTGAGGCAGATCCTGACTTGTAAGAATGCACCCAAAGAATATTAGAAACTGTACAATGACTCAAATCTATCTCACGAGGTTGACGTGTCATATAGGTTCTCTTATCCATATCACCACTGAATAAAGTCAAATAAAACTCATATTTTTTCTGTATCTACCATTCAACCCATAGTTTTCTGTTTGAAAGTGAGGAGCTGATCTCTAGCAATAGGGAAGATAGAATATTTAATAACTAAAGACTTTGAAAGTTTTTCATTCCAGGTAAACAGCATCCTGTGATTTTTATTTGTTTTTCATTCCAGGAAAGACATTGAGACAAGGGAGTTATTTACTGAAGCTGGGTTCCAGGAAGCCTTAGCAAAAGAAATTGCTAAAGAAGAGAGAAAGCATGAGCAAGTTATAAAAGAATATCAAGACAAAATTGATGGATTAAATCAACAGTATGTGGATTTAAAAAAAATTGAATCGTATCTGGTCTTTTCTGTATTCACTCTATTCATTTTGAGAGTTTCATGTTGAAACTCCAACTAAAAATCTTAGTTTTATCTACTTAAAAAATAATTGTAATATATAGTGGGACTATATCGGGAAGATACCCTGGAGACAGAATGGCTACCCATTCCAGTATTCTTGCCTGGAGAATTCCATGGACAGAGGAGTCAGGTGGGTTACAGCCATAGTGTCGCAGAGAGTTGGACACGACTCAGTGACTACCACTAACTTACATATAACTTTGTTCTGTATTTTCCAAGCCTCCTGTAAATGTGTTACCATGCTTTCATAATTAAAAAAACAAGAAAGAGGGAAAAAATGTGTGTCAAGACAACTATAAAAGATTGGGGGAATAATCACAAAAATCAAAACTTTGGCACTTACTTTCCTTTTCAGTATCTTTTAACTTGTTCTAGTTTAAAGAAACGAAAACTAGAGATAACAGATTTTGTATTATGGGTTTAATTCATTGAAGAAAAATAGTAGAGAACTCTGAAGAAGTTTTATTACAACTTATCAAATGTGAAAAACTGGCTGTATACCAAAAGATTGGTGGAGTTTTACACGCTAACCATTTTTTTTAATTAACCAGCTACCAGTACCAATAGACTGTATTTATTGCATGTCAAAGACTCAAGCAAAGTAGAAGATGCAGTGAGGCAGATCCTGACTTGTAAGAATGCACCCAAAGAATATTAGAAACTGTACAATGACTCAAATCTATCTCACGAGGTTGACGTGTCATATAGGTTCTCTTATCCATATCACCACTGAATAAAGTCAAATAAAACTCATATTTTTTCTGTATCTACCATTCAACCCATAGTTTTCTGTTTGAAAGTGAGGAGCTGATCTCTAGCAATAGGGAAGATAGAATATTTAATAACTAAAGACTTTGAAAGTTTTTCATTCCAGGTAAACAGCATCCTGTGATTTTTATTTGTTTTTCATTCCAGGAAAGACATTGAGACAAGGGAGTTATTTACTGAAGCTGGGTTCCAGGAAGCCTTAGCAAAAGAAATTGCTAAAGAAGAGAGAAAGCATGAGCAAGTTATAAAAGAATATCAAGACAAAATTGATGGATTAAATCAACAGTATGTGGATTTAGAAAATGAATTCCGTATTGCTTTAACTGTTGAAGCCAAAAGATTTAAAGATGTAAGAACTGGTATCTGGTCTTTTATTGAAAACAGAATCAGCAAGATATGATATGATGAGAGAACTACATCTTAGAATTCTAGCTATACTTGCATGCTGTGTATGTGGTCTTAAGCCAAATTACTTAAATTCTTAGAGCCTTCTTTCTTCAAATAAATAATAGCTAATCTTCAGTGTTATTGCCAAAGCTAAGTGAGGTTGCAAATGGTCAAGTAAAGAGAACACTTGTGAATAGGAATTAGGAAATCCCAATTCTCTGTTAATACTGTAGACCAGAGATTGGCAAACTAAAGCCCCTGGGCTATATTTGGACCACTACCTGTTTATATTATATAAAGTCTTATGAAAACAGAGCCATGCTGACTTGTTCACACAGTGTCTGGCTATATCTGTGTTACAGTAGCTGGGTCCAGGCCTTAAAACATAAACACATATTGGCCTAGCTGACCTTCAAAGCCAGTTATCTGTGAACTTTGTTCTTTGGCTAAAACTTTGATTCTAAAAGTGAAAAAAGTAAGCCGTTTCCAAAAACATATATTTTCTAAATACTTGGGGGAACTGCTATTTATAATACAATTTTGAAATATAGGTTAAAGATGGTTTTGAAAATGTTGCAACTGAATTAGCAAAGAGCAAGCATGCTCTTGTTTGGGCTCAACGGAAAGAAAATGAATCTTCGTCTTTAATTAAAGACCTAACCAGTATGGTGAAGGAACAAAAAGCAAAACTTGCAGAAGTTTCTAAATTGAAACGGGAAACAGCAACAAATTTACAGGTAAAGACAAGTGTAACATTATTTCCTTTTAAATTTTATGTCATTTTTTCATGTATATTGTGATGGTTTTAGGAAGTATACTATTGTGAACTAGAAAAATTTTGAAAAGTGAAATAATTAGGAAGTAAATACTAAGTAATGACTGGGTTCCAGGAAGCCTTAGCAAAAGAAATTGCTAAAGAGAGAGAAAGCATGAGCAAGTTATAAAAGAATATCAAGACAAAATTGATGGATTAAATCAACAGTATGTGGATTTAGAAAATGAATTCCGTATTGCTTTAACTGTTGAAGCCAAAAGATTTAAAGATGTAAGAACTGGTATCTGGTCTTTTATTGAAAACAGAATCAGCAAGATATGATATGATGAGAGAACTACATCTTAGAATTCTAGCTATACTTGCATGCTGTGTATGTGGTCTTAAGCCAAATTACTTAAATTCTTAGAGCCTTCTTTCTTCAAATAAATAATAGCTAATCTTCAGTGTTATTGCCAAAGCTAAGTGAGGTTGCAAATGGTCAAGTAAAGAGAACACTTGTGAATAGGAATTAGGAAATCCCAATTCTCTGTTAATACTGTAGACCAGAGATTGGCAAACTAAAGCCCCTGGGCTATATTTGGACCACTACCTGTTTATATTATATAAAGTCTTATGAAAACAGAGCCATGCTGACTTGTTCACACAGTGTCTGGCTATATCTGTGTTACAGTAGCTGGGTCCAGGCCTTAAAACATAAACACATATTGGCCTAGCTGACCTTCAAAGCCAGTTATCTGTGAACTTTGTTCTTTGGCTAAAACTTTGATTCTAAAAGTGAAAAAAGTAAGCCGTTTCCAAAACATATATTTTCTAAATACTTGGGGAACTGCTATTTATAATACAATTTTGAAATATAGGTTAAAGATGGTTTTGAAAATGTTGCAACTGAATTAGCAAAGAGCAAGCATGCTCTTGTTTGGGCTCAACGGAAAGAAAATGAATCTTCGTCTTTAATTAAAGACCTAACCAGTATGGTGAAGGAACAAAAAGCAAAACTTGCAGAAGTTTCTAAATTGAAACGGGAAACAGCAACAAATTTACAGGTAAAGACAAGTGTAACATTATTTCCTTTTAAATTTTATGTCATTTTTTCATGTATATTGTGATGGTTTTAGGAAGTATACTATTGTGAACTAGATAACATTACTTATATATTGTGTGTGAAAAGTGAAATAATTAGGAGATAAATAATGACTGTATTGCTTATAATAAAACAGTATCTAAGTAATATAAGTGAATTAATTTTAATAATCATACTAAGTAAATAGATATAGATACCAGTTTTACCGTGATACAGATGGTTGACATTCAGGGAATACCAAATGAATTATGAATTGTTGATACTAATTTTGTAGTGGTGGTTGTATTTAGATACTAATATACCCATATAATAATTTTTAATTACTTCATTTCTGTTGTCTTAAAATATTAGTGGTATTTTGCCCAAAATGACTCACTTTCTGTAAGTGACCTTTAGACTCCTAATACAAATACTTGGTGAGAAATTTTGAGTATTACATGTGTAATAAAATTGAGATTTTAAAGTAATAGCCTTTTAAAATTTGATTTTTTGTTTCATGGCCTACATTTATCTTTAGCTAATAGAATTAAAACATTTTCTATATAAAATGTAAGTACATTTACTTTGTATTTACTTAAATGACATTTTTTCTGATTATAACATTCAAAAAGAAAATAGAGAAGCAGTTAAATATAATAATTACTTTGCAATTTTTTCAATGTTTTCTGGTGTTATACAGACTCAAATCAACACACTTGAAATTTTAATTGAAGATGACAAGCAGAAGAGTATTCAAATAGAACTTCTCAAGCATGAAAAAATGCAACTTATTTCTGAGCTAGCAGCCAAGGAATCACTAATTTATGGATTAAGGACAGAAAGAAAAGTATGGGGACATGAGTTGGCACTACAGGGTAAAATTCTCAAATTTTCAAAGGGGAAAAATAGCCCACTCGGCTAATCCAGCAGATCTGTGTATTAAGAAAGGAAGGGCTTAACTCAGCCTAGACATGCCAAAAAATGTGACACTTTATACAAAAGGATAAGTGGTCATTTGTCAGTTGAACAGGAATGATATTATACTGAGAAATTGGGAAGTAGTTTATTATACTCATTATGAAATTATAGCTCTGGTTTTTTGCCAATTTTGGTTTTATTCCCCCTATAATTTGGTTATGTTTCTGAAACTTAATAGTGAAGTATAATTGGAGATAAATACATACTGTATTGCTTATAATAAAACAGTATCTAAGTAATATAAGTGAATTAATTTTAATAATCATACTAAGTAAATAGATATAGATACCAGTTTTACCGTGATACAGATGGTTGACATTCAGGGAATACCAAATGAATTATGAATTGTTGATACTAATTTTGTAGTGGTGGTTGTATTTAGATACTAATATACCCATATAATAATTTTTAATTACTTCATTTCTGTTGTCTTAAAATATTAGTGGTATTTTGCCCAAAATGACTCACTTTCTGTAAGTGACCTTTAGACTCCTAATACAAATACTTGGTGAGAAATTTTGAGTATTACATGTGTAATAAAATTGAGATTTTAAAGTAATAGCCTTTTAAAATTTGATTTTTTGTTTCATGGCCTACATTTATCTTTAGCTAATAGAATTAAAACATTTTCTATATAAAATGTAAGTACATTTACTTTGTATTTACTTAAATGACATTTTTTCTGATTATAACATTCAAAAAGAAAATAGAGAAGCAGTTAAATATAATAATTACTTTGCAATTTTTTCAATGTTTTCTGGTGTTATACAGACTCAAATCAACACACTTGAAATTTTAATTGAAGATGACAAGCAGAAGAGTATTCAAATAGAACTTCTCAAGCATGAAAAAATGCAACTTATTTCTGAGCTAGCAGCCAAGGAATCACTAATTTATGGATTAAGGACAGAAAGAAAAGTATGGGGACATGAGTTGGCACTACAGGGTAAAATTCTCAAATTTTCAAAGGGGAAAAATAGCCCACTCGGCTAATCCAGCAGATCTGTGTATTAAGAAAGGAAGGGCTTAACTCAGCCTAGACATGCCAAAAAATGTGACACTTTATACAAAAGGATAAGTGGTCATTTGTCAGTTGAACAGGAATGATATTATACTGAGAAATTGGGAAGTAGTTTATTATACTCATTATGAAATTATAGCTCTGGTTTTTTGCCAATTTTGGTTTTATTCCCCCTATAATTTGGTTATGTTTCTGAACAGGTATACCTTAACAGTGTTAAAACTGAATAAGTCATTGAAAACAATTATTTCTTATCTAGTGATTTTAAGTTGTTTGTACACATGCAGCATTCTTTTTTTTTTTTTAGCTAAAAATGTTGCTAACCTTTGTCTTGTTACACCTGGAGAAATGTGAAATCGTTTGTGAATAAAAACCACTTTAGGTTCAGGTAAACTTACCTCAGTCTCATTCCCTTTCCATCACCATAAAACAAGAGATATACACTAAAGCATACCTGGAGACTTTAACAAATTATGAATAGTAGGGTATTGCTGCTGAAAGTCATTCAGTCGTGTCCAACTCTTTGCAATCCATGGATGAGCATGGAATTCTCCAGGCCGGAATACTGGAGTTGGTAGCCTTTCCCTTCTCCGGGGATCTTCCCAACCCAGGGATCCAACTGGGGTCTCCTGCATTGTGGATGGATTCTTTAACAGCTAAGCTCAAGGAAATCCCAAGAATATTGGAGCGCGTAGCCTATCCCTTCTCCAGGGGATCTTCCTGACCCAGGAAGCAAACCAGGGTCTCCTGCATTGCAGGTGAATCCTTTACCAGCTGAGCTACAAAGAAAGCCCATGAATAGTAGATGTTGGCTTAAATGGAACATTGCGCATTTGACCATTGGATATAGGAATCTATAATATGATTGTAAATATGATTTTGTATGAACAGCTTAACATGACCCATTATATTGGTTTCATGCTTACTGTGGTAAGACTCTCAAATAGCCACAGCTGTTTAAAAGACCTTTTTGTTCTCTTTGCTCTTCATATTGTGCTACTATGTATTTTATTTCTTTATTTAGTTTTTCTTTTTATTTACTGTATCATACTTTGTAAATTTGCATGTTCATTAGTAATAAAACCTCCAAGGTTTTTTAAATTTTTTACTATGATATTTGTTTCTTAGGATCTACTCTAGTCCAAAATCATGGAAGACTAGAAGCTCAGATTGAAAGTTTGTGTAGAGAGAATGAATCTCTGCGAAAAGCAAGTGAACGTGATAATGACACAATAAGAATTAAATGTAAAATCATAGAAGACCAAACTGAAACCATCGGAAAATTTAAAGAAGTAAGTTTGACATCTTATTTTAGGGAAAGCTTGAAAATCTGTAGATTTTCAAAGTACCTAATAAATATTTGTCTCAGTGAATCTCAGCTGTTACGGAATTTAAGACATATTATCATATTTTTTTTTATTTAATGTTTGCCTCTTTGCTTTTACAAATTTATATGGCATTTATTTATTTATTTGAAATTACTTTTACCTCAAAATTTTATGGAGAATAGTATTATGGCCCTTTAAAATAACTGAAAATAGTGACCTTAAAGGATTGCTTTTTTCTTGGGCTCCTACATAATCACTGTGGATAATGATGGCAGCCATAAAACTGAAAGATGGTTCCTCCTTGGAAGAAAAGCTGTGACAAACCTAGAAAGCATATTAAAAAGCAGAGATACCACTTTGTTTACTAAAGTCCGTATATTCAAAGCTATGGTTTTTCCAGTAGTCATGTAGGGGTGTGAGAACTGGACCATAAAGAAAGCTGAGTGCCAAAGAATCGATGCCTTTGAACTATGGTGTTGGAGAAGACTCTTGAGAATCCCTTGGACTGCAGGAAGATCAAACCAGTCAGTCTTAAAGGAAATCAATCCTGAATATTCATTGGAAGGACTGATGCTCCAGTACTTTGACCGCGTGATGCAAGGAGACAACTCACTGGAAAAGATCCTGATGCTGAAAATATCAGAAGGCAGAAGGAGAAGGGGGTGACAGAGGATGAGATGGTTGGATGGCATCACTGAGTCAGTGGACACAAGCAGACTCTGCGAGATGGTGAAGCACAGGGAAGCCTGGCGTGCCGCAGCCCATGGAGTCACAAAGAGTCACATAAGACTGAGCGACTGAACTGAACTGAAAGGGTTTTTGTTCAGTTGCTAAGTTGTATCCAACTCTTTGTAACCCCATGAACTGCAGCACACTAGGCTTCCTTAGCCTTAGCAGCTAGTGAAGCTTTACACGCTTGACGAGGACTAGCTGTGGGATGATCAGGGCACCAGGCATGTTGTCCAGCTACCTGAACCAGGTGAAGGGCATGTCCCTGCTAGCAGCCTGACAAAGCATGGTTGACTGGAGAAGGGAATGGCAAGCCACTACAGCCTTCTTGCCTTGAGAACCCTGGTAAAGGGTTAGGGATCAAAAAAAAAAAAAAAGTTAACATTTTTATGTAAACTTTGTGTTGTCTTCTAGTATTGCTAAATCAGTTCTCAAAATTGTCTGTGACACAGCCTCTTCAACAAATGGTGCTGGGAAAATTGGACAGCTACGTGCAAAAAAATGAAGTTGGAACATTCTCTGACACCATACACAAAGATCAACTCAAAATGGATTAAAGACCTAAATATAAGGCCAGAAACCATCAAACACTTAGAGAAAAATACAGGCAAAACCCTCAATGACATAAATCAAAGCAAGATCTTCTCTGACCCACCTACTAGAATAGCAGAATTAAAAACAAAAATGAACACGTGGGACCTAATGAAACTTAAAAGCTTTTGTACAGCAAAAGAAATTACAAAAAAGCTGAACAGACAGCCCACAGAATGGGAGAAAATCATAGCATATGAAACAACGGACAAAGAATCTCCAAAATCTACAAGCAACTCAGACAATGGTCCAGTAGTCATTTAACTTAAAGGAAAAATCAAGGGGGCCTGAATTGATTCAAACCAGTCAGTGTTAAAGGAAATCAATCCTGAATATTCATTGGAAGGACTGATGCTCCAGTACTTTGACCGCGTGATGCAAGGAGACAACTCACTGGAAAAGATCCTGATGCTGAAAATATCAGAAGGCAGAAGGAGAAGGGGGTGACAGAGGATGAGATGGTTGGATGGCATCACTGAGTCAGTGGACACAAGCAGACTCTGCGAGATGGTGAAGCACAGGGAAGCCTGGCGTGCCGCAGCCCATGGAGTCACAAAGAGTCACATAAGACTGAGCGACTGAACTGAACTGAAAGGGTTTTTGTTCAGTTGCTAAGTTGTATCCAACTCTTTGTAACCCCATGAACTGCAGCACACTAGGCTTCCTTAGCCTTAGCAGCTAGTGAAGCTTTACACGCTTGACGAGGACTAGCTGTGGGATGATCAGGGCACCAGGCATGTTGTCCAGCTACCTGAACCAGGTGAAGGGCATGTCCCTGCTAGCAGCCTGACAAAGCATGGTTGACTGGAGAAGGGAATGGCAAGCCACTACAGCCTTCTTGCCTTGAGAACCCTGGTAAAGGGTTAGGGATCAAAAAAAAAAAAAAAGTTAACATTTTTATGTAAACTTTGTGTTGTCTTCTAGTATTGCTAAATCAGTTCTCAAAATTGTCTGTGACACAGCCTCTTCAACAAATGGTGCTGGGAAAATTGGACAGCTACGTGCAAAAAAATGAAGTTGGAACATTCTCTGACACCATACACAAAGATCAACTCAAAATGGATTAAAGACCTAAATATAAGGCCAGAAACCATCAAACACTTAGAGAAAAATACAGGCAAAACCCTCAATGACATAAATCAAAGCAAGATCTTCTCTGACCCACCTACTAGAATAGCAGAATTAAAAACAAAAATGAACACGTGGGACCTAATGAAACTTAAAAGCTTTTGTACAGCAAAAGAAATTACAAAAAAGCTGAACAGACAGCCCACAGAATGGGAGAAAATCATAGCATATGAAACAACGGACAAAGAATCTCCAAAATCTACAAGCAACTCAGACAACTCAGCACCGGGAAAATGAACAACCTAATCAAAAAATGGGAAAAGGACCTAAACAGACACCTCTCCAAAGAAGACATATAGATGGCCCAAAAACACATGAAATGATGCTCAACTTCGCTTATCATTAGAGAAATGCAAATCAAAACTACAATGAGATACCACCTCACACCCGTCAGAATGGCCATCATCCACAAATCAACAGACAATAAATGCTGGAGAGGGTGTGGAGAAAAGGGAACACTCCTGCATTGCTGGTGGGAATGTAGATTGATACAGCCTCTATGGAAGACAGTATGGAGATTTCTTAAAAAACTAAAACTAGAAGCACCATACGACCCAGCAATCCCACTCTTAGGCTTATACCCTGATGAAATTAAATCCGAAAGAAGCACATGTACCCCAATGTTCATTGCAGCTCCCTATACAATAGCTAGAACGTGGAAGCAACCTAGATGCCCGTCGACGAAGGAATGGATACAAAAGCTCTGGTACATATATACAATGGAATACTACACAGCTGTAAAGAGAATGCCGAAGAATCAGCCCTAATGAGGTGGCTGGATCTAGAACCTATCATAAAAAGTGAAGTCAGTCAGAAAGAGAAGGACAAGTACAATATACTAACACATATATATGGAATCTAGTAGGGTGGTGATGATGGCACATGCAGTGGTGAAGTGACAGACAAAGACATGGACAGTGGACATATGGACATTGTGGGGAAGGAACAGTGGGTGAGAGGCGTAAAGGAAGTAGCTTGAAGACCTGTACTATCATACGTGAAGAAAATAGCTATAGTCATTGCTCTGTGAGAAAAGCAGATCCTTCACGGGTACTGTATGACATTCTGGAGGAGTGGGATGGGGGGGGGGTATATACATGTTACTAATCTGAAAACATACATATCTGTAAACAATAATACTCTATAATAAAGTTAAAACTGAAATAAAAGTTTAAAAAAAACATTATCTATGACAAAACCTACTATTGTATATTTTAAACTATATGAATAATGTAAACTGCAAAGAAATTACAAAAAGCTGAACAGCACCACGAGGAGAAATCATAGCATATGAAACAACGGACAAAGAATCTCCAAAATCTACAAGCAACTCAGACAACTCAGCACCGGGAAAATGAACAACCTAATCAAAAAATGGGAAAAGGACCTAAACAGACACCTCTCCAAAGAAGACATATAGATGGCCCAAAAACACATGAAATGATGCTCAACTTCGCTTATCATTAGAGAAATGCAAATCAAAACTACAATGAGATACCACCTCACACCCGTCAGAATGGCCATCATCCACAAATCAACAGACAATAAATGCTGGAGAGGGTGTGGAGAAAAGGGAACACTCCTGCATTGCTGGTGGGAATGTAGATTGATACAGCCTCTATGGAAGACAGTATGGAGATTTCTTAAAAAACTAAAACTAGAAGCACCATACGACCCAGCAATCCCACTCTTAGGCTTATACCCTGATGAAATTAAATCCGAAAGAAGCACCTGTACCCCAATGTTCATTGCAGCTCTCTATACAATAGCTAGAACATGGAAGCAACCTAGATGCCCGTCGACGAAGGAATGGATACAAAAGCTCTGGTACATATATACAATGGAATACTACACAGCTGTAAAGAGAATGCCGAAGAATCAGCCCTAATGAGGTGGCTGGATCTAGAACCTATCATAAAAAGTGAAGTCAGTCAGAAAGAGAAGGACAAGTACAATATACTAACACATATATATGGAATCTAGTAGGGTGGTGATGATGGCACATGCAGTGGTGAAGTGACAGACAAAGACATGGACAGTGGACATATGGACATTGTGGGGAAGGAACAGTGGGTGAGAGGCGTAAAGGAAGTAGCTTGAAGACCTGTACTATCATACGTGAAGAAAATAGCTATAGTCATTGCTCTGTGAGAAAAGCAGATCCTTCACGGGTACTGTATGACATTCTGGAGGAGTGGGATGGGGGGGGGGTATATACATGTTACTAATCTGAAAACATACATATCTGTAAACAATAATACTCTATAATAAAGTTAAAACTGAAATAAAAGTTTAAAAAAAACATTATCTATGACAAAACCTACTATTGTATATTTTAAACTATATGAATAGAATGTAAACGATCCATACTTATTCCCAAGTGATACTGTTTTTGTTTTTCTTTTTTTTGATTGATTTATTTATTTATTTTGGGGAGGGACGGGAGTGGGTGGGCCACTTCTGTTGGTCTTTCATTTCTCTATTTTCATTCGTCTTTGTTCCTTGGCTCCTGTGGGCCTCCCATCGCGGTGGCGTCTGTCGTTGCAGAGCACCGGCTCTGGGTGCATATGCGCCAGAGCTTCGGCTCAGTAACTGGACACATCAGTCCAGTCGCTCCACGGCACGTGGGATCTTCCCAGGCCAGGGATCGAACCGGCACCCCTTGCACTGCAAGGCGGTGTCCTTACCCACTGGACCATCAGGGGAAGCCCCCATGACATTGTTTTTACCCTCTTCTTCACTGTGGTCTATCTTAAGAAAGAAGACTAACAGGATCTCTTGTTCAAATATCTTACATGAAAATTTCTAGATAAATACTCTGAAAATTAGCTTGAACTCCAAAATTTGAATCAAATTTGAACTCCAAATTTTTCTTCTGAAGATATCTTCCAGGTATAAAAAATAGCTCAAGAAAGGGATTATCACACATAAAGTTAGGAATTAATACTTTAGAGTAATTATAAGTACCTAAGATTTGATTTTCTTTATTCTCTTTGTCATTTTTAAGAAACCCTGAGAATTTAACTTCATCAAATACAGAAAACAGGGCTTCCCTGGTGGTCCAGTGGGTGGAGAGTCCGCCTTGCAGTGCAAGGGGCACTGGTTTGATCCCTGGTCCAGGAAGATCCCACATGCCACAGAACAGCTGGACCAGTGTGTCTAATTACGAGCCAGCACTCTGGAGTGTTTTCGCCCCAGAGCCAGTGCTCTACAAGAGAGAGGCCACTGCAGTGGGAGGCCCACACAAGCCAAAGAGTAAACATGGATGAAAATAAATAAATAAATAAAATAACCAATAAAGGAGGCCAAAATTAGAAGAAAAAAGAAAAAGTACAGAAAATAAACATTTTATCACCATGTTGCTATACCCGTAGTTAGATTTAGGCTTATACTGTGACTTTTGAACTAGGTTTATTAGGTAATATAATTACCCTAAACAATTACAGTGGCTTTCTTTGGTTTTGGATGAAACCAAAATTTCCGTTATATCTGTCATACATGCCAAACTACACTGAAAATTATTCATATTTTTTAAGCATTTTTTTCTTGTTTTAAGAATCTATGATGAATATAATACTGTGTTTGACATAACTATTTCCACAGTAAAGCTACTGCTTATCAAGCTCTGAACAGAGTAGTAGTGAATAACAGTGGAGCCAAAAAGGAAATGACCTTTAGTTTTAGACTTTTGTTTTTTTTTTTTTTTAAAAAAAGGTTTCCATATTTTCAAACCATCATTTTTTTTAAATTTATTCATTTATGTTTGGCTGTGCTGGGTCTTTGTTGCTATGCAGTTTTTCTCTTAGTTGCTGTGAACAGGGGCTGCTCTCTAGCTGTGGTGCGCAGGCGTCTCTGGCTGAGCAGTCTCAACAGTTGTGGCACACAGGCTCAGTTGCTCCAAAGCATGTGGGATCTTCCCTGATCAGGGATTGAACCTGTGTCTCCTGCATTGGCAGGCAGATTCTTCACCACTGAGCCACCAGGGAACCATCTCAGCTCATTATTTCCTTTCACAATTTAATACATTTATTTTAAAGACCATTGTATCAGCCTCAGAGATATGATTAATGGTGCATTCTAGCTTATCACAGAACATACAGAGATAACTAGGTATAATTTTTTAGGCACCGTTAAATGTAGGTATTAAGCCTCATATGAGTTCCTACTAATATCAGTAGTTGATGTTAAAGGGTTCCAGCCATCCAGCCATGGCCCCTTAAAGCAGACATGTTCTTTGACATAAATAATTCATGTGAGGTCAAATACCTGCAGACATTTAACAGTGCCTAAGGTAGTTGTGATCTTTCATTAACCTGATTTGTAGTATTCAAATAGAGGATAAAGTCTGATTCACAGTATAGAAGATGTAATAAAGTTTGAGGAGATGTAGAGCCTATTTATTTTCATGTGACATTTTAATAATGATGAAATCATACTTTATTTGCTAATGCAAAAGACACTTGTTTAGCATAGTAGAAACAGCATTTTAATTTGTGTCATACATGCACAGTGAATACCAGTCTTTGCTATATTTCATGTTAATTAAAGTTGTTAATGTACTATTTTTCTTCTCATGTACTCCTGTGTGGTTGGTAGTAACTTAATGAAATAAAAAGTATAAATACTGTTATCTTTTTTTTTCATTTTTTATTACTTAATTATTTTTATTTTGCTTTTTTACATAGTTTTGTTGTTTACAGGAATGTATAATCCCAGATAAATCATATATATCATTTTTTTTTCATCATTCTTAATGGCAGATAAAACAGAGTAGTGGGTGCTATTCCTTACTGATTGTGATTTTTTTTTTAAATGTATTTATTTGGTTGCACTGGGTCTTAGTTATGGTATATGGGATCTAGTTCCCTGACCAGGGATTGAGCCTTGGTCCCAAGCATTGGGAGCACAGAGTCTTAGCCACTGGACCACCAGGGAAATCCCTGATTGTGATTTTTAAAATGTTCTGTAAATCTTTTCTAAAATATTCACTGAACATTCAATTTATTTTTTATTTATAGTCTGTCATTTTTAAATCATATTGAATTGGAAAATGAGACATTTAAGATTAATAAAAATAATTATTTTTTAATAAGGATTTTTTTTCTGTAAAAATGAAGTGTTTACAGGAAAGAGAGGAACAAATCAAAATATTACATGAAAAAATCGCTGAAATACAAAAATGTACTCAAGAACAACTTGATGAAAAATCTTCACAACTGGATGAAGTAATTGAGAAACTAGAAAGACACAACGAAAGAAAAGAAAAACTAAAACAACAGTTGAAAATAAAAGAAGTAGAACTTGAAGAAATTAGGAAAGCTTACAGGTATTTTACAGTATTTCCTGTTGAGAAATAATATGTGGCTTAATAATTTTATATAACCGATTTTTAATTCTTGCTTCTCATGTTAGTACCCTTAATCAGAAGTGGCATGATAAAGGAGAACTTCTGTGTCATCTTGAAATGCAAGTAAAAGAAGTAAAAGAAAACTTTGAAAACAAAGAAAGAAAACTTAAAGCGGAAAGAGACAAAAGTATCGAACTGCAAAAGTAAGTGCTCAGTCTAAAGCACGTGAAGTATCTTTAAGAAAACCTGAATTGGGATGGGCGGTATGTGTAGAAAGACCAAGGAAAGTGGGGGTGGTATGAGTTAGGAGGTAAAAACATTTTGGTCATAGTTATTTGCCAAGTACTTAATTTCCATTCCATCTAAAAAATAAAGGTTGAAATAGTTCCTACCTTAATGTTTGAGGAACATTTAAACTTTGTGTATATGTGTATTTATGTGAATGTGTGTGTCTCTGTGTGTATAGTTTGTATGAATTATTTAGCATATAAATAGTGCTTGATTCATAGTAATTGCTGTATAAATATTTTGTTTTTATTACTGGAATTATTGTTTTCCAATTCATTTTGAATAGAAGAAGCTAGTGATGTTTTTGGCTATTGTGTGTGGAGTTTTGGCTTTCCTGGTGGCTCACTGGTAAAGAATCTGCCTGCCATTGCAGGAGAGGTGGGTTCACTCCTGGGGTCAAGATCTCCTGAAGAAGGAAATAACAGCCCACTCTAGCATTCTTGCCTGGAGAATCCCATGGGCAGGAGTCTTGCCTGGAGCCTGATGGGCTGCAGTCCATGGGATCCCAGAGAGTCAGACACAGTTAGTAACTGAACAACAGCAGCAATATGTGGAGTTTAGAGGAGGAAATCACTACCAGGGACAGAGAACTCCTGAAGAATCTAAAACAGATATAAGTAGCAGTTAGCCTATACCAGCTGAGGATGAGAGCTGATTTTTAAAGAAGGGGAAGAAAATGTATACGTGTATGCCATTGTTGTATGGATTTTATAAAATATTCTAGAGGAAATGAGGGTTTTACCTTGTAAACTATATGACTAGACTTGTTAAAATAATTTACAAATTTGACTGCCTAAAAAACAGGTAGCATATCAACACTGAAAAAACAAACAACCCAATCATGAAATGGGGAAAAGACATAAAGAAGCATCTTTCCAAAGACTTACAGATAGCCAAAAAGCACATGAGGGGCTTCCCCTGGTGGTCCAGTGGATAAGGATACCGCCTTGCAGTGCAAGGGGCGCCGGTTTGATCCCTGGCCTGGGAAGATCCCACGTGCTGCGGAGCAACTGGACTGATGTGTCCAATCACCGAGCCGGAGCTCTGCAGCACATGCACCCAGAGCTGACGCTCTGCGACAACAGACGCCACCGCGATGGGAGGCCCGCAGGAACCAAAGAACAAAGACGGATGAAAACAGAGAAATGAAAGACCAATAGAAGTGGCCCGCCCGCTCCCCTCCCTCCCCAACCCGACCCCTGCCCAAAATAAATAAATAAATCTTAAAAAAAAAAAAAAGAAGCACATGAAAAGATGCTCAACGTTGCTTATTATTAGAGAAATGCAAATTAAAACTACAATGAGATATCACCTCACACCAGTCAGAATGGCCATCAAAAAGTCTAGACAATAAATGCTGGAGAGGGTGCGGAGAAAAGGGAACACTCTTACATTACTGGTGGGAATGTAAATTGGTACAACCACTAACATGGAGCCTTTAAAACAATAAGAATCTGCCCCACGGGTGGGTTCACTCCTGGGGTCAAGATCTCCTGAAGAAGGAAATAACAGCCCACTCTAGCATTCTTGCCTGGAGAATCCCATGGGCAGGAGTCTTGCCTGGAGCCTGATGGGCTGCAGTCCATGGGATCCCAGAGAGTCAGACACAGTTAGTAACTGAACAACAGCAGCAATATGTGGAGTTTAGAGGAGGAAATCACTACCAGGGACAGAGAACTCCTGAAGAATCTAAAACAGATATAAGTAGCAGTTAGCCTATACCAGCTGAGGATGAGAGCTGATTTTTAAAGAAGGGGAAGAAAATGTATACGTGTATGCCATTGTTGTATGGATTTTATAAAATATTCTAGAGGAAATGAGGGTTTTACCTTGTAAACTATATGACTAGACTTGTTAAAATAATTTACAAATTTGACTGCCTAAAAAACAGGTAGCATATCAACACTGAAAAAACAAACAACCCAATCATGAAATGGGGAAAAGACATAAAGAAGCATCTTTCCAAAGACTTACAGATAGCCAAAAAGCACATGAGGGGCTTCCCCTGGTGGTCCAGTGGATAAGGATACCGCCTTGCAGTGCAAGGCCCCGGTTTGATCCCTGGCCTGGGAAGATCCCACGTGCTGGGGAAAGCAACTGGACTGATGTGTCCAATCACCGAGCCGGAGCTCTGCAGCACATGCACCCAGAGCTGACGCTCTGCGACAACAGACGCCACCGCGATGGGAGGCCCGCAGGAACCAAAGAACAAAGACGGATGAAAACAGAGAAATGAAAGACCAATAGAAGTGGCCCGCCCGCTCCCCTCCCTCCCCAACCCGACCCCTGCCCAAAATAAATAAATAAATCTTAAAAAAAAAAAAAAGAAGCACATGAAAAGATGCTCAACGTTGCTTATTATTAGAGAAATGCAAATTAAAACTACAATGAGATATCACCTCACACCAGTCAGAATGGCCATCAAAAAGTCTAGACAATAAATGCTGGAGAGGGTGCGGAGAAAAGGGAACACTCTTACATTACTGGTGGGAATGTAAATTGGTACAACCACTATGGAAGACAGTGTGGAGATTCCTTTAAAAACTAAGAATAGAAGCATCCTATGACCCAGCAATCCCACTATTAGGCCTATATCCTGATGAAATCAAAACTGAAAGAAGCACCTGTACCCCAGTGTTCATTGCAGCACTCTATACAATAGCTAGAACATGGAAGCAACCTAGATGTCCATCGACAAATGAATGGGTACAAAAGCTCTGGTACATATATACAATGGGATATTTCTCAGCCATAAAAAGAAATACAGAAGATTCAGTCCTAATGAGGTGGATAAATCTAGAACCTAAGTCAAAAAGAGAAGGACAAATACAGTATACTAGCATATATATTGAATCTAGAAAAATGGTACTGATAAATACACATGCAGAGCAGCAATGGAGAAACAGACATAAAGAATAGACCCATGGTCAGGGGAGGGAGGGAAGGACAAGTGAAAGGTATGGAAAGAGTAACATGGAAACCTACTCTATCATATGTGAAAAAATAACCATTGTGAATAAGCTTTAAGACTAAGCAAACTTTTATGGGAGCTGTGCAACAACTTAGAGGGGTGGGACAAAACACAACATCCTAATTTTTATACATGCAGATATGTGGATCTGTTTTGTTTTTAAGCGGGGAGTGGTTGGGGGGCACAGATGGCAGGGGTCAGGGATATACCTATGACTGACTTGGGATTAGGTGTAGCTGTAAACAACAAAACTGTAAAACAGGAATAATAATAACTCCACTGTACACCTGAAACTAATGAAACATTGAACTCACCCGCGATGGGAGGTCCACAGGAGCCAAAGAACAAAGACGGATGAAAATAGAGAAATGAAAGACCAATAGAAGTGGCCCGCCCGCTCCCCTCCCTCCCCAACCCGACCCCTGCCCAAAATAAATAAATAAATCTTAAAAAAAAAAAAAAGAAGCACATGAAAAGATGCTCAACGTTGCTTATTATTAGAGAAATGCAAATTAAAACTACAATGAGATATCACCTCACACCAGTCAGAATGGCCATCAAAAAGTCTAGACAATAAATGCTGGAGAGGGTGCGGAGAAAAGGGAACACTCTTACATTACTGGTGGGAATGTAAATTGGTACAACCACTATGGAAGACAGTGTGGAGATTCCTTTAAAAACTAAGAATAGAAGCATCCTATGACCCAGCAATCCCACTATTAGGCCTATATCCTGATGAAATCAAAACTGAAAGAAGCACCTGTACCCCAGTGTTCATTGCAGCACTCTATACAATAGCTAGAACATGGAAGCAACCTAGATGTCCATCGACAAATGAATGGGTACAAAAGCTCTGGTACATATATACAATGGGATATTTCTCAGCCATAAAAAGAAATACAGAAGATTCAGTCCTAATGAGGTGGATAAATCTAGAACCTAAGTCAAAAAGAGAAGGACAAATACAGTATACTAGCATATATATTGAATCTAGAAAAATGGTACTGATAAATACACATGCAGAGCAGCAATGGAGAAACAGACATAAAGAATAGACCCATGGTCAGGGGAGGGAGGGAAGGACAAGTGAAAGGTATGGAAAGAGTAACATGGAAACCTACTCTATCATATGTGAAAAAATAACCATTGTGAATAAGCTTTAAGACTAAGCAAACTTTTATGGGAGCTGTGCAACAACTTAGAGGGGTGGGACAAAACACAACATCCTAATTTTTATACATGCAGATATGTGGATCTGTTTTGTTTTTAAGCGGGGAGTGGTTGGGGGGCACAGATGGCAGGGGTCAGGGATATACCTATGACTGACTTGGGATTAGGTGTAGCTGTAAACAACAAAACTGTAAAACAGGAATAATAATAACTCCACTGTACACCTGAAACTAATGAAACATTGTCACTACAATAAAAAAAAGGGAAGGGAAAAAAAATAGGTAGCCTGGTTTAGTGGCCAGTTCTTATGTCAAAATATAGAATGTCATACATAACGTGGCATGTAGGTAGTCCAAAATTTTCATATAGAGGTAGTTTCCCTTTATATCAAATCTAATAGAACCTGGAAATTTGATTTTTATATGACTAGAAGGTCCTAAACATAATAAAAACCATAAAGCCTGACAATTTTTAGAATCTCTTGTTTATTGTATCTTTAAGACCAAAGCAATTATAAAAGGACTGATTTTATACCTTAATGTTTTTATGACTAAGGTTACCTACAAACAAGAAATGAGGGACACAGAAAAGCTTCTGTGCTCAGGAGCACCACAGAGTCCTGCTCAGTTTCAGTCCTAATGTTCATTCAGTCCACGATTACAATGGGCTGTGCCAAAACAAGAAAGTTTGTTCATTATGGACTTAAATGTTTTTAATAAAATTACTCATATTTAATATAAAGATGGGCATTTTGCCTGTAAGAAACTTAGCACTAAAATTTTGTGAATACTCTTTATAATGAGTTTATTAAAATAGGGTTTTATCTCATAAGCATTAACATAGGAAAGTTAGACATATATGCTTGTAAACTTGAACCTGCCTGTAGTGTACACATCTTAAATTATCATCACATTGCTAATAAGTGGAGAAAAAAAAACAACAGATTGACATAGCATCTGTGAAGACGCTTATAAAGCATATCCTTAGACTCAAAATAAATGAGAACCAATACATCGTAACTCTCAGAGGAAAATAGTGTAACAAACTTCCACTTATGCTACCCTATTCTATTCTGTTACCGACAGATTCTATTGGATGATGAACTACTTATAACTTTAGTTACTGAACAAAGTCCTTTGCTATTAGGTGGAGTGGTAGAGTTATGCTTTCATTAAAATATGACTATAAGAGCTGCTATCTAAGAAAACAAAACATCCTAATTTTTATACACGCAGGTAGATCTGTGGGTTTTGTTTTTAAGGGATGCAATGGAAAAGCTTCATAGTATGGATGATGCCTTTAAAAAACAAGTTGATGCAATTGTTGAAGCTCATCAAGCTGAAATAATACAACTGGCAACTGAAAAACAGAAATGCATTGATTCTGCAAATTTAAAGGTACTGTAAGTAAAATTTACTTTGAATAATCAGTATTAAATTCTTATGGTTAAGTTAATTGGATCTTTGACAATGATAAAGAGAAAAGGCAGCATGATTTAATGACCAAATAGATATGAAGAATGTTACTAATATAATCATGTAGCCAAACCAAAATGTTAGTAATACTTAGATTCAGTTCAGATGCTCAGTCACATCCAGCTCTGTGCAGCACTGTGGCACACCAGGCTTCCCTGTCCTTCATCATCTCTCAGAGCCTGCTCAAACTCATGTCCATTGACTCAGTAATTGCCATCCAATCATCTCATCCTCTGTCATCCCCTTCTCTGTCTGCCTTCTACGTTTTCCAGCATTAGGGTATTTCCTAAAAAGTTGTCTCTTAAGATCAGGTAGCCAATGTATTGTCGCTTCAGCTTCAGCGTGGGTCCTTCCAATGAATATTCAAGGTTGATTTCCTTTAGGATTGACTGGTTTGATCTCTTTGCAGTCCAAGAGCCTTCTCCAACACCACAGCTCAAAGGCATCGGTTCTTCAATACTCAGACTTCTTTATGGTTCAGTTCTCACATTCATACATGACTAGTAGGAAAACCATAGCTTTGACTATAGTTGGCAAAGTGATATCTCTGCTTTTTAATATGCTTTCTAGGTTTGTCATAGCTTTTCTTCCAAGGAGCAAGCATCTTTTAATTTCATGGCTGCAGTCACCATATGCAGTGATTTGGGAGCCCAAGAAAATAAAATCTGTCACTTTTTCCATTGTTTCCCCATCTGTTTGCCATGAAGTGATGGGACTGGATGCCATGATGTTCATTTTTTGAGTTTTAGGCCAGCTTTTTCGCTCTCCTCTTTCACCGTTATCAAGAGGCTCTTTAGTTCCTCTTTGCATTCTACGATTAAAGTGGTATCCTCTGCATACCTGAGGTTACTGATACTTCTCCCAGAAATTTTGATTCCAGCTTGTGCTTCATCCAGGCCGGCATTTCACATGATGTACTCTGCACATAAGTTAAATAAGCAGAGTGACAATATACAACCTTGACACACTCCTTTCCCCATTTGGAACCGGTCCATTGTCCCATGTCCGGTTCTAACAGTTGCTTCTTGTCCTTCATACAAGTTTCACAGGAGGCAGTAAGGTGATCTGGTATTCCCATCTCTTTCATAATTTTCCATAGTTTGTTGTGATCCACATGGTCAAAGGCTTTAGCATAATCAATGCAACAGAAGTAGGTATTTTTCTGGAATTCCCTTGCTCTTTCTAGGATCCAGCAGGTGTTGGCAGTTTAATCTCTGTTCCTCTGCCTTTTCTAAACCCTGCTTGTACATGTGGAAGTTCTTCATTCACATACTGTTGAAACCTAACTTGGAAGGTTTTGAGCATTACTTTCCTAGTGTGTGAAATGAGTACAGTGGTGGGATAGTTTGAACATTCTTTGGCATTGCCCTTCTTTGGGACTGGAATGAAAACTCACCTTTTCCACTCCCGAAGCCACTGCTGAGTTTTCAGATTTGCATATTGAGTTTAGGACTTTAACAGCATCATCTTTTTTGTGAAATAGCTCAGCTGGAATTCCATCACCTCCACTACCTTTGTTCCTAGTAATGCTTCCAAGGGCCCACTTGACTTTGCACTCTAAGATAATCTGACTCTAGGTGAGTGATCACACCATCATGGTCATCCAGCTCATTAAGAGTTTTTTTGTACTCTTGTACTCTGTACTCTTTCCACCTCTTCTTAATATCTTCTGCTTCTGTTATAGGCGCCATACCATTACTATCTTTTATTGTGCCTATCTTTGCATGAAATGTTCCCTTGATATTTCTAATTTTCTTGTAGAGAGTTTCCCCATCTGTTTGCCATGAAGTGATGGGACTGGATGCCATGATGTTCATTTTTTGAGTTTTAGGCCAGCTTTTTCGCTCTCCTCTTTCACCGTTATCAAGAGGCTCTTTAGTTCCTCTTTGCATTCTACGATTAAAGTGGTATCCTCTGCATACCTGAGGTTACTGATACTTCTCCCAGAAATTTTGATTCCAGCTTGTGCTTCATCCAGGCCGGCATTTCACATGATGTACTCTGCACATAAGTTAAATAAGCAGAGTGACAATATACAACCTTGACACACTCCTTTCCCCATTTGGAACCGGTCCATTGTCCCATGTCCGGTTCTAACAGTTGCTTCTTGTCCTTCATACAAGTTTCACAGGAGGCAGTAAGGTGATCTGGTATTCCCATCTCTTTCATAATTTTCCATAGTTTGTTGTGATCCACATGGTCAAAGGCTTTAGCATAATCAATGCAACAGAAGTAGGTATTTTTCTGGAATTCCCTTGCTCTTTCTAGGATCCAGCAGGTGTTGGCAGTTTAATCTCTGTTCCTCTGCCTTTTCTAAACCCTGCTTGTACATGTGGAAGTTCTTCATTCACATACTGTTGAAACCTAACTTGGAAGGTTTTGAGCATTATTTTCCCTAGTGTGTGAAATGAGTACAGTGGTGGGATAGTTTGAACATTCTTTGGCATTGCCCTTCTTTGGGACTGGAATGAAAACTCACCTTTTCCACTCCCGAAGCCACTGCTGAGTTTTCAGATTTGCATATTGAGTTTAGGACTTTAACAGCATCATCTTTTTTGTGAAATAGCTCAGCTGGAATTCCATCACCTCCACTACCTTTGTTCCTAGTAATGCTTCCAAGGGCCCACTTGACTTTGCACTCTAAGATAATCTGACTCTAGGTGAGTGATCACACCATCATGGTCATCCAGCTCATTAAGAGTTTTTTTGTACTCTTGTACTCTGTACTCTTTCCACCTCTTCTTAATATCTTCTGCTTCTGTTATAGGCGCCATACCATTACTATCTTTTATTGTGCCTATCTTTGCATGAAATGTTCCCTTGATATTTCTAATTTTCTTGTAGAGATCTCTAGTCTTTCCCATTCTATTGTTTTCCTCCATTTCTAATACTTTGATTAGTTGTAGAATAGAATTTTAATGAAGCCAAGATTCTAAGTTTGATCTTTGTGTGCACCTGCTCCATGAGCTCTGGATAAAAATTTCTGTTTTGCTCACCAGTTATAGCTGGAAGCCCTTTTGGTTACACATAGATAAGGTGAGATTCTGAATGTATACAGTACAGTCAGATTTAGACAAGTTCTCAAGGAGTGTTTTAGGGTTCAGACTGGCCAGTTTCTCATTTTAATATCATTGATAAAGGAATGGGTTTTGGATGATACTAAATCAGAGGCAAATATCAGTATTAACCTGTGGGGCGTCTTAATAATACGTATGTATGAACTTCCCACTCTCACCAAGTAATTCTTATGTGATCCCTCTGTTAAGATGCAGTAAATGAGACAATTGTGAACTTTCATTTTTCCATGATTTTGAAGTGGTAATAAGAAACAGATAATTTTTAAGACTGGAGATTCAGAAATCAGCAGCTAGAAAAGGAAAAGAGATAATAGAAAAGGAAAGTAATACTTCATATTTTATAATCAAGGTTGTGTAATTAAATAGCATTGCTATCAGGAGTCTATATAGACAGAGGGAATTAGATCTTTAGAAATAATCACAGTTAACATAACTTGTTTAAAATTTAGCTGTTTATTTCAAGTCAACAGTTGTTTCAGATATTTTATTTAAAATCTACCAAATGTTGAACAGGAGTACGTTAGATATTAATAAATAAGGTATGAAGTTAGACCTTTAGCTGAAATTAGGAACACACTGTTTGATTTTGGACATCTTGCCATTATGATGCAGTGTCAAAGGGAGCTTTTTGTTAGGGAATCAGAAAAATGGCACCAAAGTTTAAATGTGGTAATCATGAACAAAATTGTAAGGTATCACATAGAGGTGTTCATTTAAATTAGGAGAAATATTAATTTTTATGACCTTTTTTTTTTTCTGGCCACTTCCATTGGTCTTTCATTTATTTATTCTCGTACATCTTTGTTCTTTGGCATGTGTGGGCCTCCCTTTGCAGTGGCCTCTCTTGTCGCACAGCACCGGCTCTGGGTGCATGCTCTTGAGAGCTTCGGCTCTGTAGTTGGACACATCAGTCTGGCTGGTCTGCGGCACGTGGGATCTTCCCAGGCCAGGGATTGAACTGGCACCCCTTGTACTGCAAGGTGGTGTCCTTACCCACTGGACCACCAGGGAAGCCCTTAATTTTTAGAAGGAAAAAATAGGAATTAGAGAGTAGGATGAATGAAGTAAAATGAAGATAGGTGTGGCTATGTTCATAGTACTTTCAGGAATGTTATATGATAGCAGAGAGCATTTCAAGCAAAAATAATAGTATCAAATACATTGAATCCCTAGGAAAATAAATATAGGTTAACAATAAATCATAAGATTATCTCACCACCAGCAGTTTTAGAAATACAGTGTTTAAACAATTTCTGTAGGAAGGGAGTTTATTTCGGTTTTGAAAGTTGGTAAGGGTAAGTCATACTCATGATTTGACATTCATAAGCAGCATAGAGACAGTGGAAAGAGTAAGTCAGAAGACTGGATTTATGCAGATATGCTACTGAGAAGCTCCACAATGTTAAACAAGTTTTCTAAACTATGGAATAGAGTTAAATTACCATCTTCATCACAAGAACCTATGAGAAACAAATGGATAATGCACGCGTAAGTACTTTGTATACAGTATAATATTGTTTCCATGTTAGTATTTGAACAGGTTAACATTTTATTAACCTCTTTAAATGAACATCACAAATTATAAAATGTATAAGAATATTTTACTTTTTGCATTTTTTTAAATACATTTTCACTAAGAATTTTAAATGTTATACAATGTATATATTGACCTAGGTTCATCGAGTTGAAGAAGAAATGCGTGGGCTTCTGGAAGAAACATGCAAGAACAAAAAAGCAATGGAATCAAAAATTAAGCAACTTGCTTTTGCTCTAAATCAAATTCAGCAAGAAATTTGATGGTTCTGAGAACAGATTTAATTGAAATGGACCAGCAGGCTCTTGTAAAAATGATTAAATATTGTAATAGTAGTAACTGCTACGACTTTGAAATGTCTCTTTCTACCCATTTCATTCTGAATATATTTTAAAAGACTTTTGATCAAGTATTTATTAATTGTATATGTAGGGTTTTTTTTATAATAAATTGTTGACAATTATGTGTATTAGAAAAACCTATCAAAGTAACTAGACTTAAAACACTTTCTTATTTCTGTGCTATACATTGTCTGGTAATTACACATTTGCCTACAAATATGTTAAATGAAAATTAAGATTAGTGTTATGACTATATAAAGGAAAGTATTTTAATATTGTTGTTAACCATACTGTGTTGATGAAGAACTAATTACATTTATTGGTTATCTTTTAGTTGATATAGCTCCATTCTTTTCAAATGCTCATAAGTGTAGCCAAAAAATATTTTTAATCTGTATAAGAGATGTGGTATTTTTAAGACTGCGTATCTCCACATCACTTACAGTGACCCCTTTTTAATTACTGTTTATGAAGAGAATTCTTATTTTACAACTTGGAACAGTTTTCTTCCATTTCATATGAGTTCATTTATTACTATTCCACTTTTGTCATCTCATGTTGCTGTATATTCAGAACAAAGATCTGAATACTATTCTCCTTACTGTTTCTGAAAGAAAAATAATACCAAATTCTAACTAATAGCCAATGAACTGTTTTTTTTTTTTAATTAAATGGAATCAGAAAAAAACATAAATGTAAAGAGAGGGCCCCATTTATTATAGGCAAGGTTTATGCTGAAGTCTGTGGAACATCAAGCATATCAGCATATGTTACGGGAGTTTGTCAGGGGATGGGAGCACATACAAAATATTGGGGAAAATAATAGATGAAAGTTTCCCAAAATTTTGATGAAAAAGACTAACCTACATATTCAGGAACTTCGGTAAAACTCAGGATAAACACAAAAAGAACCACACCTAAAACACTTTACAGTCAAACTGTTGGGGAAATCTTGAAAGTAGCAGGAAAATAGATTTTTTTTAAGGAATAATACAACTAACAGTTGACTTCTTATCAGAAATAATGAAGAACAGAAGGCAGTGAAGGACATATTTAAGGTACAGGAAGAAAAAGAACAGTAGGTTGAGAATTCTTAATCCAGAAAAATTATCCTTCAAAATAAAATGCGGGCTTCCCCTGGTGGTCCAGTGGATAAGGACACCGCCTTGCAGTGCAAGGGGCGCCGGTTCGATCCCTGGCCTGGGAAGATCCCACGTGCCGCGGAGCGGCTGGACTGATGTGTCCAATCACCGAGCCGGAGCTCTGGAGCGCATGCGCCCAGAGCGGGTGCTCTGCGACAGCGGACGCCACCGCGATGGGAGGCCCGCAGGAGCCAAAGAACAAAGACGGATGAAAACAGAGAAATGAAAGACCAATGGAGGTGGCCCGCCCACTCCCCTCCCTCCCCAACCCGACCCCTGCCCAAAATAAATAAATAAATCTTTAAAAAAATAAATAAAAAAAATAAAATGCAAAACCAAAACTAAAAGCAGTGGGCTGACAAAATTTTAAACGAAAAAAAAAAAATCAGCCAAGAATTTTATATCCAACAAAACTGTCTTTCAAACGTGAAGTCAAAATAAAGTCATTCCCAGGTAACAGTTGGGAAATATAGTTCCTACCAGACCCACCTTACAAAAAAGCTTCAGGTCCTTTCAGAATGTGACCCTAGAGTGTAATTTGAATATACATAAGAAGAAGAAAGAAACACTCATAAAGCTACTCATGTAATTATAAAAGAGAATATAAATATCTACTTTCTCATCGTCCCTTAACTAATTAAAGGAGCAAATATATAATATAAAGTAATATATATATAATTGTGTTCTTGAGAGTAGAACATAAAATGTAATATTTCTCCATATCAGCACAAATGTGGGTGGAAACAAAGCTGTACTGAAGTAAGGAAATAGAAGAAAGTAACTTGAAACGTATAGGAACAAGTGTCAATAATGAATGGTAAATATGAAAATTAACAAGCTATATTTACTCTCCTACTTCATGTAAAAGCTAGAAACAGTTGCATAACAAAAAGGAAAAAATATAGAAACATTTCTACATTTCATTGGAACTGGTTTAGTATAAACCTGTTGTATATATAATCTCTTATAAAGTCATTAAGGAAGTAACTCAAAAAATAGTCAAAAAATAAAGGGAATTAAAATGTTATACTAGTAAATATTTGTGTGTCAGAAGTGTAAGAAAAGGCAATAAAGAAGTATTAAGCATTTTTAAACAATAAAAAAGACAAGATAGGGGAAAAAGTAAAATGGCAGAAATAAATTTTTAAATTTGTGTAATTCAACTATATTGATAGTTACTTTGTATGACTGGATTAAATAACCTAATCAAAAGACAAAAACAGACTAAGAAAACAAGATCCAACTATATATAACATTCAAATATGCAAATAGGTTGAAAGTATCAATAAAAGGATGGAGAAAGCAACCATAAGAAAGATGGAGCAGCTATACTAATATCAGACCAAATAAGACTTTAAAACAAAGATTGTACTAGAATGGAAGATGAAATGTGTCAATTCATCAAGAATATATAATAATACATACATGGATGTACCTAACAACATATTCCCAAAATTTATGAAGCAAAACTGACAACACTTTAAGGGAAAAAATTAAAGGTTATCCAACAGTGACAAGAGAACTTCCCTGGTGTTCCAGTGGTAAAGACTGCCTGTCATTACAGGGGACACGGGTTTGATCCCTGGGCCAGGGAGATTCCATAAGCCATAGGTCACTTAAATCCATGTACTGCAACTACTGAGCCTGAGTCAGCCACAACTGCTGAAGCCCAACCCTTGCACCTTCAACCCATGATCAGCAAAGAGCCCTTGCACCTTCAACCCATGATCAGCAAAGAGAAACCACTGCAATGAGAAGCCATGCACTGCAACTAGAGAGTAACCCCCACTAGCTATAACTAAAGGAATTTCACACAAAGCAACAAAGACCCAGTGCAGCCAATTAAATAAACTAACAAAATTCAGTATTCCACTTTCAACAATGTATAGAGCAATGAGGCAGAAGCTGAATAAAAAAAAATAGAATACTAAAACACTAAACCTTGGCCTAATAAGACAACTGTAGAACACTTTGAGTAAGAGCAGAATCTTTACGTCCTTCACTTTCAGTAAGAGTAGAATTTTGACATTTTTCTGAAGTGCACCTGTAACATACTACAGTATAGATAAGATGCAAGGTCAAAAAGCAAGCCTCAGTGGATTTAGAATTATTGAAGTTACATAGACTGCTCTCTGAATTCAGTGAACTGAAATTAGGAATAACAAATATGGGGAATTTGCCATTTGTAAATTAATAACTACTGTTTCAAAGAAGAAATCACAAAGGAAATTAGAAAAATCCTTTGAGGTGAATGGGAATAAAACAGAGATTATGAGATGTAGCTAACTAATTAGAAGGAAATTTTTATTTGCAAGCAGTGACATTAAGAAAAAAATACTTGAAATCAGTATCCTAACTTTCCACTTAAAGTGTTAGTCACTCCATCGTGTTCAACTTTTGTGACCCCCGACTTTTGTGATCCCATGTACTGTAGCCTGGCAGTTTCCTCTGTCCATGGAATTCTCCAGGCAAGAATACTGGAGTGGATAGCTGGTTTTCCCTTCTCCAGGGATTTCTTCCTGAACCAACAATTCCCTTTGAAGCAAAACTGACAACACTTTAAGGGAAAAAATTAAAGGTTATCCAACAGTGACAAGAGAACTTCCCTGGTGTTCCAGTGGTAAAGACTGCCTGTCATTACAGGGGACACGGGTTTGATCCCTGGGCCAGGGAGATTCCATAAGCCATAGGTCACTTAAATCCATGTACTGCAACTACTGAGCCTGAGTCAGCCACAACTGCTGAAGCCCAACCCTTGCACCTTCAACCCATGATCAGCAAAGAGCCCTTGCACCTTCAACCCATGATCAGCAAAGAGAAACCACTGCAATGAGAAGCCATGCACTGCAACTAGAGAGTAACCCCCACTAGCTATAACTAAAGGAATTTCACACAAAGCAACAAAGACCCAGTGCAGCCAATTAAATAAACTAACAAAATTCAGTATTCCACTTTCAACAATGTATAGAGCAATGAGGCAGAAGCTGAATAAAAAAAAATAGAATACTAAAACACTAAACCTTGGCCTAATAAGACAACTGTAGAACACTTTGAGTAAGAGCAGAATCTTTACGTCCTTCACTTTCAGTAAGAGTAGAATTTTGACATTTTTCTGAAGTGCACCTGTAACATACTACAGTATAGATAAGATGCAAGGTCAAAAAGCAAGCCTCAGTGGATTTAGAATTATTGAAGTTACATAGACTGCTCTCTGAATTCAGTGAACTGAAATTAGGAATAACAAATATGGGGAATTTGCCATTTGTAAATTAATAACTACTGTTTCAAAGAAGAAATCACAAAGGAAATTAGAAAAATCCTTTGAGGTGAATGGGAATAAAACAGAGATTATGAGATGTAGCTAACTAATTAGAAGGAAATTTTTATTTGCAAGCAGTGACATTAAGAAAAAAATACTTGAAATCAGTATCCTAACTTTCCACTTAAAGTGTTAGTCACTCCATCGTGTTCAACTTTTTGTGACCCCACGACTTTTTGTGATCCCATGTACTGTAGCCTGGCAGTTTCCTCTGTCCATGGAATTCTCCAGGCAAGAATACTGGAGTGGATAGCTGTTCCCTTCTCCAGGGATCTTCCTGACCCAGGGATCAAACCTAGGTCTCCTGCACTGCAGGCAGATTCTTTACCATCTGAGCCACTAGGAAAGTCCTTCCACCTATAAGATACCAGGTGAAAAGGAACAGACTAAAGCCAAAGCAGACAAAATGAAAGGAATAAAAAGTAGGGCAAAAATTAAAGGGTAGAAAAAACAATGCACCTAAATTTTTTACTTTGAAAAATTGACAAATCTTGAGCTAGATTCAGGGGAAAAAAGCTAAAATTACTAAAATCAAGAATGAATACAAGGAAACAGCAGGGAGAGTAGGAGAAAACTTTGCAAGCTGATGTTTATCTCCTTATGATGGTGATAACTTCATATGTGTATATTTATTCTCACTCGTCAAATTGTGTAGATTAAATAAGTACAGCTTTTATATGTCAGTTGTAACTTACGAAAGTGGTTTAAATGTTTTTTTTTTTTTTTTTTTTTAAAATACCCCATTGGCAAAGAATCAAAAAGAATAAGATTCTTAGGTATATATTTAACAAAAGTAGTGCCAATGTCATATTCTGAAGACTATAAAACATTGTTGAAAAGAATATTCATGGATTGAAAGACTTAATATTGACAAAATGGTAATTCTCCCAAAATTCATTTACACATTAAATGCAGTCCCTACTAAAATCTCAGCTAGCTAGCTTATTTGCATAAATTGACATGTCTCTAAAATTCATACAGAAATTCAACCAATCTTGACTAGCCAAAACAATCTTCAAAAAGAAAAAGTTGGAAAGCTCACACTTCCTCATTTAAAAACTTACTAGAAAACTACAGAGGAAAAGTAGACAAAATGGTAGAGTTGAGGGACCATAAGCTCACCTCCTCTCAGGAGCCCACCAAAATTACAATTGTCAGACAACCACCATTTAAAAAGACCAAAACCTACCAGAAAATACCCTCTACAGCTAAAGACCTAAGGAGGGAACCAAATGAGACTGGTAAGAGAGGCAGACTCACTCCATCGTGTTCAACTTTTGTGACCCCGACTTTTGTGATCCCATGTACTGTAGCCTGGCAGTTTCCTCTGTCCATGGAATTCTCCAGGCAAGAATACTGGAGTGGATAGCTGTTCCCTTCTCCAGGGATCTTCCTGACCCAGGGATCAAACCTAGGTCTCCTGCACTGCAGGCAGATTCTTTACCATCTGAGCCACTAGGAAAGTCCTTCCACCTATAAGATACCAGGTGAAAAGGAACAGACTAAAGCCAAAGCAGACAAAATGAAAGGAATAAAAAGTAGGGCAAAAATTAAAGGGTAGAAAAAACAATGCACCTAAATTTTTTACTTTGAAAAATTGACAAATCTTGAGCTAGATTCAGGGGAAAAAAGCTAAAATTACTAAAATCAAGAATGAATACAAGGAAACAGCAGGGAGAGTAGGAGAAAACTTTGCAAGCTGATGTTTATCTCCTTATGATGGTGATAACTTCATATGTGTATATTTATTCTCACTCGTCAAATTGTGTAGATTAAATAAGTACAGCTTTTATATGTCAGTTGTAACTTACGAAAGTGGTTTAAATGTTTTTTTTTTTTTTTTAAAATACCCCATTGGCAAAGAATCAAAAAGAATAAGATTCTTAGGTATATATTTAACAAAAGTAGTGCCAATGTCATATTCTGAAGACTATAAAACATTGTTGAAAAGAATATTCATGGATTGAAAGACTTAATATTGACAAAATGGTAATTCTCCCAAAATTCATTTACACATTAAATGCAGTCCCTACTAAAATCTCAGCTAGCTAGCTTATTTGCATAAATTGACATGTCTCTAAAATTCATACAGAAATTCAACCAATCTTGACTAGCCAAAACAATCTTCAAAAAGAAAAAGTTGGAAAGCTCACACTTCCTCATTTAAAAACTTACTAGAAAACTACAGAGGAAAAGTAGACAAAATGGTAGAGTTGAGGGACCATAAGCTCACCTCCTCTCAGGAGCCCACCAAAATTACAATTGTCAGACAACCACCATTTAAAAAGACCAAAACCTACCAGAAAATACCCTCTACAGCTAAAGACCTAAGGAGGGAACCAAATGAGACTGGTAAGAGAGGCAGACTCATGATACAATCAAATCTCATACCCTCAAAGTGGGAAACACAAACTAGAGAATAATTATATTATGCAAGTTCTCCACAGGAGTAAGAGTTCTGAGCCCCACATCAGGACCCCCAGACTTGGGGTCCAGCACCGAGAAGAGGAGCTGCCAGAACACTCAGCTTTGAAGACCAATGAAGCTTGATTGCAGAAGCTTCACAGGCTTAGGGGAAAAGAAACCTCATTATTAAAACTGAATACCAAAAAAGAAAAACAAAAATGAATACCAGGACCAAGGGTCAGAGCAGTATTAGATAGGTACCTAGGCCAAACCTACCTGCTGGTCTTGGAGGGTCTCTTAGGGATACAATGGGCAGCTCTGCTCCACCCTGGGGACATAAACACGAGTGGTGGAGATACAGCTAAGTGTTCATCTATATAAATTCACTGGATACAGACATCTTGCTTGGGTCATTATACCTCGCCCCATCCAGGCTCTAGTGCTGGAATGCCTTAGGCCAGCAAACAGTGTGGACACAGTCCCACTTATCAGCAAACAGGCTCCTAAAGACTTCCTGAGCCCACAGCCGCCTCTAGACACACCCCAATCATGGTCCTGCCCACCATAGGACCAAGATCCAGATCTACCCGCTAGTGGTAGACACCAGCCTGAAGAAGCCTCTAGAACAGCCTCAACTACCAGGGTACAGATACCAGAAGCAAGAAAACTAAATTCCCACCGCTGGCAGACAGAGTCCACATGTGCAGGCCAGACACTATTCTGGGACCAGCTGGCTCCTAGTCTTTGGGTGACAAGAGAAGTGTACACTGCTGGAACACACAGGAAGGCCACCATAGATGGTCACTTCTCCAAGGTAGAGAACCATAAAAAGAATCCTCTCTTAAAGGGTATTCACATCTAACATACTCTGAGACCCAATGCAGAAGCTGTGGTTTGAAAGGAGCCTGGGTCAGACTTACCTACTGATTTTGGAGAGTTTCCTAGAGAGGGAGAAGGCAACTGAACCTCAGCCTATGGACCTAGACACTAACAGAAGTCATTTGCAGAAGCTCATTCTATGACATGGACACTGGTGCTGACAAGTGCCAAGTTCGATTCTTTTCTTTAGATCATGAGCTTCAGGACCCAGCCCTGCCCCTACCCTCAAGCCTATAGTTACCAATACCCATGGGCAGGCACCAACCCCACAATTTCTGGCCTTGCCCACTAGTGAGCCTACTCTAGGCTTGGAACCAACCTCAGAGGCCAAAGACCATACACTAGCCCCAGGAAAACTGAAGTCCCACAGCCTGTGAACCCAGTTCACCCACCAACAGTCCAGCACCAGCCCTAGGACTGGCTGGGCCTTGGCTTTGCCTACCAGCAGACCAACACAAGCTATAGAATACATAAGAGGGGTATCAGGAACCAATCTCATCCAGAAACAGTTCTGGGATTCCATGGGCCCTGCAAGTGGTGTGGTTGTGCCTATGAGGAGGTTAGTACTAGCCCCAAGACATGCCTTCACCCACCTCTGGGCAGGCACCAACCCTGGGATCTCCTGGAACCTGAATTAGCCCATGAGTGAGTGAGGACTAGCTGTCTGTAGTTCTGTAGTCAGCTACCTCATGACCCGGTCTCAACAACCAATGGTCAGCAGCCTCTACACAAGGCAGGGCCTAGAAACCAACTGGACCAGGGACCAACCAAGCCTATCAGACTACCCAGAGGAGTCAACCCAGCAGAAAAGAAGAACCCTCACAGCCCCTGCGCAGGTACAGATACCAGAAGCAAGAAAACTAAATTCCCACCGCTGGCAGACAGAGTCCACATGTGCAGGCCAGACACTATTCTGGGACCAGCTGGCTCCTAGTCTTTGGGTGACAAGAGAAGTGTACACTGCTGGAACACACAGGAAGGCCACCATAGATGGTCACTTCTCCAAGGTAGAGAACCATAAAAAGAATCCTCTCTTAAAGGGTATTCACATCTAACATACTCTGAGACCCAATGCAGAAGCTGTGGTTTGAAAGGAGCCTGGGTCAGACTTACCTACTGATTTTGGAGAGTTTCCTAGAGAGGGAGAAGGCAACTGAACCTCAGCCTATGGACCTAGACACTAACAGAAGTCATTTGCAGAAGCTCATTCTATGACATGGACACTGGTGCTGACAAGTGCCAAGTTCGATTCTTTTCTTTAGATCATGAGCTTCAGGACCCAGCCCTGCCCCTACCCTCAAGCCTATAGTTACCAATACCCATGGGCAGGCACCAACCCCACAATTTCTGGCCTTGCCCACTAGTGAGCCTACTCTAGGCTTGGAACCAACCTCAGAGGCCAAAGACCATACACTAGCCCCAGGAAAACTGAAGTCCCACAGCCTGTGAACCCAGTTCACCCACCAACAGTCCAGCACCAGCCCTAGGACTGGCTGGGCCTTGGCTTTGCCTACCAGCAGACCAACACAAGCTATAGAATACATAAGAGGGGTATCAGGAACCAATCTCATCCAGAAACAGTTCTGGGATTCCATGGGCCCTGCAAGTGGTGTGGTTGTGCCTATGAGGAGGTTAGTACTAGCCCCAAGACATGCCTTCACCCACCTCTGGGCAGGCACCAACCCTGGGATCTCCTGGAACCTGAATTAGCCCATGAGTGAGTGAGGACTAGCTGTCTGTAGTTCTGTAGTCAGCTACCTCATGACCCGGTCTCAACAACCAATGGTCAGCAGCCTCTACACAAGGCAGGGCCTAGAAACCAACTGGACCAGGGACCAACCAAGCCTATCAGACTACCCAGAGGAGTCAACCCAGCAGAAAAGAAGAACCCTCACAGCCCACATAGAAGGTACCCCTAGTGCATATACCTCTTGTAACAAGAGGGGAGTGCACTCCTGAGACATAGATAAAGATCCCACAAAAATCTACTGCTGGGAAATATGACCAACCTACCAAATACATAGAAATAAAGCATCAAGTTAGGCAAAATAATGTGGCAGAGGAACATGTTCACAATGAAGGAACAAAATTATACCCCAGAAAAAGAAGTGATTAGGGATAGGCAATCTACCTGGGAAAGAATTCACAGAATTTTAAAGGTGATCAAAGAACCTGGTAGAAGAGTAGATGCATAGAGCTAGAAGTTAGAACTATTTAATAGCAGAGTTACAAAGTACAAATAATAATCAAACAAAGATGAAGAATGTAATAAATGAAAATTATACTAGAAAAGATCAACAGTAGACTAGATGATACAGAGGAATGGATCAGCAACCTGGAAAGCAGGGTACTGGAAATCACTGATGCTTAACAGAAAAAAAAAGAATGAGAAGAAATGAAAATAGTTTAAGAGACTTTGGGGACAACATTAAGTCTACTAACACTTGCATTATAGGGAGTCCTAGAAGGAGAAAACAGAAAAGGAGACTGAGAACCGACATACTAACTGAAAATTATCCTAACCTAGGAAAGGAAATAAACACCCAATTCCAGGAAGCACAGAGCATCCCAAAAATTATTAATCCAAAGAGCAACAACACCAAAACATACTATAATTACAATGGAAAATTTAAAAATAATAAAATGGAAAAATTAAAGATAAAGAGAAAATTTTAAAGCAGCAAAGGAGAAGCAACAAGTTACATACAAGGGAACTCCCATAAGACAATCAGAATTCCCAGGTGCCTCGGTGATCAAGAGTCTGCTTGCCAGTGCAGGAGATGTGGATTTGATCCCTGGCTCAGGAATATCCCCTGGAGGAGGAAATGCACCCCACCCCAGTATTCTTACCATGAAAATCCCAAGGATAGAGGAACCTGGCAATCTACAGTCACAAAGAGACACAACTGAGCATGCACACACACATAAGGCAATCAGCTGACTCTTCAACAGCAACTCTGCAGGTCACATGGGAGTAGCATGATATATTTAAAGTGATAAAAGGGGAAAATGTAACACCAAGAGTATTCCTCTTAGCAAGACTCCCATTCAGATTTGATGGAAAAAATCAGATGTTTTAAAGATGAGCAAAACCCCAAAGATTTCAGCACCACCAAACCAGCTTTAGGAAAAATGATAAAAGATCTCCCTAATTGGAAAAAAATAATGTGGCAGAGGAACATGTTCACAATGAAGGAACAAAATTATACCCCAGAAAAAGAAGTGATTAGGGATAGGCAATCTACCTGGGAAAGAATTCACAGAATTTTAAAGGTGATCAAAGAACCTGGTAGAAGAGTAGATGCATAGAGCTAGAAGTTAGAACTATTTAATAGCAGAGTTACAAAGTACAAATAATAATCAAACAAAGATGAAGAATGTAATAAATGAAAATTATACTAGAAAAGATCAACAGTAGACTAGATGATACAGAGGAATGGATCAGCAACCTGGAAAGCAGGGTACTGGAAATCACTGATGCTTAACAGAAAAAAAAAGAATGAGAAGAAATGAAAATAGTTTAAGAGACTTTGGGGACAACATTAAGTCTACTAACACTTGCATTATAGGGAGTCCTAGAAGGAGAAAACAGAAAAGGAGACTGAGAACCGACATACTAACTGAAAATTATCCTAACCTAGGAAAGGAAATAAACACCCAATTCCAGGAAGCACAGAGCATCCCAAAAATTATTAATCCAAAGAGCAACAACACCAAAACATACTATAATTACAATGGAAAATTTAAAAATAATAAAATGGAAAAATTAAAGATAAAGAGAAAATTTTAAAGCAGCAAAGGAGAAGCAACAAGTTACATACAAGGGAACTCCCATAAGACAATCAGAATTCCCAGGTGCCTCGGTGATCAAGAGTCTGCTTGCCAGTGCAGGAGATGTGGATTTGATCCCTGGCTCAGGAATATCCCCTGGAGGAGGAAATGCACCCCACCCCAGTATTCTTACCATGAAAATCCCAAGGATAGAGGAACCTGGCAATCTACAGTCACAAAGAGACACAACTGAGCATGCACACACACATAAGGCAATCAGCTGACTCTTCAACAGCAACTCTGCAGGTCACATGGGAGTAGCATGATATATTTAAAGTGATAAAAGGGGAAAATGTAACACCAAGAGTATTCCTCTTAGCAAGACTCCCATTCAGATTTGATGGAAAAAATCAGATGTTTTAAAGATGAGCAAAACCCCAAAGATTTCAGCACCACCAAACCAGCTTTAGGAAAAATGATAAAAGATCTCCCTAAGTGAAAAAGTAAGGGCCACAACAAAGAACATAAACACTGCAAAAGAAACAGTTTATTAGACAGGCAAATATATAGTAAAGGTAAAAAACCATCCACATACCAAGCTAACACAAAGGTTGAAAGACATAAGTAGTAAAAATCATCCATATCCACAATAAGCAGCTAAGAGATACATGAAACAACTAGATGTAATAAATGATATCAAAAATAGAAATCATGAGTGGATGAGACTACAATTGCACAGTTGTAACAATACATTTGAAATTAAGAGATCAGTAATATATATATATATATATATATATATATATATACACACAGCTATATGTAAACCTCATGGTAATGACAGATAACAATTCTAAACAGATACATACAAAGAAATTCAAATACAACACTCAAGATAGGCATCAAATCACAAGAGAAGAGAACAAAAGAAGATGAAAGGAACAACAACCAAACACACACACAAAATAATCCCATATAAGTTCACAAAATGGCAATGAAAACATACATAGTAATAATTACTTTCAAAGTAAATGAACTAAATGCTCCAATCAAAAGTCATAGAGAGGCTGAATGAATACAAAGACCCGTATATAAGCTGCTTTTTAGAGACTCACTTCAGCTCTAAAGACACACAGACTGAAAGTCAGGAGATGGAAGAAGTTATTCCAAGCAAAGGGGAATCAAAAGAAAGCTGGAGTGGCAATATAAATATCAGAAAAAAATTGACTTTAAAACAAAAACTTTTAGAAGAAACGTAAAAGGACATTATATAATGATGAAGGGATCAAGCCAAGAAGATATAACACTATAAATACATATACACCTAACATAAGAGCACTTAAAGACATAAGATGAGTATTAACTAAAATAAAAGAAGAAATTGACAGTAACATAATAATAGAAGGGGACTTTAACACCCCACATGCATCAATGGACAGATCACCCTGACAGAAAATCAATAAGGAAACACTGGCCTTAGAGGACACAGTAGATTAGATGAACTTAATAGATATACATGGAACATTCTACCTAAAAGCAGCAAAATATGCATTTTTTTCAATGGCCCATAAATTATTCTTCAGGATAGACCACAGGCTAGACCATAAAACAAGCCTTGATAAACCTAAGAAAATGAAATCAAATCAAACACTTTTTTCAACAAAAAAGCTATGAGACTAGAAATTAACTACAATGGAAACACCTGCAAAAAGCAGAAACATATGGAGGTTAAACAGTGTGATATTAAACAACCAATAGATCATTAAAGACATAAAATGGGAAATGAAAAATGAAAAAACAATGATCAAAAATCTTTGGGTCACAGTAAGAACAAATCTCAGAATTTTACAGCAATAAAAATGTACCCAAGGAAGCAAGAGAATTCTCAAATAAACAACCTCACCTTACACTTAAATGACATAGTAGTAGGAAAACAAACAAAACCCAAAGACAGTAGAAGGAAAGAAAGTGTCAATATTAGAGCAGAGCTAAATACAATAGAAACTAAAAAAGAAAAAAACAAGAGCTGGTTCTTTGAAAAGATAAACAAAATTGATAAATTTTAGTCATCAAGATGAAAATAGAGAGGGCTCCCAAATCAATAAAATCAGAAATGAAAAAGGAGGGGTTATAACTAACAACAAAGAAATACAAAGGGTCATACATTATTATGAACAACTATATGCCAAAAAAAAAATGCACAACTAGAAGAAATAGACAAATTCTTAGAAATGTCCGATCTCCAAAGATTGAACCAGGATTAAATAGAAAATATGAACAGACCAACTACCAGTAATGAAATTGAATGGGTAATTTTAAAGATTCCCAGCAAACAGAAGGCCAAGACCAGATGGCTTCATTGGACCTCTACCAAACATTTAGACTTAACATCTATCCTTCTTAAACTATTCCAAAAAGTTGCAGAGGAACAAGTGCTTCCACACTCATTCTATGAGGTCAGTGTCACCCTGATACTAAAACCAGTCAAAGATATCACATAAAAGAAAATTATAGGCCAATATCCCTAATGAATATGGATGCAAAAATATTCAAGAAAATACTAGAAAATTCAATCAAACAATACACTGAAAAGATCATGCACCATGATCAAAAGGGACTAATCCCAGGGACGCAAGGATGGTCAATATCCACAAATCAATCAATATCACAAGAACAAATTGAAGAATAAAAAACATAACCATTCCAAAAGATGCAGGAAAATCTTTTGGTAAAATTTAATATTGTCTATAGTAATTTAATAAAACCTATTCAGAAAATGAGTATAGAAGGAACATACCTCAATATAATTAATAAAGGTCATATAAGCTCACAGAATACCATACTCAACAGTGAAAAGCTGAAAGAATTTCCTCTTAGATCAGGAAGAAGACAAGGATGCCCACTGTCACTGATTTTGTTGAACACAGTAGTGAAGTCCTAGCCACAGAAGTCAGACAAGAAAAAGAAATAAAAGGAATTGAAATTGTAAAGGAAGAGGTAAAACCATCACTTTTTATAGACAGCATGATTTTATGCATAGCTTTCCTAAAGATGTTCTCAAAAAACTACTAAATGTAGTTTTGAATGAATGAATTTGGTAAAGTGGAAGCATATAAAACTAATATATAGAAATTGGTTCCATTACTATAAACTACCAGTGAGCTATTAGTAAGAGAAGTTGAGGAAACAATATTTACCATTACATCAAAAAGAATATAATACCTAGGAATACACTTACCTAAAAAGGTAAAAATAACTTTACTAAGAAAACTATAAGACACTGATGAAAGAAACAATACAAATAGATGAGAAATAAACCATGTTCACATATTCTAAAAAATATTCCAAAAGATTGAACCAGGATTAAATAGAAAATATGAACAGACCAACTACCAGTAATGAAATTGAATGGGTAATTTTAAAGATTCCCAGCAAACAGAAGGCCAAGACCAGATGGCTTCATTGGACCTCTACCAAACATTTAGACTTAACATCTATCCTTCTTAAACTATTCCAAAAAGTTGCAGAGGAACAAGTGCTTCCACACTCATTCTATGAGGTCAGTGTCACCCTGATACTAAAACCAGTCAAAGATATCACATAAAAGAAAATTATAGGCCAATATCCCTAATGAATATGGATGCAAAAATATTCAAGAAAATACTAGAAAATTCAATCAAACAATACACTGAAAAGATCATGCACCATGATCAAAAGGGACTAATCCCAGGGACGCAAGGATGGTCAATATCCACAAATCAATCAATATCACAAGAACAAATTGAAGAATAAAAAACATAACCATTCCAAAAGATGCAGGAAAATCTTTTGGTAAAATTTAATATTGTCTATAGTAATTTAATAAAACCTATTCAGAAAATGAGTATAGAAGGAACATACCTCAATATAATTAATAAAGGTCATATAAGCTCACAGAATACCATACTCAACAGTGAAAAGCTGAAAGAATTTCCTCTTAGATCAGGAAGAAGACAAGGATGCCCACTGTCACTGATTTTGTTGAACACAGTAGTGAAGTCCTAGCCACAGAAGTCAGACAAGAAAAAGAAATAAAAGGAATTGAAATTGTAAAGGAAGAGGTAAAACCATCACTTTTTATAGACAGCATGATTTTATGCATAGCTTTCCTAAAGATGTTCTCAAAAAACTACTAAATGTAGTTTTGAATGAATGAATTTGGTAAAGTGGAAGCATATAAAACTAATATATAGAAATTGGTTCCATTACTATAAACTACCAGTGAGCTATTAGTAAGAGAAGTTGAGGAAACAATATTTACCATTACATCAAAAAGAATATAATACCTAGGAATACACTTACCTAAAAAGGTAAAAATAACTTTACTAAGAAAACTATAAGACACTGATGAAAGAAACAATACAAATAGATGAGAAATAAACCATGTTCACAGATCAGTAGAATTAATATTGTTAAAATGACTATATTGCCCAAAGCAATCTATAGATTCAATGTAATCTCTATGAAAATTCCAAAGACATTTTTCACAGAACTAGAACAAATAATTTAAAATTTTGTATGGAAACACAAAAGATCCTGAATAGGCAAAACAAACTTAAGAAATAAGAACAGAGCTGAAAAAAAGAAAAGAAAAAGAATGGCACTAGAAGAATCATGCTCCCTGACTTCCTACTGCACAGCAAAGCTACAATAATCAAAACAGTATAGTATCAGCACACAAAAAAATAGACACATAGATCAATGGAACACATTAGAGAGCCCAGGGATAAGCATACACTATTGTGAATTAATCTATAAGAGAGGAAACCAAAAGATAACATGGAGAAAAGACAATTTCTTCAATAAGTGGTGCTGGGAAAACTTGACAACTACATGTAAAATAATGAAATTAGAATATGTTCATAAATAAAAATAAACTCAAAATGGAATAAAGACTAAATGTAAGACCAGATACTATAAAAATCTTAGAAGAAAATACAGGCAGAACATTGTTCCATAAATTATACTAATACTTTTGTATCTGTCTCCTAGGCAAACAAAAGCAAAATCTAACAAATGGATTCTTATTAAACTTAAAAGGTTTTACATAACAAAGGAAACTATTAACAAAATAAAAAGACAACCTATTAAATGGGAGAAAATATTTGCAAGTGATATGATCAATAAAGAGTTAATATCCAAAATATATGAACAGTGAATACAACTCAATATCAAAAAAAAAAAAAAAAACCCAAACAATTGATTTAAAAATGGGCAAAGGATCTGAATGGATATTTTTCTAAAAACTACATACAGGTGGCCAACAAGATACATGAAAAGATACTCAGAATCAATAACTGTCAGAGAAATGCAAATCATAACTACACTGAGATATCACCTTATATCTGTCAGAATAACTATCACAAAAAAGATAGCAAATGCTAGCAGGGATGTAGAGAAAAGGGAACCCATGTATACTGTTGATGGGAATGTAAATTGCTTTAGCTACTGTGGAAACAGATATAAAGGCTCCTCAAAAATCTAAAAATAAAACTACCAGCAATTCCACTTGTTGGGTATATATCCAAAGAAAATGAAAACACTAATTGAAAAGAGATGGAGAAAAGAAAAGATTTACCCAGCTGAATGCAGAGTTCCAGAGAACAGCAAGGAGAGATAAGAGAGCCTTTCTGAGTGAACAACACAAAGAAATAGGGGAAAACAGTATAATGGAAAAGATTAAAGACTAATTCAAGAAAATTAGAGATACCAAAAGAACATTTCATGCAAAGATGGGCACAATAAAGGACAGAAATGGTATGGACATAATAGAAGCAGAAGCTGCTAAGAGGAGCTGGCAAGGATACACAGAATAACCATACAAAAAAGATCTTAATAACCTGGATAACTATAATGGTGTGACCACTCATCTAGAGCCAGACATCTGAGTGTAAAGTCAAGTTTGCCTTAGGCAGCATCACTACAAACAAAGCTAGAAGAGGTGGTAGAATTCCAGCTGAGATATTTCAAGTCCTAAAAGATGAAGCTGTTAAAGTGCTGCATTCATTATACCAGCAAACTTGGAAATCTCAGCAGTGGCCTCAGGACTGGAAAAGGTCAGTTTTCATTCCAATACCAAAGAAGGAAAATGGCAAAGAATGTTCAAACTACTGCACAATTGCACTAATTTCACATGTTAGCAAAGTAATGTTCATTCCTTCAAGCTAGATTTCTACAGTATGTGAACTGAGAACTTCTGGAGGTACAAGTCAGTTTAGAAAAGGCAGAAGAACCAGAGATCAAATTATCAACATCAGTTGGATCATAGAAAGACCAAGGGAATTCCAAGCAAACATCTACTTCTGTTTCATTGATGTCTCTAAAGCCTTTGACTGTGTAGATCACAACAAACTGTGGAAAGTTCTTAAAGAGATGGGAATATCAGACTACCTTACTGCCTCCTACAAAACCTGTATGCAGGACAAGAAGAAACAATTAGAACCAGACATTGAACAATGGATGGGTTCCAAACTGGTAAAGGAGTTCATATATTGGCTGTATATTGTCTTGATGAGCAAATTAACAACAACTTAAAAGATACATGCACTCTAATGCTAACAGCAACATAATGTGTTCATCACCAGATACATGAATTAAGAAGTTGTGGAATATGCTTACCATGTAATACTACTTAGTCATTAGAAAGAATGAAATTTTGCCATTTTTAATAACATGCTCCTTGGAAGAAAAGCTATGACAAAACTAGACAGCATATTAAAAAGCAGAGGCATCACGTTGCCAACAAAGGTCCATATTGTCAAAGCTAAGGTTTTTCCAGATGGACCATAAGTAAGGCTGAGCACAAAAATTTTAAGGGGAAGCCCAAAAAATCAGTGAATACAAGATGCTAACATGGTATGGATAATAGAAGCAGAAGCTGGAGGAGCTGGCAAGGATACACAGAATAACCATACAAAAAAGATCTTAATAACCTGGATAACTATAATGGTGTGACCACTCATCTAGAGCCAGACATCTGAGTGTAAAGTCAAGTTTGCCTTAGGCAGCATCACTACAAACAAAGCTAGAAGAGGTGGTAGAATTCCAGCTGAGATATTTCAAGTCCTAAAAGATGAAGCTGTTAAAGTGCTGCATTCATTATACCAGCAAACTTGGAAATCTCAGCAGTGGCCTCAGGACTGGAAAAGGTCAGTTTTCATTCCAATACCAAAGAAGGAAAATGGCAAAGAATGTTCAAACTACTGCACAATTGCACTAATTTCACATGTTAGCAAAGTAATGTTCATTCCTTCAAGCTAGATTTCTACAGTATGTGAACTGAGAACTTCTGGAGGTACAAGTCAGTTTAGAAAAGGCAGAAGAACCAGAGATCAAATTATCAACATCAGTTGGATCATAGAAAGACCAAGGGAATTCCAGAAAAACATCTACTTCTGTTTCATTGATGTCTCTAAAGCCTTTGACTGTGTAGATCACAACAAACTGTGGAAAGTTCTTAAAGAGATGGGAATATCAGACTACCTTACTGCCTCCTACAAAACCTGTATGCAGGACAAGAAGAAACAATTAGAACCAGACATTGAACAATGGATGGGTTCCAAACTGGTAAAGGAGTTCATATATTGGCTGTATATTGTCTTGATGAGCAAATTAACAACAACTTAAAAGATACATGCACTCTAATGCTAACAGCAACATAATGTGTTCATCACCAGATACATGAATTAAGAAGTTGTGGAATATGCTTACCATGTAATACTACTTAGTCATTAGAAAGAATGAAATTTTGCCATTTTTAATAACATGCTCCTTGGAAGAAAAGCTATGACAAAACTAGACAGCATATTAAAAAGCAGAGGCATCACGTTGCCAACAAAGGTCCATATTGTCAAAGCTAAGGTTTTTCCAGATGGACCATAAGTAAGGCTGAGCACTGAAAAGTTGATACTTTTGAACTGTGGTGTTGTAAAAGACTCTTGAGAATCCCTTGGACAGAAACGAGATCAAATCAGTGAATACTAAAGGAAATCAGCCCTGAATATTTATTGGAAGGACTGATAATGAAGCTCCAGTATTTTGGCCACCTGATGCAAAGAACCAACTCATTGCAAAAGACTCTGATGCTGGGAAAGACTGAGGGCAAGAGGAGAAGGGGTGACAGGATGAATGAGATGGCTGGGTGGCACCAACGACACAGTGGGCATGCGTTTGAGCAAACTCCAGGAGATAGTGACAGACAGAGAAGCCTGGCATACTGCAGTCCACGGGGTCACAACGAATCAGACATGACTGAGCTACAAGCTCAATTAGGCAACATCTAACCTTGATTATGCCATTTCTACTAGCCGCTAGAGTATTGGGCTCACCTATCTTTGAGAAAGGAAGAGCTGAGAGCTCTCAGTTCAGAACCAGTAGTTCAGGCCATTGTGTAATACAGAATTGGGCTCTGCATTGACCTATGCTGTGTATGTGTTTGATTTTGCCTAAAGTTGATTGAAAGATCTCACAGGTTTAAAAAATTGACTTTCTGTGTCATGGGACCTAAGAAAGGCTGATTACAACTGAAGCCTATACCTGGATCCAAAATCTTGATTAAAAAGTACTTCAACTCATATTTGCTAGACTTCTAGCTTAGCAAATACACGTGCATGCATGCTTAATTGCTCAGTAGTGTCTGACTCTCTGTAACCCCATGGACTTTCAACCACCAGGCTCCTCTGTAACCCAAAACTACTGTCTGGGGAAACTGAAGGCAATATTGGCTGTATATTGTCTTGATGAGCAAATTAACAACAACTTAAAAGATACATGCACTCTAATGCTAACAGCAACATAATGTGTTCATCACCAGATACATGAATTAAGAAGTTGTGGAATATGCTTACCATGTAATACTACTTAGTCATTAGAAAGAATGAAATTTTGCCATTTTTAATAACATGCTCCTTGGAAGAAAAGCTATGACAAAACTAGACAGCATATTAAAAAGCAGAGGCATCACGTTGCCAACAAAGGTCCATATTGTCAAAGCTAAGGTTTTTCCAGATGGACCATAAGTAAGGCTGAGCACTGAAAAGTTGATACTTTTGAACTGTGGTGTTGTAAAAGACTCTTGAGAATCCCTTGGACAGAAACGAGATCAAATCAGTGAATACTAAAGGAAATCAGCCCTGAATATTTATTGGAAGGACTGATAATGAAGCTCCAGTATTTTGGCCACCTGATGCAAAGAACCAACTCATTGCAAAAGACTCTGATGCTGGGAAAGACTGAGGGCAAGAGGAGAAGGGGTGACAGGATGAATGAGATGGCTGGGTGGCACCAACGACACAGTGGGCATGCGTTTGAGCAAACTCCAGGAGATAGTGACAGACAGAGAAGCCTGGCATACTGCAGTCCACGGGGTCACAACGAATCAGACATGACTGAGCTACAAGCTCAATTAGGCAACATCTAACCTTGATTATGCCATTTCTACTAGCCGCTAGAGTATTGGGCTCACCTATCTTTGAGAAAGGAAGAGCTGAGAGCTCTCAGTTCAGAACCAGTAGTTCAGGCCATTGTGTAATACAGAATTGGGCTCTGCATTGACCTATGCTGTGTATGTGTTTGATTTTGCCTAAAGTTGATTGAAAGATCTCACAGGTTTAAAAAATTGACTTTCTGTGTCATGGGACCTAAGAAAGGCTGATTACAACTGAAGCCTATACCTGGATCCAAAATCTTGATTAAAAAGTACTTCAACTCATATTTGCTAGACTTCTAGCTTAGCAAATACACGTGCATGCATGCTTAATTGCTCAGTAGTGTCTGACTCTCTGTAACCCCATGGACTATAACCCACCAGGCTCCTCTGTCCATGGGATTCTCCAGGAAAGAATACTGCAGTGGGTAGCTGTTCCCTTCTCCAGGGGATCTTCCAAATCCAGGATCTGAACCCAGGTATCCTGCATGGGAGGTGAATTCTTTGCCATCTGAGCCACCAAGGAAGCCCTAGCAAGTACACGCAGCACATCAAATTCTCAAAACTGAGATATGCTATCGCAGGACTGCTGGCTTTGTTAAGATTGGATGTTAGGTACAGAGGTCCTAGTTTAATATTCTGGAGAATAATTTTAAAAGATATTCTACCTTCTCTCATACATTGGAGTCCCAGTTTGCTTAGTTACAGGGCAAGCCCCTCCCTAAGTTTTGGGGGGTCATAACAATTTACTCCCTCTTCTTTTTGGTTGAGATATTAGTGAATAAGAAGTTGACATTCTGCTTCATTAAATCCTGCTAACACTTAAGTGTCATCAATGCTATGAATGATAATGACATCCCTAATATGATCTCATTATTGCAAGTCCCAGTAAATAAATCTGTGACAAATAGTAAATGAATCTAAATTTTTGAGAGAAGGGAGAGTAACGTTGCCAAAGTTGTGACCAGTTAATTCAACTGGTAGATTTTTATCAGGAAATCTTGATATCCCATCTGATTTAGGTTTTATGGGCTGGCCATACTGGAAGATTGAGATTGCATGTAGATAGCAATGGTGGCCCCCCAGTTATTTATTTCTTTACTTCCTCTGGAGTAATGGTCATGGCTTGAACTACAGTGATCAAAGGAGATCAGCCAAATATATTTTATTAATATGTGTGTGCCAAGTCACTTCAGTTGTGTCTGACACTTTGCAGTTCTGTGGACTGTAGCCTGCCAGGCTCCTATGCCATGGGATTCTCGAGGCAAGAATACTTGAGTGGGTTGTCATGCCCTCCTCCAAGGGATCTTTCCAACCCAGGGATCAAACCCACATCTCTTATGTCTCCTGCACTGGCAGGTGGATTCTTTACCACTAGCATTTATAATTGACTCAATTATATTAAATGAATGTAACTACTGTTTCTGTCCAAATATCTCCTCTGAGGAACATAAATTTAAGACAGGTGTTTCAAGGTGTCTAAATTCTGAATTCTTTCATTATGGCGCAGTCATGCTCCATATTTTCAACATCAGTGACACAACTTCGACATAAGTCAACAGTCAGACATAATTGCTCTTATCACATCATTTCTAGAGCCCCCTACCAAATCTCTTACCCTAGAATCACTCTTTCGAAGTTCTATTGAGTCAACACACAGAGTCACCTATAAAGCAAAACAAACACACATCTATTTATTAGAATTTATGAAAAAAAGTTAAAATCAATTCAATCCTTATCTCAGGGTCTAGTTGAGGATATGTTCAAGGCTTTAAAGAAAGGGTAAGCATCCTTCCCATATGGACACTCTTTTATTTGATATATACCCTAAGAGTGAGTTATAGGATGATTGTGTTACAGGGAAGATCTGGCTCCATGTTGGGTCTGTTTCTTTACTTGACTGTTGTTTCCTGTTGCTTATGTTCACTGAAAGGATACAGTAGATACATAATGGCCTGCCTTGGGGAAACCTAACCCCTATGCCTGAATGTTAAGCCAGAATGCCTTTATTTAGGAACCTGTCCACCCGTGGATGGCTACAGGAAGGAAGAAACTAACACATCCTCTCCCAGAGGCTGGCCACTCCAGGAGATAATTATATAATTAATGGCCTTTTTACTTTACTTCTTCATTCACTTATCTTTGTTCTAGAAATAAACCTGGCATTCAGAGCCTACTAAGATGGTTATTTTGAGACATTAGTTGGCCATCTTCTCGGTTTGCTGACTTTCTGAAAAAAAAGTAGTATCTCTTGCCTCAACACCTTGTCTATACATGTATTGGCTCGTCCTTTGGCCAGTACAATGAGCTTGGACTGTTAACAACCACAGTCTGTGCATCTTAGCCTGAGACTTTCCAAATCTCATTTTACATGTAATTGGCTCCTCCAAGAATACTTGAGTGGGTTGTCATGCCCTCCTCCAAGGGATCTTTCCAACCCAGGGATCAAACCCACATCTCTTATGTCTCCTGCACTGGCAGGTGGATTCTTTACCACTAGCATTTATAATTGACTCAATTATATTAAATGAATGTAACTACTGTTTCTGTCCAAATATCTCCTCTGAGGAACATAAATTTAAGACAGGTGTTTCAAGGTGTCTAAATTCTGAATTCTTTCATTATGGCGCAGTCATGCTCCATATTTTCAACATCAGTGACACAACTTCGACATAAGTCAACAGTCAGACATAATTGCTCTTATCACATCATTTCTAGAGCCCCCTACCAAATCTCTTACCCTAGAATCACTCTTTCGAAGTTCTATTGAGTCAACACACAGAGTCACCTATAAAGCAAAACAAACACACATCTATTTATTAGAATTTATGAAAAAAAGTTAAAATCAATTCAATCCTTATCTCAGGGTCTAGTTGAGGATATGTTCAAGGCTTTAAAGAAAGGGTAAGCATCCTTCCCATATGGACACTCTTTTATTTGATATATACCCTAAGAGTGAGTTATAGGATGATTGTGTTACAGGGAAGATCTGGCTCCATGTTGGGTCTGTTTCTTTACTTGACTGTTGTTTCCTGTTGCTTATGTTCACTGAAAGGATACAGTAGATACATAATGGCCTGCCTTGGGGAAACCTAACCCCTATGCCTGAATGTTAAGCCAGAATGCCTTTATTTAGGAACCTGTCCACCCGTGGATGGCTACAGGAAGGAAGAAACTAACACATCCTCTCCCAGAGGCTGGCCACTCCAGGAGATAATTATATAATTAATGGCCTTTTTACTTTACTTCTTCATTCACTTATCTTTGTTCTAGAAATAAACCTGGCATTCAGAGCCTACTAAGATGGTTATTTTGAGACATTAGTTGGCCATCTTCTCGGTTTGCTGACTTTCTGAAAAAAAAGTAGTATCTCTTGCCTCAACACCTTGTCTATACATGTATTGGCTCGTCCTTTGGCCAGTACAATGAGCTTGGACTGTTAACAACCACAGTCTGTGCATCTTAGCCTGAGACTTTCCAAATATAAACACTCATTTTCAACAGGCTGCTATAAAGTTTTCTGCCATGACTCCTACCAGGTTTTGGAAGGAAATGTAGATGTATAATTGTTACATCTGTAATAAAACTGGATTATTCCTTAGACTTTCTTCAGGAAGTATGCAAACTATAGTCTACTTATATACATACAAATCTAAGTGTGTGATTTATAAATGAGGTTTGATTTTAATTTTGCATTTTATCAAATTCTTGGACTATCCTTTTACTTACATTTAAGGAAATGGTTGTTATTAGAATCTTGAGAAATTGAGGCCTAGGTTCAAAATCATAAGAATCTTTCATATCTTTCAGGATTCTATTGACTGGCAGTATTATCCATAGTAGATAATTGCCTTTTACCCACTTCATGAGTCACAAAAAACTTAGCGACTGAGCAACAAGAAGCCTCTTGCACCCTTCCCAGTCCTACCTTGCCATATGCTGCACGTGTAGCTGCCACTCTTCTTGATGGATCATCTCGTTACCCTTTTTCACTTCCATGAAAAGTGGACATGTTGGTTGTTCAGTCATGTCTGACTCTTTGCCACCCCACAGACTGTAGCCCACCATGCTCCTCCATTTATGAAATTGTACAGGCAACAATACTGGACTAGGTAGCCATTCCCTTCTCCAGGGAATTTTCGCGACTCAGGTGTTGAACCCAGGTCTCCTGCATTGCAAGCAAATTCTGCATTGCATCAGAACTGCCAGGGAAGCCCATACACATGCTGCTATATTTGTTGGTAATATACCTGTCTTGATTTTAGAGTCTGTTTTCTTAGGATAAGGGCCACTGAGAGTAAGAACATGATGGAAGACTTTGATGACTGGTCTATATTACTCCTTTCCACTATTTTTCAACTTTTAAAGGGAAGGACTTCTTGACTGGCAGATTATTTTTTTCTAGATAGTGGTGAAGAGAAGAGTAGTTTATACTTTCAAATCCTGCAATGCCCCTGCTACTCTCAGTGTTGACAATACTGGCAGGCATCACCTGCTATTTGATAAACATTGATCTTATCTCAATCTTAAAGAAATCAACCCTGAATATTCACTGGAAAGACTTATGCTGAAGCTGAAGCTCCAGTACTTTGGTTACCTGATGTGAACAGCTGACTCATTGTAAAAGACACTCATGCTGAGAAAGATTGAAGGCAGAAGGAGAAGAGAGAGACAGGAGAGGATATGGTTGCATAGCATCACCGATTCAGTGGACATAAACTTGGGCAAACTCTGGGAAAGAGTGAGGGACAGGAAGGCCTGGTGTACTGGATTCCATGGAGCCACAAAATTTGGACACGACTTGACCACTTGAACAACAACAAAAACGGATCTTACGAAAGCTACATACTTGCTCTCTTTGCTGATAAAATCTACATCACTATATTGAACTTTGAGAGCAAATTGTTTGTGATGCATCATTGGCCAAAAACTATAAAAGCAGTTTTAGTTTTCCAATTGGTTTTCTACCAAAGTTCGACTGATTATGATCAGTGAACAACTGATACATACAAAAGTTAGCATAACAGTTAGTTTCACTTTCATGATTTTTGCCATATATTCAAATTACCCAAACTGTTACTTTCTTATTGGTTTTCTGACAATGGACTTACTTTTAAAAAATTAAATATCTCTTTTAGCCACAACTTAACAAATAAAATCAGTCATTTAATGTTCTTGTCATGTTTATTTTTAATTTGTGCCTAATTCCCATTAAATTAATCACAAAAGTATTAAAATAACAAATGATTTACCATGTATCAGCTGCAATCATTCTGTTAACACTTTGTTGTTATTTAGTCGCTAAGTTGTATCCTACCCTTTGCAACCCCAAGAACTGCAGTCCATCAAGTTCCTCTGTCCATGGAATTTCCCAGGCAAGAATACTGGAGTGGGATACCATTTCCTTCTCCAGGGGATCTTCGTGATAGAGGGACTGAACCTACATCTGCTGCATTGGCAGATGGATTCCCTGAGCCACCAAGGAAGCCAGCACAACACAATTTAAAAAAAAAAAAAAAAGATCAATTGTTGGATGATCTACTCAGTGAAGAAAGACCCCAGAGGTAGTTTTTTTTCTTTTTCCATTTTATAAAGCATTCTAAAAGCTATTTGATAAACATTGATCAACCCCTGAATATTCACTGGAAAGACTTATGCTGAAGCTGAAGCTCCAGTACTTTGGTTACCTGATGTGAACAGCTGACTCATTGTAAAAGACACTCATGCTGAGAAAGATTGAAGGCAGAAGGAGAAGAGAGAGACAGGAGAGGATATGGTTGCATAGCATCACCGATTCAGTGGACATAAACTTGGGCAAACTCTGGGAAAGAGTGAGGGACAGGAAGGCCTGGTGTACTGGATTCCATGGAGCCACAAAATTTGGACACGACTTGACCACTTGAACAACAACAAAAACGGATCTTACGAAAGCTACATACTTGCTCTCTTTGCTGATAAAATCTACATCACCATATTGAACTTTGAGAGCAAATTGTTTGTGATGCATCATTGGCCAAAAACTATAAAAGCAGTTTTAGTTTTCCAATTGGTTTTCTACCAAAGTTCGACTGATTATGATCAGTGAACAACTGATACATACAAAAGTTAGCATAACAGTTAGTTTCACTTTCATGATTTTTGCCATATATTCAAATTACCCAAACTGTTACTTTCTTATTGGTTTTCTGACAATGGACTTACTTTTAAAAAATTAAATATCTCTTTTAGCCACAACTTAACAAATAAAATCAGTCATTTAATGTTCTTGTCATGTTTATTTTTAATTTGTGCCTAATTCCCATTAAATTAATCACAAAAGTATTAAAATAACAAATGATTTACCATGTATCAGCTGCAATCATTCTGTTAACACTTTGTTGTTATTTAGTCGCTAAGTTGTATCCTACCCTTTGCAACCCCAAGAACTGCAGTCCATCAAGTTCCTCTGTCCATGGAATTTCCCAGGCAAGAATACTGGAGTGGGATACCATTTCCTTCTCCAGGGGATCTTCGTGATAGAGGGACTGAACCTACATCTGCTGCATTGGCAGATGGATTCCCTGAGCCACCAAGGAAGCCAGCACAACACAATTTAAAAAAAAAAAAAAAAGATCAATTGTTGGATGATCTACTCAGTGAAGAAAGACCCCAGAGGTAGTTTTTTTTCTTTTTCCATTTTATAAAGCATTCTAAAAGCATGTATTATTTCATTTTGTAGTGTGGATGGCTAACACGACACAATTAGATGTCCACTGATGAGTCTGAATTTAATTTTTGCTGAATAAATGCCTTAATTTTTATAAATAGCATATATAATTGAATAAATACATGTTTTTATAAATAAAATGGTTGATTACAGTAGAGCAAGATAGGATGGTAGATTTGTAATGGTTATATAATTCTAGGGTACCTATAATCATTATCTTGAGGGATTTATTTATTTAGAGTGCTTTATTTTTTCATTCTAGGAAACAGATCTCCTGACACTGCCCAAGGACTTTATGATGTGGGGACCACTCATTGGTAAGAAATTATCTTTTGATAACATAACTTTTGACTTAGAATTAATCTCTGTTGGTGATAAATTCAAAAGTTTTTAACAGTAAACTTCCACAGGATCTTACTTACCACAGGGTTTGTATCAGAGGGTACAATTTTTTAAGTTTGTGTCTTCCGTGGGATTATGTGAACAGGAGGTCTTTATGTGATGACTCATTATTTGGGCAAGCTGTCCTCTTATGTTTTGGTAATTTAGTGGTAAGCATTTTTATCTTACTGAAATTTCAAAGAAATAGTGTTATCAAAAGTGTTTCCAGTGGGAGAGTTGCTGAACAACATGATTTTTCAGAAAGTTCTAGGTGACACATAGTTTCTATAAGTGTTTGACCATATTTACCTACCTTTTATCTATAAGAGCAGTCAAGGACTGTTCAGGCATAAGTAAATAGAAACTTCCAGTGTATATTCGTTGAATTTATTTTGGATACAACAACCTTGAATCTCATCTTCTTACATTTGTATATGTATGGCTGAAATTCAAACCCCAGTATCAGATTGTAAATTTTCACTTAAGGAAGATGAGAATTCAAATTTTCAATACAACTCTTCAAGAAGCTTTAGGAGCAACTGTATTTCTTTGTTTCTCAGAGTATTATGCCATTGTTGTTTTGAATGTAAGCTGCCTTTTGAATGTAACCTTTCCTCTTTCTGTAAGCTGCCTTGATAGGGCAGTAAGGTAGAGTATAAGTCACTAAATAACATTTAAAACCTCTTTAATATGTGTGAATTATATTTCCATAGGTATTGGAATGGAATCTGTATTTCTTGTTTCTTTTTACAGGGTACACACACAAGGTCTTTGTGTTATCTAGCATATTACTGTACCATGCAGAGTTCAGGTAGGTAAAGAACAATATTGTTTGTCATAATGAGAGGATTAATAATCCCTGACACATATTTTAACTACTACTATTAGCTACTATTTTTCAAGATTTTTTTAAATATTGAAAATGCATAACAAGGTACATGTTTGTGTGTCGTAAGGTTTGCAAGGAAAAACAGAAAACCAAACGACATCTTCATTAACTTAGAATAGATTAAACAAGGGAATAAAAAAGCTAATGGAAGCATGCTTTTTGATGGAGGTTTTCTAGTTCAAAGGACACTCGAGAGTTGGAAGTTTCAACTGCTCAGTTACAAATGATAGGCTCGTGCATTTGAAAACCAGTACACTAACATCAGCAAACTAAATATAATTTGGTTGAATTTTTTTGAATATTTAACTACTATATTACGACTCACCTGCACATTTTAGACATCTATGAAAAGAGCATAAGTGAAATTCCACAAATGTCACTCTTAGTCCAACGAGCTATGGGCTAATAAATCATTCTGTTTAATTCAAAGCATTTAGTCATGTCTCCAAGTCCTGAACTGGTTAAGCAGCTGTATTTCCAAAATGCATAAAAAGAATGAAAATACGTGTTGTTGCTGTTCAGTTGCTAAGTGGTGTCGGACTCTTTGTGACCCCATGGACAGCAGCACACCAGGCTTCTTTGTCCTTCAGTATCTCCGGAGTTTGCTCAGATTCATGTCCACTGAATCAGTGATGTTATACATCCTCTGCTGCCCTCTTCTCCTCTGGCCTTCAATCTTCCCCAGCATCAGAGTCTTTTGCAAAGAGTCAGCTCTTTACATCAGGTGGCCAAAATACTGGAGCCTCATCTTTAGCATCAGTCCTTCCAATGAGTATTCAGGGTTGATTTCCTTTAGGATTGACTGGCTTGATCTCCTTGCTGTCCCAGGGCCTCAAGAGTTTTCTCCAGCACCACAATTTGAAGGCATCAGTTCTTCAGTGCGCAGTCTTCTTTATGGTCCAATTCTCATATCTGTACATGACTATGGGACAAACCAGAGCTGTAACTACATGGACCTTGATCGGCAAAGTTGTCTCTGCTTTTTAATATGCTCTCTAGGTTTGTCATAGCTTTCAGGAACATATAAACAATATTATAGTAGATCATAGCATCCACCCAATCAATCTGGTGTAATTAGTCTGGATTTAACAAAGGATTACTGTCATGCATTTAATACTTCATGAAGGTCAATACAATAAAGTTCAGTTCAACAGGACTACTCCAGTGCACACAAATTTACTACATCTTGGTTTGCTATGACTTCTAACTTGTGACAGAAAGAATTATTAAGCTTTTGTCAGAATTGTCAAAAACAACTACTGTAGCAACTGATAGCCTTTTGAGAATTGTCACCTTTATAGGCAAAAGGATACAGAAATCAAATTCACATTATATACCTTAAATAGTAACTAATATTAATTTCTTAAAGGTTATTTACATTCTGACTTTTAAAAATCATATTTCTTAAACAACTTCATTAGTAGAAATTTAAAAAAAAGATTTAGCAATATTGAAAAGACTTTTGCATTGTTAGACTCTGATCTTTAGCAATTTTTAGGATAAAATAATATATTTCATTATGTCCTATTGTGTTATTCAGTGTTCCTCAAAGGTGTGACTATATACAGAATTACCAAAAACTGTGAAAAATGCAGATTCTCACGTTAAATTTTCTATGAAATGCTGATTTAATCTCTGAAATTTGGAACAAAGAATGGAATTTTTTAACAAACACCAAATATTATTTTTCTCCTTAATGTTTGGGAACCACTGGTGTGAGTAATTTGCAGCTTCTCTGACAGACATAGGATTTTGAAGGTTAATTCAAACGGCTGTTAAGTTGTGAAGGTGTTTTAGTTGAACCCTTACTGAATTTAAACAAATGAAAATCTATTGTGAATTTAAACAAATGAATAAATCTGAGTCCTTCCAATGAGTATTCAGGGTTGATTTCCTTTAGGATTGACTGGCTTGATCTCCTTGCTGTCCCAGGGCCTCAAGAGTTTTCTCCAGCACCACAATTTGAAGGCATCAGTTCTTCAGTGCGCAGTCTTCTTTATGGTCCAATTCTCATATCTGTACATGACTATGGGACAAACCAGAGCTGTAACTACATGGACCTTGATCGGCAAAGTTGTCTCTGCTTTTTAATATGCTCTCTAGGTTTGTCATAGCTTTCAGGAACATATAAACAATATTATAGTAGATCATAGCATCCACCCAATCAATCTGGTGTAATTAGTCTGGATTTAACAAAGGATTACTGTCATGCATTTAATACTTCATGAAGGTCAATACAATAAAGTTCAGTTCAACAGGACTACTCCAGTGCACACAAATTTACTACATCTTGGTTTGCTATGACTTCTAACTTGTGACAGAAAGAATTATTAAGCTTTTGTCAGAATTGTCAAAAACAACTACTGTAGCAACTGATAGCCTTTTGAGAATTGTCACCTTTATAGGCAAAAGGATACAGAAATCAAATTCACATTATATACCTTAAATAGTAACTAATATTAATTTCTTAAAGGTTATTTACATTCTGACTTTTAAAAATCATATTTCTTAAACAACTTCATTAGTAGAAATTTAAAAAGATTTAGCAATATTGAAAAGACTTTTGCATTGTTAGACTCTGATCTTTAGCAATTTTTAGGATAAAATAATATATTTCATTATGTCCTATTGTGTTATTCAGTGTTCCTCAAAGGTGTGACTATATACAGAATTACCAAAAACTGTGAAAAATGCAGATTCTCACGTTAAATTTTCTATGAAATGCTGATTTAATCTCTGAAATTTGGAACAAAGAATGGAATTTTTTAACAAACACCAAATATTATTTTTCTCCTTAATGTTTGGGAACCACTGGTGTGAGTAATTTGCAGCTTCTCTGACAGACATAGGATTTTGAAGGTTAATTCAAACGGCTGTTAAGTTGTGAAGGTGTTTTAGTTGAACCCTTACTGAATTTAAACAAATGAAAAATCTATTGTGAAAAACAAAAATATTGCAAAATAAATTTCAAATGACTTATTACCATAATAATATAACTGCTTTGTAGAAAACCTTGAAAAACTTAAATTAAAAAGGACACTAAAAAATTTACCAAAAACACCAAATTACAAAAATTATCAAAATAGTTACTATTTAATATTACCTTCTATGGAATGAATAGTGTCTCTTAACACCCAATGTAATGGCACTTGGAGAGGGAGCCTGCAGGAGGTATAGGTTTGGAGGAGATCACAAGAGTGGCACCCTCATAATGGGATTCATGTCTTTCTAAGAAGAGACACCAGAGAACTCACATGGTAGAGAGCTCTACCAGGTGAGGACACAGAGAAAAGGTGGCAACTTGCAAGTCAGGAAAAGACTCCTCCCCAGAACCTGACCATCCTGGCACCCTGATCTTGAACTTCTAGACTCCAGAAATGTGAGAAAATAAACTTCTGAAGTTGAATCCACCTTACCTATAGTTTTGCTATGGCAGCCCAAGCTAAGACACACATTTAAAAAAAGATTTTAAAAATAACAATTTTATTTTTATCAATTCTTGTCCCTGGATCTATGGTAGAATACTCAGATGGAAACCAAACCTTCCTTAAGAACACTAATTTTGGTTACTGATTTGCTTAATTTATTAACAATAAATTAAAACTGATTTTCAAATTAATGTAATTGGCAAAATGATTATTTTGTTAATGCCAAATGACATAGCAAATTCCATTTTCAGATAAGTGGTTTGTTAATTGAATATTTTATGTTTTATTAAAAATATTTAATTCCAAGTTTTGCTTACAGTGTTCTTTGATGAAAATAGAGGTTATCTGGTTATTATAAAGTTCTGTATCAATGAATTGGAAACATGTATTTTACTATAAATGGCATGTCCAACTTACTAGCTAATACTGTGGAGTATTTCACTTCATTCTAGTGACTATCGTTTTTATTTTTTGTGCTACTTCATTGTTATTTTAAGCTGTAAGTATTTCTTGCATCAAACTTTCTTAATTATCATCAAGTGGAATTTTCATTCATCTAACATTTATTGCAAATCTACTATATTTGAAGTGTTGTGATTCCAATGCATTTGAAATCTAGTTCTGACTCCCAAGAGTTTGTAATCAAAAATTAAAAACAAGGGTTTCCTTGGTAGCTCAGTGATAAAGAGCTCGCCTGCCAATGCAGGAGACATGAGTTCGATCCCTGATCCTCATACTACGGAGCAACTAAGCCCGTGAGCCAAAACTATGGAGCCTGTGCTCTAGAGCCTCGGAGCCGCAATACTGAGTCCATGTGCAGCAACTACTGAAGCTCGTGTGCCCTAGAGCCCGAGTTCCACAACAAGAGAAGTCACTGCAACAAGAAGACTGGTCACCTCAACTAGAGAACAGCCCCCACTCTCCGCAACGAGAGAAGAGCCCGCCAGCAGCAATGAAGTCCCAGAACAGCCATAAATAAATAAATAAATAAAAGAAAAAATCATTCAAATTTGGCATCTCATTTCCGAACAACAGTTGGGGGAATCACGAAACAAGAGCCCGTGGATGCCGAATATTCTAAGTAATACAAAATAATTCGGTTCCAGTAAGGTATTAAGAACACTGTTCTAAATGCAGATCTGGAGTCCAGCAGTGAGTCTCCCTCTACACCTCAGTATCTCTACCTATAAGACACCATGATTCTGTTTTTCCTGTATTTCGAATCCGAAAAGGTCATCTATGGAATATAACCGTGCAATTGGTCCGAATCACAGAAATATTTCCAAAAGGCTCTAAAGGTCTTTAAAGAACCCACAGCAGAAACCGCCGTACTCAAGTAATTCCGGCCCCACGGACCCAGGCAGGGTATTTTCTTGCCTTTACTTCCCGGCGTCGCTGCGGGAGACGGCCGTTCCCAGGAGCCGCTCCCCGTAGCTTGGAGGTGAGTTGTGATACTCACTCCCCAGCGCTGCCTCCTCCCCTTTGCCCCTCCTTCCTAAAGAAAAGTGCGTTTCCAAGCAACGGCGGCCGTGGCGTCATTTCCGGCCATTTAAACGCGGTCCCCTACCCTTCGCCACCCCGTCTCCGCGCTTCCACTCCCCCTCCCCTCGGTCGAAGGCGTCCTTCTCAAGTCCCCGGGCTCAGGGAGGGGGCGGAGGCCCGGCTTGCCGAGCGGCCCCCAGACGGGTGGGCGCCGCGCACCTGTTGCTTGCAAGAGCCCGCGACCCTCCTTCCCGCCCTCGGAGGGCGGTGATTGCAGCGGCCGCCAGCGGACCCGACCCGGCAGGTGGCGGAGCGCGGGGACCGCACCACCGCGGCGCGGGGAGGCGATGGCGGCGGCCGAGCCCGCCAGCTCCGGGCAGCCTGCGCCGCAGGGCCAGGGGCAAGGCCAGCGGCCGCAACCGCCGCCGTCCCAGGCGCAGCCCCCGCCGACGGCGCAGACGCTCGGAGGAGGCAGCAGCCGGCACGAGAAGAGCCTGGGGCTGCTCACCACCAAGTTCGTGTCGCTGTTGCAAGAGGCCAAGGACGGCGTCCTGGATCTCAAAGCGGTGAGCGCGGGAGGCGGGTAGGGGGCGGGCTTCCGAGCCCGAGGTCTCCGGAGAAGCCCACCCCCTTGCCGCGTGGGTCCGGCGGCCCTGCGTGGACGCGCCCCGCGGGGACCGGGAGACCCGAGAGCAGGGGCCACGTGGCCGGCTCCCGAGCCATAGTCGCGGGCCTGGAGGAGGAACGCAGGAAGGGGATGGCCCGGCGCCGCGCCCGGCCCTCGACAAAGAGTCCAGGAGCTCGAGCGCGCCCGCGTGGCTTCTTCCCTCTCCGCTCAGGGACCCAAAGGCAACCGAGTGTGTTCTTGCTGTTTCGCGTCCACCTGTGGGCAAAGCGCAGGGGATACCCGGGTGCTTTGCACGGAAACACCCTTGGGATGGATTTGGCTGTTGGAAATTGATGACTTTTATATGTGATTCTTGCTGAGATCGTTTTTCGGTTAAAACCAGCTAGCAAGCAAACAAACCCGATTATGCCACCTCTTCTAGAAAAAAATAACAATAAAAATAAGCTATTCCTAGTATTCCTCTTAAAATAGTAATAGTAATTTTAAAAACCTCTGCCTCGTATACGTCTTTTCACAACCCCGATGATAAAGAGGGATGTTTGATTTGTTTGATTTGGTATCTGATATGGATTTATGAAAGTAAGATTTGCCATTACATGAAAAGGGGATGCTTTATAACTTCCTCCCAAAGAGATGGAAACGCTCAGTAAGCTCCTATTTTAGGAGACCGTGTGCTTGGCCTTTTACTAGAGTTCAGAACTTTCAAACAACAGCATGCATCAAAAACTGTTCCGTTAAACAAAGTGACTTAACCGTTCCAGGCAGGATTTGGAAAGATTCCACAGGGCTGAGGAACAAGAGAATGCATTCACTTGAGTTAAAATTAAGCCAGCACACCCAGTTTAAGTAAGAACGAAAGCTTTAAAAGCAAACAAAAATAAATAACGAGTCAGTAATCACTGCAGACCCCTTCCTAGGCATTACCCCTAAGTCCGGTCTTACACCGAGGATTGGTCCCAGCACCTGGGGCAGTGCCAGGACCACAGTACCTTCTTTGAGAGCTGCAGTCTTAAAGGCTATGAGGAGAGTAAGGGAAGCCCCACCTGAGCGGGAAGGCGTCTGCTAGTTCTCCCGGACCTAAAACACAGAGGCCAACTCCGTGGCCCGGCTAGGAGCCCCTCTCAGTGTAGCGCAGGAGGTGAGGTGTGGCTTTGAATGCCCTCTCTATTCCCTGGGTATAGTGGGTGTGCTGTAATTGATCGTTGAATTGCCTGAATTGTTCTACTTTATACAAACGAGGCACAATGCACATATTTTGCATTTTTTGGAAGTAGTTTTCTAGTCTTTTCTTTTTGAAGTGTTATTCCTACAGTTTTTCCACACCTTTGGAATTCTTGTTCTCTTTTTTTTTCCCAAAGCTCTTTCCCCTGCCTCCCTAAAAATGCTTTCTGACATATGTAGTATTTAAATTGTTATGAACTAAATTGTATTGTTTAAATAATTTCACAGAAGTCATGAGGCCCTCAGTGAAAGCCAGGGATGTTACACAACAAAGCTTGCAAGCATCTATTCAGAATCTAGAAATTCATTTGTAGCCTGTGACTTTAGTAAGGAATCAGGAAAATTTGGGATTTTCCAGAGGAAACTGAACTCTGAGGCCTGGATCTGAGAGCTTCTGCAACTTGTAACTTCTGCATTGCAAGCCTCTATATGGATTTATGAAAGTAAGATTTGCCAATTGAAAGGGGATGCTTTATAACTCCCTCCCAAAGAGATGGAAACGCTCAGTAAGCTCCTATTTTAGGAGACCGTGTGCTTGGCCTTTTACTAGAGTTCAGAACTTTCAAACAACAGCATGCATCAAAAACTGTTCCGTTAAACAAAGTGACTTAACCGTTCCAGGCAGGATTTGGAAAGATTCCACAGGGCTGAGGAACAAGAGAATGCATTCACTTGAGTTAAAATTAAGCCAGCACACCCAGTTTAAGTAAGAACGAAAGCTTTAAAAGCAAACAAAAATAAATAACGAGTCAGTAATCACTGCAGACCCCTTCCTAGGCATTACCCCTAAGTCCGGTCTTACACCGAGGATTGGTCCCAGCACCTGGGGCAGTGCCAGGACCACAGTACCTTCTTTGAGAGCTGCAGTCTTAAAGGCTATGAGGAGAGTAAGGGAAGCCCCACCTGAGCGGGAAGGCGTCTGCTAGTTCTCCCGGACCTAAAACACAGAGGCCAACTCCGTGGCCCGGCTAGGAGCCCCTCTCAGTGTAGCGCAGGAGGTGAGGTGTGGCTTTGAATGCCCTCTCTATTCCCTGGGTATAGTGGGTGTGCTGTAATTGATCGTTGAATTGCCTGAATTGTTCTACTTTATACAAACGAGGCACAATGCACATATTTTGCATTTTTTGGAAGTAGTTTTCTAGTCTTTTCTTTTTGAAGTGTTATTCCTACAGTTTTTCCACACCTTTGGAATTCTTGTTCTCTTTTTTTTTCCCAAAGCTCTTTCCTCCCTCCCTCCCTAAAAATGCTTTCTGACATATGTAGTATTTAAATTGTTATGAACTAAATTGTATTGTTTAAATAATTTCACAGAAGTCATGAGGCCCTCAGTGAAAGCCAGGGATGTTACACAACAAAGCTTGCAAGCATCTATTCAGAATCTAGAAATTCATTTGTAGCCTGTGACTTTAGTAAGGAATCAGGAAAATTTGGGATTTTCCAGAGGAAACTGAACTCTGAGGCCTGGATCTGAGAGCTTCTGCAACTTGTAACTTCTGCAATTTGCCTTGTAATAGGATGGAACTTTGCCCTTGTTTTCCCCTCAGTTCTTTGTTGTCTTCCTGTTTGATCTGTAGTCAGATTTTGCTGTCCAGAAGTCACAAAGGCACTGTGTGGGAATTGGAGTTTAGTAGTTCCTAAAAATTCAAGGTTTCTGCAGTAACATCGAGTTTCATTAAATTAATGATTTTTCACTTGTAGAGAACAGTTTGCATATGACTCTTTTTCATATATATAATATATATATATGAATATATATATTTCATTTATTTACATGTTTGTTTATATATGTGTAAAACTTTATATTGTAAAAATCATATATTGAAATATTTCAAATGATTTTCTTACTGTGCACCGTTTTAAAAGGTAACGACTTTTGACAGTACATGTTAAAGATGGATTAACACTGGCAGTTATAAAGTTTCTCTAATTTGAAATTATAAATCATATTTTCTCTTAAATTCTTACTTGGAGGTAGTGTGTTTCTTACATTCTTACTTGAGGGTGGTATATTTCAACATTGTACACTAGATATTTTTTATGAGCAATTAATGAAACATTTCTGTGGATATTATGAATAAAAAATTATTAACTATCACATCCAAGTATCTTAGACTTCCATAAAATATCCAAATCACATAGATGCCATTTCTTTCCTAATTTATGACACTTTGTTCTTAGTAATTTTTTTTTTTTTTTTTAAATTTTGGCCTCTTTTATTGGTCCTTCATTTATTTATTTTTATCCATCTTAATTCTTTTGGCCTGTGTGGGCCTCCCATCGCATCCGTCTCTCTTGTCGCAGAGCACTGGCTCTGGGTGCCATGCGCTCCAGAGCACTGGCTTGATAGTTGAACACAGTGGTCCAGCCGCTCAGTGGCACATGGGATCTTCCCGGGCCAGGGATCGAACCAGTGCCCCTTGTACAGCAGGTGGACTCTTTACCCACTGGACCACCAGGGAAGCCCCTGTTCTTAGTAATTCAATTAATTGAGGATGTAACAAAGCAAACCCATTCTAATGAAGCTATTCTATTATTATTTAACAATCAGGAGGGAATGGGAAACACCTTAAAAGTAGTTTGAGAAATTTTTGTCCAGTGTTTTTCTCCTACACCCTCACACTAAATATAGCCTCATTTCAACAGTGGGAGTGGGGTGGTTACTCTCTGTATTCCAGTGAGATGACCAGTTATGTTGTCCTTTCCAGTTGTGTTGTTTGCCAATTTATGCTGTTAGTAGCTGGCATTTATTGGAAGCTTAGTACCTGCGAAGCATTTTACGTGTGTTAACTATTTTTATCCTGCTAACTTCAGAAATTGGGCTTCTCCCCATTTCACAGATGAGAAAACTGATAGGTTAAGTCATTTGCCTAATAAATGTCAGTCACACAGTAGAAAGTGACAGGTATGACTTGAAACTAGACATTTTTTCTCATTTTCTGTGCTCTACTGCCTTTCAGTCTTCCTCAAAAAGTTAATTTCTGAAGTCTTTCATCTGTGTAAGTGCATGGAATCTTTCTTGTAAAGAAAAATGCATGATTATTTTTTATTATGCCTCTACTCATGATAGAAGAGAAAGTATTGATCTGCTGAATTGAAAATGAAGGTATTGACAGCAAGTTCCATAATATTTCATAAATTAAGCTAGTCTTCTAGAACTAAGCATTTTAATAAGTTAGGATAGTCAAGACTGTCTATGTGTTGTATTGAACATTTCTGTTAATTTCTAACTGAGTTTCTGTATTTTATTTGCCATTCTGATGCCATCTTCAACTTTTTAAAGTATGCTCAAGATTGCTTATCTCTTTTAGTATAATCGTTCAAGTTACCAATTGCCTGAATGATACCGGGATTCATATGATAAAATATGTATGGTATTTCTTATCTCACAGGTCCCTGATTCACACCCATTTATGATTAGCTAATGAATACACACTCTGGAAGAAATAATTTCGTCTAAAGCCTTAGTTTGTGATATCGAGGGAAGATATTTTGTTTCAGAATAAAGCAAGGATTCTCCTAAGGAGAGAGATGGAGGTAGAATAGCCAGAACTTCAGTGCATGGTTAAATATTCTCAGGACAATTTCACTTCTGAGTATACACCCCAAAGAATGGAAAACAGTCTTGAACAAATGTTTGTGTACCTGTGATGGCAGCAGCATTATTCGAAATAGCTGAGACCTGGACACAACCCAAGGGTCCATCAACAAATGAGTTATATGAGCAAAATGTGATATATACGTATACTGGAAGATGGCACAGCCTTCCAAAGGAAGACATTTCTGACACATGCATTACTACCTTAGCTGGTCGCCAAAAGGCAAATGCTGTATGATTCCACTTATCTGAATTAACTGGAGTAGTCCACTTCATAGAGACAAAAGCAGAGACGTGGTTGCTGAGGGGTGGAGAATGGGAGGTTGTTGCTACATGGGTATTTAGGCTTGAATTGTATTCCTTCAAAATCCATGTGCTAAAATCTTCACCCCAGGTACCTTAGAATGGGATTGTATTTGGAGATAGGGCCTTGAAAGAGATGGTTAAGTTAAAATGAGGCCATTAGGGTGAGCACTAAGCCAGTCTGACTGGGGTCTTCCTAAGAAGAGGGCATCTGGATCCACAGACACCCGGGATATCTGTGCACATGGGGAAGCTCACGTGTGGACACAGTGAGGGACACCTGCAAGCCCAGGGAGACTTCAGAAGAAATCAAGCTTGTCCACACCTGGAGTGCAAGCCTCCAAGACTGTAACAAAATAAATTTAGGTTGTTTGAACCACCTGGTCTGTGGTATTTTTATTATGCGGCCCTAACAAACTAATACTGTGGGTATAGAGTTTCAGTTTTGCCATATGAGCAGAGTTCTGAAGATTGGTTGCACAACAACGTGAAGGTACTTTAAACTACTGAATTGTACACTTGAAAAACAATTAAGATGCCAGCTTCGTATTATGTGTATTTTACTGCAATTAAAAAAAAGGTAAAACAATAGAGCAGTACCACTACATACGTAATAGAATGGCAAAGATGAAACACACCAGCAACACCAAATGCTGGCAAGAATATGGAGGAATAGGAACTCAATCATTCAGTATTGCAGGCAATGCAAAATGTTACAGAAATTTCTTAGAAAACTGAACATACAGTCCAACTAGCACATTACTTGATGTATACCCAAAAGGAGTTGGAAACTTAGGCTCAAAGAAATCTACACATGGATGTTTACAGCCTCTTGATTCGTAATTGCCAGAACTCAGAAGCATTCAAGGTGTCCTTCTGTAGGTGAACTAATGAACAAACTGTGGAACATCCAGACAATGGAATAGTGTTCAGTGCTGGGGAAAAAAAATGAGTTATTAACGTGAAAGGATATGGAGGAATCTTAAATACATATTAGTAACTGAAAGAAGTTGATCTGAAGAGGCTTCACTCTAAAACTCCTGCTATGTAACAGTCTGGAAAAGACAAAACCATAGAGACAGTGAAAGAAAGATCAGTGGTTGCTAGAGGTTCGGGGAGTGAGAAGAACATGTTGGACACAAGAGGATTCTTAGAGCAGTGAAACTGTTTTCTATGCTGTACACACAGACTACAACACCAATGGTGAACCTTAGTGTAAGGTTTGGATTTTGGGTGATTATGATGTGTCAGTGTAGGTTCACCAGGTGGAATGAGTGCACCACTCTTCTGAGGGATGGTGACAGAGGTGGAGGCTCTGCCTGTGTCAGGGCAGGGCGTATCAGAAATCTCTGAGTCAGAAGACACAGTGAGGGACACCTGCAAGCCCAGGAGACTTCGAGTCCACACCTGGAGTGCAAGCCTCCAAGACTGTAACAAAATAAATTTAGGTTGTTTGAACCACCTGGTCTGTGGTATTTTTATTATGCGGCCCTAACAAACTAATACTGTGGGTATAGAGTTTCAGTTTTGCCATATGAGCAGAGTTCTGAAGATTGGTTGCACAACAACGTGAAGGTACTTTAAACTACTGAATTGTACACTTGAAAAACAATTAAGATGCCAGCTTCGTATTATGTGTATTTTACTGCAATTAAAAAAAAGGTAAAACAATAGAGCAGTACCACTACATACGTAATAGAATGGCAAAGATGAAACACACCAGCAACACCAAATGCTGGCAAGAATATGGAGGAATAGGAACTCAATCATTCAGTATTGCAGGCAATGCAAAATGTTACAGAAATTTCTTAGAAAACTGAACATACAGTCCAACTAGCACATTACTTGATGTATACCCAAAAGGAGTTGGAAACTTAGGCTCGCAAAGAAATCTACACATGGATGTTTACAGCCTCTTGATTCGTAATTGCCAGAACTCAGAAGCATTCAAGGTGTCCTTCTGTAGGTGAACTAATGAACAAACTGTGGAACATCCAGACAATGGAATAGTGTTCAGTGCTGGGGAAAAAAAATGAGTTATTAACGTGAAAGGATATGGAGGAATCTTAAATACATATTAGTAACTGAAAGAAGTTGATCTGAAGAGGCTTCACTCTAAAACTCCTGCTATGTAACAGTCTGGAAAAGACAAAACCATAGAGACAGTGAAAGAAAGATCAGTGGTTGCTAGAGGTTCGGGGAGTGAGAAGAACATGTTGGACACAAGAGGATTCTTAGAGCAGTGAAACTGTTTTCTATGCTGTACACACAGACTACAACACCAATGGTGAACCTTAGTGTAAGGTTTGGATTTTGGGTGATTATGATGTGTCAGTGTAGGTTCACCAGGTGGAATGAGTGCACCACTCTTCTGAGGGATGGTGACAGAGGTGGAGGCTCTGCCTGTGTCAGGGCAGGGAGCGTATCAGAAATCTCTAGTTTTTGATCAGTTTTGCTGTGAACCTCAAACTACTCTAAAAAATAAAATACACTATGAATATATAAAGCTTCTCTGGATATATCTGTTCCAGGACTAAATGCTAAACATCTGTTGAATACAAAATGCATAACCAAATGGGAAAAGAAAATTCTTAGGAGGCTAAAGCTCTACAGTACTAATATGAATGATTACTAGGCCAGATGCTTTACTTGTAACGGCACATTTAATCCTTGTGACAAAACTATAAAGGAGTTATTCTACCTCCATTTTGCTCATTAGGAAATTGAGACTTAATGAGGTTAATTGGTTGCAGCCAATAACCAAAGAAAAGGAGGTAAGAAGCCAGATGGTCTGATGTCAGAATTAATGCTGTGTTTAGCTAAGTGTACCTACCTCCCAAGGTTTGGTATGAGGCGAAGAACAACTTTTCTAGAGAACAAGAGAATAAAAACAAGAACCCCACCATCTCATGTTTCAGTTCTGGACAAGACGAAAGGGCCTATAGCTGGAACAGGACTACTGAGTTCTTGGTTGTGATTCTGCCGCTCACCAACAGTGTGTCTTGGCAATGGCCCATGTTCTATCTTACCATTAAGGTGGAAGGAGAAAGAAGGGATGCACCACCATAACTGGTGGCAGTCGTTGTGAACTGAGAAGCACCAGGAAGGTTTTATTTTTGTGCTAAGCTGTACAGTCTCTCCACCTCAACACTTCAGGAAAGGTGGTGGCCTTGATAGGGATGTGTCAGTGTCTCCTAGATCTTTAAAGAAAAAGTAGATTCTAGCATCACACCTGGGAAGTCAGGTTCTGTAGGGCTAGGGAATGAGCCTAGGAATTGGCATTTTAAATTGATACCCCCCCGAGTGGTTTTGATACATACTCCCGTCCGAACCATGGAATGAGCTCTCCTGCTTATTCTTTTCTACCTTTTTATTCATGAATCAAAAAGCACTGTGCTGGTGGTGGGAGAAGTCAATATCAGAACAGAGTTTAACCTTTAGGAGCTCACAAAGATTGATGAGAGCTACTCTTGGGGGAATGTTTGAGGCTAGGGATAGAACTGACATAGTCTCTGCTTATGTCCACATAGCAGCATATATTGGCCAGGTTCGATGCTGGGTTGGGAAAATCCCCTGGAGAAAGGCATGGCAACCCACTGCAGTATTCTATTTTTTTTTTTTTTTTCCCACTCCAGTATTCTTGCCTGGAGAATCCCATGGATGGAGAGGCCTGGAGAAGTCCCTGGGGTGATAGTCAGATATGGCTGAAGCAACGGATCATGTGCACAAGCATGGCATTTAAATCTTACATTACTAAGGAACCTAATGTCTACTGGAAGTTAGTAAGCTTTGAGAGTCATTTCTATAATGGAAGAGATTAAAATGTACTTTTACAGTAAAATTCCATTTTATTTTACTTACAGGGGAATAGGAATATTATAAGATTTAAAATTTTAGATTTAACTGTTAAAAAGAGTAAGAAAACTGCCATAACTGTAGCTTAATCATTTGTGTTCCAGGGGAATGAACAGTGAATGAAATGATGCTCAAAATGATGCAAGGGCCTGCACCACTGGGAAAATTCTTTCCTTGAATGGAAAATGTGTAGGCATGACTGTAGACATTTTAGGAAGATTCTCAACAAGGCTAACAGTAAGGAGGATCTAGTTGAGACCTTCAGTTAACTGAGCAGTTTCTCTAGCAGAGTGCCCAAGTATTGAGCTTTTGCTGGTTTTATGCATCATTTTCTTTCTAGAAATATGTTGTTAAATTTTGAAAGGTAAACTTGTGGCAGTTGTTTAGTTGCTAAGTCATGTCCAATGCTTTTGTGGTCCTACAGACTGTAGCCTGCCAGGTTCCTCTGTCCATGGGGTTTTCCAGGCAATAATACTGGAGTGGCTTGCTATTTCCTTCTCCAAAAGGTAACTTAAATGACTAGAAATACACTTTGAATTGCTAGCTCACTTAAAAGGAGAAAAATAACGCAGAAGGCTTAACGAATCTGTAAAAAGGATCAAAAGGTAAAATGCATGAAAGCCTAATACACAGAAAACATCCAATGAGTAATAACTGAAACCTGCTAGTTTCTCCAATATGTGAATGTACTCAATTCCTTCCTCTTTTTAATAAGGCTGTTAAGAAGGGGAAAATCCAGGCATCTGTTGTCCACAGGAAAAGCACCAACAAAGGAAGAGAATCAAACATTTTAAATTGATGTATGCCAGGCAGAGAGAGAAAGAAATCAGGGGTGAAAGTAGTAATTTCCAGAGGTCTGCCTTAATATCAAGGACACTCAGTGGTGTAAACTGATATTTTTTAAGAATGAGATCATAATCCAGGTATGAATCAAAGAAGTCATTGTTTAAATAGCGTCTATCAATGTGGATCACATATGTTTGGATGTGTGTTGTACACTGTCATTTCTTGTTTGGAGGTTCTAGCGGAGGAGTGCATCTACTCCTATATTCTTGACCGAAGACTGGTCCTCTCTCGGGGATGGTCGTCCTCTTTGACCGAGCACGCAGCTTCGGGAGGGATGCACATGGAGAGGTGAGGGAGAAATGGGGCACCTGCCTAGCCAGCCAGATCAGCCAGATCAACCCTGGCGATCAGTGGGGTGGCAGATGTCGCAATCAGAGCACCCTCACATCTGTGTCATTTCTTAGTATGGTAAATTTTGGCACGGTAAATATTTCTTATACGTACATTTATTTTAGATTTTGCCATTTAAGACTGAATTTCCCGAGTTTCCATGAATCTCCTTTATGTCTTAATATGTTTATACATAGAAGGGTGCTTTTTCTGATTCACCTTTTTAAACTTACAAATAGAAAACTTGGGAAAAAAATGAATAACATCCAGAATCAAAACCGCCTATTATGTCACCACCTCAAGAGAGCCACTATTTTCAATTTTCAGTATTTCCCCAATTTGTTACACCTTTTATAGCTGAGGTCAAACTTATTTTGTCAAATTGTAAACATACATTGTGGCAGCCTCAATTTAGCGCTCTCATGATGTCGAGAATTCACCATTCTTAGAGGTAGGTATATAAAATGATACAGATACATAGGGTTTTTTCCATCTTATTCAATAAATGTGGGTTGACCAGTGAGTACTGGCTCCTTCTTCCTTTAGTAGCTTACAGCTTAGGGTTGTGGGGAGGAGTGAGAGAAGTGGGAATTGGACACTTCATTCCTTCAAAGGGGGTATGGAAGCCCCTGCCGAGCCCTAGGGACAGGTGATGTGAGAAGCCACTGATGGCTCCAGGGAGCAGTGAGAGCTGAACTGGCTCTAAGGGACCCAGAAACTCAGGTGACATTGATACATATAAAATGTAAAAGAATTTAATGTCACATTGCTCCTCTGCTTAGAACAGCAACCAGTGCGTACAGGACCCTGCCTCCTCTGGTGTCCTTCCCCTACCTGTTCCAGGGCACTGGCCCCTCCAGGGCTCCAGTCCTAGAGCCTCCTACGCCCTCTACTCTCCATCTGCTGCACAGACCTTTCCTTCTGCCTGGAGCACATTTATACACACACACACACACACACACACACACACACACACACACACAAATACTTGACTGGCTATTTTTCTAAACCCTATGGTCTCAGTTTACATGTTTCCTTAGACGCTGTGGTAGATATCATATTACTTCTGAAAGATACTAGTGACCTAATTCCTGGGACTTAGGAATAGGTTGTGTGCTCAGCCGATTCAGTCATGTCCAACTCTTTGTGACCATATGGACTGTAGCCCACCAGGCTCCTCTGTCCATGGGGTTCTCCAGGTGAGAATGCTGGAGTGGATTGCCATTTCCTCCTCTGGGGATCTTCCTGACCTAGGGATTGACCCACGTCTCCTGTGGCTCCTGCTCTGCAGGCAGGTTCTTTACCATTGAGCCACCAGGGAAGCCCCATGAATATGTTTAGTTAAGGGAAATTAAAGTTGCTAGCCGGCTGTTGTAAAAATGGGGAGATTTTTCTGAATTATGTAGCCGAGCCCATTGGTAATTACAAGGGTCTTTGAAAGTGGAAGAGGGAGGCAGAAGAGAGGGAGCCAGAAAGATGGCGACATGGAAAGGACTCGGCTTGACCACTGCTGGAGGAGAGAAGCCACTAGCCAAGAGTGCTGCAGACTCTGGAAGCCAAGACAGGTTCTGCCCTAGAGCATCGAGAGGAACACAGGCTTCCCTTGATTCAAGCTCAGTGAGATATGTTTTGGACTTATGACTTACCGAACTTTTAAGATAATAAATTTGTGTTGTGTGAAGTCACTAAATTTGTGATAATTTTGACAGCAGCAGTAGGAAACTGATACAGAGGCACTTCCTGACTCTTCCTCTTAATCCAGAGCGGCTGAAATTGGTTCCGTTCATTCTCTTTCTCAGTTACCTGTTCTTCCTTAATACCCCTTATCACAAAATGTGGTTGATTCCTTATTACTTATTTGCTCCTCTGCTTAGAACAGCAACCAGTGCGTACAGGACCCTGCCTCCTCTGGTGTCCTTCCCCTACCTGTTCCAGGGCACTGGCCCCTCCAGGGCTCCAGTCCTAGAGCCTCCTACGCCCTCTACTCTCCATCTGCTGCACAGACCTTTCCTTCTGCCTGGAGCACATTTATACACACACACACACACACACACACACACACACACACACACAAATACTTGACTGGCTATTTTTCTAAACCCTATGGTCTCAGTTTACATGTTTCCTTAGACGCTGTGGTAGATATCATATTACTTCTGAAAGATACTAGTGACCTAATTCCTGGGACTTAGGAATAGGTTGTGTGCTCAGCCGATTCAGTCATGTCCAACTCTTTGTGACCATATGGACTGTAGCCCACCAGGCTCCTCTGTCCATGGGGTTCTCCAGGTGAGAATGCTGGAGTGGATTGCCATTTCCTCCTCTGGGGATCTTCCTGACCTAGGGATTGACCCACGTCTCCTGTGGCTCCTGCTCTGCAGGCAGGTTCTTTACCATTGAGCCACCAGGGAAGCCCCATGAATATGTTTAGTTAAGGGAAATTAAAGTTGCTAGCCGGCTGTTGTAAAAATGGGGAGATTTTTCTGAATTATGTAGCCGAGCCCATTGGTAATTACAAGGGTCTTTGAAAGTGCAAGAGGGAGGCAGAAGAGAGGGAGCCAGAAAGATGGCGACATGGAAAGGACTCGGCTTGACCACTGCTGGAGGAGAGAAGCCACTAGCCAAGAGTGCTGCAGACTCTGGAAGCCAAGACAGGTTCTGCCCTAGAGCATCGAGAGGGAACACAGGCTTCCCTTGATTCAAGCTCAGTGAGATATGTTTTGGACTTATGACTTACCGAACTTTTAAGATAATAAATTTGTGTTGTGTGAAGTCACTAAATTTGTGATAATTTTGACAGCAGCAGTAGGAAACTGATACAGAGGCACTTCCTGACTCTTCCTCTTAATCCAGAGCGGCTGAAATTGGTTCCCGTTCATTCTCTTTCTCAGTTACCTGTTCTTTTCCTTAATACCCCTTATCACAAAATGTGGTTGATTCCTTATTACTTATTTGCTTGTGATTCCCTCTAGACCAAGTGCTGTGTGAGATGATGGACTGTGTTATGTGTGTGACCAGTACTGAGGCAGCCAGTCTGTCATAAGCTGTCAGCAGATGGAATGGATGTGATCAGACGTAATTTAGGTGAAAAGGCATTCCCAGCCACACAGCAAGTGCCAGACCCAAGAGGCCAGAGAAAGAAGTGGTACATTTGAAAGCTATAAATTGGATGCCTGTTGAATTTAGAGAATATGACTGTAATTCAGGCATGATTACAGGCCTAAACTAGAGGCAGTGGAAATATAAAGAAGTGGAGAAGTAAGATGACATTTCATTGTAGAAGTAATAATTTGGATGTGGAGTCTATGAAAAGGAATCGTGGGTGATAGCCAAGCAGTGATATGGTCAACTGAGTGGATGGTGTGATTTTCACTTAGACATTACAAAATAAGAAAAGGAATCTGGAGGAAAGGGAAGTTCAGTTCTGGCCATGTATAAGAAGATGCTTGGCAGCCTGTGGGAATTATGAGTCTGGAGCCCAGGAAGAGCCCAGGGCTGCCAGTTTGATTTGGAAATGATTAGTTTAAGAGGTATGTTAAGAGAGAGGTTTTAGAGTGGAAGGAGAATTAAGAATGGAACTCTGGCAAACCCTCATAGCTCAGGAGCAGCAGAGGAAAAGGAGACTTGAGAATAAACAGTCCAAGACCAAGGAAGAAAAGCCTGTGGATGGTAGTGGCAGCAAGGCCAGAGAGCAGTGTTTTAGGAAGGAGGGAACCAGAGGCATGTGCTTTGGAGGGTACAAGACTTTATAGTGTCCATTGGATTTGCAGCAAGACATCCTGGAATTTTGGCATTTAGAGATTTTTTAATTATTTCTGCTTCTGGTTACCTATGTGAAAGAATTACTAGATGGAATATAAAAACTTTGATAGATGTTGCCAAGTTGCTTTACAAAAAAATGATACTTACACCTCACTAGCGGCAAAAATTTGCCCCGAAAACACGGATTGGATTGAGCTACACTTTTCCTTTTTGCAAAAAAATAATGATGCTAAGTGAATCAGATTTCCTGTTACGTTTCCTTAATACCCCTTATCACAAAATGTGGTTGATTCCTTATTACTTATTTGCTTGTGATTCCCTCTAGACCAAGTGCTGTGTGAGATGATGGACTGTGTTATGTGTGTGACCAGTACTGAGGCAGCCAGTCTGTCATAAGCTGTCAGCAGATGGAATGGATGTGATCAGACGTAATTTAGGTGAAAAGGCATTCCCAGCCACACAGCAAGTGCCAGACCCAAGAGGCCAGAGAAAGAAGTGGTACATTTGAAAGCTATAAATTGGATGCCTGTTGAATTTAGAGAATATGACTGTAATTCAGGCATGATTACAGGCCTAAACTAGAGGCAGTGGAAATATAAAGAAGTGGAGAAGTAAGATGACATTTCATTGTAGAAGTAATAATTTGGATGTGGAGTCTATGAAAAGGAATCGTGGGTGATAGCCAAGCAGTGATATGGTCAACTGAGTGGATGGTGTGATTTTCACTTAGACATTACAAAATAAGAAAAGGAATCTGGAGGAAAGGGAAGTTCAGTTCTGGCCATGTATAAGAAGATGCTTGGCAGCCTGTGGGAATTATGAGTCTGGAGCCCAGGAAGAGCCCAGGGCTGCCAGTTTGATTTGGAAATGATTAGTTTAAGAGGTATGTTAAGAGAGAGGTTTTAGAGTGGAAGGAGAATTAAGAATGGAACTCTGGCAAACCCTCATAGCTCAGGAGCAGCAGAGGAAAAGGAGACTTGAGAATAAACAGTCCAAGACCAAGGAAGAAAAGCCTGTGGATGGTAGTGGCAGCAAGGCCAGAGAGCAGTGTTTTAGGAAGGAGGGAACCAGAGGCATGTGCTTTGGAGGGTACAAGACTTTATAGTGTCCATTGGATTTGCAGCAAGACATCCTGGAATTTTGGCATTTAGAGATTTTTTAATTATTTCTGCTTCTGGTTACCTATGTGAAAGAATTACTAGATGGAATATAAAAACTTTGATAGATGTTGCCAAGTTGCTTTACAAAAAAATGATACTTACACCTCACTAGCGGCATATAACCATGATTAGCCACCTAATCACATCAGAAATAGCCCAGTGGCTAAAAGTGTGTGCCCTGGGTTTACATTCTGACTTTATTTACTGTGTTGAGTGGCCTTGGACAAGTTAATTGAGCTACACTTTTCCTTTTTTGCAAAAATGATGATAATGGTTATTATTATAGGAATGGCTAAAGTGAATGCCTATTTTTATAGCACCTAAACAGTGCTCTGCACACACAGTAAGTGCTATTTCCAAGTGTTCGTTAGTTTGTTAGATCAATGATGGATAGATAAAATAAATCAGTATTGGCTATTCTGATGGTTTCATATTTTAGAGATTTGAAAGGTATTGTGTAAATAATGTCTCTGGTTTTTTTCTTGGTCAGTTTTATAAAGGTATGATTTCCATCATTAAATGCTCCCATTTTAAGTGCACAGTACCATACCAGTAATCACCACCACAGCCAATTGTGGATCATTTCCATCACCCCAAACAGCTCCCTTCTGCCTTCTTCCAACCACAGCCCAACCTCCCCACCCCACAAAAGCCATTGCTCAGTTTTCTTTTCCATTGATTAAAAGTACCTTTTCTAGAGCTTGATGGTAATGCAGTCATACAGAATGTGCTCTGGCTTTAGCTTCTTCCACTTAGCATAATGTTTTGGAGATTCATGCCTCTTGTTACCAGTATCAATAGTTCATTTTTTTCTGTCCCTGATTGGTATTTAGTTTCATGGCTATACTGCACTTTGACTATCACTCACACTTTTTTTTCAGGTACAGGTCTTTGTGTAGAGGTATATTTTCATTGTTTCAAAATTTGCTTTTCTTTATTCTTTTGTTAACTCATTAAAAGTTTGAAAAGTATTTCAAGAATGTAAGTTTTAGGGCTTCCCTGGTGGTCCAGTGGGTAAGGACACTGCCTTGCAGAGCAAGGGACGCCAGTTTGATCCCTGGCCTGGGAAGATGCCACGTGCCGTGGGGTGGCTGGACTGATGTGTCATACCGAGCCGGAGCTCTGGAGCGCATGCGCCCAGAGCCAGTGCTCTGTGATAACAGAGGCCACCGCGATGGGAGGCCCACATGGGCCAAAGAACAAAGATGGATGAAACTAGATAACTGAAAGACCAATAGAAGTGGCCTGCCCACTCCCCTCCCTCCCCACCCCACCTCCCCATAAATAAATAAATAAATAAATAAACGTTTTTTTTTTTAAAAAAATATAAGTTTTAAGTGTGAAATTTATCTTGTCTTCGTTTTAATTTGTGGTCTTCATGCTTTCTTTTATGTGAGTTTTAACTATTGAGATAATCAAATCTGTCATTTCATTTTAATTTCTTCTATAGATTTGACATTTGGAAGTGTCTTGGTGAAGGAGATTTTTAACATTTTGATGCATATACATGTATATATGTGTGTGTTTGAGATAGATGCCTCAGCTATTTGAGGATGGGGGTTAATCAGTTTTCAGAATAGGCGGCTGGTCATAGTTATGAAGGAAGCTGACATGAAAATTGAATTTATCTCAGTCATTTGTCATGTTCACTGTAATCCCTTTGAGATTTTTAGATGAATTTTAAAATCCTCATCTGACTAGTGTATTGTTCTTAAACACAGTAAGTCCAGGTTTTCTGAAACCATTGTTTATCCTTTAGATAATGAGATTTTTGTCCATAGCTGAGTTTTCTGATTAGCTAAGGGTTTACATCTATTAATAACATTATTTCTTATATAAAAAAACATTTAACCATTTTCACTTGAAAAATTTCCAAAATGCATTATACATCTTCGTCTTTTAAAGCTGAGAATACTGTGTTTGATTTTACTGTAACTCAGATGAGTCATAAAGGAATATTATTTTTTGTATTCTGTGGAGGTGATAACCCAAAATTTTTCTGAGTATGGTGGATTAATGCCATTTCCAGGGGCCTCACATGTGTCTGCTTTGTGAGTTTTTTATTCTTTCTATAATTTCTGCCACATCCCTCGATTGCTGCTGAGGTTCCTCGCCAGTGTCTTAGATGGTACTGCCAGTTCTCTTATGGACATTGAAATTAAATAGCCCCACTGTTAGGAATCCTAGAAAAGAAGGAACAAATATGATCCAAATGGGGCATACCCTTTGAGTAGTAAAACATACTGTTTTACATCTACTTTGGCATCTGCAGAAGCCCTTTTCCCCTGCTTGATTGTGCTTGATTGTATTCTGAAACGTTAAAGTTGCAGATAAGTAAAGATGGTCTGTTATGTTCCATGATACACTTTTCAGAGGTCAGTGTTTTCTTACTATAAGTGAGAGATTCGATCAGTGATTGTCATAATGGCTAACACAAATGTAATATTTATGCGAGGCACTCTCCTAAGTGTTTCAAATATACTCATTTAATCTTCAACATCTTCCCTGTTACCTTACAGGCTAGCCCATGTCCCTGCCTTCTCTTCTGCTTCTATGGTTACTAACTTCTAATGAACAAGATGATGGAAAATGTGCAGATACAAATTCCAGTGGTAGAATAGCAGATGCATGCTTGCTTTGGTTCCTGGTTCAAAAATTTAACACATAGGAGAATTTCAAAGCATGCAGCTGGGATTTGGGTGAGCAATCGCTGGAACTGAGTCTTAGCAGGCTTTTCCTATTTAAATAGCTATTTTATCAAATATCTTCTTTTTTCTTTTGAGAACTCTTGGGTGACCTGAGTAAGATGCTACAAATGAAGTTTCTTTTTAAAAGCTTATGCAGAGTTTATTAGACCAGATTTAAAGCTTATGCCCTTGAACGTAGCATATACAAGAACAGTTAGTCTTGGGGTAGTAAAAGCACTGCAGGCTTTCTAGGAGAGATGCCTTTGAGGGGGTAGTTACTGATTAAAACACTTGCCTGCTTAGTGCTGCTTCTGGAGGGAGCCGTTTGTATTTATTTTTTGGTATTTAATTTCCTTATTGATTTAGCATCTACAGACGCCTTGAAAGCACACAGCAACCTCCTCTAGGAACTATATCCTATTTGCTCCCACCTGAGTAATCTCTTTTTTTCAGTCTCATAACATTGGAACTGTTTCATTTTTTCAGTCTCATTCTACAAGGTGTTAGCTGTGGTCCTGAAGCCATATAATTTTTTTTACTGGTCATTACTTTTTAATAAATAAATGGAAATGAAGATCTTTCTACCTTTTTCAGACCATTTTTACACTTTGCATGAAACGACCTATAGACCAGTGGTACCTGAATTGCTCTTCAGTGCATCTGTATAGCTTGGGAACTTCTGACTATCCACCGCATGTACTTAAAGTCTTTTAAAATGATAGGAGCCCATTTGAAAATGTTTTGCCACAAATTTGTTTCATAAATATATAATTAATGCCAAATCCCACCTGACAATTCTTTATCCTTCTGCCTCTTTTTCCTAAAAAACAGAGAAAATGATACCTTCTTTACAAAGCAGCTGTGAGCATTAAATTAGATAACATCTGTGAAAGATCCTATTGCATAATTATCCCATTACTGGGTTATAAATGGTTCTTCTTAACTGTGCGTTGAAAACAAACATTTTAACAATCTCAATTTTTTCCTTCCCTGTTACCTTACAGGCTAGCCCATGTCCCTGCCTTCTTCTGCGTCTATGGTTACTAACTTCTAATGAACAAGATGATGGAAAATGTGCAGATACAAATTCCAGTGGTAGAATAGCAGATGCATGCTTGCTTTGGTTCCTGGTTCAGAAATTTAACACATAGGAGAATTTCAAAGCATGCAGCTGGGATTTGGGTGAGCAATCGCTGGAACTGAGTCTTAGCAGGCTTTTCCTATTTAAATAGCTATTTTATCAAATATCTTCTTTTTTCTTTTGAGAACTCTTGGGTGACCTGAGTAAGATGCTACAAATGAAGTTTCTTTTTAAAAGCTTATGCAGAGTTTATTAGACCAGATTTAAAGCTTATGCCCTTGAACGTAGCATATACAAGAACAGTTAGTCTTGGGGTAGTAAAAGCACTGCAGGCTTTCTAGGAGAGATGCCTTTGAGGGGGTAGTTACTGATTAAAACACTTGCCTGCTTAGTGCTGCTTCTGGAGGGAGCCGTTTGTATTTATTTTTTGGTATTTAATTTCCTTATTGATTTAGCATCTACAGACGCCTTGAAAGCACACAGCAACCTCCTCTAGGAACTATATCCTATTTGCTCCCACCTTGAGTAATCTCTTTTTTTCAGTCTCATAACATTGGAACTGTTTCATTTTTTCAGTCTCATTCTACAAGGTGTTAGCTGTGGTCCTGAAGCCATATAATTTTTTTTACTGGTCATTACTTTTTAATAAATAAATGGAAATGAAGATCTTTCTACCTTTTTCAGACCATTTTTACACTTTGCATGAAACGACCTATAGACCAGTGGTACCTGAATTGCTCTTCAGTGCATCTGTATAGCTTGGGAACTTCTGACTATCCACCGCATGTACTTAAAGTCTTTTAAAATGATAGGAGCCCATTTGAAAATGTTTTGCCACAAATTTGTTTCATAAATATATAATTAATGCCAAATCCCACCTGACAATTCTTTATCCTTCTGCCTCTTTTTCCTAAAAAACAGAGAAAATGATACCTTCTTTACAAAGCAGCTGTGAGCATTAAATTAGATAACATCTGTGAAAGATCCTATTGCATAATTATCCCATTACTGGGTTATAAATGGTTCTTCTTAACTGTGCGTTGAAAACAAACATTTTACATCTCAGTTATTCCTAACAGTGTTTGAAATTAGTAGTCTTATCATGAGATAAAGCAACATACTATTGGCCACAGTTGAAAATGAGTTTTTACTCAGTCTTTTAAAAAATTCTCATTTAAATACTTTATAGACAATCTTGGTGCATCACTTGAGGTCCTCCTGCGATTTTTGCAGGGTCCTATCACTTGTGCATGTATGTATAACACCTTGATGTTTTGTAGTGTTTTTATTACACAGTGCTTTGATTTTTAGATCTGGATCTCCTCGCTGTAACGTTAGTCTCTAAAGCACAGTAGCTAAGACATCGAGTGCTGTGTATCTGTCAACACTTGTCCTGAAGCAGAGTGGTGTACCTGCTCTGCAGATGGAGAACCTGAAAAACAGGCTATATCCTTAGTTACTGTCTTTGTCAGCCTGTTTGAATGCAGCATCGGGCTCCATCAGAAGAACATCCTTGAGCAAATGCGCTACCACTAATCCTACACCAGATAAAGCTACCACATAATTTCCCTCCCTCCCAGAGTCTTAGTGGACTCATTTGTTAAAGTGAAGGGGTGGGGCCAGGAAATTCTTAAAGCCCTTTTTAACACTTACATGTGATCTCTGTCAGCTCTCCTGGTTTTATTTGACTTGTCCACCTCTTAAAAGCATCACAAACTTTAATTTTGCTCCACCCACTGATACAAGGAAATGAAGATCTTTCTACCTTTTTCAGACCATTTTTACACTTTGCATGAAACGACCTATAGACCAGTGGTACCTGAATTGCTCTTCAGTGCATCTGTATAGCTTGGGAACTTCTGACTATCCACCGCATGTACTTAAAGTCTTTTAAAATGATAGGAGCCCATTTGAAAATGTTTTGCCACAAATTTGTTTCATAAATATATAATTAATGCCAAATCCCACCTGACAATTCTTTATCCTTCTGCCTCTTTTTCCTAAAAAACAGAGAAAATGATACCTTCTTTACAAAGCAGCTGTGAGCATTAAATTAGATAACATCTGTGAAAGATCCTATTGCATAATTATCCCATTACTGGGTTATAAATGGTTCTTCTTAACTGTGCGTTGAAAACAAACATTTTACATCTCAGTTATTCCTAACAGTGTTTGAAATTAGTAGTCTTATCATGAGATAAAGCAACATACTATTGGCCACAGTTGAAAATGAGTTTTTACTCAGTCTTTTAAAAAATTCTCATTTAAATACTTTATAGACAATCTTGGTGCATCACTTGAGGTCCTCCTGCGATTTTTGCAGGGTCCTATCACTTGTGCATGTATGTATAACACCTTGATGTTTTGTAGTGTTTTTATTACACAGTGCTTTGATTTTTAGATCTGGATCTCCTCGCTGTAACGTTAGTCTCTAAAGCACAGTAGCTAAGACATCGAGTGCTGTGTATCTGTCAACACTTGTCCTGAAGCAGAGTGGTGTACCTGCTCTGCAGATGGAGAACCTGAAAAACAGGCTATATCCTTAGTTACTGTCTTTGTCAGCCTGTTTGAATGCAGCATCGGGCTCCATCAGAAGAACATCCTTGAGCAAATGCGCTACCACTAATCCTACACCAGATAAAGCTACCACATAATTTCCCTCCCTCCCAGAGTCTTAGTGGACTCATTTGTTAAAGTGAAGGGGTGGGGCCAGGAAATTCTTAAAGCCCTTTTTAACACTTACATGTGATCTCTGTCAGCTCTCCTGGTTTTATTTGACTTGTCCACCTCTTAAAAGCATCACAAACTTTAATTTTGCTCCACCCACTGATACAACTTTGTTCATTGGCAGTGACATTTTTAGAAAAGGATTTAATACTTGCAGGGGAAATCTGTTTTTCAAAGGGTTCTGTTTGCTTGTTTTTTCTTGAAAAATCAAGCATCTAGTATGTACTTCCCTTATGGCTTGTGCTTCCCTTATGGTCAAGTGTTAATAGTAAATGTTAACTTTTAAAGTAAATTTGATGTGTGCACATGTGTGTGATTCAGTGCTACAGTGCAGTATAGGATGAGGATGTGCCCACTTTGATCTCTGTGTGCCCCTTGCCAACACCTAGGCATTCTGCAGGGCCTCAGGAATATGCACAGAAATTGCCAGTGGGTCTCACTTTACGTTCAGGAGCACTAACTCCAGTAGGACCATCGTGGAATCCAGCATTCCTTCCGCACGTCTTACCCCCTGGCTCTCCTAGGTGAGGATTTCACACTCTCTCCTCTCTCAACCACTTCTCTTCCCTCTTCCCCTTTACTCCTCTGCTCCCACCTCTGCTAATGAGAAAATAAAAAGCAACCAGAAGGAAGTGTCTAACCTCTCCCTTTAACTATTAATACTGTTGTACACACACCTGCACTTGGACACTCTGCTGAGCTTCAGTTATTAATATACCCTCTTACTATGTAAGGTAGATCATCTCCGTTCATCTAATTCACATCCCCTGTCCTTTCCTTCAGCTGTTTCTGTAGTGGTTGTTCCTTGTCTCTCTCCTGTGTCATGAAGTATCCCCTTCCCCGCCTTTACCAGGTCATTCCTGTTAGCGTACTCATGTGTTGAAATCAGTCTATCTTTAAAAGAGAGGAAAAAGTAAACTTCCTTGGGATACTCTACAGTTCCCTGTAGCTTCCTCCCAATTTCTCTGTTCATCTTTCCAATAGAAATCTTCAAAAGCTGTCCACTCTGACTTTCCTTGTACTCTGTCTTGGAATTTTCTCCGAGAAGACTTTTGACTCTACCACTGTCAAACTTCCTGGCCGAGATCACCCTGACTTTTCCGAGGTCAAATCCAGGGGTCAGGTCTCGGTGAATTGGATCTCCACGCCACAGGTACTTAATTAACACAGCCGCTGTTTCTTGTACATTTCCCTTGGCTTCCAAGACCCCACTCTTCCTACTTCAGTGGCAGGTTGCTTCTCATTTCCTGGATCTTAAACACTGGCGAACCCACAGGTTGGCCCTTAGACATCTTCCCCTTTTATGCTCACCTCCTAGGTGAATCCATTGGGTTCCATTCTGTGTCCTAAAATGTCTTATATACTGATAACCACGGATACTATATCTCTACTTGGACCCTTAACCCGTGTCCAATGACCTTCCTGATCTCTCCCTCTGGACAGCAAAATGTCCAAAGTGGAGTTCTTTTTTTTTTTTTTAATAATTATTTTTATTTTACTTTTTACTTTTACAGAGTTTTGTTGTTAACAGATATGTATAGTCCCAGATTAGTCATATGTATATTCCTGATCTCCTCCCTCCTCCACCGCCTCAGCCCCCTTCCCCTCCAACCAGGCCTTCGCACCCCACCCGTACAGGGTCCTATTCCCACATGGCAATGACCATAGCTATCTTTTTCACATATGATAGTATAGGTTTCCATGTTACTCCCTCTGTGCCTCCCACCCACTGTTCATTCCCCTTAATGTCCATATGTCTATTCTCAGTGTCTGTTTTTTCATCATGAAGTGTCACTCTTGACTCCTTTCTCAGGATCAGCTGCTTGCCATACCTTCAATATAGAACTGGAATCTCAACCATTTCTCAATCTCCACAGCTACCCCTTCATCCAAGCCAGGGCCATCTCTTAAATGGATTATTATCATTGCTTTCTCACTGGCTTGCTTTCTTCTACCCAGAGCAGCCCCAGAGAACAAAGTACTGCATGCTTGAAGTCTTTGAATGGCTTTCTGTCTCACAGCAAATAAAAGCTGAAGTCTTAAGCTGTAGCTTCTTGCTACCTCTTCCACATTATCTTTGTCTCCCTGTCCCTGTGTCTCTCCCTCTATCCCTCCACACCTTTCTTGTCTTTTTATCCACCCCCTTCCCCTGCCTTGCAGTCACTTCCCGTTCTCCTTCTCAGCCACTATTCTGGCCCCCTGGCCTGACTGTTTTTTCTGGAGGGACCTAAAGATCTTCCGCATCTTGCACTTACTGACAGATGTTCCCAGGAATCACTTTCTTCAGTTCAGATATCACTTTATAATTTGATCTCTTAAAATTCTGTTAAATATAGTGCCTTAATACCTGCATTCCTAAGATAGTGATTTGTATTAATACAGTCTTAACTGCCTCCCCATTTTGAGGGCAGGAACTTTATTCTGTCACCGCTGTATCCTTAAGACCCAGAACAAGCGTGGCACCCATGAGTCTTAAGGATGAATGAAGGTGGTGATGATTCTTTGTATGATTTTATGAATATCAAGGTCTTGAATTACTTAATAAAACTAAGAATTTACATGCAACTTTTTAAAACACTGCATAAAATATGATAGGTCCATATTCACGCAAACTCTTACCAACGATCCCTTGTTTCAACCTGTATTTATGATGATGACGCTGTTACTAACATTTAAATATAAATTATGTAGCAGATATTATGCTAAGATTATCCAGCATAGCCCCCACAATTCAGAAAATGTTATTATCCCATTTTATGAAAAGGAAATGTGGTTAAATGAGTTTGAAGCCAGTTGAAGCCAGGAAATGGCAGGGTTTGGATTGGACCACCATGTGCCTGGCTCCAGAACCAGACTTCAGACGAGGCAGCTGCTAAAATAAAAACTGCCTAGAGATTCTTTTTCAGTGATGGTCATTTGTATGTTTATATACTTAAATAGATACTTAAGAAATAACATTTAGTTTTGGCAAATCAGGGATCCACTTTTGTAATTGTTAAACAGTGATAAATTAAACTGGAGAAAGAAATGTTAACTCACTCCAGTATTTTGGACTGGGAAATCCCATGGACAGAGGAGCCTGGTGGGCTATAGTCCATGGGATCTCAGAGTCAGACATGACACAGTGACTGAACAACAACAATAAATAAATTATAAATGCAAATAAATTGTAAAAACAAATAAAATTTTACAAATTTTGAGCTAAGTGTGAGATACCCTGGCTCTTTGCCCAGTGACCTAGAATAGCCCTGTGATTGGGTTCATACAAACATATCTTAATATCTTACCCGATGAGCTGTTGCTATAGTTGTGACTGCTTTGGTGTGCGAGTCTGTAGCTACGAGTAACACAGCTTGGAGTGTTCTGGCCACTTCTCAAGAGGGAAGTGAGACATGAATTCACAGCTTAAGATTCTTACAGTTAGCTCTGTAGTAGACGATTACCCTTCGGAAAGAAAGCCTCACACTCAGAAGGCAGACTCTGTGATGGTAGAAGAGTCAGGGAAGGAATTGCCAAATGCAAGAGTACCAATGAAACCATGCCTAATCCTCTTTTTCATTTTCTCATTTTTTAGAAGAGATGGAACCAATCTCTAGTCAGTTGAGGATTCAAACAGCCTCACGCTCTGGTCCTTCCTTCTTTCTCTCTGCCACGTCCTACTTACGCTTCTGGTCTGCTGTTTGAGGCACGAATTTCCTTCCTGAAGCCCTGGTAGATTGGACAGCAGTAACCTGGTGTTTTTGGTAATACAACGACTTAACATTTCACTTAGAAGTTACACATGCCTGTGCAGTGAGCAGTTGTTGACTGCATTTGCTCCCCGTGGAAGGAAACAAAATGCTGCCTGGGTTTTTGTAGGAGGTACTTTTTAAAAAATAGAATCAAGAAGGTAGAAATGCCTTGGGATAGCTGGTAACTAATCATATGAGATGAAATCCTGTAGATAATGTACTGAATATTGTCAGTAAGGACATAAGTGTGTTTTTTAATTACTACTGTGAATCTTAAAATGTGACTCTACTTTCAAAATAGTCTGTTAACTAACCTACTCTGAAAAAAGAGCTGTCAGGTAACCTCTTCTCTGAGGTTGTTTATACTGTTGGGGAACAAATGTCAGAACTAATTAGAGGAAATATACAGCATTCCTTAATTCATTTATGACATAGTAGCAGGAAATATTTTCGTTGGTCTTACCTAATATAAGTGAAAATGACCAAGCTCTTGTTTTGCTAGTACTACAACCTTGTGCAATAGTTTTAAATTCTTATAGATTTTATACTTTGTTTTGGGATGGAAAAATTTCTTTGCTAAGTGTGAGATACCCTGGCTCTTTGCCCAGTGACCTAGAATAGCCCTGTGATTGGGTTCATACAAACATATCTTAATATCTTACCCGATGAGCTGTTGCTATAGTTGTGACTGCTTTGGTGTGCGAGTCTGTAGCTACGAGTAACACAGCTTGGAGTGTTCTGGCCACTTCTCAAGAGGGAAGTGAGACATGAATTCACAGCTTAAGATTCTTACAGTTAGCTCTGTAGTAGACGATTACCCTTCGGAAAGAAAGCCTCACACTCAGAAGGCAGACTCTGTGATGGTAGAAGAGTCAGGGAAGGAATTGCCAAATGCAAGAGTACCAATGAAACCATGCCTAATCCTCTTTTTCATTTTCTCATTTTTTAGAAGAGATGGAACCAATCTCTAGTCAGTTGAGGATTCAAACAGCCTCACGCTCTGGTCCTTCCTTCTTTCTCTCTGCCACGTCCTACTTACGCTTCTGGTCTGCTGTTTGAGGCACGAATTTCCTTCCTGAAGCCCTGGTAGATTGGACAGCAGTAACCTGGTGTTTTTGGTAATACAACGACTTAACATTTCACTTAGAAGTTACACATGCCTGTGCAGTGAGCAGTTGTTGACTGCATTTGCTCCCCGTGGAAGGAAACAAAATGCTGCCTGGGTTTTTGTAGGAGGTACTTTTAAAAATAGAATCAAGAAGGTAGAAATGCCTTGGGATAGCTGGTAACTAATCATATGAGATGAAATCCTGTAGATAATGTACTGAATATTGTCAGTAAGGACATAAGTGTGTTTTTTAATTACTACTGTGAATCTTAAAATGTGACTCTACTTTCAAAATAGTCTGTTAACTAACCTACTCTGAAAAAAGAGCTGTCAGGTAACCTCTTCTCTGAGGTTGTTTATACTGTTGGGGAACAAATGTCAGAACTAATTAGAGGAAATATACAGCATTCCTTAATTCATTTATGACATAGTAGCAGGAAATATTTTCGTTGGTCTTACCTAATATAAGTGAAAATGACCAAGCTCTTGTTTTGCTAGTACTACAACCTTGTGCAATAGGTTTTAAATTCTTATAGATTTTATACTTTGTTTTGGGATGGAATGATTCATTCTTCTGTTTTCATTGAGTTTAAAAGATTGTAGGCCACTGGATTTGCTCTGCCATGGCGGACACTCTTGTCTGTGGAGTGTGCTTTCTCTGAATCTGAATAAATCCATTTCTTGCCTATCAAAAAGAAAAAGCTTGTGTATTTCATGGTATTGTACAATGTGTGTGTAATTTAAATTTTCTCCCGAGTATCTTGACTTCATTATTTAAAAATCACTGAAAATTTTTCAGAGTTCCAAAAAATTAATTAAGGCTTATTTTAAACAAGACTGTTTATGAACAAAGAAATAAGATACGAAGTGACAAGGGCAGACAATTAGTGCCTCTTAAGGTTGGCCCATAAGGTTATATGAAGTATTCTCATTGTGTTCTTGTATTATTGGGGGCTTTGTGTCATGACCTTTTAATTTTTTTCTCAATTCCAACATCTGCTGGCTTTTAAATGGAATCATTTCTTTGGTATTTTCAGTGTTTGAGGGCTGCTTTGCATATACCCAGCTATTGTTCCCAAGCAACTGACAGGGTCAGATTTAAGATGGGGCTCTCATGCTGTGACCTTAATAACTGAAGCATTTTTGGTCTTAAAATATGAATTTTAATTTATTTCTTTGTTCTCCCCTTCCCCTTTTCTTAAATAGGCTGCAGATACTTTGGCTGTGAGGCAAAAAAGAAGAATTTATGATATCACCAATGTCTTAGAAGGAATTGACTTAATTGAAAAAAAGTCAAAAAATAGTATACAATGGAAGTAAGTTACAAAGTTCTCTAGTCAAAAAGCCTTGTTCTTCTCAGTGCTCTGTAAAATCTTCCCTTTCTATCATTTCTCTCTCCTAAGTCCTCATTTCAGCCATATAGTCTACTCCAGTCACACAGGCCCCTGGCGTGTCCCGGGCCCACCTCTCTGGGCTCTTGTAGGTGTCACTCCTATGTTGGGACGTTCTTTTGTTCAGTTCACTGTTTAATTTACACTCTTACAGTTCAGATCTTACCATCTCCCTCAAGCTGCTCATTTGGTACACACTGCATACTGCTTTGTATTATTAATCCTTCTTTGCCAAAGTGTTTATGTACCCGAGTAATTGAAAACAGAAACTGTGTTATACACAAGAATATGTACTTTGTAAATAATGGTTAGTTGAAATGCATGGTTGTCTTGTTAACTGTTGTTTGTTTGAATACGACAAACACTTTCTGTTCCACAAATATGCCCCCTTAAGCCTTAGCTTTTTGGTTTGTTTTAGCCAAAAATTCCACCAAAATACTAAAAGGTCATAATCTGTTTTACCCGCATCTTGGTCTACGTAATGAGACTATCAGTGTGACAATTTGTCTTTGATATCCTTTGGTGCCTCAGTCAACAGCCTGACCTTCTATATGATGAAAAGCACACTGGAACATATAGAGAAATTTTCTAATTTGGTTGTCCTTGCCAATAAATTGTCTAAACAAACATGTTTGGAGGAGTGATGTTTACATTTTCTGAAGATTTTAATCTTAGAAGAGTGTAAAGATTTTTGTCTTGAATATATTTGCTGAGTTTTACAATTTTTTCTATAAAAATTAAGTGATGTTAACCTGGGTCTAATACTGGGGATATTAATTTTCATATGTTTTTAAGAGGTGTAGGTGTTGGCTGTAATACTAAAGAAGTCATAGATAGATTAAGATATCTTAAAGCTGAAATTGAAGATCTAGAACTAAAGGAAAGAGAACTTGATCAGCAGAAGTTGTGGCTACAACAAAGCATCAAAAATGTGATGGATGACTCCATTAATAATAGATATCCTTTTAAATAAACTATACATAGACATAATTTGTGTTTATATATTCCTTCAGTCTGAAGATCAGTTACTTTATTCTAGTGTTTGTAGAGACTTCAGTTTTGCATTTTAAGTTTATAACATTCTTCTATTAATTTATATGAATATTTTAAAATTATTACATTTTAAGTCAGAGTACATTAGCAAATAGATGCATCTGATGCAAACTTACCTACATTCGGTCTACCCACCGACAGGATGTAATACCCTAGCTAAAATATGCTTAGAGGATCTGCAGATTTGGAAGTCGTTGTTAAATCATTGTTCTGTACTTAAATCATTCAGTGTTCCAACGTAGTAAAAATTCAGCAGCTCTCAAAGTTTTGAAAACTTAATTTTGGTTTCAAAATGACCTATCACAGGCATATAATCAGCCCAGACTACATTCTGCCTAATATTAACCCAAAGACAACTGACTAGAGGGTTGAGTTCCATGGCTGTCATATCTATCATATTATCCTGGGGGAAAAACACTAGTGATATATTCCATGTATTTCTTATGATCACTGTGTTCTTTCAGGTATCTGTGACTGTTGATTTGTGACTTACCTGTACTTGCATGGAACATTTTAACTTGTACCACTTCTCATGAACTTTTGACAAATGTATGTCATTTATTTTTCATGATGTCTTATCTGTGGTGAACAAGTCCATGATGTCACATGTTATTTTCTTTCTGTGATCGGAACTCCTTAACAGATTGCTAATAATGGGGGTCTTCAACTGTGCCTTGTGGAGCCCCAGGATTCCAAAAACAGTGAGCTAGTTGATCACGCTCTCTATTGCACTGCTTATCAAGACTGTGGGCACTTCCCCTTCCCCAAACCATGACCCAAAAAGATTCTCCATGCAGACTTGTGTGGTTGCTCTTCACTCCCACTGACAGCCTCCTTTCCCTATCAACCTTCTTCCCGCAGAAACTCCTGCCTCCATGGGAACATGTTTACCATTCCCCTCCCAAGAGTCCTCAAATGACACACAAATCCAAAGTGGCTTCTTCTTAGAGCAAAGGATGGATACTTTTCTTATGGATCTTTGTTTGATTGCCTTTTCAGACAAAAGACTTGTGTTCTTTTTGATCTGACCATGTGCGACAGTCCTTTCATGCAGTTGGTCATTTTGGCCTTCAGATTTATTATCTTAATTTATATGTCCAATCCTTGATATAAATGTTGTTCCTTAACTCTGTGACAGTACATTTTCCTATGTAACTCATGAAGACATCTGTAATTGTTTTAATGGTAAGTACTGTTAGTAAATTTTTTTCTTATGTGCTTCCTTTGATCAACATATTTATTGTCATGTGATTCAAATTCCACATGCAGTCACCCTAAGTCATTATTTTCTGGATTTGTGAACATTTTTTGGTCTCCCTCTACAGTGCCATGTGTTGACAGGCTGCTTTCATTTCTGTTCTCATGACAATGACTGCTTTTCCCAGCTTTCACTTAACTTCCCACGTTGGTAGGTATAAACTGTAAGAGGCAGCCAAGTCAGAGAGTGATCAAACAAGGGTCCCAAAGTCACAGAATCAGAGCCAATAACTAAACTTTAACTAGAATATGGGTCTCATTGGCACTGTTTATAAAAATATATTAGCCAATGTGCTGGTGATGAATGGAACCCAAAGAAAACATGAGGACACAGTAAGGTTTATCCATTTTATAATCTGGAAAATTATTCCTTATCTTATTCCATCCCAAGCTTCTATGTTTTCCCCCAAGATGATATGCTTAGTTGCTCAGGCATGTCCGAGTCTTTACAGCCCTGTGGACTGTAGCTCTTCCAGGCTTCTCTGTTCATGGAATTTTTCAGGCAAGAGTACTGGAGTGAATTGCCGCTTCCTATTCCAGGGGATCTTCTTGACCCAGGGGTCAAACCTGCATTTCTTGCGACTTCTGCACTCGCAGGCAGAACTTTTGCCACTATGAGTAACTAAAATGGCAGCGGGGACTGAATACTCAATATACATAACACAAGTAAAATGAAATTTTTGTGTAAACATTTCTATTTAATTGTGCATGGCCTATTGAAAGGACAGTCTTGTATCATGCACATACAAACTAAAAAACCTGCTGAACGCCTTGCCAAGTAGAATCTGACTCTCATCTAAGACTACACTGGTATTATATGTGGCCTTATTGCTCTTTGTCTTGGTATTTCCCAAACTTTAAAGGAAATTGGAAGTATTCTTAATCTTCAACTCAGCAGATACTGTTAAGATTATTTCGTTAAATTCTTTACTAACTCTGTGACAGTACATTTTCCTATGTAACTCATGAAGACATCTGTAATTGTTTTAATGGTAAGTACTGTTAGTAAATTTTTTTCTTATGTGCTTCCTTTGATCAACATATTTATTGTCATGTGATTCAAATTCCACATGCAGTCACCCTAAGTCATTATTTTCTGGATTTGTGAACATTTTTTGGTCTCCCTCTACAGTGCCATGTGTTGACAGGCTGCTTTCATTTCTGTTCTCATGACAATGACTGCTTTTCCCAGCTTTCACTTAACTTCCCACGTTGGTAGGTATAAACTGTAAGAGGCAGCCAAGTCAGAGAGTGATCAAACAAGGGTCCCAAAGTCACAGAATCAGAGCCAATAACTAAACTTTAACTAGAATATGGGTCTCATTGGCACTGTTTATAAAAATATATTAGCCAATGTGCTGGTGATGAATGGAACCCAAAGAAAACATGAGGACACAGTAAGGTTTATCCATTTTATAATCTGGAAAATTATTCCTTATCTTATTCCATCCCAAGCTTCTATGTTTTCCCCCAAGATGATATGCTTAGTTGCTCAGGCATGTCCGAGTCTTTACAGCCCTGTGGACTGTAGCTCTTCCAGGCTTCTCTGTTCATGGAATTTTTCAGGCAAGAGTACTGGAGTGAATTGCCGCTTCCTATTCCAGGGGATCTTCTTGACCCAGGGGTCAAACCTGCATTTCTTGCGACTTCTGCACTCGCAGGCAGAACTTTTGCCACTATGAGTAACTAAAATGGCAGCGGGGACTGAATACTCAATATACATAACACAAGTAAAATGAAATTTTTGTGTAAACATTTCTATTTAATTGTGCATGGCCTATTGAAAGGACAGTCTTGTATCATGCACATACAAACTAAAAAACCTGCTGAACGCCTTGCCAAGTAGAATCTGACTCTCATCTAAGACTACACTGGTATTATATGTGGCCTTATTGCTCTTTGTCTTGGTATTTCCCAAACTTTAAAGGAAATTTGCGGAAGTATTCTTAATCTTCAACTCAGCAGATACTGTTATAGAATTTGATTTCAAAAGTTCATGAAAGATTTCACTGTACCATACCTAATCTCTAATATTGTCATTTAAGTTGTATAAATATTTCAACTTAACAGTGTTATTTATTTAGCTAAGGCTAAAAGGTGTTAAGAATCTCAGATGTGACATGAGACTGGGTGAAAGCAAAATTAACTTGAGCTGAATTTGTTAATGAGAATAGAGCTCCATTTACCCTGTTCTAAGACCTATTACCTCGTGTGTGTGTTTAGCTGCTCAGTCATGTCTGACTCTTTGTGGTCCCATGGAGTGCAACCCACCAGATTCCCCTTCCATGGAATTCTCCAGGCAAGAATACTGGAGCCATTCCCTTCTCTAAGGGATCTTCTTAAGCCAGAAGTTGAACCCAGGTCTCCTGCATTCTCTTCTCTAAGGGGTAGCCATTCCATTCTCTTAGGGGTTTTTTTTTCACCCAGGAGTTGAAGGTCTGCATTTCAGGTAGATTCTTTACCATCTGTGCCACCAAAGCCCTTGAGGATTAAATGAGGTTTTATATGTGAATACATTTATGTAACACTAACACATATATATTACCTAATTTAATCCTCAAAAAAAAAAAAAAACACCTATAAAGTATGCTATGTCACCTCTATTTTATAGAATTAAGAATGAGAACCCAAGGTCACCTAGCTTGAGATTCAAAAAGGATTCAGACTCCCACTCGCTTAAGCACTGTATTGCATTTTATTTTCTAAAATGTAAAAATCTTTTAATTTTTTTGACCAGGTGATACACTTTTGGCCATTCAAGCACCTTCTGGTACACAGTTGGAGGTACCTATTCCAGAAATGGTACGTATGTAGGATAACTTTTGTTAAAATGGATCTGCTGTTTCAAGAGGGAGTTTTTGGAGCTGAACATGAGCTAATTGTAAATACTTTCAAGTTACTGCTTTTAAGTTGTCTGAAAGTATTCATACTTGAATTTAGATGTCTTTAGTACTTTGGTGAAATTATGGAAGTGACTGATTATTTAACATAATACTTTTAAAACAGATCTGAAAACTGTAACAATTTAAAAAGAGAAAAAATGACTATTATCTCCTTCCCTTCTAGCTATTCTAGAAGTTTGTATTCAGCCATTTATAGTTTCTGAAGCCTCAGGATATAAACTAACTTTTTGAAATAGAGGGGCTTTACGTTTATATTTCTGTAGGAAAAATCAGTTGTCTTTGTGTTTTGCTGAATGGAAAAAACTTTTGCCATATTAAACAGTTGCTACCTAAGACCACATGTTGAGATGACCACATCCATGGCTGCTGATGCCAAAGGAGATGGAGTTCTGTTCAAGTGGAGAATTCTTGGAGCAGTGCTGAGCACTGAGGTGTAGAATTACAGCAAAAGTAGATGGTTTCCAGATTTCTACAACTGGGAGTTTTTGATGATGAGTATTTGAGAAAAGCTTATTTTTAGGGTCAAGTCTTCAATACCCCATTCTACTCCTGGGCCCTTTGCTATGTTTTGACTTAATGACTTACTTTTGATGTATCTAATTAGTCCCTATAACTTAAACGTATTTTTCCCCCCTTTTTTAAAATGAAAATATAACATACTTACAGGAGACTTGGAAAATACAGAACAAGGTTACATATAATTCCATCATATATTATAATTATTTTTTAAAGTAGATAAAGATTCTTAGTTGGAATTTCAATATCAAATTCAAAATGATTGAATATACAGAGAAGTAGGATATAGTAGTTGCCTGTCTTATTTTGAATGTCTCAAGTTATTTAGAAATGTTGATCTTCATTTATTTGTTTATGCCCAATATCTTCCAAGGGTCAGAATGGACAAAAGAAATACCAGATCAATCTAAAGAGCCATTCAGGACCTATCCACGTGCTGCTTATAAATAAAGAGTCTAGCTCATCTAAGCCGGTGGTTTTTCCTGTCCCCCCACCCGATGACCTCACACAACCTTCCTCTCAGTCCTCAACTCCAGTGCCTCCACAGAAATGCAACACAGCAACTCAGAACCCACCGGAGCCACAGGTCTCTGAAAGAAGCCAGAATCTTCAGCATACTCCAGCCACAGACTTGTCTTTAGGTGAGTCCAGAGCCATTGTTTTAAAAAGTAGAGAAGGGAAGATATGAATACTGTATTGAACAAGTTAGCTTTTCTGAATTTCTCCATTGTGATGTTATTCTATTACCTAGTAAAGGAGGCAAAACAGTAAATCTAATCAACAGGTATTAATTTTGTGTCTCCCGTGTGTCCAGCACTAGACTATGTATTATGAGAAAAATTTAAAAACAGATCCTCTCTTTGATTACATCTTGTTTAGTTGCTAAGTCATATCTGACTCTTTTTCAACCCCATGGACTGTAACCTGCCAGGTTCCTCTGTCCATGGGATTTTCCAGGCGAGAATACTAAGAGCGGGTTGCCAATTCCTTCTCCATTTAATTGTGTTATTACTACTTGTTTCATAGACTGTGTATTTTAACATATTTAAGGTTTTCCTTAGGATTCCATTTTTGGAATTAAATCATATTTGTTGTTGTTGTTGCTGTTAAAATAGATAAACAGAAATGTAAAAAAAACTATCACATTTCTGTTTCCAGCGGGATCTATTAGTGCAGATATCATTGACGAGTTAATGTCTTCTGATGGTAAGTAGTTAAAATAATAGCTAACCTTAGACGTTAATAATGCTTTTCTAGAATTTGAGTAGCACATGACTTAAAGGACATGAGGAGCCTATATTTTTAACTGCTTAATTACTATGATGATTTATGAAATGTATAGTTAAGTTATAGGCATCCTGAAGAATTTCTTTGCGTATATTTTTAGGAAAAGAATTCACAAGGGAATACTTATCACCTTTACTGAATAAACTTCTAAACTGTTGGCATACTAGCCCTGTTTACACCTGGAAACATTTGCCCAAGAAGAGTAAAACAATATTAGATAGGTCAACAAGAAATCTGACAACACAGTTTTGTAAATACTCCCATCATGGCCAATTTCAGTGTTAGCCATAGCATCTAACCTGAAATAATTCCTAAAAATCTACTAACTATAACATTGTAGTTATGTTAACAGTTACTCTCTGGGCTTCACCTTTCTAGAAGTTCTTGGAATTCAGAGTCCTGATTCTTAACAAATAAGTACAATTGAGACCTAGAAGTGGCAGCTGTTAAATTAGCAAATGGTATAGTGACCAGTTAAGAGACTTACCAAACCCTTCTGTAAAAGCAGAGAATTTCAGCATATTTATTAATTTATCTCTATTTCCTTTCTCCGTTTTTAAGTGTTAGTAGGTCAGTTGTGCAATTCCATAAACTATAGTCTGGCAGGCTCTGTTATACATGGGATTCTCCAGATAAGAATATTGGAGTGGGTTGCCATGCCCTTCTACAAGGGATCCTTCTCAACTCAGGGATCAAACCCGCATCTCCTGCATTGCAGACAGACTCTTTACTTTCTGAGCCACCAGGGAAGCCCTCTGTTTTCAAAGGGGTAGATTATTCAGTAAATCAGAGAAAATTCAGTGTTTCTGAATTATTTTCGTGACAATTTTAATGAATAAAAATGTTAACCTCTATTTTTCAAAGTAATACCTATAATCAATGCATAATGTCTTTAAGTCTTTCAGTGTATACACAAAATGTAAGCCTTTCATTTGATCATCACACTTCCTATTTTAAAATGATTTCTGGGGAACATAATTGGCTTGATGTTTTTGATAGTATTTTGTTAGACATCATGGGCTGGATGTGGAAACCATCTTTAACACTGTATTTGTTATTTTGCTTGCAGTGTTTCCGCTCTTACGGCTTTCTCCGACCCCAGCAGATGACTACAACTTTAATTTAGATGATAATGAAGGAGTCTGTGATCTGTTTGATGTCCAGATACTAAATTATTAGATTCCATGGAAACTTGGGACTATTATCTACCTCTGTGTAACAATTTAGACTTCTTAATAACCTAAGTGTTTAAAATAATGAATGTAACACCTTTTTAGTTCACTGATTCTTAAAATGTTCTTCCCTAATACCTTTTTGCTTCACAAAACTTCCACCATAAAAACAAAGGATTCTGAATTCTTCAGGAGAAAAAGTGATTTAACATCCACCAGCCTCCCACCTTCAAGTAATTACTTTCTGAAATTTCAACTTTTCTTCCCATTATGAACCCTTCTGTTTTGTTTTGTTTTTCTTTATATGAGAGGAAAGTTAGACTTAAGGGCATCAAAAACAAAAAAGTTGGCCAAGGGCTCATCACTTGTCTGACATTTCTACTGCCACGAGACTGTCCGTATTTTTGTGTTTTCTCCAACCCAGACATTCACTGCCACTTGTAAAGTGAAGGATGTAAACTCCTATATTAACTGTTTCAGTGAACAGATTTTGTGAAGTGCCTTCTGTTTTAGCACTTTAAGTTTATCACATTTTGTTGACTTCTGACATTCCACTTTCCTAGGTTTTAGGAAAGATCTGTTTATGTAGTTTGTTTTTAAAAATGTGCCAATGCTTGTACATTAACAAGATTTTTAAAAATAAAATTGTATACAACATTTGATTTATTCGTCTTTTTGGGGAATTTGATGCATCACCAGTGTCTTACAACTGAGCCATTAATCTTGTAGCTTCATCAATATTAACTGGTATGTTTTCATGACACGGCCGAGAACTCTAGAGAGAAGAAATATTACATTTAAAAATTTAGATAACAATCACAAACAAAAAGGACACAATCTGCTGACATATAATCTATTATGCAATATAAATTTCTTCTAGTCCTACTTTTGGAAGCAGAACACTAAATTCTCATATTTAGATGCAATGCTTTAAAGTCTGAATGTGCTATTTTATAATAAACATGGGCTTTCAAAATCTGGGGTTTAATTTATCAGCCAGAACAAAAGCAAGTGATTTCTACTCACCAGCTGTTTCTGCAGAGGTTCAAGCGAAAGGCCTTTTGAGAAGTTTGCAAGTTCCTTTTGTATATCTACAAAAGCTCTGTTCACTCTGTTAACTTTTTCATCATTCATAATGTTTATCTTTAAAAAAGAGAAAAATCAGCAGTAATCAACTATTACAGATAAAATATAGGCAACTTTAATCTTATTAAACACCCAAATCAATACAGGTGCTTAATCAATCTTAAGCTTGTAGAGATAATACACATTACATTCTTATAGTCTTATTGAGATGCTTCAGACAAAAGGTTCCTATTTTCTAAAGTAAGAGTTATAACTCATACCTGGACTTACCTGGTATAAACAGGCCGAAATGTGGGGCTAGTTTTTCCAGGCTGTGGCGCTATCACCTCTTTTCTGTAAAATGAGGAACCTAGATGGGATGCTTCCAGTGTCCTAACAGTATCTCTCTGAATCCTTCCTTGATGGAAGTGCCTGGCAGTCAGTCTCCTGAGAAGAAGGCCTGTGCAGTACTTCATTGCTTCAATCTAAGAGGTGGGGTATGATAATTCCTTTTCTTCACTGCTTCTCCTCAACCATTTCTCCTTCAAAACTCTCAGCTCCTTTGCACCTTATGCACCAGGACATTCTGACAGCCCTCTCCTCATCATTGTCACCTACCAACACCATTACTTAATCCTCCGTGAAAGATCTCCAACCTTGGCTCACTGACCCCTCGCGTGCCTGGTAACACTGCCTTAGCAGCTTCAACAAAAACATATCCTAAGGCTTCTTAATCTTTTCAGATCCCATCTCCAGGAATTTCTTCCATGACTTACCTTGCCATCACTGCCACCCATTACCTTAGGCTGCACCGCCTCTTTTCCTTCTAGTTCACTTAGTTTACTAACAATTCTTAAATCTCACTGAAACCTTTTCCGTGTTCACTACGGTTCACATTTTCTATCTCCACTACTTCCTTTAGTGTATACAGATTCGACAACCACTGATTAGTGGCTACACCCTAACCACTACTCCTTACACCCTCTTAACTCTCCTCACCTTCGATGAGACTTGCTTGGCAACCTAGTTAAACTCAACTATTACCCTTTTCTGAGCCTAAAACTGAAGTTTTAGAAAGTCTACACTGGCTGACTGGCTTCACCGTAAGTTTCATGACCACCAACTTCAATTAACTATTTACATGCTGCCTGACCATCTTTTGACCTCCCCTTATAAGTTAGGCTACTTTCTGAGAAAATTATTTGATACTTTCTTCAACCAGGCTGCCTACCCACAAATCTTTTCCAGTAGCATCCACAAAGCTTCTAAGGGCTTTGTATGTAAACAAAGTTAATCAATTGTTTGGAAAAAAAAAGGTGCTTAATCACTCTACATTCTTATAGTCTTATTGAGATGCTTCAGACAAAAGGTTCCTATTTTCTAAAGTAAGAGTTATAACTCATACCTGGACTTACCTGGTATAAACAGGCCGAAATGTGGGGCTAGTTTTTCCAGGCTGTGGCGCTATCACCTCTTTTCTGTAAAATGAGGAACCTAGATGGGATGCTTCCAGTGTCCTAACAGTATCTCTCTGAATCCTTCCTTGATGGAAGTGCCTGGCAGTCAGTCTCCTGAGAAGAAGGCCTGTGCAGTACTTCATTGCTTCAATCTAAGAGGTGGGGTATGATAATTCCTTTTCTTCACTGCTTCTCCTCAACCATTTCTCCTTCAAAACTCTCAGCTCCTTTGCACCTTATGCACCAGGACATTCTGACAGCCCTCTCCTCATCATTGTCACCTACCAACACCATTACTTAATCCTCCGTGAAAGATCTCCAACCTTGGCTCACTGACCCCTCGCGTGCCTGGTAACACTGCCTTAGCAGCTTCAACAAAAACATATCCTAAGGCTTCTTAATCTTTTCAGATCCCATCTCCAGGAATTTCTTCCATGACTTACCTTGCCATCACTGCCACCCATTACCTTAGGCTGCACCGCCTCTTTTCCTTCTAGTTCACTTAGTTTACTAACAATTCTTAAATCTCACTGAAACCTTTTCCGTGTTCACTACGGTTCACATTTTCTATCTCCACTACTTCCTTTAGTGTATACAGATTCGACAACCACTGATTAGTGGCTACACCCTAACCACTACTCCTTACACCCTCTTAACTCTCCTCACCTTCGATGAGACTTGCTTGGCAACCTAGTTAAACTCAACTATTACCCTTTTCTGAGCCTAAAACTGAAGTTTTAGAAAGTCTACACTGGCTGACTGGCTTCACCGTAAGTTTCATGACCACCAACTTCAATTAACTATTTACATGCTGCCTGACCATCTTTTGACCTCCCCTTATAAGTTAGGCTACTTTCTGAGAAAAATTATTTGATACTTTCTTCAACCAGGCTGCCTACCCACAAATCTTTTCCAGTAGCATCCACAAAGCTTCTAAGGGCTTTGTATTTAAACAAAGTTAATCTTTATCAAGTATATCAAGCTTCTCCTTGGCTGGAGGGCTTCGCACTGCTATTCCTTCTACTTAGAACATGTTGCTCCCATCGCTTAAGATCTTGGCATCACTAGTTCCTATCACTCAGGTCTTTGCTTCAGAGTCAAACTTGACAACCGTCACCTCACACTACAGTCATATCACTCAGCTTTATTTCCTTATTAGCACTTCCAAAGACATGAAACTGCTCCACCAAATTTAACTCAGCGAGTTTGAGTTTGGGAAGACTGAAATATAAAATGTTACATTTCTGTGGACCACTGATAATTACTAAATCCTTGACAGCTGACTCAGTCTACTACTTAAACTTCAAAAGGGTTTCTTGAATGTTTCTTAAGGTGTCTACTTAATCTTTAAGAAATTTCTCATTCCCCAAATAATCTGAAATAAAGATAAAACAATTCCTTTTCACATACTGTATTTTAAGAAATAAAATATTTCATCTCTTATTTTCAGGCTTTTATTTGAATTCTAGTTATCTTAAGAGAAATAAGAATTACTGAGGAGAAAAAGAGTGGGTGCTAGCTGACATTCCAAGTCTTGACTTTGTTGAGAGCTTCTTGACTAGATATGAATTTAGAGATAACTCTTCCATATCATTGTTTTTTTTTAATGATTTCTAGGCTCTGAGAAGTAAACTTAATTGGAGCCTCATTACACTTGCAGTTAAAATGCTTTTTTCTTTTCGCACATCTGGACGCAAGAAAATGAGGTTAATTTTCTTCATCTTTTTTCTTTTTCCAAACAAATATTCAAAATCATCTTGCTTTTTTAGGGAAGGCTAAGAGCCTGTTTTAAATATTAGCATTCAGCTTTTCAGTAGCTTTACGTTTTGCTTGTAAACATTAATAAAGTCAGAGTGCTCGAGTGATACTCACCTTCTTAAGGTTGGTGGTAACTGGCTTTGCTTTATTTTTAACCTTAAAGCTTTTCTGGCTGGCGATGTGGAATACGTTCCTGGACTTCTGCCCTCGTAGCTTGTTCTTCGCCATTGTCTAGGAAAGAAAGAGCTCAATTAAACTGCCCACATTTATGAACTGTAAACCAATTTAAATTAGGAAATAAATGTACTGATTAAATCTAAGAAAATCTACCATACTCTTGATTATTTTTAAAATTGTTATTTGTATTAAATTCCATATAGTTTAGGCCTACCAGATTTTTCTGTTGGAGTGCTTTGCATCTCTAGCTCCTGGACCATAAGAGGCTCCACAATAATTTCTGCCTGTTAGATTCATTAAGTAATATTATCAACATGACCACTGCTTCTTCAGCTCTCTGTCACCTGCAAATGCTAACCATCGCCACCCATCCTTCTGCTAGTTCACATACTGCTATTCCATTCTGGTTCCTTCCGTACTCTAAGGCTGACTCCCTTCTTTCATTCCTTTTTTTGGGGCCACTTCTATTGGTCTTTCATCTATTCAAAAGGGTTTCTTGAATGTTTCTTAAGTTTTAAAAATTCATTCCCAAAAAATGAAAACAATTCCTTTTCACATACTGTATTTTAAGAAATAAAATATTTCATCTCTTATTTTCAGGCTTTTATTTGAATTCTAGTTATCTTAAGAGAAATAAGAATTACTGAGGAGAAAAAGAGTGGGTGCTAGCTGACATTCCAAGTCTTGACTTTGTTGAGAGCTTCTTGACTAGATATGAATTTAGAGATAACTCTTCCATATCATTGTTTTTTTTTAATGATTTCTAGGCTCTGAGAAGTAAACTTAATTGGAGCCTCATTACACTTGCAGTTAAAATGCTTTTTTCTTTTCGCACATCTGGACGCAAGAAAATGAGGTTAATTTTCTTCATCTTTTTTCTTTTTCCAAACAAATATTCAAAATCATCTTGCTTTTTTAGGGAAGGCTAAGAGCCTGTTTTAAATATTAGCATTCAGCTTTTCAGTAGCTTTACGTTTTGCTTGTAAACATTAATAAAGTCAGAGTGCTCGAGTGATACTCACCTTCTTAAGGTTGGTGGTAACTGGCTTTGCTTTATTTTTAACCTTAAAGCTTTTCTGGCTGGCGATGTGGAATACGTTCCTGGACTTCTGCCCTCGTAGCTTGTTCTTCGCCATTGTCTAGGAAAGAAAGAGCTCAATTAAACTGCCCACATTTATGAACTGTAAACCAATTTAAATTAGGAAATAAATGTACTGATTAAATCTAAGAAAATCTACCATACTCTTGATTATTTTTAAAATTGTTATTTGTATTAAATTCCATATAGTTTAGGCCTACCAGATTTTTCTGTTGGAGTGCTTTGCATCTCTAGCTCCTGGACCATAAGAGGCTCCACAATAATTTCTGCCTGTTAGATTCATTAAGTAATATTATCAACATGACCACTGCTTCTTCAGCTCTCTGTCACCTGCAAATGCTAACCATCGCCACCCATCCTTCTGCTAGTTCACATACTGCTATTCCATTCTGGTTCCTTCCGTACTCTAAGGCTGACTCCCTTCTTTCATTCCTTTTTTTGGGGCCACTTCTATTGGTCTTTCATCTATTCATTTTTCATTCATCTTTTGTTCTTCAGCCTCAGTGGGCCTCCCATCACAGTGGCCTCTCCCTCTGCAGAGCACCGGCTCTGGGCGCGTGCACTCCAGAGCTCCGGCTCGGTAGTTGGACACATCGGTCCAGCCGCTCCGGGGCACGTGGGATCTTCCCAGTCCAGGGATCTAACCGGTGCCCCTTAATCTGCAAGGCAGTGTCCTTACCCACTGGACCACCAGGGAAGCCCCTTTCATTCCTTTTTACTTGCATCATTTTCACTCCTGTGTGCCTCCCTTCAAATCAATACTCTTGCACTTCCTAAACCCAGCCTTAAATTACTTTCATGACTTCCATATCATTACTATGTGAATGGCTCTTGCCTAAAAACTTTTAGATGTATCTTTGTTTTACCTTAATCTAGTTTAGAAACATCTCTCAAACCTGTCTTTAATAATGCGTGAGGAACAATTTGCAAAATATTAACAGTTAAGATTTATTAAGCTTTTACTACATGTACAAGTACTATGCTAGCATTTTATATGCTTTAAGTAATTTACTCCTGGGCTTCCCTAGTTGCTCAGTAGTACTTTGCCTGCCGATGCAGGAGACACAAGTTCGATCCCTGATCTGGGAAGATCCCACATGCTGCAGAGCAAATAAGCCTATAAGCCACAACTATGGAGCCTGTGCTCTAGAGCCTCGGAGCCACAACTATGGAGCCCATGTGCCCTAGAGCCCGAGTTCCACAAGAGAAGTCACTGCAATAAGAAGCCTGCTCACCTCAACTAGAGAGTAGCCCCCACTCCCTGCAGCAGCAGTGAAAACCCTAGAAAAAAAATTCTGCTGGAGTGCTTTGCATCTCTAGCTCCTGGACCATAAGAGGCTCCACAATAATTTCTGCCTGTTAGATTCATTAAGTAATATTATCAACATGACCACTGCTTCTTCAGCTCTCTGTCACCTGCAAATGCTAACCATCGCCACCCATCCTTCTGCTAGTTCACATACTGCTATTCCATTCTGGTTCCTTCCGTACTCTAAGGCTGACTCCCTTCTTTCATTCCTTTTTTTGGGGCCACTTCTATTGGTCTTTCATCTATTCATTTTTCATTCATCTTTTGTTCTTCAGCCTCAGTGGGCCTCCCATCACAGTGGCCTCTCCCTCTGCAGAGCACCGGCTCTGGGCGCGTGCACTCCAGAGCTCCGGCTCGGTAGTTGGACACATCGGTCCAGCCGCTCCGGGGCACGTGGGATCTTCCCAGTCCAGGGATCTAACCGGTGCCCCTTAATCTGCAAGGCAGTGTCCTTACCCACTGGACCACCAGGGAAGCCCCTTTCATTCCTTTTTACTTGCATCATTTTCACTCCTGTGTGCCTCCCTTCAAATCAATACTCTTGCACTTCCTAAACCCAGCCTTAAATTACTTTCATGACTTCCATATCATTACTATGTGAATGGCTCTTGCCTAAAAACTTTTAGATGTATCTTTGTTTTACCTTAATCTAGTTTAGAAACATCTCTCAAACCTGTCTTTAATAATGCGTGAGGAACAATTTGCAAAATATTAACAGTTAAGATTTATTAAGCTTTTACTACATGTACAAGTACTATGCTAGCATTTTATATGCTTTAAGTAATTTACTCCTGGGCTTCCCTAGTTGCTCAGTAGTACTTTGCCTGCCGATGCAGGAGACACAAGTTCGATCCCTGATCTGGGAAGATCCCACATGCTGCAGAGCAAATAAGCCTATAAGCCACAACTATGGAGCCTGTGCTCTAGAGCCTCGGAGCCACAACTATGGAGCCCATGTGCCCTAGAGCCCGAGTTCCACAAGAGAAGTCACTGCAACAAGAAGCCTGCTCACCTCAACTAGAGAGTAGCCCCCACTCCCTGCAGCAGCAGTGAAAACCCAGACTAGCCAAAAACAAACAAGTAAAATTAGAAATCAAAAAAAAATTAAACTTTTTTTAAAAAAATAATTTACTTACAAAAATACTTTGTGGGGGCTTCCTTGGTAAGCCAATGGGTAAAGAGTCCGCCTTGCAATGCAAGGGGCACCAGTTTGATCCCTGGCCCAGGAAGATCCTAAATGCTGTGGAGCAGCTGGACCATTGTGTCCAATTATGGGCCAGCGCTCTGAAGTGCATGCGCCCAGAACCAGTGCTCTGCAGCGAGAGAGGCCACTGCAATGGGAGGCCCACACAGGCCAAAGAATAAAGAAAAACAACAATGGGTGAAAAAACCCAACACTTTGTGGGAGGTACTATTTTATCCTCACTTTACAGACTAAAAAAACTGGTGTGGGAACTTCCCTGGTGGTACAGTGGCTAAGACTCTGCTCCGAATGCAGAGGGCTCAGGTTCAATCCCTAGTCAGGGAACTAAATTCCACATGCCACAACTAAAACCTGATGCAGTCAAATAAATAAATATTTTTTAAAAATGGTGCAAAGATAAGTCAATTTGTCCATTTGCACACTATTTGTAGTCTGGGGATGCCATGATTCAAAGCCAGGCAGATATTCTGAGCTCTAATGTGATATGGCCTCAGGTATAAATAAAAATGCAATACAAAAACATGATTTAGTACTGCCTAGTTCAGGACTGGATTATTGCTTTAGCCTCGAGGATTATTTGGTTAGACTCTGGGTTGGGACAAACTTGACCCACAGACAAATTCAGGTAAGGTACCTGTCTTGGTAAATGACGGTTTAGTAGAACACAGCTATGTCCATTTAATTACGTATGTATTGTCTGTGGCTGCTTTCCTGCTACAACTGTTGCATGCAGAGCCAAAAATATTTACTATTTAGCCCTTTACAGAAGGACTGTCAACACCTGGTTTAAGCCATATGCGTTCAAGTAGATTGTGCATAGTGGTATGAAATGAACTGTCCCAGTGTTAAAATCCGTCAGTCGCTCCTCCACCAATGGAGTATTCTTCAAGAATAGTCTTTGTCCTGACATATTGCAGGAAACCTGACTCTAGCATAAATCTGTTAAAGGTATCCTGCTATATCTTCTGTAGCCACCCTTAGAATACTAATTACTCTCTGCAGGCACTTTGTGCATTCTTCCTTTCCTCCCTTTGCTCACATTGTAGCTTTCCTTCAATGTCCAGGAAATGCATTTCTTTTTATGGCTGAGTAATATTCCATTGTACAGAGACAGCAAAGCTTTCCAAACACCAACAGTATGTCTTCTAATTTTAAAAAATGAACACAGCAGAAAATACATGATAGAAAATACACATAAGTCACTCCCAAATGATCTAAAATCCTTCCAATAAGTAACTAAAATTCAGTCATTCATCTAGTATCCATTAATCAAGTATGATGTGCTCAGTGTGGTACAGAATTCATACACATCATGAAACACACAAACACAAGACACATAAACATAGGTGTAACCGGAAGCATGCAAGGGGAGTCACAAGAGGGAGATCCAACAGAATCAGGGACTTGAGGGAGGTTCGTGGAGAAGGTGACAGCTTAGCTGGGGCTGTAGGGTAGGGACCTACTTAGGACCAAGACTTGTTGTGCACGGCGTCGCAGCACAACTGAGCGACTGAACAACAAGGGTGGGAATAGGGATTTTTGTCTGACAACCACGTGACAACAGAAAAACCGTAAACTGGTACCCTGCGGTGGGATGAAGGCCCAGAACCGGAGGGTTCAGGCCTGAGCCAGCAGGCCGGCTCAGGAGTTAGGGACATCTAAAACTGTGAGCGACGGAACCGAGTCTCCGGACAATAGCAGCCGCGGCCCGCCAATCCTGTCCTGAACCCCGGAAACTTCACGCCAGAGCTCAGGAAAATTTCTTTATTAACCTCTCACCTGGCCTCCGTTACCCTCGTGCAGCTTCCCAACTTGCAGGAGACGCCATCTGTTCGGGCACGGTACAGGAAGTTCCGGTATGAAGGAGCCATTCACGGTCCTCTCCCAGGTGGTGGTTCCGCCCAACGAGCGAAGCCCCGCCCACAGAGCCAAGTCCCGTCCCAGGAGCTCGGTTTGTAGACAGAAGTAAGCCCCGCCCACCTGGCGGCGTTCCGCCCACGGCCTGGTTCCACCCACCTCATGTAGTCCCGCCCACAGAGCCGTCTCTGCCGCGGAGCTCCTGCCCCTAAAAGCAGCGAAGCCCCGCCTATAGAGCGAAATTCCACTTACCGTGGGAGGGGCCGCCCATTAACATGTCTTACCACATGGTGACTTGAAAAACGACTCGGCTGAGGCGTGGAAGACGCGGCCAAGTGTCGAATTCCTCCCGTGGGTTTGTGTACAGAAACCACCCGATGTGTCTGAGTCATCAGAACCTCACAGACAGTAACACAGGCAGTCGGCCCACAGCTACTTCCGGCTGGCTGGCTCTGCTAGGCTCCCAGGAGGTGGCGCTGCGCCCCTCTGGGAGGCGTCCAGGGCTCGGTTGACCGTACAAAGAACCTAGTGTCTGAAACAGATCTGAAGTTACTAATACAATCTCTTAAGGGAAAATTTGGAGTGAGCCAGAAGTTGAAATGCTTTTCTCATGAAAGTGTCTTTGCTTAAAATGATACTTTTTGACAGCACGGCGGAGACACAAGAAAGTATAGAATCGGGGAGCTTAGAAATCTTAGAAGAAATATTTTTGACGCCGCAGTTATGTGTCTCTGTGTGTGTAGTATATTTCCCAATCAACGCGTTCTGGGTTCAGTTTTCTAGAAAACTGACTCACTTCTTCCAAGAGGATCTCTCCACTAAGGTAGTAGTTTTTGCATGTTCTCTGCTTATTTTGTTGAAGTCATGGGAAAAGCTAGCTTTTAAACAAATGTAGACGTTCTGACATTTTCTGCTCTAAGGATCAAAATAAGCCATAATACCACTTCCATTTTGAAAGTGAAAATAGTAAGGCTCAGGGTCTAAGTCATTTTCAGAATCCACACAATTAGTAATTGACAAAACCAAGCTAGAATCCATGTGGTCTGGTCCTAGGTCAAGTTCAGCCACTTGCCTTAACTTACAGAGAGATGAGCCACTTTTACAGTAAATACTTTTATTGTTTATGTCCATCACAAAAAATTAGGACATACATTAAATAATAAGGAATAATTATTTGTCCATGTATTTGTACTAAAATTTTCTATTTTTTCTAAAGAGTGACTTTTTAAAGTTTTTATTTTCAATTGAAGGATAATTGCATTACAGTATTGCGTTGCTTTCTACCAAACATCAACATGAATTAGCCATAGGTTAAAGAGTGAATTTTAAAAATACCTTAAAGTACTGGTGTAAAATGCTGATAATGTGTGGGGGTGAGACCAAAGCAACACTGAGGTGACAGAATCCATGAATACTGAAGCTAATAAAGTAAGTAAACTCTGGTTCCTTGAATGTGAAGTTCTTTTTGTTTATGCAGAAGACAAAGAAATAGATGCAATGGAATGACATTATAGTCTTTATGAAAGCATATAAACCTATCTTTAATTTTGAAATGGTGAGATAGAGATACATACACCGCGAAAATAACATGGTTATACAGGAAAGAGCCAGAGGCATTTTAGGAGGTATGGGTGAGGAGGCATGACTTTCTGTTTACTTCTGTTACCAACTGACAGTGTGACTGTGTGAAAGTTATTTCATTTCTCTTTGCCTGCCTTCCTGATGGGTAGATGTCCATCAGTGAATACCCACTTCAGAGAACATTCGCCTCTCTTCTCCCATTAAATGATTACAATCCTGTTCTAAAGGTTTTCCAGCCGGAGCTACTGAAGAACACAGTGTCTTATTTTAGGGCCCTTATGCTGGAATGATGTGAAATTGAGGCTTCTGGTTGCCATCTCCTCCAGCGATGTGAGGGAAGCCTGTCTGTAGTAAGAGAGACTAAGAACAACCCAAAAGAGCACAGAGCTGATCAGCAGAACACAGGACCTTGGTTTTGAGTCCTTGGATTCAGCAATAGATAGATCCATCCCTTCATCTTCTCAGTTATCTGAACTGAAATGTTGCCTTTTTGTTTAAACAGTTTGTACTTTAAAAGAGTCTTAAGAGGGGGCTCATCGGGACGGAGAAGACAAGATGGTGCTGCTGGCAATGCGGGGGATCGTGAATGGGGCCGCGCCGGAGCTACCTGTACCCACCAGTGGGCCCGCCACATCTCACATACAAAATGGTATCTGGAGTTAACGGGCCACCAGTGATCTTAGATCATGTTAAGTTCCCCAGATATGCTGAGATTGTGCACTTAACTCTCCCTGATGGCACGAAGAGGAGTGGGCAGGTTCTAGAAGTCAGCGGCTCCAAAGCTGTAATTCAGGTGTTTGAGGGAACCTCAGGTATAGATACCAAGAAAATGTCCTGTGAGTTCACTGGGGACATTCTCCGAATGCCGGTGTCTGAGGACATGCTGGTCGAGTGTTCAATGGGTCAGGGAAGCCCATCGACAGAGGGCCTGTCGTGCTGGCTGAGGTCTTCCTTGACATCATGGGCCAGCCGATCAACCCTCAGTGTTGAATCTACCCAGAGGAGATGATTCAGACTGGCATTTCGGCCATCGATGGCATGAACAGTATTGCTTGGGGACAGTAGATTCCCATCTTCTCTGTAGCTGGGTTGCCACACAATGAGATCACAGCTCAAATCTGTCACCAGTCTGGTTTGGTGAAAAAAATCCAAAGACGTGGTGGACTACAGTGAGGACAATTTTGCAATTGTATTTGTTGTTATTGGTATAAACTTTGAAACTGCCCAATTCTTCAAATCTGACTTTGAAGAGAATGACTCAATGGACAACATCTGCCTCTTTTTGAACCTGGCTAATGACCCAACCATTGAATGCATCATCAGATCCCTGCTGGCTCTGACCATGGCCGAGTTTCTGGCCTATCAGTGCGAGAAGCAAGTGTTGGTCATCCTGACAGACATGAGCTCTTATGCTTTTTAGTACTGAATGAAATGTTGCCTTTTGTCTGTAGTAAGAGCAAGCACCAAAGGGGCCTGATCAGCAGAACACAGGACCTTGGTTTTGAGTCCTTGGATTCAGCAATAGATAGATCCATCCCTTCATCTTCTCAGTTATCTGAACTGAAATGTTGCCTTTTTGTTTAAACAGTTTGTACTTTAAAAGAGTCTTAAGAGGGGGCTCATCGGGACGGAGAAGACAAGATGGTGCTGCTGGCAATGCGGGGGATCGTGAATGGGGCCGCGCCGGAGCTACCTGTACCCACCAGTGGGCCCGCCACATCTCACATACAAAATGGTATCTGGAGTTAACGGGCCACCAGTGATCTTAGATCATGTTAAGTTCCCCAGATATGCTGAGATTGTGCACTTAACTCTCCCTGATGGCACGAAGAGGAGTGGGCAGGTTCTAGAAGTCAGCGGCTCCAAAGCTGTAATTCAGGTGTTTGAGGGAACCTCAGGTATAGATACCAAGAAAATGTCCTGTGAGTTCACTGGGGACATTCTCCGAATGCCGGTGTCTGAGGACATGCTGGTCGAGTGTTCAATGGGTCAGGGAAGCCCATCGACAGAGGGCCTGTCGTGCTGGCTGAGGTCTTCCTTGACATCATGGGCCAGCCGATCAACCCTCAGTGTTGAATCTACCCAGAGGAGATGATTCAGACTGGCATTTCGGCCATCGATGGCATGAACAGTATTGCTTGGGGACAGTAGATTCCCATCTTCTCTGTAGCTGGGTTGCCACACAATGAGATCACAGCTCAAATCTGTCACCAGTCTGGTTTGGTGAAAAAAATCCAAAGACGTGGTGGACTACAGTGAGGACAATTTTGCAATTGTATTTGTTGTTATTGGTATAAACTTTGAAACTGCCCAATTCTTCAAATCTGACTTTGAAGAGAATGACTCAATGGACAACATCTGCCTCTTTTTGAACCTGGCTAATGACCCAACCATTGAATGCATCATCAGATCCCTGCTGGCTCTGACCATGGCCGAGTTTCTGGCCTATCAGTGCGAGAAGCAAGTGTTGGTCATCCTGACAGACATGAGCTCTTATGCTGAAGCGCTTTGAGAGGTGTCAGCAGCCAGGGAGGAGGTTCCTGGCCAGCGGGGCTTCCCGGGCTACATGTACACAGATTTGGCCACCATCTATAAGCGTGCAGGGTGAGTGGAAGGGAGTAGTGGCTCCATTACTCAGATTCCTATTCTCACCATGCCAAACAATGATATCACCCACCCCATCCCTGACTTGATTGGAAATATCACGGAGGGGCAGATCTATGTGGACAGGCAGCTACACAACAGACAGATTTACCAGCCGATTAATGTGCTGCCCTCATTGTTGCGGCTGATGAAGTCTGCTATTGGAGAAGACATGACCAGAAAGGATCACGTGGATGTGTCCAACCAGCTGTATGCGTGCTATGCAATTGGTAAGAACGTACAAGCCATGAAAGCAGTGGTTGGAGAGGAAGCCCTTACCTCAGACAATCTTCTTTACCTGGAGTTTCTGCAGAAGTTTGAGAGGAACTTTATTGCCCAGGGTCCTTATGAAAACCACTCTGTCTATGAGACTTTGGACATCGGCTGGCAGCTGCTCTGAATCTTCCCCAAAGAGATGCTGAAGAGAATCCCTCAGAGCACCCTGGGTGAGTTCTACCCTCGAGACACGGCGAAGCATTAGCTGCCGCCGCCTCATCACTGGCTCCATGCATTTGTGAAATACTGGTTCTGTTTTCTTTACTCCTTGTGCACGCCCCCACCCTGCTTTTGTGTTGGAGTTTACTGTGTTACCCTGTAATTAAAACAAAGGCTAGGTAAAAAAAAAAAAGTCTTAAAAGTGACAGATTTCACTTTATTGAGTTCCAAAATCACTGTGAATGGTGACTAAAGCAGTGAAATTAAAACACACTTGCTTCTTGGTGATAGATAGTTGACGGTAGATAGCTTACCGTGAATGGTGTCAGATTCTTGATCTCCAAAGGATAAGATTTCCCATTGGGATCAAAAAGACTTGACTTTGGTCACTCAGAGCTTCGTGAAGGAAAATCTTTATTAAAGAAATAAGGAATAGAGAAAGCTTCCGCTTAAAGGAACTCGAAGGGAAATAGAAGAGAACCCCCAGAAGCTATTTTAGGCTAGGTGTTAGTACCTTTCCAGTTGGTTATTAACAATAGATGAAAAGAATATCTTAAGGGGCTTCCCCTGGTGGTCCAGTGGGTAAGGACACCATCTTGCAGTGCAAGGGGCGCCGGTTCGATCCCTGGCCTGGGAAGATCCCATGTGCCACAGAGCGGCTGTACTGATGTGTCCAATTACTGAGCCCTCTGGGGCTCATGCGCCCAGAGCCGGCGCTCTGCGAGGACAGAGGCCGCCGCGATGGGAGGCCCACAGGAGCCAAAGAACAAAGACGATGAAAATAGAGAAATGAAAGACCAACAGAAGTGGCCCACCCACTCCCCTCCCTCCCCAACCCAACCCCCGCCCAAAATAAATAAATAAATAAATCTAAAAAAAAAAAATCAAAAAAAAAAAAAGAATATCTTAAGATGATAGAAGTTGTACTAGACCCACACCCACGACATACATCTTTAGATAACATAGGTACAAGTTAAGAAGGAGCATCATGTTCTCCAGCAAGATCCATTGTTGTAAACATTAGCTCTGGGCTTAAAGAAAGTCTTAGGCAAAATAGATTATTGTCATAGGTGTGGCAATCAAGGTGAAGGTACTTTGGCTAAAAAACGTTTGCTCCCCCTCCTGTTCTTCCTCCTTGGAAATCTCTGGCCTCCTTACCAAGTCTGCCTAATCACCCCTTCTTTTTCGGAATGAAAGCTCTGAGAAACTTAGACAATGTATTAAAAAGCAGAGACATCACTTTGCGGACAAAGGTCTGTCTGTAGAATCAAAGCTATGGTTTTTCCAGTAGTCATGTATGGATGTGAGAGTTGGACCATAAAGAAGGCTAAGCACTGAAGAATTTATGCTTTCAAACTATGGTATTGGAGAGACACTTGAGAGTCCCTTGGACTATAAGGAGATCAAGTCAGTTAATCCTAAAGCAAATCAACCTTAAATATTTATTGGAAGGAATGTTGCTAAAGCTGAAGCTCCAATATTTTGGTTACCTGATGCAAAGAGTTGCCTCACTGGAGAAGACATTGTTGCTGGGAAAGACTGAAGGCAGAAGGAGAAGAGGGCAGCAGAGATGAGATGGTTAGATAGCATCGTCAACTCAATGAATATGAATTTGAGCAAACTTCAGGAGACAGTGCAAGACAGATGATCTGGCATGTTACAGTCCATGGGAACAAGAGTCAGACACAAGTTAGTAACTGAACAACAATTTCTGAAAAATTTTCCAGTAGTCATGTACAGATGTGAGAGTTAGACCATAAAGAAGGCTGAGTGCCAAAGAATTGGTGCTTTCAAATTGTGGCTCTGGAAAAGACTCTTGAGAATCCCGTGGACATCAAGGAGATCAAACCAGTAAACCCTAAAGAAAATCAACCCAGAATATTCCCTGAAGGACAGATGCTGAAGCTGAAGCTCCAATCCTTTGGCCACCTAATACAAAGAGCCAAATCATTGGAAAAGACCCTGATGCTGGGAAAGATTGAAGGCAAGAGGAGAAAGAGATGACAGAAAATGAGATGGTTGGATAGCATCTCCAACTCAATGGACATGAATATGAACAAACTCCAGGAGATAGTGAGGACAGGGAAGCCTGGCGTGCTGTAGTCCATGACATTGCAAGGATTTGGACATGACTTAGCAACTGAACAATAACAATTTTACTCCTGTTCAACTCCTTCACAGGGCTATTATGCAGAGATAGTAAAATACAAAACATGAAGTAATAAGGGACAAACATTTTTTTGCCAACTCAATATTATTAAGACAGAAGTAAGAAGCACACAATTTTCTAAAAGGCAGTTTTCTATGGACCAAATAAACTGTATACACAGAAAGAAAAAAAATAGCTTCAAGCTTTCTAATCTTCAAAAATTCATGCCAATCTCATACTTTCTGTTTTTCTAAAAACATCTAGGATGAATCATAAATAGAAAAGCATTTTTGGGGAAACCTTAGCTTTTGTGTTGAAGCTCAGCAATACAGTCCTTTATACAGGTTCAGTTCTGAAAGAATGGTTTTGGAAGCAATGCAACAAGTTAACAGAGATAATTAGAAGAAAATGAAAGCCCATAAAAATAATTACAAATCATCTGCAATAGAACTGTAAGCCCTCTTCCAGAACAAAGCCAGCCTTGTGTAGATGATGCTCTCTAATAGACTTGTTTCATCCATTCAACCTTGCATGCCCCATTACTCAGTTTCATTCAACCAAGATAATTGGAAGACCTGGGCTCCTTGAGACCTCATGGGAAATATTTTCCTGTAAAGAGGGAAGTCATCTGGAGGAGACAGACGTATACCTGTGAAATGATCATTTTTGACAGATGTAGTAACTATGATAAATGCACAAAAGTGTGTTATTTATGGAAGGACAGAATTCTGGAAACATTCATGTTGATGTTATGGTCTCATTGTCTTAGAGAAGAAATTGGCAAACTACAGACTACAGGCCAGATTCAGCTCCTACTAAAAATGTTTTTACATTTTAAAATGGAGGAAAATGTCAAAATAGAACAGTATGTTGCAACACATAAGATTTGATTAAATTTACATTTCAGTCTCATAAGCACAGTTTGGCATAATACAAAGAAAAGCCAAATCATTGGAAAAGACCCTGATGCTGGGAAAGATTGAAGGCAAGAGGAGAAAGAGATGACAGAAAATGAGATGGTTGGATAGCATCTCCAACTCAATGGACATGAATATGAACAAACTCCAGGAGATAGTGAGGACAGGGAAGCCTGGCGTGCTGTAGTCCATGACATTGCAAGGATTTGGACATGACTTAGCAACTGAACAATAACAATTTTACTCCTGTTCAACTCCTTCACAGGGCTATTATGCAGAGATAGTAAAATACAAAACATGAAGTAATAAGGGACAAACATTTTTTTGCCAACTCAATATTATTAAGACAGAAGTAAGAAGCACACAATTTTCTAAAAGGCAGTTTTCTATGGACCAAATAAACTGTATACACAGAAAGAAAAAAAATAGCTTCAAGCTTTCTAATCTTCAAAAATTCATGCCAATCTCATACTTTCTGTTTTTCTAAAAACATCTAGGATGAATCATAAATAGAAAAGCATTTTTGGGGAAACCTTAGCTTTTGTGTTGAAGCTCAGCAATACAGTCCTTTATACAGGTTCAGTTCTGAAAGAATGGTTTTGGAAGCAATGCAACAAGTTAACAGAGATAATTAGAAGAAAATGAAAGCCCATAAAAATAATTACAAATCATCTGCAATAGAACTGTAAGCCCTCTTCCAGAACAAAGCCAGCCTTGTGTAGATGATGCTCTCTAATAGACTTGTTTCATCCATTCAACCTTGCATGCCCCATTACTCAGTTTCATTCAACCAAGATAATTGGAAGACCTGGGCTCCTTGAGACCTCATGGGAAATATTTTCCTGTAAAGAGGGAAGTCATCTGGAGGAGACAGACGTATACCTGTGAAATGATCATTTTTGACAGATGTAGTAACTATGATAAATGCACAAAAGTGTGTTATTTATGGAAGGACAGAATTCTGGAAACATTCATGTTGATGTTATGGTCTCATTGTCTTAGAGAAGAAATTGGCAAACTACAGACTACAGGCCAGATTCAGCTCCCTACTAAAAATGTTTTTACATTTTAAAATGGAGGAAAATGTCAAAATAGAACAGTATGTTGCAACACATAAGATTTGATTAAATTTACATTTCAGTCTCATAAGCACAGTTTCGTTGGAACACAGCCACACTCATTTATGTACTATTTATGGCTGCTTTCCTGCTACGACAGCAGAGTTGAATAGTTGTGACAGAGACCAGCTAGCCTACAAAGCCTGAAGTATTTACTGTATGGCCCTTTCCCAACTCGTCTTAGAGGATGAGCAACATGGTGGTATAATGGGTGGAAGAATTCATGTTTTATACTCAAAACAGTAGAAGGCTTATAAGAGTGAAACCACTTTTCCTCCCAGTATTCTAAGGTAGCTAAACCTTTACAAAACGAGCGTGCATTTCTTTGCTTCTAATGATTATCAGTGACTTTTATGTTTCAAGGTTGAAAATGAAAGTTTCCAGGTACGTATAGATATTCCCAGCTGAATCATCCTTAGGGAATGGAAATAACATCATCTTTGGGGAGAAGATGAGCTTCTGGAGACCAAGGAAATGAGTAGGGAGAGGACAGTAAAGGTCTTTCTGCAAGTGACTGAGACTTAAGACCCTAAGGCATATACCTCCATGGCCTAGGGAGTAGTAGCAGAAAATCCCTACACCAACAAGTGTCACAGAAGGAATGGAGCTTTTCTACCTTCAAGTGAAGTGTGGATTTTGATATTAAGCATTTCAGCAGCCATTGTGATGAACTGAAAACTAGAGAATGTTTCCATTTTCTGTGTGTGGGGTAAAGCCACCCACATCCCATACACTTGGCACTGAGATACAGTTTTTATGCCAAATTAAAGAGTGAAAATTTAGAGCCAAATTTAATTTAACTTAAAAATTTGTTTTATGATATTTTTGATATGCATACACTCAAGCATTTAAGTGTTAGATTTCTTATACTCAAGAATTTCATCAGGACAAAATGGAGCTCTTTATAGGACTAGAGCGTGACATGAACAAAACATAGACCCAGAAATGGACATGCTGTGCTTATAGGAGTGGGCACAGTCTGATATGGATGGAGGAGCTGGCGTGTGGAGATGCTATTGAAGAGAGGCTGATAAGATGAGCTAATGAAGGGCTTTGGCAACCAGGAAGGTTCTATTTTATTTTGATTTTAGAAGACTTTCAAGCTTAAAATATAAAAATGATACCACTTTTTTTCTAAACCATTTGAGAGCGAGTTTCTGACAAGAGGCCCCCTATACCCCACATATATTAGTGTGTATTTCCTACAAATAAGGATATTCTCTCACATAACATTACAGCCATCAAAAATTAGAACCTGAACACTGATTCCTTCTAGGTCACAGTCACCATTCAAACTGTCAAGTATCACTGTATTGTCTTTCATAGTTAAAGGGTCCTATTCTGGATAAAGTGATACATTTAGTACCATACCTTTCTTTTTTTCTTCCAGTTTATCTGGATATATGACATTATAGTGCTGTATAAGTCTGAAGTACAGCAAAATGATTTTACTCACATGCATAATGAAATGATTACCACAAGAAGTTTAATGAATAGCCATCATCTCATATAGATACAAAATAAAAGAAAATGGAAAAAAAAGAAGTATTTTCCATGATGAGAACTCAAGATTTACTCTCTTTACAACTCCCATATATAATGTACATATATGCATGCTAAGTCCTTCAGTCGTATCTCATTCTTAGTGACCCTATTGACCATAACCCACCAGGCTTCTCTCCTCATTTAGAGAATGTGTGTCATCAATATTATTTTGGCTTTTTGCTTTTTTTTTTTTTTTACATTTCATAGTTGGCCATGAACTACATCTTTAGAATTCAGAAAATGAAAGGTGTTAGTCACTCAGTGGATTAATTGCTCATATAAATGTGAGTTTATTTCTGAGCTCTCTGGTCTGTTCCATTGGTCTGTGTGTTTGTTTTTGTGCTAGTAACATACTGTTTTGATTACTGTAGCTTTGTAATATGCTCTGAATTCAGCGAATACCTCTAGCTCTGTTCTTAATTGTCAAGATTGTTTTGGCTATTCAGGGCCTTTCCTGTTTTCATACAAATTTTATAATTTATTTGCTCTAGTTTTATGAAAAATGCCATTTTTGTTTTATCACACCACCTGGCAAGAGGGATCTTATTTCCTGGGTCAGGGAACAAACTCATCCTCCCTGCCATGGAAGTGTGGAGTCTGAACCGTTGGACAGCCAGGGAATTCCTAGTATTTTGATAGAGAGTACATTGAATCTGCATACTTCCTTTGGTACTGTTGTCATTTTAACAATATAAATTCTTCCAGTCTGTGAGCATACTATATCTGCTTATTTGTTTGTGTCTTTTTCTTTTATTTTCTTTCTTTTTTTTTTAGACCTTTATTTTGCTTTTAACTTTTACAGAGTTTTGTTGTTTATAGATATGTATGTTCCCAGATTAGTCATATGTATATCCTCCGCCTTCCCACCCCTCCCTGTTTGTGTCTTTTTCAATTTATTTCTCCATTGTCTTATAGTCTTTTGAGTATAGGTTTTTTAGCTCCTTAATTGGATTTATTCCTGGGTATTCTTCTTGATGCAATTGTAAGTGGGATTTTTTCTTAATTTCTCTTTCTTATAGTTTTTGGTAGTGTATAGGAATGGAACAGATTTCTGCATATTAATTTTATATCTTGCAACTTTACTGAATTCATTGATGATTTCTAATAAGTATGGTGGCATTTTATGAATTTTCTATATATACTGTCATGTCACTTTCAAACAGCGACAGTTTTACTGCCTCTTTTCTAATTTGGATGCATTTTATTTCTTTTTCTTTTCTGATTTCTGTGGCTAGGACTTCCAATATTATATCGAATAAACATGGAAAGAGTGGGCATCCTTCTTTCTTCTTATCCCAGAGGAAATGCTTTCAGCTTTTCACCATGGAGTATATTGTTAGTTATAGGTTTGCCACATATGGCCTTTGTTATGTTGAAGAAGGGTCTCTTTATACCTACTGAGTTGAGAATTTTTATTGTAAATAGATGTCATGTTTTTCTGTTTTTTTTTTTTGTATGTCATGTTTTGTCAAAAGTTTTTACTGCAATGATCATATGATTTTTGTTATTCAATTTATTAATGGAATGCTTACTTATTTGTGGATACTGACCCATCCTGCAACCTTGCAATAAATCCTACTTTATCATGATATATGATCCTTTTAATATAATGTCAAATTTGGTTTGCTGCTATTTTATTGAGGACTAATGCTTCTATGTTTATCAGTGACACTGATCTATAATTTTCTTTTTTTTGTAGTGTCTTTGGTTTTGGTATAAGGGTGATGCTGGCCTCATAAAATCAGTTCAGAAACATTCTCTACTCTGTAATCTTTACAAATAGTTTAAGGACAGGCATTAATTTTGTTTAAATGTTTGATAGTATTCACCTGTGAAGACATCTTACCCTGAACTTTTGTTTGTTGGGAGGTTTTTTCTATTAGCTACTGATTCAGTTTCATTATTGGTAACTGATCTGTTAATGCTTTCTATTTCTTCCTGATTCAATCTTAAGATGGTAAACATTTCTAGGAATTTGTTTATTTCTTCTAGGTTGTTCATTTTATTGGTTCTTAGTAATTTCTTATGATCCCTTTTATGATTGATTGTAACTTCTTTTTAATTTCTCATTTTATTTATTTGGGACCTCTTTTATCCTTTATCAGTCTAGTTTATCAATTCTGATTACCATTTAAAGAGCAAACTCTTGGTTTCATTGATTTTTTATGTGTGTTTTTTCAGTCTGTATTTCATTATTTTTACTCTTGTCTTAATAATTCTTCTACTAACTTTGAGATTTTTCTTATTCCCTGATGTGGACTAGGTGTGTATTGCTAAATACTTTCCTCTTAGAACTGCTTTTGCTGCCTCTCACAGATTTGGATCATTGTGTTTTTGTTTTCATTTGTGTCCAGGTATTTTTTGATTTCTTATTGATTTATTTAGTGAGTTATTTATTTTTAATTGTTTAGTTTGGTTGCTCAGTGGTGTCCGACTCTTTGTGACCCTATGGATCACAGTACACCAGGCTTCCATATCCTTCACCATTTACCAGAGCTTGCTCAAACTTACATCTACTGAGTAAGTGATGCTATCCAACCATTGTGTGATCTATCATCCCCTTCTGCTTCTGCCTTCTATTTTTCTCAGCATCAGGCTCTTTTGCAGTGAGTCATCTCTTCATATCAGGTGACTAAATATTGGAATTCAGTTTCAGCATCAGTCCTTCCAATGAAAATTTCAAGGTTGATTTCCTTGAAGATTGACTGGTTTGATCTCCTTGCAGTCCAAGGGACTCTCAAGAGCCTTCTCCAACACCACAGTTCAAAGGCATCAGTTTTTGGCACTCAGCCTTCTTTGTGGTCCAGCTCTCATAACTATACATGACTATATGAAAAATCATAGCTTTGATTATATGTACCTTTGTCAACAAAGTGATGTCTCTGCTTTTTTAAAACATTGTATAGATTTATCATAGCTTTTCCAAGGATCAAGTGACTTTTAATTTCATGGCTGCAGTCACCATCCACAATGCTTTTGAAGCCCAAGAAAATAGGCAGTCAGTCACTCTTTACATTGTTTGCCATCTATTTTCCATGAAGTGATATTACCAAATGCCATGATCTTCATTTTTTCCATGTTGCATTTTAAGCCTGCTGTTTTAGCTTGTTCGGTAGCATCTTATATTTTTACTCTTTTTCTTATTTTATTTTCTTTTTTACTATTATTTGGGACCTCTTTTATCCTTTATCAGTCTAGTTTATCAATTCTGATTACCATTTAAAGAGCAAACTCTTGGTTTCATTGATTTTTTATGTGTGTTTTTTCAGTCTGTATTTCATTATTTTTACTCTTGTCTTAATAATTCTTCTACTAACTTTGAGATTTTTCTTATTCCCTGATGTGGACTAGGTGTGTATTGCTAAATACTTTCCTCTTAGAACTGCTTTTGCTGCCTCTCACAGATTTGGATCATTGTGTTTTTGTTTTCATTTGTGTCCAGGTATTTTTTGATTTCTTATTGATTTATTTAGTGAGTTATTTATTTTTAATTGTTTAGTTTGGTTGCTCAGTGGTGTCCGACTCTTTGTGACCCTATGGATCACAGTACACCAGGCTTCCATATCCTTCACCATTTACCAGAGCTTGCTCAAACTTACATCTACTGAGTAAGTGATGCTATCCAACCATTGTGTGATCTATCATCCCCTTCTGCTTCTGCCTTCTATTTTTCTCAGCATCAGGCTCTTTTGCAGTGAGTCATCTCTTCATATCAGGTGACTAAATATTGGAATTCAGTTTCAGCATCAGTCCTTCCAATGAAAATTTCAAGGTTGATTTCCTTGAAGATTGACTGGTTTGATCTCCTTGCAGTCCAAGGGACTCTCAAGAGCCTTCTCCAACACCACAGTTCAAAGGCATCAGTTTTTGGCACTCAGCCTTCTTTGTGGTCCAGCTCTCATAACTATACATGACTATATGAAAAATCATAGCTTTGATTATATGTACCTTTGTCAACAAAGTGATGTCTCTGCTTTTTAATACATTGTATAGATTTATCATAGCTTTTCCAAGGATCAAGTGACTTTTAATTTCATGGCTGCAGTCACCATCCACAATGCTTTTGAAGCCCAAGAAAATAGGCAGTCAGTCACTCTTTACATTGTTTGCCATCTATTTTCCATGAAGTGATATTACCAAATGCCATGATCTTCATTTTTTCCATGTTGCATTTTAAGCCTGCTGTTTTAGCTTGTTCGGTAGCATATTAACTTCCACGGGATTTTTCTTTTTGTATTATTTTCTTGTAGTTGATTTCTAGTCTCATAGTTTGTTAACTAGAAAGGATGCTTGTTATCAGTCTTCCTAAATTTATTGAGACTTGTTTTGTGGCTTAACATGTGGTCTATCCTGGAGAATATTCCATATGCACGTGAAAAAAAATGTGTTCTGCTGCTTGAGGATGGAATGTTCTATAGCCTAATAAGTCCATCTGGCCTAATGTATCACTTAGGGTCATTATTTCCTTGTTGATTTTCTTATTGATGTAATTGGGGTGTTAAAATTCCCTATGGTTATTTTGTTACTGTTAGTTTTTCTCTTTATGCTTGTTTATATTTGCTGTATATATTTAGGTGCTCCTCTGTTGGGTTCTTATATATTTCAATTGTAAGATCTTGTTGGGACTGATTCCTTTATCATTATATAATGTCCTTCTTTGTCTTTTGCTACAGTCTTTGTTTTAAGAGCTGTTTAGTCTGTTATAAGTATTGCTACCCTGACTTTCTTTTTGTTTCTATTTGCATGAAATATAATACTTTTTCTGTCCTCTCACTTCCAGTCTGTGTGTGTTTTCAGATTTTAAGTGAGTCTCTTTTAGCCAGCATATTTATCTATCTATCTATCTATATATATGTAGGTCTTATTTTTTGTACCAGTTCAGTCACTCTTTGTCCTTTGTTTAGAGAATTTAGTCCATTCCCACTTACAGTAATTATTGATAGGCACGAACTTATCACTATGTTGTTAATTGTTTACTGGTTATTTTTGTAGTTCTCTTCCTCTGTTGTCTCTAGTCAACTCTGATCTGGAACAGCACCTTAGCCTTCCCTTGGTTCTCCTGGCTTGACACATTTGGCAAATAATAGTTCAGTTATTAGGTAAATTTTTTTTGTTTGTTTTTGGCTACACCACATGGATTGTGGAATCTCAATTCCTTGACCAGAGATAGAACCCAGGCCCCCTGCAGAGAGAGCAAGGATTGCTAAACATTTGAATTCCAGGGAATTCCCCCAGGTAGAATATTATTAATTTGACGTTTTCTATTGTTTTTAATTCTTTTTCTTTTTTATTTGGTGCAGGAGAAGTAGCTCAGAAATGATACTCTGATCTTTTCATTGCCTCCTTTAAGGTGGAACATGATTTTGATTTGTTCCATTATGGGGGATGTAACTTCTGAGAAACCTGTATTTGGGTCAAGAAACAACCATAAAACATGGAACAACTGACTGGTTCCAAGTTGGGAAAGGAATATGTCAAGGCTATATATTGTCACCCTGCTTATTTAGTTTATATGCAGAGTACATCATGTGAAATTCCAGGCCAGATGAATCACAAGCTGGAATCATGATTGCCAGGATAAATATCAAAACCTCAGATTTGAAAATGATACCACTCCCATGGAAGAAAGTGAAGAGGAGCTAAAGAGCCTCTTGATGAAGGTGAAAGAGGAGAGAGAAAAAGCTAGTTTAAAATTCAACATTCAGAAAATTAAGATCATGGCATCTGGTCTCATCACTTTATGTTAAAAAGTCCTTCTTTGTCTTTTGCTACAGTCTTTGTTTTAAGAGCTGTTTAGTCTGTTATAAGTATTGCTACCCTGACTTTCTTTTTGTTTCTATTTGCATGAAATATAATACTTTTTCTGTCCTCTCACTTCCAGTCTGTGTGTGTTTTCAGATTTTAAGTGAGTCTCTTTTAGCCAGCATATTTATCTATCTATCTATCTATATATATGTAGGTCTTATTTTTTGTACCAGTTCAGTCACTCTTTGTCCTTTGTTTAGAGAATTTAGTCCATTCCCACTTACAGTAATTATTGATAGGCACGAACTTATCACTATGTTGTTAATTGTTTACTGGTTATTTTTGTAGTTCTCTTCCTCTGTTGTCTCTAGTCAACTCTGATCTGGAACAGCACCTTAGCCTTCCCTTGGTTCTCCTGGCTTGACACATTTGGCAAATAATAGTTCAGTTATTAGGTAAATTTTTTTTGTTTGTTTTTGGCTACACCACATGGATTGTGGAATCTCAATTCCTTGACCAGAGATAGAACCCAGGCCCCCTGCAGAGAGAGCAAGGATTGCTAAACATTTGAATTCCAGGGAATTCCCCCAGGTAGAATATTATTAATTTGACGTTTTCTATTGTTTTTAATTCTTTTTCTTTTTTATTTGGTGCAGGAGAAGTAGCTCAGAAATGATACTCTGATCTTTTCATTGCCTCCTTTAAGGTGGAACATGATTTTGATTTGTTCCATTATGGGGGATGTAACTTCTGAGAAACCTGTATTTGGGTCAAGAAACAACCATAAAACATGGAACAACTGACTGGTTCCAAGTTGGGAAAGGAATATGTCAAGGCTATATATTGTCACCCTGCTTATTTAGTTTATATGCAGAGTACATCATGTGAAATTCCAGGCCAGATGAATCACAAGCTGGAATCATGATTGCCAGGATAAATATCAAAACCTCAGATTTGAAAATGATACCACTCCCATGGAAGAAAGTGAAGAGGAGCTAAAGAGCCTCTTGATGAAGGTGAAAGAGGAGAGAGAAAAAGCTAGTTTAAAATTCAACATTCAGAAAATTAAGATCATGGCATCTGGTCTCATCACTTTATGTCAAATGGATGGGGGGAAAATGGAAACAGTGAAAGATTTTTATTTTCTTAGGCTCCAAAATCACTGTGAATGGTGACTGCAGCCATGAAATTAGAGGGTGTTTGCTCCTTGAAAGAAAAGCTATGACAAACCTAGACAGAGTATTAAAAAGCAGGGACATCACTTTGCTGACAAAACTCTATAGAGTGAAAGCAATGGTTTTTCCAGTGGTCACGTATGGCTGTGAGAGTTGGACCATAAATAAAGCTGAGCACCAAAGAATTGATGCCTTTGAAATGTGGTGTTGGAGAAGGCTCTTGAGAGTCCCTTGAACTGCAAGGAGATCAAACCATTCAATCCTAAAGGAAATCAACCCTGAATATTCATTGGAAGGAATGATGCTGAAGCTCCAATACTTTGGCCACTTCTTTCCAAGAGAGGACTCATTGGATAGGACCTGACATTGGGAAAAATAGAAGGCAAAAGGGGAAGGGGAGATGGTTGGATGGCATCACTAAGTCAATAGACGTGAGTTTGAGCAAGCTCTGGGAGGTGGTGAAGGATAGGGAAACCTGGCATGCTGCAGTCCATGGGGTTGCAAAGAGTCAGACATGATTGAGCAACTGAACTGAATGACTCATGAGATGCTAATTTAGTGTTCGCATTGCCCCATACTTGGCCGGTGAATGCTCCTTCATGTATGTCCTTTCTCTTGTTCCCACCATTCTTTGAATACTTCTGTAATTTCTTGCACAACAAACCTTTCCAGGTTCATCCTGGACCTATACTTTTCTAGTCCTGGAATCAGTAATTTCTCCATGGAAGTCTAGTCAAAAAACAAATTCAGCAAAGTCACCCTGCTTATTTAGTTTATATGCAGAGTACATCATGTGAAATTCCAGGCCAGATGAATCACAAGCTGGAATCATGATTGCCAGGATAAATATCAAAACCTCAGATTTGAAAATGATACCACTCCCATGGAAGAAAGTGAAGAGGAGCTAAAGAGCCTCTTGATGAAGGTGAAAGAGGAGAGAGAAAAAGCTAGTTTAAAATTCAACATTCAGAAAATTAAGATCATGGCATCTGGTCTCATCACTTTATGTCAAATGGATGGGGGGAAAATGGAAACAGTGAAAGATTTTTATTTTCTTAGGCTCCAAAATCACTGTGAATGGTGACTGCAGCCATGAAATTAGAGGGTGTTTGCTCCTTGAAAGAAAAGCTATGACAAACCTAGACAGAGTATTAAAAAGCAGGGACATCACTTTGCTGACAAAACTCTATAGAGTGAAAGCAATGGTTTTTCCAGTGGTCACGTATGGATGTGAGAACTGGACCATAAAGAAGGCTGAGCAACAAAGAATTGATGCCTTTGAAATGTGGTGTTGGAGAAGGCTCTTGAGAGTCCCTTAGACTGCAAGAAGATCAAACCAGTCAATCCTAAAGGAAATCAACCCTGAATGTTTATAGGAAGGAGTGATGCTGAAGCTCCAATACTTTGGCCACTTCTTTCCAAGAGAGGACTCATTGGATAGGACCTGACATTGGGAAAAATAGAAGGCAAAAGGGGAAGGGGAGATGGTTGGATGGCATCACTAAGTCAATAGACGTGAGTTTGAGCAAGCTCTGGGAGGTGGTGAAGGATAGGGAAACCTGGCATGCTGCAGTCCATGGGGTTGCAAAGAGTCAGACATGATTGAGCAACTGAACTGAATGACTCATGAGATGCTAATTTAGTGTTCGCATTGCCCCATACTTGGCCGGTGAATGCTCCTTCATGTATGTCCTTTCTCTTGTTCCCACCATTCTTTGAATACTTCTGTAATTTCTTGCACAACAAACCTTTCCAGGTTCATCCTGGACCTATACTTTTCTAGTCCTGGAATCAGTAATTTCTCCATGGAAGTCTAGTTCCTTTTAGTGGAGGTTAATATTTACAAACAAAAATCTTAGATGCTGATGCTTCCAGGTCTCCTCAGTGAGCAGAGCTGGGCAATATATGCATGTATATTTATACCATTTGTCTGTATAGCTACCCATCAGACTACATTCACATACCTCACCAACAGTATTAATTTCTGTATGTGCAAACTATGAGTTCATGCCAATATTTCCAGGTCCAGTTGAATACTATAGGATTTTACTTTTCCACCTTTCCATATTTGTAATTTTCTTCTCTATCAATATGGAACCTGACTCCCATTAGTACATGTACTCATTTGATTTATCTTCCATCTTATAACAAGTCTTCCTTCACTATTGCCAGTTCTCCGACCTCTACCCCATACAAGTGCCCTCCTAACTCCCATTGGGATTGTGTTGTTTTCTCTGGCTGCTGCCTTCTGAAGGTATGGTCTCCTCTTTCTGTTGCAGGGAGAAAGTCAATTCTGACCCCATAATGAAACATTTTATTTAACTTGCTTTTTGTTTCTTTTGTTATTATAGTCATACAGAATGGTTGCCTCAGAGAATCCTGCCTCTCTGCCTGACTATTAAACTAAAGTGCCTTTGTTCAGAACCCTGTCCACTTCTGGGTGACAGGAAGGGAGAAATTAACACATCCCTTGCCTGAGGCGTGCCATTCTAGGAGATATTTGCAAGATTAATGGCCTTTTTACTTTGCTTCCTCCCCTCCCTCCATCTCTGATCTGTGAAAGAGCCTGGCATCCAGACCCCAATAAGATGGTTATTATGAGGTGCTAGTCTGCCATCTTCTTGGTCAGCTGCTTTCTGAATAAAGTCTTTTTCCTTGCCTCAAGTCCTCATCTCTCAGATTCATTGGCCTGTCATGCAGTGAGCAGAATGAGCTTAGACTCAGTAACAATTCTGCTTAGGCTCTGACCTTCCCTAGTCTGCTGCCACCATCCCTCCTTTTTTAAGACCTAATGCTTTTTAGACTGAATTATGATGGAAGGAAGGAAAAAAAGAAGGAAGACAAGCAAATAACAGAGCTTGGGGTCTTATTCTACAGGGAATGAAAGGGTCCTTTTCCATCTGTCTTGCAACACACAAGCACAGAGGTTTTATGGCTTTTTGCATGGAACTAATTCAGTTGGCAATGTAAAAGCAAATTGGAAGAAGGAATGGTTTTAGGCAGGGAGACAATGGTCCAGGAATGATGAGGTATAATGAGGAGATGGAGAACCTGGGATGTTGGCACCCCTATAGTGGTTCCTTTGATTATCCAGTGCATGAAGAACAGTCAGTAAAAATGATACATATCCTTCATTTCTTTTATATAATTGTAATACTGAACTTTTATTGAAGTAAAGCATACAAAATCAAGTCAGTAACAAAGATATATGCATCACACTGAGAAAATATTTTCAGTTATGCTGACAGCCCCAAATGCTTTCAGTTTTTCAAAGACAGTTTTAATGCCATTTCCGTATAGTTCCTTTGTGGGCCAAATAAATAGTAAAACTACCCTTCAAGGAAGTCTGCATTTCTTTTCAGGAGCCAATTATCATGAAAAATTTCATGATTGATTATAGATATGGAGCATATCTTCTTCATTTAACTGCCTAGTGACAGAAGCATTTATTTTCAAACTAAAAATAAATATCTGTAACATATTCTATAATGTAGAGCAGAACAGACAAGACCTTCCACCTTTTTGTTTAGGTCAGATTCCTAGAAATAACTGTGAGATAAGAACCAGTGAATGAAAAGTGATGGTTAACCCCTTTAACAAAATAGATCACCTGAGGCGTGCCATTCTAGGAGATATTTGCAAGATTAATGGCCTTTTTACTTTGCTTCCTCCCCTCCCTCCATCTCTGATCTGTGAAAGAGCCTGGCATCCAGACCCCAATAAGATGGTTATTATGAGGTGCTAGTCTGCCATCTTCTTGGTCAGCTGCTTTCTGAATAAAGTCTTTTTCCTTGCCTCAAGTCCTCATCTCTCAGATTCATTGGCCTGTCATGCAGTGAGCAGAATGAGCTTAGACTCAGTAACAATTCTGCTTAGGCTCTGACCTTCCCTAGTCTGCTGCCACCATCCCTCCTTTTTTAAGACCTAATGCTTTTTAGACTGAATTATGATGGAAGGAAGGAAAAAAAGAAGGAAGACAAGCAAATAACAGAGCTTGGGGTCTTATTCTACAGGGAATGAAAGGGTCCTTTTCCATCTGTCTTGCAACACACAAGCACAGAGGTTTTATGGCTTTTTGCATGGAACTAATTCAGTTGGCAATGTAAAAGCAAATTGGAAGAAGGAATGGTTTTAGGCAGGGAGACAATGGTCCAGGAATGATGAGGTATAATGAGGAGATGGAGAACCTGGGATGTTGGCACCCCTATAGTGGTTCCTTTGATTATCCAGTGCATGAAGAACAGTCAGTAAAAATGATACATATCCTTCATTTCTTTTATATAATTGTAATACTGAACTTTTATTGAAGTAAAGCATACAAAATCAAGTCAGTAACAAAGATATATGCATCACACTGAGAAAATATTTTCAGTTATGCTGACAGCCCCAAATGCTTTCAGTTTTTCAAAGACAGTTTTAATGCCATTTCCGTATAGTTCCTTTGTGGGCCAAATAAATAGTAAAACTACCCTTCAAGGAAGTCTGCATTTCTTTTCAGGAGCCAATTATCATGAAAAATTTCATGATTGATTATAGATATGGAGCATATCTTCTTCATTTAACTGCCTAGTGACAGAAGCATTTATTTTCAAACTAAAAATAAATATCTGTAACATATTCTATAATGTAGAGCAGAACAGACAAGACCTTCCACCTTTTTGTTTAGGTCAGATTCCTAGAAATAACTGTGAGATAAGAACCAGTGAATGAAAAGTGATGGTTAACTCTTTACAGTGAAGGAAAAACAACTCACTTCCTCAGATTATTCTAAAGCTATAGGAAGTAGATCACAGGCTTTATATTTTTATTATTTATTTTCTATAATTTAAATTCAAATATCCTATTACTGGCATGTATGTTTCTTGTCAACTACAAACTGGCATTTACCAATTACATTGCCAATGACTGGACAACAAGGACATTTGCCATCTGCCATTGCAGAAATTTGAACCCCGTGCTTTTGGGAGCTGCTGACCTTCAACACCTCCTGAGGTAGTTCATGGTGGAGTGAGACAGTCTGTGCTCCAGGGAATCTGGTAGGGCAGGTCTTTAGATAGGTGGATGTTTTTAGGGACAGATTTTATTATCTCAATCCTTGCATCTCCTCATGTCTAGAAAAATACTAAATCCCTTCATGGTGACATCAGATACTCATGATTAGCTGAAAACCCTTTGTAAAATGACCGTTTAATGGTACTGAACTCCTCCTTTATCAAAACCACATATGTTGGTTCCCCTACTCCTCTTTGGAGCAGTCTCTCAGAGCTATCTGAGATGCTGCCTCCTGGGCTGCAGTGCTAATTGAGCCCCAAATAAAACTTAACTCATAGCTATCAAGTTGTTCATCTCTTTTAGTTGACATTCTCAACTTTCCAGGCACCAAATCCATTACTCATTCACCTTTATATTTCCATCCAGGATTCCATACTTCCAGTGCATGGAAGTTGTGGTATAAACATTTGCTGAATGAAATGAAATTCCCTGAACTATGAAAAAGCAAAGAATAAATTGGAGCCAATATATTAAAATAACTTTAAAGCTCTATCATCTTTAGCACGACTGAAAAATGCCTAGAATGCATCTTTTTATCTTCTTGTAGTATCGTTCCTTGGAAATGATAGGTTTTTGACAAATATGTTTTAATTAAGCAGATTTTATTGTGAGTAATAATCTGGTCAAATGCCTAGAAATCCTGAACCTGAACTAGTTACAGTCACAAAGGACAGATTGCACATGAAATATCTGAAGGTGTGTGCATGCATGCTAAGTTGCTTCAGTTGTTTCCAACTCTGCGATTCCATGGAGTGTAGCCCTCCAAGTTCCTCTGTCCATGGAATTCTCCAGGCAAGAATACTGGAGTGGGTTGCCATGCCTCTTCCAGAGGATCTTCCCAATCCAGGAACTGAACCCAAATCTCCTGCATCCCCTGCTTTGGCAGGAAGATTCTCACTGAGCCACTGGGGAAGTCCATCTGAAGGTGAAGGTCAAATCCATAGTACAAAGGCAATAAAGATATTCAAAGAGTACATGAAGTCCTTTTATATTTTTTGTGATGATAGATTAAAATCTAGTAGTTAAAAGTAGTAGTTAAAAGTTATAGGAATTGGGGAATATTTAGCAGATGCATGTTTAAACATCAGAAAATTGGTAACTGCAAAGGAGGCAGTGAGCTATTAAATTATCACCGACATTCCAAATTTCAGCAGTGTTTAAAGTAAAATTAAAGGCCACAGTGCTTTGTAATTATTGCGTTTAGTTGATAATCTAAACATTCAAGTTGTCTAAAGCTCAACAATGATTTTTGAGTTTTTTTTTTCAGCCAATGGTGTCATGCTCAGAGTCTATATGAGACAGGAGGCAGATGGGCCCCCCAGGATAAAGCACTTAGAGATTCATTCTCTACTGACCAGAACTTCAACACAAGAACAGCAGGGCAATTAAGGGAGGAGGCTGAATTCTGCACAGACTACCTATTTCTCGTTCCTGAAGTCAGGAGACCTTTCTGACCACACAGGCACAGAAAAGGCTCCTTGGAGGCCAAAGTTGGGATGGGGGGGCATGTCAAAGGATGTTCCCTCCAAATGCCTTTTCAGTAGGATTCATCTTGGCTATGAGATGCCTATGGGAGGATTCTGAAATATATAAAATATGGACTGTGAACCAGGCAAATTAAAATGACTGATCAAGGGAAGTCTGGATGAAATGCCACATAGAAGTGATTTAAACTGCCACATGAGTGCAATTCAGGGACTCTTCCTCTGGGTCTGCCTATGTGTCTATCCAAAAGTACTGTATTCTTTTTCTGCCTAATAAATACTTGTTTCACTACTTTCTTTGTAGAAATAATTCTTTTTCTGCAAATCCAAAGGGCCAGGGCCCTCGTCACTGACCACTGGTTTAGTGACTAGTATCTGGTGCTTTCAGTTGTTGTGACCCAGCCTCCATTTCTGGTTGGGAACCCAGGCCCTGCTGCAAGCTGTTGCAGACTGAGGCCACCTGAGATCATATCTAGAATAAAGTCAACAGTTTTTGATTCTTTGTGTGTGTGTGTGTGTGTGTGTGTGTGTGTGTGTGTGTGTGTGTGTGTTGTAACACCTATGTTGTACTGAAATTGTACTAAGAATTACATAGTCATTTATATTTTGATAAATACAACAAATTGCTGAGGACTATAAATATTTCATAAGCATTTTTTTTCCCTTTTTGGATTAGAAAAGTCATGAAGTTTCATTGTAGAAATTTGGAAAATTTCAGAAAAGCATAAAAAAGGAAGTGATTATTGTGTTGTGACTTAACTTACCATAGTCTTTCATTTGGGTTACTGTAATAGCTTCATGATTCCCCGGATATGATCTCCAGCCAGCCCAGCAGCAGAAGGAATCCTGCTAAGATGTTAATCAGATCATGTCATTTCTTAGCTCAGCACTTCCAGTGTTTCCCACAGCACTAAGAATAAAGGCCAAAGTACTTATAATGGCCTCTGAAGCCCTATTTGACAACGTACCCCCACCCCCACTGCTTTTCACTTCTGCCTGGAGCCCTCTCTCACTAAATGTCTGTAAAGCTCCTTCCTTTCCTCTTTCAGTGAGTGCTCAGTTGCTCAGTTATGTCTGACTCTTTGTGACCCCATTGGCTGTAGGCCCCCAGGCTCCTCAGTCCACAGGATTTTCCAGGCAAGAATACTCAAGTGGATTGCTATTTCCTCTTCCAGGGGATCTTCAGACCCAGGGATAGAACCCCTGACTCCTGCATCTCCCGAATTGGCAGGTGGATTCTTTACCACAGTGCCACCTGGGAACCTCTTTCTGGTCTTGTTTCATATGCCTTTTTTTCAATGAGAGCTTCATGAATATCTCTGTAAAATTTCAAGTCCTCCTACAGCCCCACCCTTCTGCTCCATCCATTATCACCATACAGCCTCCAGTATATTTATTTACTTTGCCTACCATCTGTCTCCTCCGGTTAAAATGTGAACTCCATGAAGACAAAGGATTTTATCTGGTTTTGTTTGCTGCTCTATTAGTTCTCTAATGTATAACAAGTTACCCCAAAGTTCAGTTGCTCAAAATAAAAGTCATTATTTATTTTCTCATGATTTCAGTGGGTATGAAATTTGTGAGAGGGTTGGCTTGCTGGTTGTGGCTCAGGGTCTTTCACTGAGATTCAATTGGATGTTGGCTGAGGCCGCAGGCATCTGAAGACTTGGCTGGGTCTGGAGGGTTTCCTTACAAAGTAACTCACATGGCTGCAGGCTGGTGCTGGCTGTTGCCAGGAACCTCCAAATCCTCTCCAGGAGAACATTTTTGCAGGGCTGAGTGTCCTCAGGTGTGGAAGCTGGCTAGTTCCAGACTGAGTGATCCAAGAATTAAGGGAGAATATTGCAATGTCTTTTATACCCTAGACAGAAGTTGTGCACTATGGTATCCACTGTATTTTAAAAATCACACGGTATTTTTAAAATGCTGGTCCTATTCAGTGGAAGAGGCTACAAAAGGAGTTAAATACCATGTGAAGATCATGGAAGACTGTCTTAGAAGCTGGTTAGTGCAGCAGTTGTATCCCTGTGCCTAAAACAATGCCTTGCACATAAAGGAAACCCAACAGATATATTTGAATAATGAACAAATTCTACCACTTAGATTTCTAAAAGTATATTTATTTTCAGCCTTTTTTCTAAGTAAATATATTATGTTGTTTATTAAAAATTGAAATTTTTCTTTAGATAAAGTTTACAATCTATAAATGTAAGTAAACATATATACTTACTAAGTATATTTTAAAATACATTTAATGTGTTTCTAAAGTTACATCTTTGATGTTTATATTATTTCAACTGTCTTCTTATCATTAGCAATTCTGTATAGTTTAAACCAGTGACCATCCTGTGAATTGGCAGGTGGATTTTTCCTTTTTTTGGTCTTGTTTCATATGCCTTTTTTTCAATGAGAGCTTCATGAATATCTCTGTAAAATTTCAAGTCCTCCTACAGCCCCACCCTTCTGCTCCATCCATTATCACCATACAGCCTCCAGTATATTTATTTACTTTGCCTACCATCTGTCTCCTCCGGTTAAAATGTGAACTCCATGAAGACAAAGGATTTTATCTGGTTTTGTTTGCTGCTCTATTAGTTCTCTAATGTATAACAAGTTACCCCAAAGTTCAGTTGCTCAAAATAAAAGTCATTATTTATTTTCTCATGATTTCAGTGGGTATGAAATTTGTGAGAGGGTTGGCTTGCTGGTTGTGGCTCAGGGTCTTTCACTGAGATTCAATTGGATGTTGGCTGAGGCCGCAGGCATCTGAAGACTTGGCTGGGTCTGGAGGGTTTCCTTACAAAGTAACTCACATGGCTGCAGGCTGGTGCTGGCTGTTGCCAGGAACCTCCAAATCCTCTCCAGGAGAACATTTTTGCAGGGCTGAGTGTCCTCAGGTGTGGAAGCTGGCTAGTTCCAGACTGAGTGNTCCAAGAATTAAGGAGAATATTGCAATGTCTTTTATACCCTAGACAGAAGTTGTGCACTATGGTATCCACTGTATTTTAAAAATCACACGGTATTTTTAAAATGCTGGTCCTATTCAGTGGAAGAGGCTACAAAAGGAGTTAAATACCATGTGAAGATCATGGAAGACTGTCTTAGAAGCTGGTTAGTGCAGCAGTTGTATCCCTGTGCCTAAAACAATGCCTTGCACATAAAGGAAACCCAACAGATATATTTGAATAATGAACAAATTCTACCACTTAGATTTCTAAAAGTATATTTATTTTCAGCCTTTTTTCTAAGTAAATATATTATGTTGTTTATTAAAAATTGAAATTTTTCTTTAGATAAAAGTTTACAATCTATAAATGTAAGTAAACATATATACTTACTAAGTATATTTTAAAATACATTTAATGTGTTTCTAAAGTTACATCTTTTTGATGTTTATATTATTTCAACTGTCTTCTTATCATTAGCATTTCTGTTGTTTCCAGATTTCCTCTGTTATGAATATGTTATGATGAACATCCTTCTATACAAACTTTTTTTTTTCATTTTCATTTTTTTTATTTTGCTTTTTTGCTTGCACAAACTTTTGAGCAATCTCCTAACACTTTCTTGGAGAGCATGATTAGAAATAAGATCTAAGATTATAAATACTTAAAATATTTGATTTAAGTTACCAAATTGTCTCCAGAAGTATCATATATTTTATGTTTCTACTACAGTGTATGAAAATGCCTATTTCACAGCATCTTTATTTATGTGGAATGTTGATACTTTTTAGGAAACTGGAATTTTGATTAGGGAGAAATGGCTTAAGGACCTTTATAGAATCATAATCTTTAGAACTTCATTTTATGTTTAAAGTACATTTTTATTTCTTTTCTGTTTTTGACATATTAACAGATTGTTTAGGAGTCAAAATTGACAAAATTTAGAGGTGCGGCAAGAAAGAGACAAGCAGGAAGTATGATTATTAAATTTCTGACTTATGCAACTGAGTGTGTGGTGGTGCCATTTAATGAGAGAAATTTATGAGAGGGAGATTGGGAAGTGGAGGGGAGAATAAATCATTCCATTCTGGACACCGGAAGCTGTAACTGTTGAATACAGTTCAGGTGATCTAAGAATGTGCTGCCCAGTATAATAGCCACTGACCACATACAACCATCAGTCACTTGTAATGAAGCTGGCCTGAATTGAGATATTCTGTCAGAGTAAAATACATAACAGATTCAAAAGTACCCTACAACTAAGGGAGGTTCCACAAGAAGGGCAGATGTGGCAGCTGCCCTTCTTCCCATGGTTAGGATTCAGATCAAAGGATAAATGTGGTTGCAGCCCACTGGATGGAAGAGAAGCTTGCAAATAGACTCAGAGATAGGAAATCAACTCTGGCAAGGGGATCCATAGCCCTGAGGGTACTGTATGGATCTTGGTCAAGAGCACCATGGGAGACACTGTCCTTGCTGCAGGTAGCCTGAGGCTAGTGAAATTGTGTGTACAGGGAACTGGGGCATCTTCATGTCAGCAAGGTGGCATGAGAGCTGGGATGTGTGGTGTCTGCCTCAGGAGGGGCAGTGAGACAGTCCCTGGGCTGCAGCTGAGGCTGTGAACTTGCCAAGCAATGGCACACTCTTGGTGTGAAGCTGGAGCAGAGTGCCCCTGCAAGTGCACTCATATATGTCCCTGCTAGCATCTCAAGAGGGGCAAGAGGCAAACCAAAAAAATGTTAAATGCCAGAACCAGCAAACCAGTCTCTCCTCTTGAAGTGTCCCTTTACTGAAAAAAGCATTACCATTGTACTTGTTCCAAAGAAAGTCTTAAAGCTCTATTATTAGAAAGCAGGTAACTTAGTGCTGAATTTCTTAATGACATTTAATGCTAATCAATTTAATAATAAATTGATAATTGGCACACTCATTAATTTTGATGTTAGTTCATATTGAAAGAATAATGTTTTGGATATACAGGTTAATAAGATATATCACTTAAACAAATTTTACTTTTATTGTTATTTTTTAAAAATGCAAATAGTTGAAAATGTGAAAACTTGGATAATGCTGGAAGAGATATCTGAGCTATGTAGATTACATCCTAGAAATTGATGGAAGTGCCTAGGAAGAGAGTGTAGAGAAGGAAAGATCCAAGTGGAAAACCCAATCCCTGTGTGCTACAGGGATTTAAAAGTCTGGGCCACAGGGTGCCAGGATGTTTGGTCAAACACTATCCTGGGCATTTCTATAAGGATGTTTTTGAATGAAATTGGCATTGAAATCAGTAGACTAAGTGAAGCAAATTGTCCTTCTTAATGTGTGTGGGTCTCTTCCTGCAACTGAAAGCCTGGATCAAACAAAAAGACTGACCCTTTCCTAAGTAAGACAAAATTCTTCCTGCCTGACCACCTGTGAACTATTTACCTCCCTTAGACTGGAACCGAAACACTGGCTCTTCCTAGGTCACAAGCCTGTTGGCCTTCAGACTGGATCTGTACCACTGACTCTTCAGGGTCCCTGGCTTGCTGGCTCAACTTGCAGATTTTGGGACTTGTAAGCTTCCATAATTGTGTGGACCAATTCCTCATAATGAGTAGCTTTATAAAACAGACACACATGCCCTATGTGGTCCTGTATCTCTGGATAAACCTTACTAATGTAGTTGAGTTTAGAGAGAAAAGGGCTTCCCGGATGGCACAGTGGTAAAGAATCTGCTTGCCAATGCAGGAGACACAGAGACGCAGGTTTGATCCCTGGGTCAGGAAGATCCCCTAGAGAAGGAAATACCAACCTACTTCAGTGTTCTTGCCTGGAAAGTTCCATGGACAGAGGAGCCTGATGGGCTACAGTGCATGAAGTCACGAAGAGTCAGACATGACTGAGCACACATAGAGAGAAAACAACCAAGAAAATTCAGAGACAATGGGTGGGTAGCAAATGGGAGCTGTATGTGTGTTCTGGGAGAAAAATTCCCCCTAAGGAGAGAAAATTCTAGAACATGTTATTACTGTGCTGATGGCAATGATGAAGAAGGAGTGAAGTTGGTAAGGTAAGTTATAAAGGACATAATTGTATGTGTTTTGTGGGAATGGGAGGTTTTACAAGCTGTGCAAGGTTAGTGCATCTAACCTTCAGTAGTAGAATGGTGGGACTCAAGTGAGGACGTATCAAGCCTTGCTTGGTACTGATATGGGGATATGGGTACCATTCCTGATAGAATAGACTGCCCTTTCCTAGAGGATGAAACAGGATAAATAAACTTCAGAAGAGCTGATGACAGAATGCCTGTTAGCACCCTAATTTATCTCTGTTGCTATATTTCAAGATGTTGACAGGAATAGAGTGACATTGACTTATTCATTCCAAACCGAGCAACTGACTAAATTCTTAGGCGCTCAAATTATTTTGACATGAGTTATCTGGACATTTCAACACTCTTCTGATGTTTATGCAACTTCATTTTCTTTTAAGTAATCTTAGTTCTTTCCTTTTCCACACTTTATCTGTTTTTATATTATTTTCAAGATATGAAATGTATTAAAAAAAAGGATATGGCACACTAATACTGTACAAAACAATAGATTGAAACACTGGCTCTTCCTAGGTCACAAGCCTGTTGGCCTTCAGACTGGATCTGTACCACTGACTCTTCAGGGTCCCTGGCTTGCTGGCTCAACTTGCAGATTTTGGGACTTGTAAGCTTCCATAATTGTGTGGACCAATTCCTCATAATGAGTAGCTTTATAAAACAGACACACATGCCCTATGTGGTCCTGTATCTCTGGATAAACCTTACTAATGTAGTTGAGTTTAGAGAGAAAAGGGCTTCCCGGATGGCACAGTGGTAAAGAATCTGCTTGCCAATGCAGGAGACACAGAGACGCAGGTTTGATCCCTGGGTCAGGAAGATCCCCTAGAGAAGGAAATACCAACCTACTTCAGTGTTCTTGCCTGGAAAGTTCCATGGACAGAGGAGCCTGATGGGCTACAGTGCATGAAGTCACGAAGAGTCAGACATGACTGAGCACACATAGAGAAAACAACCAAGAAAATTCAGAGACAATGGGTGGGTAGCAAATGGGAGCTGTATGTGTGTTCTGGGAGAAAAATTCCCCCTAAGGAGAGAAAATTCTAGAACATGTTATTACTGTGCTGATGGCAATGATGAAGAAGGAGTGAAGTTGGTAAGGTAAGTTATAAAGGACATAATTGTATGTGTTTTGTGGGAATGGGAGGTTTTACAAGCTGTGCAAGGTTAGTGCATCTAACCTTCAGTAGTAGAATGGTGGGACTCAAGTGAGGACGTATCAAGCCTTGCTTGGTACTGATATGGGGATATGGGTACCATTCCTGATAGAATAGACTGCCCTTTCCTAGAGGATGAAACAGGATAAATAAACTTCAGAAGAGCTGATGACAGAATGCCTGTTAGCACCCTAATTTATCTCTGTTGCTATATTTCAAGATGTTGACAGGAATAGAGTGACATTGACTTATTCATTCCAAACCGAGCAACTGACTAAATTCTTAGGCGCTCAAATTATTTTGACATGAGTTATCTGGACATTTCAACACTCTTCTGATGTTTATGCAACTTCATTTTCTTTTAAGTAATCTTAGTTCTTTCCTTTTCCACACTTTATCTGTTTTTATATTATTTTCAAGATATGAAATGCTATTAAAAAAAAGGATATGGACACATTTCTAATACTGTACAAAACAATGTGAGATTAAACAAAAGAATAAAAAATGTAGAAGGCAGGGTTTTAGTAATATGTTCTTCTCTGACAATAAGGGACAAATTGTTTTGCTCTAACTTCTGAAAGTTACAATCTTAAGAGATGATTCATTATAGACACCTTTCCAATTCTGATCTGAGAGTTCACATCCAGGTGTGAAATCTCACTTCCTTGAACAAGACCTTTAGCCTCTTTAGGTCTCAATGTAATCTCCTAGAGAGCTGTCCTTGTGCAATTCTAACCTCAGGATAACCTTAGAAGTGGAAAATTAAAGACCTTGAAACTGCATATATTATCAGCTCCATAAAATCAACACTTTCTGCAAGACATCAAACAAAGCAAATAATAAGGCAGTCTCATGGTTAATCAGTTCCAGCTGCGCAAATTACAGGACCAGTTGTATGAAGGAAATGGTGACAAAGTGAGAGCACATTGGACTTGAGACTCTGCAGATTGAGGCTATGTGTTTGCCTGTGAGACTTGCCTCTTTATGCAACTGAAGAATAAGGAAATTTGCTCGTGTCAGTTTCCAGATGGGTAGAAGTCAGATGGAAATAGTCCCTTCAGTTTACATTTAGAGTTTCTAAAAAGGAATCTCTGGAGAAATATGTTCATTTCAGAGGACGTCTGTGTATGTTCCCTAACAAAAGAATTTGAATTCATACTTTGACATTTCTTTAATACGCTACAATACTCAAATATATGCATGGCTAGAAAGGCACTCCTACATACAATATCTGATTCATTGAGGAAATAATTCATTGAGGAAAGAATTTATTGATTTAAGCATGCTTTTCTGCAAAGTAAACTTGTATTGGATTAATTGACTCAAGAGTGAGGTGGAGAGAATGACCATGTCCTTGGTCAGGTTTCCTGGGTTCTCTGGCTGGTGTTAACCTCACTTTACTTGATGGATGTAATCCCAGAGACAGAGGCTCCTTGTTAATGAACGAGTCCTCACAGAGTTATAAAATTACTGAGCAAGTTAATAGGTTCATTGCTTTGAGGGAGAAGACTTTTGTCCCCTCAAATTCTTTTGAAAAACCAAAACCCACAGAAGAATTGTAAGGATTGGCATCATGAGCACCCAAACATCCCTCGACTAGTGTCACCAGTTACTGACTGAGAGTGAGTTCCAGGCACCAGGTAGTTCAGCCCTACAGCCTGAACATTGATTTCCTAAAGCATTCCCAGTACTATCATCACACCTACGAAAATTAACATAATTCCAATAATATCACATGCTCTTTGTGCTTACATTTCTCCAGTTGTCCCCGAAATATCTATCAAAGCTTTTTTTCCCAATCTAGGATCTAACTGAGGTCACACATTGTGTTTTGTTGATATGTATCTTTTGTCTCTTATTCCTAGATTGTGTGACATCCATAGTTTACATTAGGGTTCATTCTTGGTGTTTTACACTTTATGGATTTGAACAAATTTATAACAACATGTATTCACCACAGTAGTATCATACACTGTTTCACTGACAGTAATGCTATATGTATTATACATACACTGTTTCAGGGTTGTTCCACTGCCCTGAAAATTGTCTGTGCTCTGCCCATACATCTCCGCAAACTCTTCAGCGACCATTGATCTTTTCTACTGTTTCCATAGGTTTTTCACTTGCAGAATGTCATATAGTTAGAATCATACAGTATGTGGGCATTTCAGATTGGCTTCTTTCACTTATCAATATACAATTAAGCCACATCCACTTCTCTTCAAGATGATAACTCATTTCTTTTTACTATTAAATTATATTATCTATTCACCTGTGGAAGGACATCTTAGTTGCTTCCAGGTTTTGGAAATTATAAATCAACCTTATATAAACATCCATGTGTAGGTTTCTGTGTGGACACAGGCTTTCCACTCATTTGGGTAAATCCCAACCAAGTAGTACAATAGCTGGATCATACAGTAGGAATATGTGTCTGGTGAATATGGCAGATGAATCAACTTCCCAGTCAGGCTGTGACATTTTTTCCCTGTTCATCAAAGAAACTTGGGGTCTTGCATTATCCTGAAGGAGGATTATACTTTCTCTGTTAACTAATTCCCGATGCTTTTCGTCGAGAGTTGCTTTCAGTTGGTCTAATTGGGAGCAGTACTTGCTGGAATTAATCATTTGGTTTTCCAGAAAGAGCTCATAATAGAGGACTCCCTCCCAATGCCACGATATACACACATCACCTTCTTTGGATGAAGACTGGTCTTTGGTGTGGTTGGTTCTCATTGTTTTGATTGCTCCAGAGTTTCTTCTTTTCCACCTTATTGTACAGTATCCACTTCTCATTTCCCATCACAATTTGTTTTACAAATCGAGTGTTTTCATTATGGTTAGGTAAAGAATCGCCTGTAGAAATATGAGTCAAGAAGGTTTTTACCCAATGAATTTATGTGGAACACAAATATCAAGCCGATAAACACAACCACGCTGGTGCAAATGATTTTCAGTGTTTGATTTGGATATTTTGAGTATGTCAGCTATTTCCTGTATAGTATAACACTGGTTGTTCTCAATTAATGTTTCAGTTTGATCGCTATCAACTTCAGTTGGTCCATCTGACCAGTCACCGAGAAGTCTCCAGCATGAAACTTTACAAACCTCTTTTGACATGTTTGATCAGCCACAGTACCTTCTCCATATACTGCACAAATCTTTTTTTTCTTTTTCAATTTCAGATGTATAGTTATCCTTCTTGAAATAATGAAGCATAATATGCTGAAAATGTTGCTTTTTTCTTCTATCTTCAATATTAAAGTGGCTACAAAAAAATTCAACAATTTTGATACTTTTAAAAATATACAAACTAAATGATCAACAAATTTGATGAACTTAAAGACATCTTAGTTGCTTCCAGGTTTTGGAAATTATAAATCAACCTTATATAAACATCCATGTGTAGGTTTCTGTGTGGACACAGGCTTTCCACTCATTTGGGTAAATCCCAACCAAGTAGTACAATAGCTGGATCATACAGTAGGAATATGTGTCTGGTGAATATGGCAGATGAATCAACTTCCCAGTCAGGCTGTGACATTTTTTCCCTGTTCATCAAAGAAACTTGGGGTCTTGCATTATCCTGAAGGAGGATTATACTTTCTCTGTTAACTAATTCCCGATGCTTTTGTCGAGAGTTGCTTTCAGTTGGTCTAATTGGGAGCAGTACTTGCTGGAATTAATCATTTGGTTTTCAGAAAGAGCTCATAATAGAGGACTCCCTCCCAATGCCACGATATACACACATCACCTTCTTTGGATGAAGACTGGTCTTTGGTGTGGTTGGTTCTCATTGTTTTGATTGCTCCAGAGTTTCTTCTTTTCCACCTTATTGTACAGTATCCACTTCTCATTTCCCATCACAATTTGTTTTACAAATCGAGTGTTTTCATTATGGTTAGGTAAAGAATCGCCTGTAGAAATATGAGTCAAGAAGGTTTTTACCCAATGAATTTATGTGGAACACAAATATCAAGCCGATAAACACAACCACGCTGGTGCAAATGATTTTCAGTGTTTGATTTGGATATTTTGAGTATGTCAGCTATTTCCTGTATAGTATAACACTGGTTGTTCTCAATTAATGTTTCAGTTTGATCGCTATCAACTTCAGTTGGTCCATCTGACCAGTCACCGAGAAGTCTCCAGCATGAAACTTTACAAACCTCTTTTGACATGTTTGATCAGCCACAGTACCTTCTCCATATACTGCACAAATCTTTTTTTTCTTTTTCAATTTCAGATGTATAGTTATCCTTCTTGAAATAATGAAGCATAATATGCTGAAAATGTTGCTTTTTTCTTCTATCTTCAATATTAAAGTGGCTACAAAAAAATTCAACAATTTTGATACTTTTAAAAAATATACACTTGATATGAGAGCTGTCACAATGCAATCTAACAAAATTGTTTCAGATGAACTTAAAGACAACTAAGTGCTATGATAGTCATGGAAGAAACTGAATGAAGCTTTTGGCCAACCCAATAATTTTGGAACCTGTCTTTTTATAAAGAGGAATACAAAATTACAATATAAAAGCAGGCATAGTGCCTTACAAGAAGTCCATAGGCGAGAAGTTACAACGTTTGTTTTCTTAGCTTTACTGACATTGAGGTGTTATTGCTTTTAGCCTCAGTGAACAGAATATTCAAATCTAGCACCACAGTGTTCCTCTTAGCTTTTGCCATTTCATATTTGTATAAGTCAGAATGAAAAATCATTGGCTTAAGCGGTTATCAATATATTTCCACATTGTTCTTTCTTAACTTAAGAAATATATGGTTTTACAACAACAACACTAATAGTACTACCAAAATTAAATCTAGCAGTAAAGTTCATAATTGTTTTGTAGTTCTTCTTAATATATAATATACTCTACTAATGATATATAGCCAAAGTGCTCTATCCAAAATATATTTACTTTTTCCTGTATATGTTATCACATTTATATATAGTTACATTCATTAGTTTCTTCTAAAATTCAACTTTAGGTATTATTTTTTTATCCTTTCTAATTTTTTTGGAAAATGTAATACATTTATGACTGGAAAGTTAAAAAGCTGTGTTGAGAAATTTCACTCACCTTCCTATACCTACACCCCATCCTTAGCTATCCTTTACAAGGAACCATTTTTGGTAATTTGTGGTTTATCCTCCATTATTTATTTTTTTTTTTGAGAAAAATCTGCAAATATGTATGTGTGTGTACATACTACTAAGTCTCTCAGTTGTGTCCGACTCCTTGCAATCCCATGGACCTTAGCTTACCAGGCTGCTCTGTCCATAGAATTTTCCAGGCAAGAATTCTGGAGCAAGTTGCTGTTTCCTTCTCCAGGGAATCTTCCTGACCCAGGGACTGAACCCATGTCTCCTGAGTCTCTTGCATTGGCAGGTGAATTCTTTACCACTGAGCCACCTAAGAAACTCATGAGTACTTTAGTACCATTTGCTAAAGAAGTAAAAATATAATAGTTTTTTGTATCTTTGTATTAAAGTAGTTAAAACTAAAAATTTCAGAAGATCAACTATATATCATCCAGGAAATCATTGTGAAAATACTATTCCCTAAGCTACAGATAATCAAGGTATGAGCTTATCAATGTGATAAGCCTCTTCTTTTCCCACATGATAGTGACCCAGAATGGAAGAGAAAGCTTGAAGATGCAATCAAATTAAAATACACCACTGATATTTTTTAATGAGAAAAGGCTGGTCCACTTACATGTAACATGTCCTCACCCAGATGTTCTGCTAATAGTACTTAGCTGGTCTTGATGGAGCTTTTAGACCAGTCCATAAACAGTGGTGTTACCCGACACAAGTCTAAAGTTGACAGTGTGGTAAAATGTGGCCAGTACCACATATGACCATGACAGACAAATAGTTGACAGAAAGATCAACATGCTCCATGATGTACTCTTTTCCATTGTTTCCTTTCAGTATAATTACCCAACCTAAATCAGATATTCTGAAATTATTTTCCTTTTTTAAAATTAGGAAAATGTAGCACATTATGTACATTTTTTGGGCACCTTTGCTTCTTCCCCTTCCCCAACCTTTTTTTTTTTTTTTCCCCACCAAATCTGTCCCAGGACTCACCCCATCTCTCTTCATAGAGATCTTCATTGTTTTCAAATATTGACAGTAGCCCATTGAGTGGATGCTCTATAGATTAGTTAACCAATTTCTATAAATGATAATTTGATTGACTCCAGTAGTTAGTTTGCTCTTTTGGAAAACTGGATAGAGTATACAGTAAATTCAAGCCAGAGGAAATTGTGAATCTAAGCAGTAAAAGTAACAATTTGGAAGGATTTGAAGCCCACTAATTGGAATTTTTTTTTTAACAATTTTGGTTCATTCATTGATTTGTTCATTCATTCAAGGATTATTCTTGAGTGTTATTAGGAACTGACATTTACCTATAGCATCATTAACCTTGATGTGCTAAATCATCTGAGTTGCTGAAAATGGATACACCAAGCTCCTTGCAGAGGTTCCTTGAGTTTATAAAATGTGAGACAGTTGATCTGAAACAAGGACACCATAAGAAAGTGGCTCATGGAATGTTGGACTTTTATATATTCCCAACTATATCTATAGACTTTGTGGAGAATTAGGGCACTTAGCTAAGTAACCCAGACTTATTTTTTCAAGACAACATTCTTAAATAAATTTAAGATACTTATATATATCTTGCACATATATTTTGTATATACTTTTATATTTTACATATGTGCCTATATATGTGTAGATGAATATATATGTGAATGTTGTCTTCTGTGCTAAAAAATGAACATTGATTATACCTTATTCTTAAAAGTTTAGTTCTATCATGTTCTTGGCATAAATGAACCCAATTATGCCACAGAATATGGAATATGAAAGCCTGGGCCTTAGCCTAAGTGCAATAAAAGCATAAGATTTATTGTATTTAATACTACATGAAGTATATAGTTGCATTCTAATCTCATTAAGATCTATATAAGCAGGAGATACAGGCTCACTTTGGAGTATGTAGGTCGGGTCTAAAGAAGAATAGTTCAAATTGCTCCATGTGACTTTCATTGTTTCCTTTCAGTATAATTACCCAACCTAAATCAGATATTCTGAAATTATTTTCCTTTTTTAAAATTAGGAAAATGTAGCACATTATGTACATTTTTTGGGCACCTTTGCTTCTTCCCCTTCCCCAACCTTTTTTTTTTTTTTTCCCCACCAAATCTGTCCCAGGACTCACCCCATCTCTCTTCATAGAGATCTTCATTGTTTTCAAATATTGACAGTAGCCCATTGAGTGGATGCTCTATAGATTAGTTAACCAATTTCTATAAATGATAATTTGATTGACTCCAGTAGTTAGTTTGCTCTTTTGGAAAACTGGATAGAGTATACAGTAAATTCAAGCCAGAGGAAATTGTGAATCTAAGCAGTAAAAGTAACAATTTGGAAGGATTTGAAGCCCACTAATTGGAATTTTTTTTTTAACAATTTTGGTTCATTCATTGATTTGTTCATTCATTCAAGGATTATTCTTGAGTGTTATTAGGAACTGACATTTACCTATAGCATCATTAACCTTGATGTGCTAAATCATCTGAGTTGCTGAAAATGGATACACCAAGCTCCTTGCAGAGGTTCCTTGAGTTTATAAAATGTGAGACAGTTGATCTGAAACAAGGACACCATAAGAAAGTGGCTCATGGAATGTTGGACTTTTATATATTCCCAACTATATCTATAGACTTTGTGGAGAATTAGGGCACTTAGCTAAGTAACCCAGACTTATTTTTTCAAGACAACATTCTTAAATAAATTTAAGATACTTATATATATCTTGCACATATATTTTGTATATACTTTTATATTTTACATATGTGCCTATATATGTGTAGATGAATATATATGTGAATGTTGTCTTCTGTGCTAAAAAATGAACATTGATTATACCTTATTCTTAAAAGTTTAGTTCTATCATGTTCTTGGCATAAATGAACCCAATTATGCCACAGAATATGGAATATGAAAGCCTGGGCCTTAGCCTAAGTGCAATAAAAGCATAAGATTTATTGTATTTAATACTACATGAAGTATATAGTTGCATTCTAATCTCATTAAGATCTATATAAGCAGGAGATACAGGCTCACTTTGGAGTATGTAGGTCAGGTCTAAAGAAGAATAGTTCAAATTGATCCTTAGTTAGTGGTCCCTAATCAGCAGTTACCCAAAGAGAGACCTTCTGGGACTTGCAATGAACACATTGTGCAGCTGCTATGTGGATGGCAAGAGAAAATGAAAGATATTCAAACAACCATTCCTATTAAGTCTTTTATGGAAGGCTCATGTCAATTAAGAAGCTCTTTGCATTAGTTTGTTCATAAATAACAGTATAGTTCAATTTCGCACAGACCTAACTCAAACCCTTTGCCGACTGAAAAAAGATGAGTGGTAGGTTAAGTATTATTTGGGGCACTGTTAGGACTACAGCTTGGGAGGCAGCACCTCAAATAACTCTGAGAGACTGCTCCAAAGAGGCAGCAGCAGGAAAATCAATATATAAGGTTTTGAGGAAAGGGGAGTTTAATACCAATAAACAGTCATTTTACAAAGGGTTTCCAATTACTCATGAGGATCTGATGTCATCATGAAGGGATTTAGTGCTTTTCTAGCTATGAGATGTACGGACTGAGATCATAAAATCTGTTCCTAAAAGCATCCACCTATCTAAAGACCTGCCCCACCAGATTCCCTGGAGCAGAGTGCCTACTCCACCCTGAACTGCCTCAGGGGTGTTGAAGGTCAGTAGCTGTCACAGCACGAGGGTCAGTCTCCACAGAGGCAGATGGCAAACGCCCTTGTTCAGTCATTGTCAATGTAATTGGTAAATGCCAATTTGTAGTTGACACCTTACATAGCTGGAACAGTAATTATAATCCCGGTGGGCCACAAGGTTCTTATTTTTTCATTAGGAGTGCAGAACACGCACACCAGGACAGAAATTCAAGCCTCTGCAGTCAGTTCCGCCATCTAAGAAGAGATGGTCTGAATACCTTCCTCTCTTCACGGTGCCAAGAGCAACCTAATTTCAGGGTCAAATACCAATAATCAGGCATGGTTCCTTCACCTCCCCAAGTCATAGGTCCTGGAAGGGTAAGAGTGGGCAGGTGGTGACAGGTTCCTCTTTAAGAGGGCCCTCTAGGCTCCTGTTAGCTGCACATAGGCCGCATTTCCTCCTTCACCAAGTGTGGGGCACTTACAGTATTCATATTTTCTTCAAAGGAATGTTTGGAGGATGTAATGGTAAAATGTGGGTAACTGTCTCAGCCAACACCCTGGCCGGTGGTAAATCCTTAATAAACAGCAGCAAAACTCTTTGTGTGGCTATTACCATTGCCATTCTTCCGTCGTGTCCTTAATCATGACCACCACTACCATCGCAGACCTCCTGTTCAGGCAGATTCCCATCTCCCAGCCTGGGGTTCCGGGCCTGGGTGATTCCCTCAGTCCCTCCTGGACAGCCCTCTAGGCAACCGTTCCCTCTCCGGGAAGACCAGTCCCAGGAGGGAGGCAATCCCCTCGGGAAACCCTGCTCTCCTTCTCTCCCTCCTGCCCCTCTCTCTCCATCTCCCCATCCCGGCTCCCTCGCCTCTCGCCTCCCCACGAAGCACAACCTCTCTCCCTGGTTCTTAGGAAGGACTCGAGCCGCAGGACTCAGCCCGGCTCCTCCCGCCCCGCCGCGCTCCCTGGGCGCCTTCCCGGCCCTCCGCCGCCGTCTGGCGGCCGCGGCCGAGAGCGCCGGCCCGGGTTCTAGGGCGCTGCCGGTCCTCCGCGGTCCCCGCCCCTGGCTGGGCCGGCGCGCGCCCAGTTCCCTCCCTCCCCTCGCTGGCCCGCCACTTCTTTCTCCGCCTGCCTCCCCGAGGGACCCAGGTTCAGCTGGGGATACGGCGAGCACAACGCCCTTGTTCAGTCATTGTCAATGTAATTAGTAAATGCCAATTTGTAGTTGACACCTTACATAGCTGGAACAGTAATTATAATCCCGGTGGGCCACAAGGTTCTTATTTTTTCATTAGGAGTGCAGAACACGCACACCAGGACAGAAATTCAAGCCTCTGCAGTCAGTTCCGCCATCTAAGAAGAGATGGTCTGAATACCTTCCTCTCTTCACGGTGCCAAGAGCAACCTAATTTCAGGGTCAAATACCAATAATCAGGCATGGTTCCTTCACCTCCCCAAGTCATAGGTCCTGGAAGGGTAAGAGTGGGCAGGTGGTGACAGGTTCCTCTTTAAGAGGGCCCTCTAGGCTCCTGTTAGCTGCACATAGGCCGCATTTCCTCCTTCACCAAGTGTGGGGCACTTACAGTATTCATATTTTCTTCAAAGGAATGTTTGGAGGATGTAATGGTAAAATGTGGGTAACTGTCTCAGCCAACACCCTGGCCGGTGGTAAATCCTTAATAAACAGCAGCAAAACTCTTTGTGTGGCTATTACCATTGCCATTCTTCCGTCGTGTCCTTAATCATGACCACCACTACCATCGCAGACCTCCTGTTCAGGCAGATTCCCATCTCCCAGCCTGGGGTTCCGGGCCTGGGTGATTCCCTCAGTCCCTCCTGGACAGCCCTCTAGGCAACCGTTCCCTCTCCGGGAAGACCAGTCCCAGGAGGGAGGCAATCCCCTCGGGAAACCCTGCTCTCCTTCTCTCCCTCCTGCCCCTCTCTCTCCATCTCCCCATCCCGGCTCCCTCGCCTCTCGCCTCCCCACGAAGCACAACCTCTCTCCCTGGTTCTTAGGAAGGACTCGAGCCGCAGGACTCAGCCCGGCTCCTCCCGCCCCGCCGCGCTCCCTGGGCGCCTTCCCGGCCCTCCGCCGCCGTCTGGCGGCCGCGGCCGAGAGCGCCGGCCCGGGTTCTAGGGCGCTGCCGGTCCTCCGCGGTCCCCGCCCCTGGCTGGGCCGGCGCGCGCCCAGTTCCCTCCCTCCCCTCGCTGGCCCGCCACTTCTTTCTCCGCCTGCCTCCCCGAGGGACCATGTCGAGGTTCAGCTGGGGATACGGCGAGCACAACGGTGAGCTCCTCTCGGTGGTCGGCGTGGGGAGGGTCGGGGATCTGCGCGGGGCAGCCGGGGGGACTGCCCGCTGACCCCAGCCCGCCGGCCGCGCTCTGCCCAGCCGCACTGGCGAGAAACTTTTCGGTTCCTCCTTCGAATGAGCAGCGCTCCCCGGAGCCAAATGCAGGAACCGGAGGGAAGGCTTAGTAATACTGGGTGGGCAGGGAAAGCGTCTCAGAGGCTGTTGATAGTGGGTTAGCCTTGTCAGGATCCCCCAGGTCCCCAGATCTTCAGATATGTCCACTCACTTTCATATGAAAAGGCGAGAACTTTTTCTAGTAGTAGGTACTTATCAAAGTCACGGAGTTCAGAAATCTGATAACATACTTCAGTGAATGGAGGACAAGCTTATTTTCAGTCTTTGAAGCTCATTATTTATTTAGGGGAAGCAAATCATGGGAAATATTTGAAAATATTCTTAAGAAATTTTAAGGACTTGAATTGCAACACTGAGATTTAAGTTGCCTTTTTGGCAACCAATGTACCGCAAGTTTCTTAATAGCTGTTACTGTAAAATGTTCCCCAGAAGCTTGCAGTTGGGTCCCTGGAACTGCACGTTTTAAAGTTCTTTCTGAGAAATGAAGTTATAGTTTAAGCTACTTCTCCACTCTTTCTCTTTCTCCTTCCACACTCATCCTTGCAGATACTGGGGATTAGCAAAGGATCACTGAAATTTTTACACATTGCTGAAAGCATGTTTATTGATAGACGTGTACTTCTTGTATATTCTAAGTTATCAAAAGTAAATTCTTTTTTCTTATTTTTACATTAAACGGATTATTTCAAATAATTATTATTTGCAAACTGACACCAGGAAAGTCTTACTGTCAACATTAGATCTGTGAATAATAATGGCAATAATAGGGCTTTCCTGGTGGTAAAGAGTCTGCCTTGCAGTGCAAGGGGCACCGGTTCGATCCCTGGCCTGGGAAGATCTGGCGTGCCAAGGAGCTGCTGGACTGATGATGTGCCCAACTACCTAGCCGGAGCTCTGGAGCGCATGTGCCCAGAGCCGGTGCTCTGCAACGACAGACGCTACCGCGATGGGAGGCCCACAGGAGCCAAAGAACAAAGACGGATGAAAATAGAGAAATGAAAGACCAATAGAAGTGGCCCGCCTGCTCCCCTCCCTCCTTAACCCGACCCCAGCCCAAAATAAATAAATAAATAAATCTTTAAAAAAAAAAAAAAGAATGGTGCTCAGCAGCAGCAAGAAAGGCCACTGTGATGGGAGGCCCACACAGGCCAAAGAACAAAGATGGATGAAAATGGATAAATGAAAGACCAATAGAAGTGACTAATAATAATAATAATAATAATGGCAATAATACTTGCCTTAGGTTAACATGCCTATTATTGACTAGTACTGTATGGTTAGTTTTATAGAAAGCTTACTTTCAGAAAGAGACAAGAGTTTCATTTCTAATTGTAGCATTGTTGAGGCTTTGGTTAACTTGCCAATTGAAAAATAGCAGCAAGTAAAAATTAAGAGTTTTAATAATGAAAAGTATAATTTAGGTGGATTTCTCTTTGAGACTATAATTGCAATCTCACATTTTGCTAATCTTCAATTTATTTTTGGAGAAAAACTGAAAAAACAGATTTCTTTTACTTTCCCTCTTTGCTGGACTGATTTTTGTTACTATTATTTAAGAGTTACTAGGTGTTTACAGTACTCTCACTATGATGAGGAAAGAGAAGGGTATTTTCAATCAATGAATGTTTATTACTCTTTAATATGCTAGAAATTATTGGCTCCAATGAAGTACCTCTGAAATTTTAAAAACCCATCTTAGAAATATGTGAAGGAGATTAAGAGGTACAGACTTCCATTCACAAAATAAATGATTCACGAGGATGAAATGTACAGTGTAGGGAATATAGTAAAGAGTTAAATAATGTTTTTGGATGGTAACATGTGGTAACTATTATAGACATACTTATGGTGATCATTTTGAAGTGTATGTGCTGTGCTGTATTTAGTGACTCCGTCATGCCTGACTCTTTGCAACCCCACGGGCTATAGCCTGCCAGGTTCTTCTGTTCATGGAGATCCTCCAGGCAAGAATACTGGAGTGGCTTGCCATGCCCTCCTCCAGGGTATCTTCCTAACCCAGGGATCGAACCCAGGTCTCTTGCATTGCAGGCGGATTCTTTACTATCTGAGCTGCCATATCAAATCACTATGCTGTGTACTAGGTACTAACTACCATTGTGTTGTGGATAAATTATGCTTTAAAAACAAACAAACATATAGAAAAAGAGACCAGATTTATGGTTACCAAAGTGAGTGGGAAGGGGGAATTGGATGAAGGTGATCAAATGGTGTACAATTCCAGTTATAAAATAAATGTGTACTGAGGACTTAATGTACAACATGACATATAATTAACTCTGCTGTATGTTATATGTAAAAGTTGCTAAGAGAGTAAATCCTAGGAGTTCTCTCACAAGGAAATACTATTTTTTCTGACTCTTTAATTTTGTATCTGTATGAGGTGATTGATAATCCCTAAACTTGTAAGCATATCATGGGCTGTGCATTGTAAGTCAAATCATTATACTGTACATCTTGAACTTACATAGTGCTATATGTTAATTATATATGTCTCAATAAAAGTAGAAGAAAAAATAAAAATATGAACACATAAAAGAAAAATCCATCTTAGAAAAGTCATTAACAAGCAGTGATTTTGAATTTCTGCTAATAGTTGTAGGACTATTCCCTGCTTTTAGATTCAGTAGCTGTCTGAGGATCACACCCTTAAGTAGACCAGTGTTGGTGAAATTCTATTGAAAATATGTTGTATCTTGACTGGGCAAGTTTTGTTGCTATTTGCAGTTTAGACTGGCAGGAACAGTGAATGAGGAGATAAAAGGAAGCTTAAGCTGGGAATAGTAGCAATGATAACATGGAACATCAAGAGGTGAGGCACTGGAAGGTGATACCATCTTCACAAACAGCTTGTAACTTCTTCCATGAACCTTTGACAGTTTTATTAGTTTAGTTTAGGACCTGTGACAGTCACTGAAAACTATATCTATGGATAGTCAAGACTTCCTGAATCAATGGAAGATGATCATATATCTCTACAACTATGTTTAAATGAGTTTAAAGTTGCATGTTTGGAAGAATTTTTAAAAGAAGAGACTCTTTAAAAGGCAGGGAAATGAACTTACTATCATGTTTAATAGATAGTATTGACTGATTGATGCAAAGCGGTATTATTTTTATTTTATTTTGTTTGCCTCTGTTTTAAAAAATATTTATGACTATAAAGAACTGGAAATAAAAGTGTAAAGGAATTGACAATGAGACACAAACTCTTTCCCAACTGGAAAAAGTTAACAACATACCATGACAGATGTGTTGTATACTTGAAGTCTGATTCTCCTTAGGCTTCCCTGGTGGCCTAGATGGTAAAGAATCTGCTTGGAGGAGACCCAGGTTCAGTCTTTGGGTCAGGAATATCCCCTGGAGAAGGAAAAGGCAACCCACTCCAATATTCTTGCCTATAGAATCCCATGGACAGAGGAACCTAGTGGGCTATAGTTCATGGAGTCACCAAGAGTTGGACATGTTTGAGCAACTAACACTTTGAAATGGGCAGTGATATAGACCACTGTTTTTTGTCACATGAAGAAAGGACTTGCTTGTATACAAAAAAATTCTAGAAAGGTGAATGAAGGTACTTAGTAAATAAGGAAATGCAGTGACTTTTCTACAATAAGATATAACTAAACATTTTTGCTGTTCCAGTTGCTTTCCAGTTCCAAAGTGTATGATTCATAAGAGAGCAACATCTAAGTTATAAATATGGTTATGTGTTCATGCTTTGACTTTCTCTACTTGAAGTGTATGTGAAAGAAAGAATTTATGTTTTCTCCTTTGCAAAGAAGAGGCATAATAAGGAGCATTAGATTTAGAGACTGAAGCTGTGAATAACTGTGATATATTTGCACTTCCTGAAATTTCATTCTAGATCTTACCTTTAAAAAATATTTGTTGTCATTAGTAGCAAATGCTTAATTCTTTGTCATGCAGTGTCATCTTAGTAAGTACTTGAGCTATAGAAAAATCAAGTGAGCTTGATTAGTGAAGTAGGGAAAAGCTTAGTCAGCACCCATGCTCTACTGACCTGGTGGAGGTTGTGTGAGAAGAGAAGGTAGTAAGAGCCTCTAATCTGTAAAGGCTGGTGACTGGTTTGGAGCTGACTTGAAGCTACATCTTGCTGTTGATTTTTTTGAGGGGGACCTCTTTTTATTGATTTATTGATTTATTTATTTTTCATCCATCTTTATTCTATGGCCTGTGTGGGCCTCCCATTGCAGTGGCCTCTCTCGCTGCAGAGCACTGGCTCTGTGCAAACGAACTCCAGAGCGCTGGCTCATAATTAGACACACTAGTTCTACCGCTCCGTGGTTCGTGGGATCTTCCTGGGCCAGGGATCAAACCGGCAACCCTTGTACTGCAAGGCGGACTCTTTACCCACTGGACCATCAGAGAAGCCCTTGCTGTTGATTTTGACAGGCAGAACTTGAATGAATCTCCCAAAGAAATGAAGAGATTGGACTAGGAGTTTGCCAGTTTATTGGTTTATCTCAATTTACCAAACGTGTTTGATTTGGGGACTTACTGCAATTTTGACGTTATGAATACAGGACTGGGATAACAGTTGTTCCTTTTGTGGGAATTCAAAGTGTATTGGAAAAACAACCCTGGAAGTATCTTCTGAAATATAGGAAGAGAGAAATAAATTGTTACTTGACTCTGTTTCAGAAAACCAGCAACGATTGTTGTTTTCTGATGTTTCCTGATATGGTGCAGTCATTTATATGGTGATTCTATGTGGAAAGTTTATGTATTTCCTCAGTTTTTCTGTTGCATATTTACAAGAAATTAAGTTGAGGCCTGGGTGATACCCAAGGATGCAGTGAGCGATGGAAAAGTGGGAAGAACATTGTAAAGAACTACACCGTTTTATCACTATGCAGCTTTCTCTGCACCTTTAGTTCTTTCAGCCCATAAACTTGACCCGTGGAGCTATCATAGCTCATTCTTGGAGCTGAGACTGAAGCGTGATGACATTCTAGATCTTACCTTTAAAAAATATTTGTTGTCATTAGTAGCAAATGCTTAATTCTTTGTCATGCAGTGTCATCTTAGTAAGTACTTGAGCTATAGAAAAATCAAGTGAGCTTGATTAGTGAAGTAGGGAAAAGCTTAGTCAGCACCCATGCTCTACTGACCTGGTGGAGGTTGTGTGAGAAGAGAAGGTAGTAAGAGCCTCTAATCTGTAAAGGCTGGTGACTGGTTTGGAGCTGACTTGAAGCTACATCTTGCTGTTGATTTTTTTGAGGGGGACCTCTTTTTATTGATTTATTGATTTATTTATTTTTCATCCATCTTTATTCTATGGCCTGTGTGGGCCTCCCATTGCAGTGGCCTCTCTCGCTGCAGAGCACTGGCTCTGTGCAAACGAACTCCAGAGCGCTGGCTCATAATTAGACACACTAGTTCTACCGCTCCGTGGTTCGTGGGATCTTCCTGGGCCAGGGATCAAACCGGCAACCCTTGTACTGCAAGGCGGACTCTTTACCCACTGGACCATCAGAGAAGCCCTTGCTGTTGATTTTGACAGGCAGAACTTGAATGAATCTCCCAAAGAAATGAAGAGATTGGACTAGGAGTTTGCCAGTTTATTGGTTTATCTCAATTTACCAAATGTGTTTGATTTGGGGACTTACTGCAATTTTGACGTTATGAATACAGGACTGGGATAACAGTTGTTCCTTTTGTGGGAATTCAAAGTGTATTGGAAAAACAACCCTGGAAGTATCTTCTGAAATATAGGAAGAGAGAAATAAATTGTTACTTGACTCTGTTTCAGAAAACCAGCAACGATTGTTGTTTTCTGATGTTTCCTGATATGGTGCAGTCATTTATATGGTGATTCTATGTGGAAAGTTTATATATTTCCTCAGTTTTTCTGTTGCATATTTACAAGAAATTAAGTTGAGGCCTGGGTGATACCCAAGGATGCAGTGAGCGATGGAAAAGTGGGAAGAACATTGTAAAGAACTACACCGTTTTATCACTATGCAGCTTTCTCTGCACCTTTAGTTCTTTCAGCCCATAAACTTGACCCGTGGAGCTATCATAGCTCATTCTTGGAGCTGAGACTGAATCTCATTGTTTTCAGTGATGAATTTTATGGTTGTTTTTAGTTTGGTAGAAGGCATTTGAAAAGTACTTTATAAAACATGTATGCTTTTTTTGTCTACAACGGTGAGTTTAATTCTGAAGATGAATTAAGACAAACCAGAAGGTTTCCATACTTATAATAAAAGCAGTTGGTCTTGTAAAATAAAACAATTAGATGTTAAATATTGAAGATAAAGTATTCATGATTTAAAAAATTTTTTATTTATTAATTTTATTTATTTTTGGATATTCTGGATTTTCACTGTTGCTGCAGGCTCTTCTCTAGTCGCAGGGAGTGGAGGCTATGCTATAGTTGAGGTGAGCAGGCTTCTTTTTGCGGTGACTTCTCTTGTGGAACTCGAGCTCTAGGGCACATGGCTTCAGTAGTTGTGGCACATGGGCTCAATAGTTGCGGCACTGAGACTCTAGAGCACAGGCTCAATAGTTGTGGCTCACAGGTTTAATTGCTCTGCAGCATGTGGGATCTTCCTAGATCAGGGATCGAGCTTGTGTCTCCTGCATTGGCAGGCAAACTCTTTACCACAGAGCTACCAGGGAAACCCAATATTGATGACTTTTTAATTAATTTTTGTATTTTTTTCAAAGCCAGTGCACTGTACTCAACAAATATTTGTTGGATGAAATAATTTACTGAGTCCTTTTCTTTTGGTCCTATATATTAAAGGTCCTGTTCACTGGAATGAATTTTTCCCTATTGCTGATGGGGACCAACAATCTCCAATTGAGATTAAAACCAAAGAAGTGAAATATGATTCCTCTCTCCGACCTCTTGGTATCAAATATGATGCAAGCTCAGCTAAAATCATCAGTAATAGTGGCCATTCCTTCAGTGTTGACTTTGATGACACAGAGGACAAATCAGGTTGGCTTTTCTTTTTTTTTTTTAATTGGGGGTGAGGAGCTGGGATGATTGGATGGCATATTCTTAATCTTTCACATTTGAAATATGTGTGCACTGTGTGTTCCTTATTAGTACTTTGCTAGAACTTGTACTAAAAGTTTTTTTGATTAGTTCATGGGATAAGGTCTTTCACATTATGAATAAATAATGGACAAACCAAAAAAAATTAGCATATTTGTTAACTGAGTGAAATAGAAAAGAACATTTCCTAGAAATGAACACTTACTCCTTCTTCAAGTATACCTCTTGCCAAAATAATAGATGACATCACTTTTAAAGGTAGATGAAAGAGAAAATTAGAGAGAATCATATTTTTTAAGGCTTCTGACAAGTTATTTTTTAGTGTAATATTAAAATGATATTGTATTTATTAATAAAAATACAGTTAGATTATAAAATCCTTAGTTAAGATGCCTTCATTTATTCATTTTCTGTCCTTGCCACTTGGCTTGAGGAATCTTAGTTCCCCTACCAGGGATCACACCCAGCGCCCCTGCAGTGGAAGCACGGAAACTGACTTCTCTTGTGGAACTCGAGCTCTAGGGCACATGGCTTCAGTAGTTGTGGCACATGGGCTCAATAGTTGCGGCTCTGAGGATCTAGAGATCAGGCTCAATAGTTGTGGCTCACAGACTTATTTGCTCTGCAGCATGTAGGATTTTCCCAGATCAGGGATCTAACTTGTGTCTCCTACATTGGCAGGCAAACTCTTTACCACTGAGCTACCTGGGAAACCCAATATTGATGACTTTTTAATTAATTTTTGTATTTTTTTCAAAGCCAGTGCACTGTACTCAACAAATATTTGTTGGATGAAATAATTTACTGAGTCCTTTTCTTTTGGTCCTATATATTAAAGGTCCTGTTCACTGGAATGAATTTTTCCCTATTGCTGATGGGGACCAACAATCTCCAATTGAGATTAAAACCAAAGAAGTGAAATATGATTCCTCTCTCCGACCTCTTGGTATCAAATATGATGCAAGCTCAGCTAAAATCATCAGTAATAGTGGCCATTCCTTCAGTGTTGACTTTGATGACACAGAGGACAAATCAGGTTGGCTTTTCTTTTTTTTTTTTAAATTGGGGGTGAGGAGCTGGGATGATTGGATGGCATATTCTTAATCTTTCACATTTGAAATATGTGTGCACTGTGTGTTCCTTATTAGTACTTTGCTAGAACTTGTACTAAAAGTTTTTTTGATTAGTTCATGGGATAAGGTCTTTCACATTATGAATAAATAATGGACAAACCAAAAAAAATTAGCATATTTGTTAACTGAGTGAAATAGAAAAGAACATTTCCTAGAAATGAACACTTACTCCTTCTTCAAGTATACCTCTTGCCAAAATAATAGATGACATCACTTTTAAAGGTAGATGAAAGAGAAAATTAGAGAGAATCATATTTTTTAAGGCTTCTGACAAGTTATTTTTTAGTGTAATATTAAAATGATATTGTATTTATTAATAAAAATACAGTTAGATTATAAAAATCCTTAGTTAAGATGCCTTCATTTATTCATTTTTCTGTCCTTGCCACTTGGCTTGAGGAATCTTAGTTCCCCTACCAGGGATCACACCCAGCGCCCCTGCAGTGGAAGCACGGAATCCTAACCACTGGGCAACCAAGGAATTCCCCATTTATTCATTAAGCTCCAGTTTAGTTAGTAATAATATCTTGTGTTTTTGCAGTGTTGTATTGTTAACAAAAATTACAAGCCCATTCCATTTCTTCCTTATATTCTTAAATTCATAAAAGTGATTCATTTTCATCAAGACATTTTAAAAAATGCGTAAGGGGGAAGAAGCAACCTCACTGTTTACATGAGGGCCTTTCAAGCCCTCAGTTTGATGAACCTGTATTAATAGAAATGATTGACATACATTAAAAAAGTCCAAGGTTTCTAAGTATAAAGTTTGTAACACTCATAGTAATCTGATACTGTTTATGATTTCTCAGACAAAAAACTGAAAGATTATCCATTTCAACTTTTAGAATAAGAAATGATTAGATTGTATTTCATCATAAAAAACTTAGTCATAAAAAATTCTTACTCTAATTTGCTCAATGATGATCTGGGTCTTCTCTCTCCCTCTTTTTCCCTCTCTCTCTCTCATTTTCCTCTACCTTGGGTTAATCAGTGTAATCAGTCTGTCTGTGTTTCTATATTTGACACTGTGTCTGTGATGAATAGAGTGTGCCTTCGCCCATAAGCAAAGGTCTTATTCCTATCTAGATCACAATGAAGTTACCAGGGTTAATTGAAAATTTTCATAAGGTTTATGGCATTGAAATAGTGTGCATTTCCTTATTAGTACTTTGCTAGAACTTGTACTAAAAGTTTTTGATTAGTTCATGGGATAAGGTCTTTCACATTATGAATAAATAATGGACAAACCAAAAAATTAGCATATTTGTTAACTGAGTGAAATAGAAAAGAACATTTCCTAGAAATGAACACTTACTCCTTCTTCAAGTATACCTCTTGCCAAAATAATAGATGACATCACTTTTAAAGGTAGATGAAAGAGAAAATTAGAGAGAATCATATTTTTTAAGGCTTCTGACAAGTTATTTTTTAGTGTAATATTAAAATGATATTGTATTTATTAATAAAAATACAGTTAGATTATAAAAATCCTTAGTTAAGATGCCTTCATTTATTCATTTTTCTGTCCTTGCCACTTGGCTTGAGGAATCTTAGTTCCCCTACCAGGGATCACACCCAGCGCCCCTGCAGTGGAAGCACGGAATCCTAACCACTGGGCAACCAAGGAATTCCCCATTTATTCATTAAGCTCCAGTTTAGTTAGTAATAATATCTTGTGTTTTGCAGTGTTGTATTGTTAACAAAAATTACAAGCCCATTCCATTTCTTCCTTATATTCTTAAATTCATAAAAGTGATTCATTTTCATCAAGACATTTTAAAAAATGCGTAAGGGGGAAGAAGCAACCTCACTGTTTACATGAGGGCCTTTCAAGCCCTCAGTTTGATGAACCTGTATTAATAGAAATGATTGACATACATTAAAAAAGTCCAAGGTTTCTAAGTATAAAGTTTGTAACACTCATAGTAATCTGATACTGTTTATGATTTCTCAGACAAAAAACTGAAAGATTATCCATTTCAACTTTTAGAATAAGAAATGATTAGATTGTATTTCATCATAAAAAACTTAGTCATAAAAAATTCTTACTCTAATTTGCTCAATGATGATCTGGGTCTTCTCTCTCTCCCTCTTTTTCCCTCTCTCTCTCTCATTTTCCTCTACCTTGGGTTAATCAGTGTAATCAGTCTGTCTGTGTTTCTATATTTGACACTGTGTCTGTGATGAATAGAGTGTGCCTTCGCCCATAAGCAAAGGTCTTATTCCTATCTAGATCACAATGAAGTTACCAGGGTTAATTGAAAATTTTCATAAGGTACTTTGTATTCCTCTGATACAGAAGCTGCATAAATATAGGACATGATTCTCATTTTTTTTTCTCAAGATAAATGAAGAGGATGTTGCATGGTTATTTGAGGGATTAAATTAATTAAAAGATAGAGACCACTATAGTTAAAATCAGTTGTAGCTGATTTATTTTTTCTTTATACAAACTATATATATAAAAAAACTCAGACCCCTCTGTAGCAAATCACTTTATTGAATAAAATGATTTCCATTTTGTAAAGAAGCAGTTCTTATCCAAGTTAACTCTTAATTCCACCAGTCACACAACCACAGCATGGCATTTCTTCATGGTCCTGGCAGGGCTTCTTTAGCTGAGCTGCTGTACAACCAATCATTAACCTGTGGGAAGCTACCCTTCAGAAGTTTAATAGTCCTTTAAAGAGGGAGCAGAGTGAATGTGAAACTCACTCAGGAAGAAATTCAATAGGAAGAACTCCTATTGGTCCCAGTAGAGGAAATAGTAATCTGATAAGGAGACACAAGAGTGTTCTCATCCTAGCTTCTGGTTTTTCTGAAACCAGACAGGATCCCACCTCTCTGGGAATCTCACCTGACTGGCTCCTCCACATGTTCTGTAGCATCCGAGACCTCCCTCTTACAGAACTTCCCACACGACATTGTGACTGCCAGTTAGTTCTTTCCACTCAGCTAAAATGAGCAACAGCTATGTCTTACTCATCTGCCTAGCATGGTGCTGAACACACAGAAGATAATCGATAAATATATGTTGAAGTTAAAAGCACTTTTAGGGGGATATTGTTTTTTGGAAGATATGGAAAATATCATGATATGGCATTATGATACAGAACACCTTAGTATATGTCAGTAAAGTGCTAATAAAATTATAAACCAGCAGCAATCAATTAATATTTACCATTTGATACCTAAATAGTTTAAAAATATGCAAAGGCAAAAAGATATAATGCCAGAAGATAAGCACCCCAGGTTGGAAGGTGTTCAACATGCTACTGGGGAAAAGCAGAGGGCAATCACTAGTAGCTCCAGAAAGAATGAAGTGGCTGGGTGAAAGACAAAATTAGCCTCAGTTGTGACGTGTCTTGTGTTCAGGGTTAATTGAAAATTTTCATAAGGTACTTTGTATTCCTCTGATACAGAAGCTGCATAAATATAGGACATGATTCTCATTTTTTTTCTCAAGATAAATGAAGAGGATGTTGCATGGTTATTTGAGGGATTAAATTAATTAAAAGATAGAGACCACTATAGTTAAAATCAGTTGTAGCTGATTTATTTTTTCTTTATACAAACTATATATATAAAAAAACTCAGACCCCTCTGTAGCAAATCACTTTATTGAATAAAATGATTTCCATTTTGTAAAGAAGCGGTTCTTATCCAAGTTAACTCTTAATTCCACCAGTCACACAACCACAGCATGGCATTTCTTCATGGTCCTGGCAGGGCTTCTTTAGCTGAGCTGCTGTACAACCAATCATTAACCTGTGGGAAGCTACCCTTCAGAAGTTTAATAGTCCTTTAAAGAGGGAGCAGAGTGAATGTGAAACTCACTCAGGAAGAAATTCAATAGGAAGAACTCCTATTGGTCCCAGTAGAGGAAATAGTAATCTGATAAGGAGACACAAGAGTGTTCTCATCCTAGCTTCTGGTTTTTCTGAAACCAGACAGGATCCCACCTCTCTGGGAATCTCACCTGACTGGCTCCTCCACATGTTCTGTAGCATCCGAGACCTCCCTCTTACAGAACTTCCCACACGACATTGTGACTGCCAGTTAGTTCTTTCCACTCAGCTAAAATGAGCAACAGCTATGTCTTACTCATCTGCCTAGCATGGTGCTGAACACACAGAAGATAATCGATAAATATATGTTGAAGTTAAAAGCACTTTTAGGGGGATATTGTTTTTTGGAAGATATGGAAAATATCATGATATGGCATTATGATACAGAACACCTTAGTATATGTCAGTAAAGTGCTAATAAAATTATAAACCAGCAGCAATCAATTAATATTTACCATTTGATACCTAAATAGTTTAAAAATATGCAAAGGCAAAAAGATATAATGCCAGAAGATAAGCACCCCAGGTTGGAAGGTGTTCAACATGCTACTGGGGAAAAGCAGAGGGCAATCACTAGTAGCTCCAGAAAGAATGAAGTGGCTGGGTGAAAGACAAAATTAGCCTCAGTTGTGAACGTGTCTTGTGTTGAGAGTAAAATCTGATGTTATAAATAATAATTCTGTATAAGAATATGGAATGTTAGATCCATGAATTAAAGTAAATTGGACACGAGGCAGAAAATGGCAAGACTGAACATAGACATCTTAGGAAACAGTGAACTAAAATGGACAGGAATGGGGAAATTTAATTCAGGTGACCATTATATTTACTACTGTGGGCAAGAATTCCCTAGAAGAAAAGGAATAGCCCTCATAGTCAACAAAGAATTCAAAATGCAGTACTTGGGTGCAGTCTCAAAAATGACAGTATGATCTTTGTTCATTTCCAAGGCAAATCATTCAACATCACAGTAATCCAAGTCTGTGCCCCAACCTGTAATGCTGAAGAAAGTGAAATTAACTAGTTCTATGAAGCTCTACAACACCTTTAAATAACACCTAAAAAAGAGATGTCTTTTTCATCATAGGGAACTGGAATGCAAAAGTAGGAAATCAAAAGATACCTGGACAGACAGGTTTGGCCTTAAAGTACAAAACAGGACAAAGGCTAGCAAAATTTTGTCAAAAGAACATGCTGGCCATAGCAAATACCCTTTCAAAAGCACAAGACATGACTTTACACATTTACTCTAGATGGTCAGTACCAAAATCAGATTGATTATGTTTGTTTGCAGCGAAAGATGGAGGAACTCTATATGGTCAGTATATATATATATATATATATATATATATATATGTAAGACTGGAGCTGACTGTGGTCATCATTAGCTCCTTATTGAAAAATTCAGACTTAAATTGAAGAAAGTAGGGAAAACCACGAAGTCATTCAGATATGACCTAAATCAAATCCCTTATGATTATACAGTGGCAGTGATGAGCAGAGTCAAGGGATTAGATTTGTTAGACAAAGTGACTAAAGAACTATGGACAGAGGTTTGTAACACTGTGTAGGAGGTGGTGACCAAAATCATCCCAAAGAAATAGAAGTGCAAGCATACAAAGAGGTTATCTGAAGAGGTTTTACAAATAGCCCAAGAAATAAGAAAGTGAAACTCAAGGGAGAAATGGAAAGACATGCCCAATTAAATGCAGAGTTCCAGAAAATAGCAAAGAGAGATAAGAAGGTCTTCTTAAATGCAAATAATTAGAGGAAAATTACAGAATGGAAAATACTAGAGATCTCTTCAAGAAAATTGGAAATATCAAGGGAAAATTTTGTGTAAAGATGGGCATGATAAAGAATAGAAACAGTAGGAACTTAACAGAAACAGAAAAGAGTAAGAAGAGGTGGCAAGAATACACAGGAGAAAAGTACAATAAAGGCTTTAATGACTCGGATAACCACAAGAATAGTGCTCTTGGGATGGTAAACATGTGCACCATAGATGGAATCAGTAGAAAAAATGCAGTACTTGGGTGCAGTCTCAAAAATGACAGTATGATCTTTGTTCATTTCCAAGGCAAATCATTCAACATCACAGTAATCCAAGTCTGTGCCCCAACCTGTAATGCTGAAGAAAGTGAAATTAACTAGTTCTATGAAGCTCTACAACACCTTTAAATAACACCTAAAAAAGAGATGTCTTTTTCATCATAGGGAACTGGAATGCAAAAGTAGGAAATCAAAAGATACCTGGACAGACAGGTTTGGCCTTAAAGTACAAAACAGGACAAAGGCTAGCAAAATTTTGTCAAAAGAACATGCTGGCCATAGCAAATACCCTTTCAAAAGCACAAGACATGACTTTACACATTTACTCTAGATGGTCAGTACCAAAATCAGATTGATTATGTTTGTTTGCAGCGAAAGATGGAGGAGCTCTATATGGTCAGTATATATATATATATATATATATATATATATATATATATATGTAAGACTGGAGCTGACTGTGGTCATCATTAGCTCCTTATTGAAAAATTCAGACTTAAATTGAAGAAAGTAGGGAAAACCACGAAGTCATTCAGATATGACCTAAATCAAATCCCTTATGATTATACAGTGGCAGTGATGAGCAGAGTCAAGGGATTAGATTTGTTAGACAAAGTGACTAAAGAACTATGGACAGAGGTTTGTAACACTGTGTAGGAGGTGGTGACCAAAATCATCCCAAAGAAATAGAAGTGCAAGCATACAAAGAGGTTATCTGAAGAGGTTTTACAAATAGCCCAAGAAATAAGAAAGTGAAACTCAAGGGAGAAATGGAAAGACATGCCCAATTAAATGCAGAGTTCCAGAAAATAGCAAAGAGAGATAAGAAGGTCTTCTTAAATGCAAATAATTAGAGGAAAATTACAGAATGGAAAATACTAGAGATCTCTTCAAGAAAATTGGAAATATCAAGGGAAAATTTTGTGTAAAGATGGGCATGATAAAGAATAGAAACAGTAGGAACTTAACAGAAACAGAAAAGAGTAAGAAGAGGTGGCAAGAATACACAGGAGAAAAGTACAATAAAGGCTTTAATGACTCGGATAACCACAATGGTTTATTCATTCACCTAGAGTAGAACATCTAGAGAGTGAGGCCAACTGGGCCTTAGAAAACATTGCTGCAATCCAAGTTAGTGAAGGTGCTGGAATTCCAGCTGAGATATTTAAAATCCTAAAAGATGATGCTGTTAATATGCTGCACTCAGTATGTCAGCAAATTTGGAAAACTCAACAGTGGCCACAGCACTGGCAAAGATCAGTTTCATTCCAGTCCCAAAGAATTCTTGGACAATGACAAATAATGTTCAGACTGCCATACAATTGAGCTAATTTCACATGTTAGCAAAGTTATGCTCAAAATCTTTCAAGTTAGGCTTCAGCAGTATGTGAACCAGGAAATTCCAGATGTACAAACTGGATTTAGAAAGGGCAAAGGAACAAGAGATCAAATTGCCAGCATTCGTTGGATCACAGAGAAAGCAATGGAGCTCCAGAAAACATCTATTTATGCTTCATTGACTACGCTAAAGCCTTTGACTGTGTGGATCACAGCAAACTATGGAAGATTTTTAAAAGCAACAGGAGTACCAAACCTTCTTGCCTGTCTCCTGAGAAACCTGTATGTGGGTCAAGAAGCAACAATTAAAACCAGACATGTGACAACTGGCTGGTTCCAAATTGGGAAAGGAGTACATCAAGGCTGTATATTGTTACCCTGCTTATTTAACTTATATACAAAATACATCATGCAAAATTCTGGGCTGGATGAATCACAAGCTGGAACCAATATTGATTGGGGGAAATATCAGTAATGTCAGATATGCACTCTAATAGCAGAAAGTGAAGAGCAATTAAAGAGCCTCTCGATGAGAGTGAAAGAAGCAATGAAAAAGCTGCCTTGC